>JAWNKW010000168.1:0-1200000 GCA_035041775.1 Chymomyza caudatula
TTCATACGTTTATTTAGTTTCAAGTATTATTAATATTTAACAATAAGCAAATTAATTAAGTAATTGTAATAACCGGCAACCTACACACTGTCAGTCTCTCTCGCAAATCAGCTGGCCTTGGTTATCGGGCATCTACCGAACATCGTATGATCGATAGATATCGATATGCCATGGGCTCGATAGATAGTTCTCTGTCTGTGTAACACCTCCGCTTTTAAATATTGTTTTCTACGACGGCACGAATCTGTCCACAGGTCTTCTGTGCCGAGGCGATCTGCGTAAAGCCAGTGGTGCATTCTGTTGTTGTTCGGTAGAAGCTGCGATTTCGTTGGAGCTGTCTGCATTGTCTTCAGAAACATCCTGATTACTTGGAAGTGGTACGAGTTGTTCTAAAACTACAGGTGTTGAAGCTCGGAGTTTGAAATGACGGTCACAGTCGACCTCATTGGAAATGCGTCGTCGAAGCTGATTAATATGCGATCTTATTATTCTGCCATTTGCACGTCGCACATTATACATAACAGCTCCTCGCTGCTCGATGATTTCTCCAGGTGTCCATTTGAAATGGTTTACGCCGTCTGGAACTCTAGCAAAAATCAAATCTTTCGGCTTGAAGTTTCTTTGTATAGCACCGTGTTTTTTATCAAATTGCTGTTTCATTTTTTCTTCGGCTGTGGTCATCTGAAATGAGTTTTTAGTGATTGGTTTTAGTTGATCCAGTGTGGTGCGCATTGGCCTGCCAAGCATGATCTCGGCTGGTGATTTCCTTTCGGGTGTGTTAGGATTTTCAGTGGATCGGTATATTTGTAGGAAAGTATGCATATTCTCGATGACCGTTCCCTCTTCGTCCATCTTTTTAAGTGCTCTTTTGAAAGAGTCTACAAATCTTTCAGCTTGTCCATTAGACATTGGGTGATATGGGCTGGTGCTCATATGCTTTATGCCATTCTTAAGCATAAATTCTTCAAAATATGCACTTTTGAATTGGGTGCCATTGTCAGACACAAGTGTTGTTGGCTGACCGAACCGAGCAAAAACTTCGCTTAACATTTTTACTGTTTGCTGTGATGAAATTGATTTGGTTTCAATTATTTCGGGCCATTTTGAAAATGCGTCAACGATCAATAAGAAATAATATCCGTCTATTGGTCCTGCATAATCGACGTGCAGTCGATCCCAAACTTTGCCTGGATTTGGCCATGGTTGCAGAGTTGACTTTACTGGCATTTTCGCTGCTGCTGCGCAATTATTGCAACTGTTTACTTTTGCTTTAATATCCAAATCGATGTTTGGCCAATACACATAACTTCTAGCGATAGCTTTTGTTCTTTCAATACCAGGATGACCATGATGCAGTTGTTTTAGAATTCGGGTGCGAAATACCTGAGGAATTACGATTCTATCCCCAAGCATAATGCATCCGTCCTTTTGGGTTAAACTTTCTCTCCTGTGAAATAGTATGTTGAGTTCACCGGTATTGCTGAAGTTATGTGGCCATCCCCTTTGAATGTGTTTTAATACAATTGACAGTGTTTTGTCCTTTGATGTCTCATGCTTGATCATGTTGAATGTAACTGGAAGATTCTTCATGGCATCACTGATGATTGTTTTGACTTCATTTTCCAGCTTGATTGATGCTACGACAAAATCCTCTGGTATTTTATCGTCTTTGTTGATTAGGCGTGATAACACGTCTGCGTAGCCAAAACTGTTAGTATTTATGAAGCTAATTTCGAAATCATACGCAAGAAGTTGCAAAGCCCATCTTTGAAGCCTGTTAGCTTGATGAACAGAAATGCCTGTTTTTCTTCCAAAAATCGCTAGCAATGGTTTGTGATCGGTGTGCAATTTAAAATGTCTTCCGTATATCATTTTGTGAAACTTGGTCACCGCGAAAATAAGTGCAAGTGCTTCCTTTTCTACTTGACTATACGCTTGCTCAGCTGGAGTCAATGAACGTGCTGCATGGCATACTGCCTTGATGGTGCCATTAGCGTATTCATGTAGAATACATGCGCCTAGTCCGTATCCGGACGCATCTGCTGCAACAATGATATTTTGGGTAGGATCATAATGTGCTAGAATAAGGTTTGATGCCAAAACTTTCTTTAACTTCTCAAAACTTTGCCTGTGCTTAGTTGTCCATGTGAATGCCACATTATCCTTAAGAAGTTCATCTAACGGTCCTCTGAGCTGTCGCATGCTGCTGACAAACTTGCCGTAGAAATTGATTGCACCAAGAAATGATCTTAGTTCACTTATGTTGTTTGGCTCTGGCATTTTAGTAATGGCTAAAACGCGCTCGGGATTTGGTCTGAGCCCTTGCTGGTCAATGATGTATCCCAAGTAACTTACAGAGGTTTTGTAGAATTTGCATTTGTCAAATCTAACCTTTAATCCATAATCTTGGATTCTGTTGAGTACAGAATGTAGATTTCTGTTGTGCTCTTCCTCATCTTTTCCTGATATAAAAATGTCATCTATGTATGCAGCAGCTCCTGGTAAGCCTGCTAGCATTTGATCCATAATTTGTTGAAATATGGCAGGGAATGTTTTTACGCCGAACACCATTCTGTTGTAGCGGAACAGACCGACATGTGTGTTTATTGTAAGTAGGTGCTTTGACGCTTCGTCTACCTCAATTTGTAAAAAAGCATCCGATAAATCAATATGACTGAAATATTTTGCGTTTGCTAATTTAGAAAATATGTCGTCGGGTAATGGTAATGGATATTGATGTGATTCGAGGCTGTCGTTCAGTCCAGTTGAAAAATCTCCGCATAAGCGTATGCCGTCAGCTGCTTTCTTTATGACGACTATGGGTGCTGCCCAGTCGGAGTAGTTTACAGGTGATATGATGTTGCAATCCTGTAGACGTTGTAACTCTGCTTCTACTAGCGGCTGCATGGCGTAAGCAACGGGTCGTTTTGGTCTAAACACTGGTTGAACGTTTGGTTTTATCTGCAAAACAGCTTTTGTCTTGTTGCAGAGTCCCATTTTGCCATCGAAAATATCTGAAAAACATGACTTTAATTGAGCAATGTTGTCTTCAATTGAAAATACTTTTGCACTCCCCTGAGAATTCTGTATCTGCTTGCAAACAGAATTTATTGGTTTGTCGCATAGTTGAAATGCGTACATCCAATCTAAACCCATGACGTTTAGATCCTTTATTGAAGTTACTCTGCATAAAACTGACTTTTCTAAATCTCCGATTTTGACTGTGCACCTGAATTGTGCAACGAGGGGTAGCTTCCCTGTGGCGCTACTTGCTGATTGGTCAACTGGCTCTGTTCCTCCCTCGATTTTGAGACTGTTGAATTTTTGTTCGGAAATTATGGTTATATCCGACCCTGTGTCGAATTGTAAACGGCAAAGTGTTCCATTGATGCAAACATTGATATATTTTCGTTGGCTTGCAACTTTGTTTGTGACGAAAATTGAGTTTGCATGAACACCCTGTTTTTGCCTTTGCTGTTTTCCATACTGCTGATATGGTCTTGAGTGTGGTTTGCGGTCTTTGAGGTTGTTAACAAGTCTTTGCTTACAGTATCCTTCCTTGTGTCCAGTTTCTTTGCATTCGCTACATTTGTGGTTTTTGTATGGGCAAAATCGTGCGTAATGGTAGTCTCCGCAATACCAACATGGAGTTTTAGGTAAATTCTTCTCCTTTTTGTTGCTGTTGGACTTGACTCGTACTTTGTTTACAATCTTCTGCTGAGTTTCTATTAACTCAGTATCCGCCTTTAGATTGATCATTCTTTGGCACTCCTTTGCTAGTTTGTCCAATGTGATATTTTCCTCGCAATCCAATTTGTTGAGAATTCTGGTACGCAATTCAAAATCTGATGGTGATTTTAGTCCCATAACGAAAATCAAACACTTGAACTGGTCAACTGTTAATTTTCCCAAATTAAATAATTCACATTGTTTGTTGACAATTCCAGCATATGTAATTAAATCCATGCTCGATTCCTTAGTTATTTGTAGGCAATTGTAGCGAATATTGAATTGTGAAGTCTGCATGCCAAAAAGTTCTTTTAGCAATGTCACTGTTTCTGCGAACGTTTTGTCTCGCGGTTGCTTTGGAAGAATGTAGTTTACGTACTTGCTATGTACAACTGTGTTTAACTTTCTTAGCAATAATCTTGTTTTTGCTGCATCGTCCAATTTATTTGCATCTTGTTCGAATAAGTCTTCATAACGCGCAAACCATGCGTCAAAAGTTAGGTTATGGTCAACATCGTAGCAAAATTCTGCTATGCTTGCTCCCAGTGCCTCTATAATATACTCCGCATTACCCGCAAACTTGACATCATTTTTAGAATTATTTGCAGGGATAATTTTAGCGAGAATATTCTGCATTGCTACATTGTCCTGATGTTGCTGCTCTTGCATTTGCAGTAATATTTTAGCTAGCATATCTTCTTGTGGTTGTTGTTCCTCTTTTTGTTGCATTGCCAATCTTTTTCTTTTGCACGTGCACGTATTTTTCACTTTTGTTTTGTTATGTCGTCACCTTTCGACAAATTATGTGTTTTTTTTTTCCAATTATCCTCGTCGCCACTTTATGTTGTGTTTTCATACGTTTATTTAGTTTCAAGTATTATTAATATTTAACAATAAGCAAATTAATTAAGTAATTGTAATAACCGGCAACCTACACACTGTCAGTCTCTCTCGCAAATCAGCTGGCCTTGGTTATCGGGCATCTACCGAACATCGTATGATCGATAGATATCGATATGCCATGGGCTCGATAGATAGTTCTCTGTCTGTGTAACAATCTGATATATAAAACTAATATTGTATAGCATAATGGCAATAAATGGGTTATGACAAGCTAATCAATGGCGTCAAGCTAGATGAGAGATTGTCCTTGGTTGGATCATGTCTTGGCTTAATGTGACGCCATCTAACGTGAATATGCATTTGTGTTTATACTAGCGGCTGCATACGCTCATTAATGTGATAACATCACGGCATGTACGTCAATTTTACTAACAAGCCGCGCCATTAAAAGTTTCCGATCAAAAAGTCTAAATGACAGTCCTCTTGTCAAATTTCGAGTCATTTACTTTTTGTAGAGCTGTTTTTGAATTGGAAAGCTAATAGTGCAGTTAAAAACCCTGAAATGCTTTATATAGGCATTTTGTCTAATAATTTGTCTTCTTTGGAAATTTTTGGGTTTTGTATTCATATTGCTAGCTATAAAGTTCTTATCATATGAAATGTAATAAAACAGTTGTTTTTCTCTTCTTCTGTCTTGACGCCACACTAACAAGGCAAAATATAAAACTTCTTCTTTAAGAAAACTATTTCCAAAGCCGAGTTATTTGTGGCTCTGCAAGCAGCTAGACTCTTAACCTCTTTAAAGCGCAGCAAATAGCAAAGCATTTAAGATCTCTTATCTTTTGAAAAATATGCGAAAAACACATATAGACACACACACACACTCCAACTGAGATAAATGCAGCCGGAAAATTGCTTAGTTCCGGCTGCCTGCCGAGCTGCAGTGGAAAAGCTGCAACAAAGTCAGAGAGTTAATACACTTTTCACTTTTGTTGAGTCCTGCTGTCTCCTGTCGAGGATGCCGCGAGTCCTTGTCGGAAAGTGTGAAAAGTAAAGCGCTTTCCTTGTAAGTGTGTAAAAAAGTTTAGCTCAGTGCTGCAAATATTTGCCTGCAGCACAGAAACTAAGCCAAGTAAAACATTAAAATGAGCATAAAAGAAAATAAAACAGCAGAATGGCGAGGGAGAGAAGAAAGACAGAGGGAGAGAGGAAAACGGCGGCAGCTGCAATAAAATCCAAGAACTGAGTGAGATTTGTGCTCCAAAATTAAGAAAAATTACGTGCAGCAATTGCAGCACTGCAGCAACGACCTGAGCGACACAAGAGAGCGACCCGAGCAACTGAGCGGGGTAAGGAAAACTAGAGACAAAGTGGGAGGGAGGTGAGAGGCGGTCGGTGGGGCGCCACCAAACAGAAAGGCTAATGGCAAACGAGGCAGACATTAAGTGTCTTTGTATTTCCCTTAAGCATTTCCTCTGTTGCCATGCGTATGGAAAATTATGACATGGCTTTATGTGGGTGTTGGCTCGGCTATGTGTGTGTGTGTGTGTGTGTGTGTGTGTGCTGGCTGTCAATATTCGAGTGGCACTGCTGAGGCGTTGGGGCACCACTTAAGTGGCGCATTTAAGGTGGTTTACTTTGAGCAACTTTTCTTTCGACTTTTCTCTGTTTAAATTCAAGGAGCTGCCAACTTTTTTTTACCTTGTGACTTTTATATTTTCACCTGACGCCATTTATCTTCATTTGCTTTTGCACTTAACTCTTATCAGTTTTTTTTGACAAATTTGGTCTTATTTTTGGTTGTTTTATGCGCTTTTCGCTCGTTATTTGCTTTTTGCAAATACTTTGCGCAGATTACCATTTAATTAGCACAATCCATTGCAGTGTTATGTACTTATTTTGTAAATTTTGATAAGTAGAAGTCTATATAAATACTGATAAACTAAAGAATATAAATTGTAAATGAATGAAACGAGCTGCATTCTCGTTCTACTGTGGACGCTGCTAACACACCACACATAAACGTAATACCATCTGAGAGTAACACCATCCGAAAGCCGGTCTTTTCCCACCACCAATTGATATTTTACATGAAAAAGTCAGTTAATTAAAACAAAAGCTTACAAATTCAGTACGATAAAAAGATAAATTCGTAGAATCAAAACTGTACTGAAAACATTATCGAATTTATTTCCAATTTTTTTTTTGTTTTTTTTTTATATTCAATGCAGCTTTTTATACCCCGTACACAAAGTGTAAAAGGGCATTCTTTTTTTTTCTTTTTATGATGTTGCTTAATATATGATATAAAGGCGATACGGAAGTCGTTGTTTCGATAACAGTGCTCGGAATATTGTCGTCTATATGATGATGGACCATAAATTTAACAGGATCCGTAGCTAATAGACTTCTTTCATCCATTCATTACTTACGAATTTATTAACTTAACAAGTAATCGCCCAATTGCCTAAATTCGAATATACTACCAAATATGTAGAAACAAAAAAAAGGCAACAATTCGAGACCACAACTGCTGTATTGATCCAAATAGGAGTTATATAATCTAAGCTGTAAAACATTCCATTCGTTTGTTAGTTTTCCGCACTTTAATATACTAAATACTAGGGTGTCTCCGCCTCTAGCTTGCTTTGCTCGGCCGCACCTCATATATTATGCCTCAGTGCTTGTGATAAAGATCGAACAATCGACTTTCTTTTGGCTGGCATATTTGATTTGTCAGCCAAATTGAAGGTTTGTGACGCCTTTAACAAACTGACTCCATTGAATTTTATAATCGAAAACAAATCAGAGTCAAAAATAAACACAAGCTTATTTGCTTCGACATTTACTTTCTTTTTTCTAACTTGCGCGTTATGCAACCCACTTTGGGAGACCAACTCTAGAACATCGTCAATAATATTTAGTAAGTTTTCAGATTTAGAAGGAAACGGATAAAGGCTTGGTCAAAAGTGAATTGGCAATTCGATAAATGAACTAGTTAAGGCGAATGAACTGGTTACTTCTTAACAGAAAGTCATAACCTAAGTGGTTTCTATTCAAAGTAAAAACAATTTCAGTGGAATATGTATCACAGAAGTTATGGTGGTCATCATGCGCCCATTCATGTGCTATCATCACGGCATACATGTGGCGTCAAAAAACAAAATTAAAGAACGCTTTTGGATTTGTATCAAATTACTTTTGTTTTGCAAGTAACATGTGTGTTGCTTTTACAATTTTCATATGCCGATTTTTTTCAGCCATTTCCCACGTAACTATTGCTACATTAGATTTGTAGTAGGTGCGATGGTGCATCAGAGAAGGATAAAGTAGCCCTAGAACTCACGCAGCATCGCTTATTATGCCATGCCCGATAGAGGAATTTAAAGGAGAGAAAGGACTGTTGAATTAGGAGAAAGACTACGGAAACAGAGTAGGCTTGCATAGAGACTTCCGTAGGAAGTCGTGAAGACACCTCGCTGAGTGTATCTCTTCCATGTCCTTGTAAAGGCCGGACAGTAACACAGAAATTGCTCTGTGGGGTTGGCTTCTTCAAAAAAAGCTGCGCAAGTTGGGTAGTCAACGAGGCGCATCTTGGTCAAATGTCTTTTGACCCGTGTTTAATCCAACCAGGCTTCGCAGATCTTTCCTCTTCTGACGCTGAAGATATATGTAGGATTGGGTTCTTCAACGAAATGTTTCGTTACGCCGCATCCAGTGGTGGATTTTCAGCGTTATTTTGCTAACTCAAAGATAACTATAACTTTTTGTCTTGCAATCGATTTGCAGTTGTTCTTTCTTGTAGTTATCGTGCAACCTCAGTGGCAAAGGCGTGTAAGCCATTAGGTGCAGATTTGTTAAAACCTGCAAGAGTATGCGATAGTCATGTGTCAATTAAATGACAGTTTAGCTTTTTAAATAGGTCAACTTGGCTTTATCAGACTCTTAATTAATTAGGTTTTCATTAGCCAGCTGTTACCAAAAATAAATCAATACGAACTTGCCTTTAAGCGAGCTGTGCTGTTGACCTAATTTAATGGTTGCTAATGGTCCAATTATTATTTGACAATCTGAAAAAGATATCTCAAGCTAAAATTTTGACAACTGCACTGAAAGTGTTTTTGCTTGTTTGTTTATGAATGAATTCACATAAATATTGTACAGTTTAAAACACTTGAAGCGCATTTAGTGTGCCAGTATTGCTAGCGGGCTTACATACACTACGGCTCGCTTGAATATCATCAGATATTATTTTGGGAAAAGAACTGGTTGCACTGCTAATCAGTTTTGATAGGGAACATTTAGTTGCGTGATTTAGGGGTAAAACGGACTCGTATGACGCGTAAATGGCGTGCTGATAGCAGATCAATGAGTTTGGCATGACGCATTATAGGTGGCGCTGGCATATGCGATCGCTTTTTTATGCCAAGTAATGATCCAACTAAGTATAAGAGTTCACGCAATTATTATATGTGCAACGTCTATTATTTTTCTGAAGTTGTTAACAAATGAGAGATCATGACGACACTGTTTCACATTTTATATAGGTACTGATACTATACCAAAAGATATAGTTGAAATTATACTCAATACTCTACAGTTCCTCTTTGTGTAAATATGGTTATATATGAGCTAACATAAACTATGTTTTGAAGATTGCCTCGATACTCCGAAATTTGTTTTTTGCAGTCAAGCTCCATATAAATAAGAAAAACGTGGCGAATTTTTCATTGACAACATTTATTTCCGCGGTACACAAACAAAATACACTGCCTACCACACTGAGACTTGCCATACGGACAGTGTTTGTGGATTGAATGAAATTCTGAAAATTTGCGCGATTCATTGATTAATGATATAACGAAAATGTTAAAAAGACTCAACTCATTTGAACGAAAGGAGAAAATAGCTCTTATCATCAACAACATAAGGAGGGATGAACTTTTGGCTTTAGTGTACCAGCTTCTAGAGGTACAGCATATAGTTGGGCACGGAATGCTATATTTATAAACATGATTATTTTTAGTGACCTGGTTTCACCATCCAAGAAGTCAGATGATCTGGATGAAGCGCTCGTTGGAAGTTAGCTTCCTGCATGCAATGTTTACTTTTGAGCTGATTTTTTAGAAACCTAATGGAGATGGCGCTATTCAAGTGACCAGTATTGTATATACTACTTAGTACGTGGAGAATGTTCTGGCTGCCAGTGGAACACAAACTTGGCTAAGTGCATGACAATCGCAGTGACAAACGACAGTAGCCAACATTTTAGCAGCCTCGAAGCACGGCAACTCGGCAAAACCAACAAACCCAACAACACAGCAAACCCAACGATTTAACGACCCACAAACCCAGCGACCAACTGAGTATGACGACAATATGTGTTTGTTGGTTGTTTCCTATTTGTGTGTGTGCGAGTGTGTGTGTGTGTGTGTGTGTGTGTGTGTGTAAGAGTATATGCACACTTGGTTGTTGCAGTAAACACACACTCAAGGACACACTCATATATACACAATGTGTAAATTTTACATACGTTTGTATTGCATTACACAAACAGTAAAATGATAGACAAGCTGTCTGCAACTGTATAACTTTGCTTAACTTGCACTCTCTCTCCCTCTCTGTCTCTCACTCACTCTATATCTCTGTCTCTCTCTATCTGTCAATCTCTCTATCACATATGCTTTCAATGGTATTGAATTCGAGCCTCTAATAACTAACCGAGTATAAACTCTGAATCAAAGCACTTGAAATGTTGCCAAGTGTTGTTGTCTTTCGAGCTGTGAATGCTTTAAATATTCAACAAGAAATTGTAAATGTCACAGAAAATTGTTGGCACGAACTGAAAGGGTAAACCTGCGATAATTGATGCTTTGCCAAGTCAAACAAGGGTCTATCGAAAGGGCAGAAGCGGGAAAGAGACAGAGAGAGAGAGGGTGAGGGTGAGTGGCAAGTGACAAGTGTTTATTATGAATGGTGCAAGTTTTGTGAGTTGATTTGATTGTGAATTTGTTAGGGGGTGACAAATGAATCAAACAGCAATCACCAAACGATCAATTACAATGTAAATGAAAGCTAACAAGCAAAACAATGACTGTTTTTATACCTGGCGAGGAAGAGAGTGAAAGTGAGTGTATGTTGCAAGTTGCAACCTGCAAACTGCTCCGAATATATGGTAATATCACAGTGACTGCATTCAATTAAATCAACACATTGATTTAATTTAATTTTAACCCTTTTTGGTTAACAGAAATCTCTCCCTCTCACTCTCTCTGAAAGACACAGAAAACGATATGTCACTTTCCTTTCTTTTTTTTCAATTAAACTGCCATCGGTGTGCACTTAAAATATTGCGTATACGTACATTGCCACAAGCACCGCAGTTTCAGCGTTTAATTTATGCACAATGGCGTTCCATGTCGTGTCATAGAGGCGGAAAATGAAATTAATGCAAATACTATATTGGATACATGTATATATACTTATGCAGTAATGCATCAAAATTTCTTTAAAAGCAGGAATTAATTGTTTTAAATAAGATATTAATGGCTGAAGATTACAGCGATTAACTGACGCATCATGTTTAAGCAATAGTCTAAGTCAAATGTTATGCAATTAATTAAAACAGCATTAAAAGGTTAATTGATTTTAATTCTAAGCATTTAAGAAAAATATAAGATTTTGATAAAAGAAAATATACTGAAATAGTTTTCGAATGAGGTATCCATCGCTTAAACTTTATATTATAATGAAACTTGCGACTTAATTAAATCAATTTTAAAACGTGAATCACTGTCGTTACGACAGCCGACTCATTTCTTAAAAAGTTCAGTGAAAAATTAACACGCAACTGCGAGTTTCGTGACTGCTTAATATGGCGTCATCTAAAATGCGAATAAGCAAGAGCCATATGTCTGGGCTAGCGCCATCTTAAGCTCTTTGACGTGCCAATATCACGGCATGTACGCGACGTATGAGTTGTATCCAAAAGTCGCGCCATTATATGTTTCGCAAATGTATCGTGCGTGACGGCACATGAGTCTTACAACAGTAATCGCCATGATTTTCGGCCCATTTTTCGACTACTCAATCCAAAAATCGATTCCTTGTCTGCCGTTGATGCAGCTGCTCACAGATGACTAAACGCCCTTGACGACTCTTGGCTTCAACTCAAGTGGTACCCACGTTCCTTGCAATGACTTCGAGGTGTGTCCACGGAAAGTTGATGAAGTATTGTGGAGCATTGTCACAAAATTTTAAACTTCGAACTTTGTCGACTGTCCGGCTTGAAAAGTTGCTCAACTCCAAGCTTTTCGGATAGCTAAAAAATTATTATGTTACATTTAGCAATGTCACTAAATCTTCAACTTTTTCGAACTTTTTTGACTGTCCGGCACGTGAGTTGGCTTCCAGGTCAAAACTTTCATTTTAAACCATTTCGAATTTTACGTTGAATAAAATTTACAGTGCTTTCCTACATAAAATCGTCAATTGCAACAATCGTGGGGCACAGAGCAGACACAGTTTAATGCCCAGTTCAATTATAAAGCACAGTAAGTACTGAGTAAACAATGGGCTTATAACAAGTATGTAGTATGCACAAAGACTCTATGGAATGAAAAGCTAAGCAAGTAAGTGATATACATAAGCCGCTTAATTTACTTACATGAGCAAATGCTTGTAAAAGTATCCATACACACAAATGTACATAGCATCAGAGAAATAAAGGGAGAGAGTACCATTAGCAGCTTAGTAGTAGCAGTATTTTGCTGCCAAATCAAAACAATTTGCTTTTTGAGTTGGCTTAAAAGCTGAGCCAACTTACAGCACTTGGCATAATCATAGAGCAAACAGCCTTAAGACAACCAACGACAATATGACATATGAGCAACAATTGTTAGACACTCACAGAGTGAGAGATTCGGGGGGAGAAAAAGAGACTGTTGGAGACAGAGATTTGCTGGCGGCAAAGTGCGCTCCATTAATGCCACGCGTGTCAACAATTTGTATTAAAATAGGGCATATTTCATTTGAAATTCATGCATGAATAATTACCGACTCAACTTGTCACTTTTCACACGAAACTTAGCTACAACAACAACAACTTCGAGAACACCAACAACAATAGTAACATTAGTTCAAAAATTTTAATTGTTGCGCACTTTCAAAAGCAACAAAATAAACGACGCTTGCCGCACCTGGCGTATACGCAATGTTCTGTCAAGCCAAAAGCGACGAGCAACAACAACAACAATGAACTAATCCAATTTATGCTATAAAAATTATGCGTTGAAATTATGCAAACACACACACACACACACACACACACACACACACACACACACACACACACATACACAACCAAAGCGCTTGTGCTATGCTGCGTTTATATATGTGTGTGTATGTGTGTGTTTTTCTTTTTTCTACGTAAGTAACCATGGAAAACTCCATCTTCTTCTAAAGATACTGATGGTCCGTACCACCAGCATGCACGATTCATGTCGTAATCCACCGACAATGCCTACGTACTAACGACACCCCGCGGGAGGACCGCTAAGTATTACTTCGCAGGGGAGGGTTGCCTGTTATAGGCACACACATATCAGATCTCTCAGATCCTTCTGGATGCCTAGATGAGCTAAGTCACTTCCTTCCTTTTCCCTTCTCGATCATGACTCCATTATGCGTTCTGCTCTTCACGACGTTTTCTCTCACAACGTCGCACATCGCCTTGTATGTGGTTAATCAGCTGGCTGATCCTTAGCCAGTTATCCTCACTTTTTAACATGTACCCGGTTAGCTGCTCCGGGGGAGGAAGTATGCCTGCTAGATTCCTGTATCTTTGGCAGTGATACATGACATGCTCCGAATTCTCATTATAGTTGTGGCAGCTCGGGCATAGTGCGGTTCGCTCATGCTTGAACCTGAACAGATATTCCCTATACCCGCCGTGATTTGACATGAACTGGGTCAGGTGGTAGTTCATACGTCCTGCCCCTTTCTTTATCCACTCCCTTAGATTCGAGATAAGCCTGTGAGTCCATCTCCCTTTAGTTGACGTGTCCCATCTGGCCTGCCAACTGGATAGTGATGGCTCTAGTGCCGTCCTCCGGATTTCTGTCAGATCTATTATTTCGCTTGGTGATGTCCGCCTGACATACACATGTGTGTGTGCCTGTGTGTGTGTGTGTGTGTGCGTACTTTAGAGGATGTGCGTTTATTATTGTAAAATGCAAAGAAGTAAACGAAATTTGTGCAAATTCTTGCCTATAACAAAATAGAATTTGAATTATATTATAAAACCACTTTCTATTAACCCTTAACATATACATGGGAGTATATTAAGTAATGTCTAAGTGTGTGTGTGATTTTATATTTATTTACATATGACAGCCATGACACTGGAAAATCCATATATGCATATATATGTAGATTTCTATATTTGGCTCTCAAAAACCCTTCAACGATAATTGATATGCATGTCAAACCATATCCAAAGGGAAAACATGTATACTTTGCGAGGAAAAATCGAAAAGTTTCTACAAAATCTAAGAAAAAGTTGTGTTCAAGACACACACACACATAATTCCTCATGTTCGTATTGTTCTAAAAGCAATTCTTAGTTGGTCTTTAATTAGGTTTCACGGCTTTTGGGACGGGAGTTAAAAGAATTGTTGTTTATGGGCGCATATAACCCAATATCTCCGGAATTAATTACCCTTGTTCTGTTTACTTGGAAGCATACGATGGATGGATTAATCCTCCCAATGTTAAAAATTGTGACTCTGGCACTGGCCATTGGTTTGAAGTATCTCGGGGTGACCCTTGATACTTAACTGACCTGGAAAGTGCACATTGAACGTAAGAACGAACGTTTCTGACAGTGTAGACGGACTTTTAGTAATACCTTGGGTTTGAAGCCGAGCTCTGTTTACTGGTTGTACATACCTCTTATCAGGCACGTAGTATCACACGACCCAACTTGCGCAGCTTGTCTTGAAGAAGCCGACTTCACGGAGTGTGTTACTATTCGGCCCTTGAAAGAACACGGATGCGCAGTTGAAGAAGTGATACACTCAACATGAGCGAGGTGTAGACTCTCCCCTTACGTATCAATACTCTTTCTCATTTTCAACTGTTCTTTCTCTTTTTCTTCCTCTTCTAACTTCCTCTGTCGGGGATGGTACAATGTGCAAGGCTACTTGACTGCTCTCTCATCTAATCTAACATCTAACCTGATTTGACAAGAGGTCTAACTAAACCCTCTGCTGCTATGTGGAGCACAGCACCCCATCAAAACTCTTCTCGCATTTTAGTACTAAGCCAAAGGTGCCCAGAAACTTGCTGAAAGAACCTTCTAAATAGTACAATTTCTTCGTTATTTCTGACTTTCTGTGGGCCTCGATGGCTGCTGTTTAGCTGTAAAGGAAGCTACTACCGGATTTAGCTTCCAACAGATAGGGGCATTTAACCCTATTTGCTTATCGAAGTTACACGCTAGTAGACGTACTTCGTTCACTCAGTTTAATACCTAAAGCCAAGTGAATTGAAAACAAGGACTTGTGATGGCTGATCTCCGAGTTGCGTTGACAGAAAGGTGTTGCCAAGTCGATTTTGTTCGAGTACGAGTACGTCCATCATTTCGCTATCTGTATTTCTATTATAAAAGGATGATAAATTTGGTTATTTGCGTAAAAAGTTCAGTTATTATGTTATTTGCACTACAACTTTTATCTTTGAACTTTCATCTGGCTTGAGCTAATCTGCTCAATACTTATGTTTAACAAAAAAACCTTCAGAGATTCATTTTTTCTGTCTATAAAGAAGCAATCTCTTCATCCGCCTCGTAAGGCTCATTTGCAGTTAATGGCTTTAGTTTTCATTTTGTAGCTCATTTTCTAATAAACTCTAATTTATGTCACTCGAAAGGAACATAAAACACTTTAGCGCTTGTTATCGCTATCTTATAGAACAACCCTCGTTTACGCATATGTACATTAATGCGGCTGGGTGGAGTTTACATGTGGCGCACAGGACACTCAAGAAGGCGTCAATAAACGCTCCCAAGGACAACACACAAAATGGTTTCTGCTGCAACAAATGTAATGAGTTGGATATTTTACTGTTACTGTTGCTGGCTTTAAGCAACAGGCTGCAGCTAAACCCTAAAAGCCAAGCATGTTTTATTAGCCTGGCCAGCAGGACATCCGAAATGAATTATGTAGCTAACACACACACACACACACACACACACACACACACACATACGCGTAAATTGCTGCGTCTGCTTCTATGTTTGCTTGCTCGGCAAGCAGCAAAGTTTAATGGAAGGCAAACGATAATAGAAATAACAGCTGTTATTTTTTCTATCCTTCTGCTTTTGTCCTTTTATCAATGTCTGTTGGTTCTGATGTCCCGGAGTCCTGGTGTCCTGTTTGGTCTGTTGCTCTTGTCGCTGTTTACTCAGCAAATGCCGAACCGCTGGCAGTTCGACGACGACGCTTTTCCGTCTGATTGTTGTAATTGTGGGTGTTACCGCTATTTCGAGTTGTCCTTGTAAGTTGATTGTTTACTTACTTTTATACACTTTTATTATCGATTTGGTGCTGTCGCATGGAAATAATCGACAAAAGTTTTTAATCAACGCTGTCCGAAACAATTAACATCAGTTTTGTGATGACGTCATCAACGTTTTCCTCATCATCATCAGCCTTAACTTCATCATCTACTTCAACAGCTTCATCATCTTCATCATCGTCCACATTGTCATTATTACTAAGCCAATTTGATTGGTCGCTTGGTTTAAGATGGCGCCTTATGCAAATTGCCAAAACTTAATTATAATTACACGCAAAAACCATTTGGATTTTCTTATGGCTTTTCCGATTTGTGGTCGGTCGGCTGCAAGTATTTTGGCATTTACAATTGTCTTGGTTTTCCCTCTTCAATTCTGCCCCGTGTGCCACCCACCTAAACCAAAGGATGTCAGGCAGTTTTGTGTGTTTTGTTTCTGTTCTGTCAACGAACGAATCTGCACGCAAATTCTAAACTTTTTGTGAGAAAGTTAATTAAAATTTCCTTGCTCGACTGTGTTTTTCGTTTGTGTGTGTTGTGTGTGTGTGTGTTTATATGCCTTATTCAACTGTGTACAATTGGTTTAAGGATTCTGCTGTGATTTTTTGAGTTCAGTTGAACAACAAATTATGTACGCTTAAAAGTATGCTATACAAATCGTTATGCAGAAATATTCTGTAGAGTGTTCGAAGGAATGATGGGTGTCACAGAGATACTTTTAGTTGGAATGAACGTTATACCTCTTTGTAAATGTATCTAGAAGATAACCTTGGCTCATGGGCGGTCACTTAAGAAAGTAACTATTTGGAGCTTTAATATATCGGTAAGCCACAATCTTCGTCCTTTCATGATATCTAGTATAACTTCATCAATATCGAATTTGGCAACATAAATAACTATACGTGTTTCTACTTTGCTGCAAGAAATTATGTCATACCGAGCGTATGATTAATCTACTTATTTGTGTATTACACTACAAATAAGTAGCCTAAAACGGAAAAATGCTAAAAGAAATCGAATCTAATGCCTGGCTCACATATCCACATGTCAAATTGAGTCTGGTTCATACATCTTGCACCTGCAACATCCAGAGCGTTTAGCAAGCAGAAGAGCATGAAAGCAAACATGCCAATGGCAAGGGCACGTGAATGTCCTGGGTTTTGCGTTATCTGCCAAAAAGCCAATAAAAATTCAAGTCGTTGCCTCACTGGCAAGCGACAGGAATGGAAAAAAAATCAAACTGCGGAAATGCCAAACGGTTGTGTGAGAGTCGAGCGAAAAAATCTCGAAACTTGAATGCTCGAATGAACCAATGCACAAACCGACTTTAAATAGAAAATCGTTTTGTACGCTCGTTCCATTGCCATTACGTGCAACGTAACGTAACTGGATGATGCTGTTGCAACTGCAACATGCAATGTCATTTGCTATGTGCTCTAACTGACTTTCGCATTTAGTGGGCCCCACGTTGGGCGCTCGCACATTGCGTGTTTGCTGAACGTGATGTAATGAAGTTATGCCGCAGTTTCATTGATTTATTTTTTGTGTACCTTTGATGTAAACTAATAAAGTCTAAATAGGATAGACTAGCGAAAGGTGGTTTGCACAATCTGCAGTTAGGAAACACGTTGTTAAAAATTAGGGAATTTCACATTTTTCAAAACTCCTTTCACTTTTATCTGCAATGTGTTCGTAGCACTGCATTTCTTCCCAGCTAGCATTACAATAATCGAACATTTATCGAAAGCTCTCCATTCTTAAAGTTATGCCAATAGTCAAAATGTGAGCATCTGCAAATATGCAAGTTTAAAGGTCAAATGTGTTTCGTGTTTGAAAAGGATGTGTCAAGATTAAACCAGTCAACATGTTGACTTATATTAGTATTATCTCATTTAAATCGTAATGTTCTATCGTCAATTTTGCTCTGTAGGGTCTTGGGAAATGTTGCAATTCTTCTAAATTTCTTTATAAATAGCTTCAAACATAATTTTAAGGCCAATACCCGAAAATTGATATTAGGTACCTTAAGATAAGATTCATTGTAGAATGCATAGACAATGACATGCAAACTCCGTTTTACAACTGTTCTACATTCTAAAGCTTTAAAATGTACGTATGTCTTTAAAGACTGACTACCAATACTATCTATATATAGTTTATCCATTGGGTTCGATGTTTGTCAACATTTACCGGTTTTATAAAGGGAACATGTACAAATTTGAGAAGTAAATTTGCCTTTGGCTTTTACGTGTAGTATCGGATGACTTCGGATAAGAAGCGTTAGAATGTTACCATTAGTTTGTGGAATACAAACGGCTTCAAAATCGATAATGAGAACTCGATAACGCTCAGCTTTGACGGTAAATAGCCTCGATGGCTCGTCTTCAAAGAAGTACGCCCCAATCATACACTTCTCAGAAAAACTACTGCAGATGGTCACTTTATGATCATTGAGAGTGCTATTTTAGATTAATCGAAAACTTTTAAGCTTTTCGTACTGACTCGTTCAAGTGCTTGTTTGGTTCAATTTTTCGTCGAAATAAATCTACATTACTTCAGCGCATTCGGTTCCAAAGTCATTGATGAGACATTAAGTTTCCAGGAGAATTTGGCATTGTCGGCTAAAAGCGGGACAGCAATGCAGCGGAAAGAGTCAGTAAAATTTATAGTTCTTTTTATGAATTGGGTTTTTTCAAACATTTCTGATGATTTCTTTAACTGCCTATCTGAGCGACACGAGCACAGTATTCTTACTGAAGACAAATAAAAAATCAATATTGAACACATATCTATAGAAGAAACAGCGCTTAGTATGCGAAACAATCACGCGTTACTTTTGGTTATAAAATGTAGCTTTTCGATTCTTCGATAACTTTGTGTCACTTGAATATTTCTGTCTTAGTCTGATTACGATAAGGGTGTAGCTTCTTAATGGCGTTTAATAGATTTTCAACCTTTTAATGTGTAGATTTTACCAATATCAATTGAGAACACTTCATCAACGTTATCTAGCATATTAGGTACAACAATCAAAAGAAGACTAAGCGGTTTTATAGCGCGATTTATTTGCTTTTTAGCTAAGCGTGCATAAAATGAATAAAAAAAGATGCATGAACGCTATAACAGTAACGGTGAAACCATAAAAATAGTTAACCTGAAAAATTTTCACACTACTACGTAATTAAGGTCAACAGTTTAACAGCCGGAAACCTTAGTTCTTTAAGTATCTACAAGATAAATCTTGACATAGTTCACCTGCTGAAGTATAACTTTAGTTTTAGTTTTTATTACAAGTTTGTCTAACTTACTGGGTGCAAGTCACGCTTTAAGCCAGTACAGTCAGCGTTTTGTCTTGTTGAGCATGCACGAACACGCACACACAAGTACTGAGTTAACATGGCAATTAAGTGCTGCCGCTGCCTGCATTTGCTTAACAGCAACTAAACTCTTGCTTGTGTACAGTTGACACACAAGTGCACTTGCTCCCAAAAGTAGGCTACGAGCATTGCTTGTTGTATGTACTTACAGAAATTAAAGGTGAATGCAGCCACAGAGAGACATTCCAACATTCAACTGTCATTCACTCACATATGCAAACACTTAAGCGACAAAAGTTCAAGTTGCTCGCACTTCGGCGTCAGGTTGCAGCAACAACTGCAACAACTAGCGGCAACTAGCGGCAACTAGCAGCAACTACAGCCAATTGGCAACACTAACAACTAGCAGTTGTCTCCACATGCAAATGAGCGAGAGTTCGCTCGAGAGCGTGCAAAATCGTAAACACTGAGAGAAGAGGTGTTTGTTTCATGGTCACATTAGTGCCAAATACCACAATGATGCATTGGCCATGGCCTAAACACTTCTATGCACAAAACACACATTACTCATGCGTCACGTTGACCGGTGCTGGCTGCTGGCTTGCGCAATCAAAGCTCATTTGTGACTCACAAAGAATTTTGAAAAAAAGCTAAAAATTCCACTCTCAGAAGTGTTTCTGTGCCAGTGTGTGAGTGTCGACAAACACAAACTCATTAAATATTTATGCGCAAATAAAAATACACAAATTTTCATATGCGCGCGCTTGAAATTTACATTTTTTCCAACTTTTTGCCAGCTTTTAAAGCTAAGCCCAAAGGACCAAAAAAAAAAACCAGACTAAAATGGCTTTAAGCCTTACTATATAGATTTGCATTTGAATGCAGCAAGACACATAAAGTCATATAAAAAATAAAGAGTTTATTAATAAAATATTTTATAAAGTGGCTGCAAATGTATTCCTATGCAAAAATTCAATCAAAATTCAAGCATAAAAAAAAACAAAACATTTTAAAATATGGCAAGCAAATTGAATCTCAAGGGCTTGAAACGTCAAACGCATATTTTTTGTAATAAATTCAATTTATAAGAACCACAGACGCACACACTCATACACTCTGTTCGTTGTCGAAATTGTTGTCCATCGAAATATGAAATACAATTAATATTAATTTCAGAACAAAACTCTGGTGACGCATTTAATGCAAAAGTTTCTCAGCATCAACTTAATTGTCACTTAAAAGCATTCACATGCTCTTTTTGTCTCAGCAACTTTAGCTCTCTTCTTGGTATTCATGATTTTATTCAATTTCCGGCTGTCAGTTTCAATTAGTTATACACGTACACACACACACACACACACGCACACATGCCTGCTTTGCAAACAAGAAAGCAACTTTGGCGACATCCATTATATTTTGCACAAATACAAAATTAGTTTCTTACAAAGAAATATCAAGCGGAAGCGACCATTTTGAGAACATTCCGCAGCTTTGAACTTCGAACCAAGAGAAAGTAGTATGTGTGAGAGCTAGTTCTTCAATGGCTTGCACTTATCACGCGAAACTGAAATAAAGCTGATTTAAGAAGCCGAAGAATAAAAAATGTCCCACAGTCTTTAGTGGTCAGCTCAGATTTCATTGACCAGATTCGTGTTGTTTCACAACCTTGCCCTCCTCGCATTCCTAGTGCCCTATTTCCTTTACTACGAAAATTAGGAAACTAATTCCATACAGCCATGTCGGATGTCGCGTTGGAGTTCATTACGAATATAATCAATATGAACTGTACGTGTGTGATTGTGTAGAGTGTAGGAATCAGGAGAAAGTGGAGTCTGTCAGGTAGGCGTAAGGATATAGTTAGATGAGCAGAGTACTGCTGTTGCTAGGCGCTTGTTTTAGTTAAATGTCAGCTGTAGTTTTTGGCGGGAAAATGGAGCGTCGCTGGCAGCGTTGTATACACCTAGAAGACGTGCACTGCTGTCAGTAGAGGAGGTCAGAGTAGAGAGAAGTTTTGAGGAAACTTGTTCCTTTTACGGGTGTTGATTGGAACTTAAGCTATAAGCAATAAGGCACTTGGTGTCCGGGTAGTAAAAGTACGAGATCGGTGCGCTCGCGGCGTTACGAATACGCGCACGGCTGATCCAATGGTAAAAGCTGGAGACCAAGGGCTCAGGATACATACCAAGGCGTTCGATTCTTCATAGAGCGGCAGTCCATAGGTATAACAAGAGGCAAATCCGGCACAGAGCACGTAATGCCCAGCTAAGGCGGTCCTTAGTGTGCACAAGAGACAGACCTTTTGGTAGATCTACTGTGCGTGTATATTTAAAAGTATATAATTGGTGAATTTATTAATCAGAAGGTCTTTAAGTCTTAAGGTCAATAATGCTATTTCTCCCAAGGCGGGTGTTCCGCGGAAGAGTATATTGGGTTCCATTGATTGATTCTACATTGCTGCTGTTCAGAACTCTGATGGTAAGCATTATGTTTGGAAACGTGTTACAAGAAATATTCTTTGTACTTATGCTGATGATATGGCTGTTTTTTGTGGCGTGTGATTATCAAAAAAAATCGGACTTTATTCTATAACAGTGTCCAGAACGAAGATGATATGCATATGATTGGTCGTACTAAGCGAGTAGCTATGGGGGCTTTGCGGCTATTGAAAGAGAATCTGCCAGTGTGGGTTTGGTTGTAACTGAGAGCAAGACGAAGTATACGCTTTTTTCGACTAGAGAGACACAGCGGCTGGACTCTGAGATTGATGTTGAAAACTATACTATTGACGTTGTCCAGTATTTCGATCACTTTTAGCAATATATGTTACTATGGTCCCAGAACCGCATTTGATGAAACGATGAACTCAATGAGCTCTACGACGTCATTGACAAAGTCAATCGAATTAACATCCAGCGACTCCGCTGGCTTGGTCATGTTCTGCATATGAGTGAAGATGCTACTGCGCGAAAGGCCTTCAGGGCGACTGTCAAGGGAAGGCAATAAGGCGCAAGCCGTGGGTAGTAAACGGTATCATTGTTATGACATTACTTCGGAGAACTGATTGGACTTATAGGTTAGGGTGAACGTCTATTAGCAGCATGATTTGCCTTTGAATTTGACTACTTACGTTTTCACAAGTAAAATTTAAGTCATGAGTGAAAATTTCAAGGACTTTTTTTTATTGCCAATCACTTGTGTATCTTTTAAAACCCATTTCTGTTACTTACAAACGATTCTTTACATCTTAGTGTCTACTCTAGAACTAAAGAACTTTTTTGGCTTTATTTGTATACTTTCCTTTTTCCCAACACCTTGCGGAGGTTGTTTTCGCTGCTCACTTTTCACCCAATTGAAATTTAAACTGCAGTGTGCACCATTCAAGCCATGTTAATGTACAACTTACGAACTATAAAACACGCTCTCTTTGTGTAAAACTTTAGTTAAATTGCCTTGCCGCTTTTCATTACGTATACGTAACATTGCCATTCATTTACATCAGAAAATTCAATCAAATGTTTTTTTTTTCATTTGCTTCTGCATAAACTTTAAAGCAACAGCATCGACAACTTGCAGTACATATTAATTAAACTTTGGAAGAGTTTACGTGCAGTGCATAACTTTCATGAGCAAAAACGAAAAAAATTAAATGAATTGTAAAAGTTTTTGCAGCGTTGAGTTATTTAATATTATATATATATACTATATAGTATACATGTTATGTGGCTGGGCACCCTAGAGGTCGCAACTCATATAAAACTCAGTAACTAAATGGCCCAACTGCTCTTAGCCAGAACTGGCCAATTATGTGCTTTAGCATGAAATGCATTTAGTTTAAAAAAAAAAACACACATACACGTTAAAAACATAAACTTTAACAAAGATGATGCACTAAATAAACTGAAACCGCAGATTCCTTGAGTTTCCGCTAGTTATGCGCACAATTAGGCATTCAAAAGCGAAACCAAGGTGTTTTCATAATTTCAAAAGTCGTTGGCAAGTTGAGCTTTCGAGCTGCATAAAAGGGTTTTACTGCCACTTGCCACAAGCGTCTGTCTCTCTCTCTTCCAAGTTGCCGCAAACAAAACCAACTGCCAGGTGCGCCAGGTGCCAGGTGCAAACACTTGATGGCCATCATTGTGGTGTTTTAAGCTTCCAACTTGCCGCCGTTGCATACAAAGAGCCGCTTTAATTACATGACCCAGTGCGTCCTCATTGCTCTGTCGCAGTGCTTTGCGAGCTAACTGGATGGCTGGCCGGCTGGCTGGCTGGCTGACTGTTGGGTACTCGGCTCTTTGGCAGCTTGGCCAACAACGAAAGCAGCAATTAAACTAAGTGGCACAATTTTCATTTAACGGTGCGTTGTCGTTTTGGCCCTTTCAATTTCTTAGTTTCTCGTTTTAAGCTCAGGCTTCCACATTTCATCTCTGTCATCTCGAGCTCATAAATTTCAAGCACAGCAATGCAGCAGCATAATAACTAATATTGTGATATTTATACTCTAATGAAGAGCATAGTTCATTATGCAGCAACTTTGCTAGCAAATAGTTAGTAATTTAGCGTTTCATATATTCTACTTTATATGTCATGGAACTACCCTGTACCTATCCAGATATCAATAGCTTTGTTTGATTTGTCTTTCTGTTCTACATTATTCGGATGCTTTGCTCCTTGTTTTTTCTGAAACTGTTTTCATTGGGCTACTGAAGCTTATACTTTTCCTGGCAGAGCTTCAACAAGCCCTCTCAAGTATTGCAAACTCAATAACATACTGAAGCCATGAAGCTTCTGATTTCTATGTATGTACTTAAGATTATATCTCTGAGTAGTTCTTTTCGAAAAATTACATGATTTAGTCATATTAAGGTTTCTGGCCTAGAGCGACATCAAGGAACAAGACGAAACTTGGTGGGCCAATGAACTCAGAATCCCATTAAGATCATGGGCAACTCAAAGCTGTTGAATGGTACCAACATAGATTCACAGAAACATTATTATTTCTGAAAGCTCAGACATTGTGAAGATAATGGCAGTATTCCTAATACACAAACAACTTAAATCGATCTTGACAAAAAGGACAAGGCAGCTTATTACCTGCAGTTAGCTGAGCTAAATTTTTGTTTACTCGCAATATATGCGGTGGAATCTCGGAGGATGCTCCTCTAGTTGTTGTCTTGCAGGTTCGTCCGACTGTCAAGGTTTTTTCTACTTTGCCATCGTCTTGCCTAAACTCACACGACCTGGAGATAGCAACACTAGCAAGTTCCACCGAAATACACAAAGTTACCCTGTGTCCTTAAATCCGATCCATTAGATCGATATGCTCAGACGACTAGAATCGGGGGATGTCAAGTCCACGATAGGACCTAATGCCACATTCTGACCAACAAATTTGTGAGTTATCTTCATGGTCCATCGTGCTAACCTTCTTCACAGACCTTTCTGTCTCATGAAGCGCTGTAATTAAGGATGGTCGGTTACGACTTGAAAAACTTGCTCTTCTACATAGGCCTCAAACTCTTGGATTTAATTTATTGCTGCTGGAGATTGTTAATGGTTTACAGATTAGTTAAAGGCTTTAGGTAACTTTACTCCATCTTAATTGTGTTGAGCCAAAACTCACCCTAGTGTTAAGAACAATTTGGTTCATGTCCCATATCTGGGGTAGGCTTCCTGCAGAGATAAATACTGTGCAGCTGCAAGTTAAAGGTTATAGCAGTTCGATATGAAGTATAAATCGGCGATTGTGCTTATCTAACCCAATCTTCTATAACAATTTTGGCTGATATATTGCTTATTCAAGTAAAACTTCCTTAGCGAGTTATAAGTAAACCTGAAACGGAAATCAAATGAAACGCTGTGCTGCCGAGTGGAACCGTCTAACTTAGTAAAGAGCAATAGTCATCATCTTTGAAAGATGAGTGTTATTTCGAAAGTAAAATGCATGTAACAGAGAATTTCATAAGCTTCTGCGAACAAAATGAGCTTCTAACAAGCCCGTAAAGATCGATATCCTATACTCCAAACGACTTATACTCGAATGTTATGGAGAAATTCCATATTTGAAATTGTATTTATTTTTCAATAAATTGTTCTCATGGAATATTTCTTCATCTTTTGGAAGTGTGTATACTAGCTTCAAAATAAACTCAAAACATCTTATCAACAGATATACAAAATTTAAGCAATAAGCACAATTTAGAGCTGCAAAGATAAAAGTTTTGGAGCATATAGTATAGAACATTAGGACCTTTTTTCAGAAAGCCTCTACGCACAGCACGCAATCGTAGAGAATTTATAACGGAGCTTGGGTTAAGAAAAGCCCAAAAAGAAACTCGATATTGACTGTTTAGTCCTGTGATCCCATAGCCAGCACTCACTGAACTTTCGTCATGTGCTTCAGCGGACGAAGCTCTAGCCGAATACTTGACTCGCTGCTTGTAAGTGTTTTTTGTGTGCTCTACTTCTGAACATGCCATCATTTTTTGTTTAGAAATGATAAACTTACTCACTTTTGATGAGACTTACTCATGGTTCATATGTCATATGACACATTTCATCTCTCCAAACATAACTTCCGAAGACCGCAAGCGTATAACCACTATGGTTCATAAAAGATAGCTTTTCGTACACATTTTTTGCTTGATAATTTTTGCACTTTGAAAATGTCAAAAGGCAATTTTCCGCATTTTCTGCTATGCTTGTGATTAATGAGTTTGCTTTTGCTTTAGGTTTTGTGTTCGACGTGAATACTATTTACTGCTCGAGCTCCAATACCCTCCAATTAATTAAACCAATGAATTAAGCACAATGCCTGCATTAACTTTTATTATATAGACAACTGCTAAATATAGCTCGGAATTTCGATTGATTTTTTTTGTCCTTATTAACAACGCTGTTGCTACACGGACATAGTTCACATTGAGTTTTGAGTGTATTCAGTAGGCAGAGAAAATACAGAAGTGAAATTCACTTGTTAAAAGTTGAGCACGCTTTATTTGAGCTTTCAGCTACTTAATTCCATTAGCAATGCTTCAATGGACTCTGCTGCGGAGAAAAGAGCAAATTATGCTCTTCAAATTATAGACAAGCATTTCGCATATTCACAGCAATATGAGCCTTAAATTTTTATGGAAAATTGTTCAAAACGACAAAAGCCCTAACACAACTAATGAATTGTCATTTGCAATACATGCGGCTTGTGTTTGGGGGGCGTATGCGTAATTTTGTGCACACACAGCACAATTTAGTGCAATTTGTAAAGCATTTTGTGTATAATTTTTGCTTTCCTGTATTTGGTTTTGACCAACTAACTAACTTACTGTCTGGCTGACTCTACAATTTGCCAAAGCTACTCGCACAAGCAGCCCTAATAAATCTGGAAATGAAAATCGAAAAATAAATTGAAGTGATTTTTCCAGCCAACACACGCTTCTACACACAAAGAAATTTACAGTGAATGCGAAAGCACAGAAACTCGTTAAACTAACCCAATTTGACATAAAATATATGTCGTCTAGAAGGAAATTAACGCACAAATATAATAAAATTTACTGCAAGTTGCTATTTTTACTGTGTGCAGTGTAAAAGTTCGTGTGGTTGACAGTAAGTAACTATTCTTAATGCTTACACTACATTTACTGCTGTTAACAGCAGCTAACATATACTTTCGTTTACTGGGAATTTACTGTTGTTTACAGTAACATATACTGTCTTTTACAGTAACTAGCTATTCTTACTGAGAACCAAATATATTTGCTGTAGTTTACAGTAACTACACATGCTTACTTATTGTTATTTACAGCAAATAGCTAATTTTACTGAAAATTCAATACATTTACTGTTAAAATTGGTTTGCAGTTGATTTTACTTTGCATTAAAAGAATTTGAAAGTTTTGCACTTGGTCCCCTAGAAAATGAAAAAGGCATCCATTTAAAGAAGTGCTATTCTTACTGGGTGTACTATTATTTATAGTAACATATACATTCTTTTACAGTAACTTGCTATTCTTACTGTGAATAAGCTAATCGACTTTAACAGTATAATTTACATAAAGCTTAAAGTGCAATAGTAAATGTAACTAAAAATTTAGTTTATAAATGCGCTAACACACAAAAATAGTAAAACTTGTCTTTTTAGAATAACAATATGTTTGTACGTATACATGTCATAAAATTAACTGAGTTAGCAGTTTTTAATTGCAATACCAAAGTAAAAGCAGAAATTCTTACAAATGTTACTGTAAATTTTACTGTAAGCACAGTAAACTCTACCGTAAATTTATAGTTGGCTTTAGTATTAGATTTAAGGCAAGCAATTTTTTTGTATGTAGCTGCGTCAGAGCTCCCTTGCGGTTGGACCACAGCACTCAGTGCCATTTTGATCTTTAAAAATGGTTTTGAACTTTACAGTATGAGAGCGAGAAACGGCGCATATCTATAAAAATGTATCTATGCAAGTTGTGTTCAAAAACACAAAATAAACTTCAACTGCACTTCAACACACCCACACAAACACATATACAGTTGCAGCTTGTCAGCTTAGTACAAAGTTCAAATAATGCTGCCTTTGGCCCTGCTGGGCGACTGTGAAAAGCTATAAAAACCAAAGAAAAAAAAAACACAATAGAAAAAATCCAGAAAAGTTTCATATAAAGTGAAACTGTCAAAACAGCTGTCCACGTTGCGCAGGCCATAAATTCAATTTGGCAAATGGACAACTCTCCGGCATCAATGTCATTCCGGCGTTACTACAAGCAGTGCGCTTTGACCAGTGACCCTTAGCGGCGACCCAGAGAGAGGGAGCGTCACAAGAGAGTTACGAGTGTCAACTGCAGTTGTGGCCAATATGCAAAAGGACATTGCCTTCCGAAATGGAAACTGCACGTACTTCACGTCATGCATAAATGTTGCATGTCGCTTGTTCACTGTGATTCAGTCAATCAACTGCCAACCACAACAGCAACAACAACAATAACTATCACAAGTTATGCGCGCTTGTCACGTCACGTCACGCAACTAATAACTTTTACTGCTTAGTTTTCCCTAAATCACTTTTGGTACAAATGTGACACAAAAATCGGTAAAGAAAAAGAGCTTAACGTTTTGTATGCCAGGCGGAAAAACTTTTCAAAAATTAACTGTTGCAACCGATGACTAAGAACTTGCAACGACTGTCTTTTGTCAAACATAATATTTGCAGCTTTTGACACTTTCGTCCCTTATTTTAAAGAATCATGTCCTCTTTGAAAAATCTTAAGTCACCTCTCCTTACAATTTAAGAAAAGTAAGGTGATGATTCGGAACGCTTCTAACTATTTTTCAATAGGTCCATTTCATCGTTTGGTGGCAGCAGTGATGTAAATAGCTTTTTGTTATTTATGACTTCGTCAGCTGAGATGCCAATGACATGTGAAAATGCAATCTAACGCTTTTAGCAAAATTACCTCAGATACCTCCTCTGCGGATCAAGTCAGTTCTTTTATAATTTTAAAAAAAGGGGCGCAATAGGCAACATCAGCAAGAAATTTTGGATAAAACGAAAAAGCAGCATAAATTCTTCCAAACTATTTAGCAGATCTCACTACAAAAATTCTTCAATGAATGAAGTGTTAATAGATAATAAATCTAATCTCAATAATCAGCTTTATCAAGAGAATCATAAGGAATATGATAAAGATCAATCAAAATATACAGAAATACCGAAGGTACCGAAATTTTAATGTGATGAAAAGCTTGAATAAAATTGAAAACTTACCTACGATGAAACCTACACAGGATTGGGATTCTCCTAGAGTTATGCAATTGTCCGACCATTTCATTGAAATGGTTTCTCAGTAAGATTTTTCGGAAAAGCTGAACGATGTGCAGCGAACTGCAGGTTTTTGTTTCGGTAAGATCTATTTTGTTAGTCCTATCTCCGTTATAAACTTAATTATATGTGATGGTTCCAATCGGATAAACGAGATTCTCTGTCCACGCCAGACCTTCGCACTCAGCTAAAATATGCTGGGAGGATTCCTACTCAACTTTACAGAACCTTCAGGTACCGGAGCTGGTGATGCTCAGCCTACTCAAGTGACCTCTAGCCTGAAATACGCTAGCATGGACACCCATAGATTGTGACATGTGAGTCCTCGGTCCCGCGAATCCCAGTCCTGTGCCTACGCTTGTCAAAGAACCTTTTGTGTACAAAACTATGGTGTTCTTTTCCATAGGATAGATCTCCTCTATGGTTGTCCACTCCCCTTTGTTACTTATAGAAATACTATAATTTCTTTTGGTATTCGATCTCCATTTCGTCTTCACAAACTGTCGGAGCAATGAAATTGTCTTCCCCAGCTCATCGAAGTCTCGAGCACTGATAAGATGGCCCCTGCCAGTGCCCTCCACCAATGTCCGCAGTATGGTTGCTTTCATTTGGAATTCAATAACTATATTAAGTGGTGTTTAATAGAGTTTTCAACGCCGATGTAGGATAAGCTCTTATTGCCCCTGTTACACATACACAGGCCAGCCTCTCTATTTTCGTTCTGTAAGTCGGTTCTTCACTGAGTTTCGGACCACGCGACCCTATGATAATATCTGCTACCTTCCTTTCTTCTTAAGCAGCCCGTAGAAAGAGCAATCGGCCGGCCAACCGCAGTACATTTTGGTCCCAAAAAAATCAAAAACTTTTTGGTTGGCCGACCGATTGCTGTGTCTATGGGCCGCATAAGCAACTGCGTAGTTTGCGGTGCCTACTGATGGAAACCAAAGAAATAGTAATCTATTGAGTTTTAAAAGTAAAGCGGTAAACTCAATGCAATTAAAAAAAAAACGATTTGCCAAATTTTGCTGAATCAAAACACATACCTAATATTTGTTTGGGAATCTTGGCATTCCAAGTTTTAAAGCTCATTGGACTTTAGAGCGATACTAGGTAATAAGGAGTTGGATGCGTCACCTTAAAAGCATGTAAATACTCAGCATTAAATACTCATTTGTCCATAACTAGACCAGGAATTGGCATTCATTTTGTGAAAAATTGGCAATGAAATCTATTGAATAGCTAAAAATCTTGGAAATCGAAAACATGGAGTAGAAAGTAATCCGCTCTACTTATTTTGGCGCCATATATAGTCGAGTTTGAAAAGCTATCGTTTTGCAACAAGGTAATCGCCAGTTTTTGAGTTCCACATCCGCAAAAATGTTATGAATTCAAACATGAGTTGCATTTTGGCTTATGCTAGAAACAGTTGCTTTAACTGTCTATTGACTTATCGTTGATTTTTATCAACGGCAATGAAGCTCACTGTTTTGTGTGCTCGATGACATGTTGTTTGCTTAAAGAAAATTATCGATAACAAGTCGATGCAGCAAATAGTGTAATAAGTGAATGATAAAAGTGAAAACATGGACAGTTTACTCAAATGCACCCACTCATAAGCTGCATGTGAATAAAGATTTTGTTTTACTTTAAGAAGCCAAAAATTCCTTGCAAAATTCATCACAGATCTTTTGAAATATAAGAATGTGATAAACTTTGTTGTTGAAATTTCCGACACGCAGCGAAAACAACAACGAACTCAGCAAGAGATTTTCACATACATACTTCAAACGACTTCGACCACATGGGTCGTATGAGCAATTCATGTGAAAATACTGCGATTGTATGTGTGTGTGTGTGAAGTTATTGATTTGGTTTCATTTTTTATTTTGTGGTTTTGTTGACATTCTAAATCTATGAATAGATTAGCAAGTAAAGCGTGAATGAATGTAAAAATATTTCAAGATTTATAATCGAAACATGTTATGGTTTTGGAACAAGAGAAGAAGCAGACTTGTTTTTAAGATGCACTTTAAAGAGCATTAATATTATGATTATTGAAATGATAGTTTAAATGCAAATGAAGTGAAAATCTCAATTACAACAAGCAATAAATCGCTGCATAATCAAATTATTTTGAATGCATTTTCGCTTGCTACAAATGCAATCAGTTTGGACAAAATGCTCACAAAATGGCCGCTGCCATTTAGTGCATTTAACAGTGGGTGTTCTTTTATAATGGCTACGTCTAAAACTTCTGCCAAAAGTTGAATAAATGCAATTTCGTGGATTATCGTTTAAAGTGCACACTTGAGTCCAGGGCTGCAGTTAAAAGCAACGGCAGAGTAGCAAAATTTCATCTCTTTTCAGGACCAACTACGTTAGTAACAAACAGCAAAACTTCAAAGTCCAAGTGAACAGCTTTAAAATAAACCAAAAAATCTTCAAAAAAAAAAAAAACCTTGAAAACTGACCAATATTTGTATAAATCAATAACTAAATATATCATATATAAAATGTATACATATGTAATAAATAAATGTGCTGTGTGTATATGAAATAGAGTATTTACGCAACTGTTAACTGTATATTAAACTAAACTTAACTGCGGACCAAAAGGAACATTTTTGATTATATTTTATATTTATAAACTTTCCAAATGCAACATTTATGTGAGACTTTTGTTAAATAAGCTGTGCATAATTTAAACAAAACAAACTTAAATATAAAATAATAATAGTTAACTAAACATTAAGTGTATATATGACCACAATGGAATATGTTTGGTAAAAGCTTTAACTAACAATTAAGTAAATATAGACACAATATATATACAAAATTTATAAAAGTGTCAATTGTGCACTGTTTAGTGTAGTGTAAATATATATTCTAAGATAACTATCATAAACTACTAACTGAGTGTGTAACTGTAGACTGTGCTTATACCTTTTATACATGAATTACTAGAAAGAACAAAAATTTAAACGCTTAAACTAAAACTTAAAGAATTTCAAGTGCTAACAAAACCGTCAGGTAAACTGCAACAACAACAACTACAACAGCAATGCGAACACCAATGCCGCCGTCAATTTCAAACCTAAATCGAACATCTTATTTTGGGAGCTTTAGATACTTTTATATAATATTAGATACATGTGATCTAAGCTAAGTGACACTGTGTGTGTGTTTATATGCATGAGTTTAGAACTCTCGACTTGAAAAAAGTTCCTATATCTAGCGCACATATAACTATAATACTGTCTGTCACACTAGCTATCTCGCTTCCTCTCGCTCTCGCTCTGTCTCGCTCTCCTCTCTCTATATATATCTATATATTATTGTATCTGTATCTTTTTGTGGCCAAACTTCAAGTCATGCCCTTTTGCATCATGAGCAGCGGCTTAGCTACTGACCTTGGCAGCAGTCCCAGCAGCAGCAGCAGCAACTGCAGCAGACTCCGGAACAACAACAAGAATCCCATCAAAAATGGCCAACTTAAAGATACAAAACGTAACTACAAGTTAGCTGATTGGTTTTCACAAGTAAGTTTTATTTATGTTGACATTATTTGCAACTTATTTGCCACCCGTTTTTCCTCTATGCATCAAAGTCAATTTTCATTCTGCAATCTTCATTTGGTTTCCACGTTTCACATTTTTTTATTTGCTTTTTCACATTTTGCCAAACAATTTTCACGCATTACGGCGCAAAGTCGTCCGCAGTCATGCCCAAAGCCTCTATCAATATGAAATCAAATTAAAATATCAATCCTTTACGCACACACAAACAAACACACACACACACTTGCACTCATACACATTCAGACAGATCCAGCTCCGTATTGCGTCATGGCAGCAGCACGGAAAATTGAAGCGGAGCACTCCAAGTAAGCCATTGTTGTCTTCGTTTGTTGTTTGGCCATCTTCCATTCTCTAAGCCAGAACGTGTGGCAGCCGGACGTACGGACTGACGCACGGACGTATTGTCGACTGTTGCACATTGTATAACGCTTAGTTATAGTATATGTATGTATCTAGATACATATATGCATGTGCATTCTTGACTCTTACAGTATGCACAGACATATATGAGAAAGTGTGTGCATCTATGACTATCAAAGTATTATATGGCAGTTCCTTTCATATGTTTTCCCAGATCAGTTTCAGTTTTTTATTATATGGCATAATAAACCGTACTAGAGTTTTGCAAAACTGCCTTTTAAAGCGGCAAAAACTATATCCAAATAAAGTTCTTCACAAATATTAACTAAGTTATTTATGAGTAGCGCTTAAGTTTGCATGGGAAAAGTTTCTAAATGTTTTTCAAGTAATGTGTGTAGGATAGGCATGCTCATCAGGTTACGGCCTGATGTAGAGCACTCCTGCTGGCGCCCCAGCCTCTGCAGTGATACCAAAGGTAGCTAGAGCGCTCTTTACTTGGTGTTTCAAACGGAAACACGGCAAGCCTCTTCATCGCCGCTAATCAACAACTGCATTGAAGACCTTTCCCACTGCAGTTTCTTCATATACACGCGATTCATGACCAAGCCGGAAAGCCTCAGATACGACCAATGATATCGATATCATCTTAGTATGCGGTAAACTAAAAAGTAAAATAGTTTGGCCTTTTGCAACACTCTCTCCTTTACAAAGTTGACGAGGTCATAAACGAGGGCATCGCCTTGGCAGTAGGCTCGCTCTGTATCAAAAGGTTCGGATAGGCTCTTTTTTACTTTGACTGAGCTGCGTGTGTTGCCCAATATAATTCAGCTAAGTCGCACAAACTTCGCAGGTATACAGAATTCCAGAGGAAACCAATGTTTCAAACAGCGAATATTTGTTCATCTAGCCATATTCTGCAAAAGAGACAACTCTGCAGGCAGGCCATCAGCGCCATCATCTTTGTTGTTCTTGAGTTGCTTGATAGGCGGCGGTCTATCACGCCGTCATCTATAATTGGGGATGTCGGAAAGTAGCATTTCTCTTATCACCGCCCTATAATAAGGCGGGAAAGTGTGCCTTTCGCAACCTCATCCACTTTCCACGCCGCTTCATCTGCCACACTTCAGGGTCCTTCTACGGGCAGCGTTCTTCACTGCAGTGGCTTAGGGACACTCTGGCCATACTTCCTCAATATCTATTTTGAATTTGATAACACAATGATGATATACAATGCAATACCAATATTTGTATGGGAAAACTGGCTGTATGTCTCCATTGTTATCACAAAAACGAGTGAGTAGCGTAAAAATATATATTATACCGACATTTGCATGCAAAAACTTCTAAGACAAACACTATGATGATATATATAGACACAAAAAAGGCGAAATAGTGCGAAAATATGTACAATACCGACATTTGCATGGGAAAACTTTATAAATTCATCCTAACACTTCTAACGCTTCTATGATATAAACTAAGACGAGAGATAGAATTTTCCAGTTCTTCCCATTTAGATTATATCCAAGCAGGTTTTTTCGATGTATCATAAATCTAGAGAGTATTGAATCAAGTACAAATATTCCTGAGTGTTCGAAACCTCAAGAATTTTCATGTCTAGTTTGATTCACGTATCCTGCAACCGCTTTTATTTGTACTTTTATATCATTTAATTTTGGATATATATGTAATTTCTTATTATTTGCAAACATTTTTCAAAAATTGACATTGTTGAAGTGAAGAAAATACTACTTCGGTTTAGAGTACGAATTGCAAAAACAAAAGGTTCGGCTCGGTTTGTGGTCTGTTATTTGTAACACTTTTCTTATTTTCAAGCTAAGATATGGGTAATTAAGAGTTTTTATCAATTTTTAAATACATACTAGCCTTAATACTCCAACTAAAAACATCCTTTGTCATTTTGACATTATATAGTTGTTTTTCAAAATAAAAGCAACAACTCTGAGAACTCACGAAGGATTACATGCTTAAGACTGTCTTTGATTCTTTGTTAAGAGGCTCAAGCGATTTGGGTATTATGATGCCTTCTTAACCTTAAAATTGTTAGGATCACCAAATTTCTAATTCTTCTTGGCCTTAAGGCGTCGAAAGTAGGCGCTTTTCACGTTCACGAGCACCTTGAAAGTTCCCAAGACTTAGAACTGCCAATAACGTAGCGCTGTGTCATGTGCTTGCAGTTGGCAAAAGTTTACAGCGAATTGGACAGCAACTAGCATCAAATCAGAGCTCATGGCGGACACTTTCATCTTCATGTTGATGGGAATCTTCTTTAAAGAAGATGTGCACACAGGACGTGATTTTTTAAGAGGAGAAACCTAAAACCTTTCTCGTCATTTACCTAACATATTTATACCCTGTAACAAAGTATAAAATGGTATAATAGATTTGTAGAATGTACGTAACAGGCAGAAGGAGGCGTGGCCGTGACCATATGTCCCATGAGCAAATCTTTTTGCAGCAATGTTAAGGTTAACATATATGTTAGAACGACCAAATTTGGTACGAAGACTCATGTTCAGCTTATAAACCAAACATTGTTGACAAAAGTGGTTATAGGGTATTCCACTGTCGGTCACCGTATAAAATTTTTTTTTAGTATTACAGTCCAAACTTTAAGTCTAGAAATTTAAGTAATCAGCCTGCAAGAAAATTATGATATATGAAACGACAATGGAACCAGCTAGGAAAGTTAATCTACGATTAAGTGTAAATGTATTAAATATGGTAGGTTGAACTTTATGCCATGAAATTTCTAGCAGGAACATATTAACCTACAAAAGAAAGTTTCAAAATAGCATTACTTAAAATCTTTACCAAATCTTATTTGTACTTACAATTTTTAGCTGTGATTCACTTTGTATCTTCGTCGTGCTTAATATCAAACGCGTATCGTCATATATGCCCTGCAAATTCTCGGTTAGAATGTGAAACATATACATATCGGCAAAATAGTAGACAGTACAAGCGATTTCCAAAAGTAGAGCATTTAAGTCAACACTTTGACTAGCCAATAACAGTTTTAATGTGCTGAATCCATAGCCAATCGAATTCCAGGTGTCGCGCATTAGTAAGCACAATAATAACCAGTTTGAATTGCTATAAATCCAATTAACTATGTGAATAAGTTCGCTCCGCACGAATTGTAACTTAAGCAGCTGCTTAATCTGGTTTTCCAATGAATCCACATGTAGCAGAAGCTCCAACTGTTGGTTCAATAATGCGCCATGAAGACACACTGTCCAAATTATGCCATATATGAAGAATAACAGCGTGGACACTGAGTTATGTACACACCATACGTAACTCGTATAGAAATATGAATATCCTGTCCAGTAATGTATGAGTTGCCAGGCAAATAGAGGATAAGCTGCTAATACAAACAGTATTTTAAAAGTTAAGAGTTTCCTCAAAGTGCACCAATTAGCTTGTGACAAATCTTGTTTTATACTCAGCTTTCGAATATATATTCTCTCCATTTTTAACAATTGTTGCAGTTTTTCAGGTATTCCCATAATGCTATTGAAATTATCGCAAAGTCCCGGCAATAACACAAACACGTTCGCAACATAAAAAGTAAAAAGTACAGGCTGCCACATTTGGAATCTGATAGGCGCCATTTTAAATCTGATATAGGTTATGTATGGCAGCGCAAGCAATAGGGATACTTTGTAGATAGAACAATAAACGATAAGCAACTTGATTCGCTTCAGTCGATAACAACTTTGTGAGTAATAGAAAGCCGAGACTCCGTATAAAACCATATAATAACTTAGAAATGCATAGAGAGTAGTTTTCTTTGGCAAACGAAGCGCACAACGTCCTGCCATTGCTAAGGACTGATGCAATACTAAAAGAAACTTCTGCACTACTTGCTCGGAAATGCTGACTTTACGATGTTAACCTATTATTACGGTTTACCTATTCATTCGTTTAAGTGCAATCAATTTAATGATTGCTAAATGTTACTCTTCATATGTTAATAAAACACTTACCACCGTGTGTTTTCGTGACAATTTGAAGCGATAATATATCGGAAAATTCACATTAGTGTGGGAAATTCATTAGTTGGGAAATTGTCATGTGTGTCACTTTATAAGCAAGCTTTTCGAGTTCGAAATCAATTTTTATGCTCTATGGAAACGAAGCAGCGGCTGCCAAGCAGCCCCTAAGGTGCATTTCACCCACTCTTATTTCAAATATATTCAAACCTCTGCGGATATATGCGAAATCGATATCCTCTGTACCAACTCAAAAATGTTCCCCCACCATGTCATAGATCCACACACCCAGTAGAAGAAAAACGAATTTGTTTTGGACTTTGTTCAAATCAGTTAGGCGCCTGTTACACGAAGCGGGATTTTCAAGCGAGGACCTGTGTTTTGTATTTCCTACCGTTTCTAGGAACTATAATATCGTAAGTTGTCTCGCCAACAACCCTGTGTGACTTGCTTCACAGTAGAAAGCATTCTAAAATCAAGCGCGATTTTGTAAGCCATTTTTCACTTTCTCACTTGAATATATCACTGTGTAAAGTGCCTTACGTTTCGAGCAATGTTTGATGTGAAACTTCTGGGGTTCGCTTTAGGGGTAAGACGGACTCGTATACCGTCAAGAATATCTGTTGTTCAGCTCAGAGTTACGTGTGTATTGCTACGCTCGGATGGTGTCACGCTTGTGTTGGCAGTGATAGTAGCCTCCAAAGTGTGTGGTTTTTCGCTAGCATATGCATGATTCAATGAGCATTATGTGATTACTTTTACTTAAAGAAAACGTCAACAAATGATGTATTTGATCTTAGCCCGGATAGCTCCGTATCACACAGAGAAGGATCTTTGCAAGGTGCCATACAAAAGAGTTCGATTTTTGCCGTGCAGACATAGCCGATTCGGTCCCATCTCTTAATTGAACATGTGGTATGATTCTAACCGGTTCGCATCGTGAATCGAAATCGTTAATCTATCAAGAGGGTCATCACCACACTCAATCAACACGCGCCGTGGGTATTCCTCCCGAATTTCGATGAACACTTAAGTGGTGTCTTTTCAGCCCAAATTTTAACGCAAATCTACCAATTTGGTTGTGTGTGGTTCGTCTTAATCTTTGCTTTATATGTCTTCCAATGCCCAAGTTTGGCTTTAGCACCGTGTTTTGGTAGTCTGTCCAAGTTCATTTTTCGAAATGTTGTTTCGGAGCTCATCGTGGGGAGACGTTGATTTATCACCCAAGAAGGTCTGAATCGGGTTTCCCGTACCAGTATACTCTCCTGCAACCGTCTTTACAACGGACTGACTACTTGATTCTGGTAATTCCGGTACAGGTTTATATCTAGACATCGGCTATGGCGCACCTAGAGGGCGCTGATCTATCTGCAAATTTGGTCTACTACCATATATTCTAAAGTCAACCGTTCTTGAGAAAGAGCGAAAAGAGTGTACCGACTGTTAAATATAAATTGAGGTGCAACATTTTTTCAGCAAATAATCAAACTGTACTTTTATCGATAGTATAAAAAACTACTCTTTTCGCTCTATCTCAAGAACGGTTTTAGAAGATATTATCGTAGACCAAATTTGTAGAGAATTTCACACTCTACTACTCTTTTGAAGAAACAATCTGATTTGAGAGCACTGGAAAGACTGTATATACAAAAAACCGATTTTCGTGAATATCTTGAGACCCAGACATGGGTATCATTTTATGTTTTGAAATATGTATTAAAATGCCAAATCATTGTTAGCAAGTTTCATCAGGTTATCTTAAGTTTTATAAAATTATAAATAATTTATTTTTAAAGGTAACATTTTTATATCATTAAAAAACAAAAAAAATTTCATTTATCTCTATTCGTTTACGAGATATGAATTAATTAAAAAAGGACTACCCAAATATTCATTCATCGATAACTCGATAAATAATCGGAATTTGGGAAAACAAAGTATGGGGAAAATTTTCTATTTCAATTCACTACACATTTCTTATAACTTTGAGTATGATTTCGACATGACGAATGTTAAGGGCCCACTTGAAAAATTCTTACCCACGATTGAAAAGAGATCGATGTACCTTTTTATTATTTTCCGTTCTGGTTTTTACCATGTTAGTTAGAGAGAGACACTGTCTAATGCTTCGTCCAGTTCCTTCAACAGGCGTGTTAAACTTTACTTTTCACCAGAAGCTTCTCTGACGGAGCTGATAGGTCGGCATTCCATGCGAAAAGGTTCTCAAATGCTTTATTTTGCGTTTTTTTTTAGAATTAATCCGATAACGCCATGAAAAGTAATAACATTTTTACTTACAATAGTTGGCTTACAATTTATTATGAAATAAGAGCTTTTTTCTACAAGTAACAGTATTTAAATTTTCAAAAACTAAAGTAATCGGATTGAACCAAAAGCAGCATGTGCAATATTACAGTTGAAACAACTTGAAATGTTAAAGCTCGACTTAAGCCGTATTTAAGCCATATAATTGTTTTAAGAGACGAAATCCATGTCCTACGGAATTCCAAGTGCTACGTACCAGTAAAAATAATAGGACTTTGTTTGAATTTCGATAAACCCAATTGGCTATGGAAATTAATTCACCATGAACTGATTTTATTTCTTTTAAAGCTGCTAACTTGTGCGCTGAGTTTTCTTTATGTAATACATCAATGCAGCAATAACAAATTTTCAAGAGCACACAAAATATCATAAAAATTAGCGCATTCATTGACAGTGTAATGAAGGCTACATAAATAGTTAAGAATAAGTTCTTCTCCCCAAAAGAGCTTCTAAAAGCGAAGAACACATAGGGATATACCATAAATAAGAGTTTGAGCAGGCACATATTCCGTAAATCGGCTGTATCCGGCTTTATAGCTAACTTATGGACACAGATGTTCTCTAGTCTGAACAGCTGTTGAAGTCTGGCATGTATATCCCAAATCGTTTGCCAATTTGAAGCGAGGCAAAACACCGTCAATATTACGTTTATGGCAAAAAATACGATTAATAAATACACCAATACAAGATCTTCAAACGAAAAGAACGAAAAAATTTTGTAGCTTAAATATGGAATCAGACTTAGGATAACAGTATTATAAAAAGCACCGTATGCGACCAGCCATTTAACCCGTTTTAGTTTTTGACTTCGACGACAGTAGTAAAATCCACAGACTCCTTGGTAAGCCAGATAGTAACTTATATAGGCTTGTACAGTTGCTGCCTGGGGCAACTGCATTTTGAGTACTTCTTTCAAGGCTTAAGTCGTAGTACTAACACTGACAGTATTCTTATATTCATACGGAATGCGACACAACACAACATTTATATATTCATTAATCTAATGGCTTTTAAATAATGGTTTATTGGTAATCGGTTGAACGATAGTACGAAAATTGCATAAAGATAAGCAAGTACAAAATTATATTCTGGAGAATTTGAAATGTTAATGCACGGTTAACGGTGAATGCTTGAAATATATTCGCTTCAACTTTGCGGCATGATATCTTTAACAGAAAGTAGCTACACTGCAAGAAAGTACGAGTTAACTGCAGTCTAGATCTGACTTATTAACACACTTACGTATTTCTGAGTTGATAAATCCAATGCTTGCGTTTCTCCTAATATCGAGCGAGTGTTTTCCGTAATGCTCAACAATTTTTCGGACAAATAATGAGTTAAGCATGCATGAGTTACATAATAAATGCAAATTAAAGCTTCCGCCATAATGAATCCAAAAACTACAGTTTCGTCCACAAACATTACTTTTATCAAAGCATAACCATGTCCAATACAGTTCCAAGTGCTGCGCATTATCAAGCTCAAGGACAACCAGTTCGAGTTTTGATAAACCCAATTGGCTATAGAAATAAGTTCACCATGCACATATTGAATCTCTTCAAGTTGTACCAATTTGTCATCCAAGGTTTCATTATTAAGCAACTGCTCCAATCGCGTATTCAGCAATTTGTAGCAACGAGAAACTTTCCAGAGCACTGAAAAGTGCAGAAATTCTAGTCCGTTTAGAGAGAGTGATATGCACCATATATAAACAAACAACAAAAGTGAAGTTCTGGCTCCATGACGATACGTTTGAAACGATAAATATGCATACGGCATTAGTACAGTTAGTATTTTGGCCACGTACATCACATTAAGTTCAGTTGCTCCATTCTGTTTATGAAAGTAACGATGTTCCAAACAAAATAACTGCTGCGTTCTTGAAGGTATGTTAAATATATATGGCCAATTCATGGCAAGACACAGCGGCGATAAAACAAGCATCGTAACGAAAAAGACGTGTCCAAAATTATGCATAATCTGTTCCTCCTTAGTATGAGATTTTAACGTAAATCTTTTGTAGGTAAAAATCGGCATTGCCAACAGTAGTGCCCCAGTATAGAGTGTGCAATAAGCCACCAAACACTTGGAACGTTTGAGCTGATTACTTTGTCGGCAATAGTAGAACCCACAGACCCCTTGCCAAGCCAGATAGTAACTTATAAAAACTTCAAGAGTTTCTTTCTTTGGAAACTTCATATTACAGGCGTAAGCGATGTGTCTCGTTGCGGTTTAAACCTCAACTTGTACTGTTCGATATCTTCCATTTTCAAATGGTTGCGTGCTGCAAGATATTATCAAAAGAGCGTGTCCCTTTAGCGCGTTTACATTGTGGTCACAGTCACAATAGCACTTAGCACAAAAGGTCTTTTAAGCAAGGTATACTTAAACACCTCCTTGGTGTGAGCGTCCAGCAATTGGGTTGCGTGCTGGGATGCGAAAACGGAGTGTCGGATGTACTCCAACTCTGTCCCAACTGGACAGAGTTGTTTAATCCACTCCGCAGAAAGGGCATAGGGCTCTGCTGACGGAACGCTCCATAAGCTCGTTTTGGGATGGGTGCGCACACCAATCTTTGACAAAATGTTGCATTTATTGACGCATGCCAATCAGGGCATAGACTCCAATATGACATTTTTCTTTCCTTATGTCACTGCACTCGCTTCGAAAGCTCCGCGGGTGGAGCGGGAGCTGGCGTCGTTGCTGAGCGAAGCTTGTGCACTTGCTTATAAGTATGTATATGGGTATGTGTGGGTGTAGCTGATGCAAGATGAATGGAACAAAGATGTGCTCACTCTTCTTCTTTTAAGTTTCCAAAATTTGTATTAGGAAAGATCACATCGTAGCTTTGTTTGTAGGGCTGGTTCCCCAATGCTCCAATGAGAAATGCCCGTAGGATTGGGCAACTTGATAAGGTACGGTTATAAGCATGTTCTCGTAAAAAATTCACTTTAGGAGTTGGGAGCTTTCCTGCAAATCTTTTTATATTAAATGACACCTTTTTGTGGTAGAATAGGGGTGAAGTCAGGGAAGTGCTGGTTTCTAATGAGCTATGCATAAATGCACCGACTGATCTTTTAAAAAGAGACCTCGCTCTTTTATATGCCATAAGTTTAACGGGCGTCCTATTTCGTTTGATTCAATACCAGAGGTTTTGTTTTTCGGAGCGTTGTTTTTGGAGTGCAGAGTTCCATCAGGGAACTTTTGATTTGTGGCTGCTGCTTGAGGGATATGATACGGTTATAAACCATCAACACGGTTATAAACTACAAGAGTTGAATTCTATTTATTTCATAATTGTTAATAAAATTAATATTATAACTAAAAATCATAGTATGCCAATTGCAACAAGATAAGAAAATATAATACTACATTAGAGAAAACGAGAAATGTTAAGGCGTGATTAATGGTGAACGTATGAAATACGGTTGCTTGCACTTTGCACCACGACAGATGTAATAAAAACCAATCACACTGCAAATAGGTTTATGAACATAATTACGATTTATGCTTAACTTCAAAACTTACACATTTCTGACAGGTCTTAGACGTTATTTGTGTTTTCCGTAGTATTCTGCGAGTGTCTTCCAAAACACTAAGCACTCTTTCGGACAAGGTGTGAGTCAAGTACAACTCGCTAATAAAACATAGAGCACTATGTACTTCTAATATCCTGGTTTCGCTGACTTCTGGGTCGGCACCAAACGATTGTTGTAATATCGAATAAACATGGCCAATGGAATTGAAAGTGCTACGCATTAGTATTTGGAATAACAAAAAATTTGAGTTTTGATATAACCAATTAGCTATAGAAATAAGTTCACCGTGAACATAAACCACTCTTTGAAACTCTGTAAAGTTATTTTCCAAAGTAAGTAACTGCTCTAAATGTGCGTTGAGAATTACGGAGCAATGACATACTTTCCAGAGCAGAGAAAATGTTAAAAGTAGCAAGGCATTCATGGATAATGTGATGCACCATAAGTACGCAATAAAGGATGGTGTTTTAATAGCCGGGAAATAGTATAATTGTATTGGTAAAGAAAGATACGTGGATAGAACATATATTATTTTAAAATAGAAGATCTTTCTGAGATCAGCCATTTGCGATTTATCAGCTACTCCAGCCAAATTTTGAAAGTATGTGCGTTCCAACTTATACAAATGCTGGATCTTCGTAGGTATGCTCCAAATGCATTGCAAATTCAGGGTAAGGCACAAAACTAAGAATACAACATTTATGACGTAGAAGGCATAACCAATAAGAGTCGATATTTTTCCATCAAAACTATTTTTAAACACTTGATAGGTGAAATAAGGCAATAAGCCCAAAAGTATTCCATTATAGATTAGACCATAAGCGACGAGCCACTTGGAACGTTTTAGTTGATAGCTCTGGTGGCAATAGTAAAATCCACAGACTCCTTGCCAAGTCAGGTAGTAACTTATGCAGGTCTGTACAGTTGTTGCTTGGAGTAACTTCATTTTGTAAGTCGTTACGTGTTTGACAGTTGTTCAGCGCACCTTTCGTAGTACTGACTGCTACACGAAGCTGCCAACTTTTACTTTGATTAACTTCATGATCTGATTAGGAAAATGTTTTTAAACAAATTAATGTCATTACTTGAAATGTTTGCATTTGTTGTTCTAATGGTAGAAAAGAGAGTAATGGAATGGAATCACGATAAGCATTAGTACACAAAGCGTTAATGCGCGACTATCGTTAAATGCTTCAAATGTATTCGCTTCACCTTTACGCCATGACAGTTTTAATAGAAAAAAACTACACTGAGAGAAAATATAAGTAAGAACAAAGATGTTTGGCATGATTACTGTGCTAATTACAAGCCAGAAGTATTTGTGACGCAAGAATCACACACTTGGACACCTCCAAGTTGTGGAAAATCATCTTAAACAAATTAAAGCCATTTGCCGTCACGTCATTTTGCTTACCGCTTCGTCTTTCAGAACTATTAAGTTTTATTAAAAACGATTTTAATCTATTGCATAAAAAGGCTAAGGAAAATTTAGTGCACCCCTTTTCGTTAAATATTAGAGAAGAATTATGAGGGAAACTTATACCATTGTGTAGGGAATATTCATAAGAAGTGCAGATTTTTTGAATCATGTTGATGACCCTCACAATTTTACAGTTTACAACCACACCATAAAAACTGTCCAATTGAAAGTTGGCACACACTATTACTGTTCATGTGTGGTGAGAAAATGATCACGATCGGATAGAAACTTTAAGAGTTATAAGTAATAATGTGGCAATTTTTGACTCCTCCTCCTACAAAATTTCACTTTTTATGGAAATGTTAATATTTAAGCTGGAGCCAAATTTGTTACGTAGACTCAAGTGGAACAGTTGCCTTCATAATGCCCTTACCCCACAACGCATATTATCAATTAAAAACTTTATGGATTCTACTTTTCTGACGGAATTCGATGATATACATATGACTGTTGGGGAGTGGTGCTTGTGATAAGTAACGTTCACGTCAAGATATTCATATGATCGGAATATAAATTGAGTATACGCAGAAGAACACAACGGATCCAGTCGGAACGATCCCATATAATTAAATTTATCTCAACGATAGGATAGAGAGGGGAGCTGTAAGCTCATCAGGGTCCACAATAGATCTTATAGGACGCGTTGCTTTAATATCCAATAGCATTATTATTATACACACCTACACTAACACAATGTGTTCTGTAGTTCCAATCGTTCCTTTAACACAGCTTTGCATGCCTTCCGATCTTATCAATCCAAACTACACTTAAATGCATTCGCTTAAAATTTATTAGCTAATAAATAAAGTGCAGAAATTGAATTAAGATAAGCAAATGATATATAACGTTGTGGAAAATACGAAATGTTAATGCCCGATTAATGGACAATGAGTAGAAGACAGTTGCTTCCACTTTGTGCCACGAGAGATTCAACGAAACGCAATTACACTGCAAGAAATAACAGCTTATATAATTGCAGTTAATGTGAAATTTCAATACTTACAAACATTTGGCATTTTCCATCCGTTATTTCAGACTCACGCAGTATTCTGCGGGTATCTGCCACTAAATCGAGTATATTTTCCGTCAAGCTATGATTCAAGTACAAGTCGAAGCCGTAATATATCAAACAGTAAACCAGTACAAGAGAGTTAGCTTTAGGGTCGAGATCATTTTCAAAGGGTTGTTTTAATAGTGAGTAGCCATGTCCAATTAAATTCCAAGTGCTACGCAAGAGTAGAAAAAGTGACAACAAATTCGAATATCGATACACCCAATTGGCTATGGCAATAAGTTCACCGTGAACATAATGCCAGCTCCGAAGTTCAGCTAAATTCGTTTCCAAAGTTTTATTCTTGAGCAAAAACTCTAAATAGGCGTTGAGTCTTGAGCAACCATGACAAATCTTCCAGAGCAACGAAAATATAAGTACTAACAGACCATTCATTGAGTGCGTAATGCACCATAGATGCACAGTAAAGACTGGTGCAGTTTTCATCCAAAAATAATAGGATTCATAAAATAAAAACATGTATGGTAACATGCTGGTTATTATTTTATAATAAAAGAGTTTTTGTAGATAAGACATATGCGATTTGTAAGTAAATCCACTCAGTTTCTGGAAGTATGTACGTTCCAAGCTAAACAGCTGCTGGATCCTTGGCGGTATGTTCCAAACGCATTGCCAATTCATTGCAAGGCACAGCATTAATAGCATAATGTTTATGATATAAAAAACATCCGATATATAAATCTTTATTTTTGCTTCGTAAGAACTCGGAATCGTAGAAAACTTTTGCCAAGTCAGAAAGGGCAACGCGCCGAAGAGTATGCCGTTGTAGATTAGGCCATAGGCGACGAGCCACTTGGAACGTTTTAGTTTATGACTCTGACGGGAATAGTAAAATCCACAGACTCCTTGCCACGCCAAATAGTAACTTATATAGGCTCTAATAGTTGTTCTTCGTAATAGTTCCATTTCAAAGTCTCAACAACTCTAGCATTTAGAACTTAAAAACATGAAGCCCGAAATGACGCGACCGGCAATAGCAACTGACTGATTGATGTTGGCCACATGGGAGGTCGCATTTATAGAATTACTGCAGTAATTTTAGCCAGAATTAAGTGGGAGGTTAAAAAGTCTGATTTGATAGAATCTTTTTAAGTGGCCTTTGCAATGTTGTATGCACTCGAACAAAAAGAACTTGACCCGTCACGGTATGTACTGCAGATGATAAATATTTGGCTGTGAGTGCTCTCCGAGTTTGCATAATGTGGCGCCATCTAACAAGTGCATATTAACATAAGCCACGCTCTTCTTTTCGCACTCACTGATAACTCAGCACTCAATTACAAAGGTGACCCTCTCGCTCTACTGTAGAAGCTGCTAAGTCTTAATCCGAGCGCAAAAAGAGATTTTTGTGACGGCATACGATTAGATATAACCCATCAAGGATCGCCAATAGGCATTTCACTTGAAAATCTATACTAATACAAAGAAACTCTGTCTGTTTGTCAGTTCCATTTTCACGCCTAAGCTGCTGAACCAATTGTTTGCATTTTGGTGTAGAGATAGATGGGACCTTGGAATAAAAAATTGGGAGAAAAACAAGTAAAACGCTACAAAAAATGTCAAAGCCTTGCGAAGAGTCTGGCAACACTACTAATAGGCACGGGATGGGGAACCGGGAGAGGCAGACGAAGAGGAATAGTTAGAGGAATATGTTTTACCTACAAAGGGTCTAGGATGTTGTGAGGTTGCGAGAAGTGGCCGGAGTGAAACGTAAATCTAGCGCAAATTCTATCTATATATATAAAAATGAATGTCTGTATGTATGTCTGAATCCAGTGAACTCGAAAACGGCTCGACCGATTGGCGTTAAATTTGGTTTAAGAACTCTGTTGAAGTTTAGGGAAAGTTTATGGTTGAAATATGCATAATTTCTTTGCAGAGGTAGGGGATGCAGATGAGAAAGAGGATAGGAAGTTTTTGATACCAATATCCACAACTGGACTTAGTATCTGGAAGAAGGAAGTGACATGGGAAGGAGAAATAAAAGAGGAACGGGAAGAACTGGCTTTAGCATTAAATTTTTCTTAACCTTTGCAATACATTAAAAATTAATGTAACAAACAAAAAAAGTTACCAAAGTTGTAAATTTACTTTTTTTATTACTTTTGAAAACGAGTATATTTAAGTTAAAAATCCAGAAAAGAACTAAAAAACGATGTATACAAATTGAATAAAGATTAACAAATGCAAAAGCACGTTATAGAAAACGCGAAAAGTTAAAGCCCGATTAATGGTGAATGTATCAAATACGGTTGAATTCACTTTACGCCAAGCCAGATGCAATAAAAATGTATTACACTGCAAGAAACGAATGCCAATTTAATTTTGGTTGATATTTAGTTTTCAAACTTACAAATTTTTGGCATGTGCCATCCAATATTTCAACCTCGCGTAAAATTCTGCGAGTATCCTCAAAGCGGAGATACAGTTTTTCGGCAAAATAATGACCGAAATACAAGTCGCCGACGAAGTATATGAAACAGTACACCATCGTTACTATGTCTGCTTTAGTGTCCGGAAAATCGCCAAGCAATTGTTTTAATAACCAATATCCATGGCCAATAGTATTCCAAGTGGTACGAACCATAAGAAAAAGAGACAACAAATTTGAGTTTTGATAAACCCAATTGGCTATGGAAATAAGTTCACAGTGTACATAATGCACCCTGCGAAGCTCTGTTAACTTTGGTTCCAAAGTTCTATTCTGAAGCAAATGCTCCAAATATGCATTAAGCCTTATGCAGCAAAGAAAAACTTTCCAGAGCAGGGAAAATATTAGCAGTGAGAGACCATTTATAGAGCGCATGACGCAATGAAAATATACTGCATATAAAGATGAAACAGCTATACACAAATCATTGAATTTGTAGGCCATAAATATGTACGGCGTGACGATGTACACCATTTTGTAATAAAAGAGTTTTCTAAGTTCAGCCATATGCGTTTTATCAGTAAAGTCTTCCAGTTTCTGGAAATATGTCCTTTCCAATCTTAACAACTGCTGGATTCTTCCTGATATATTCCAAACGTATTGCCAATTTAAAACTAGGCACAACGCTACTAATACAATATTTACGACGGTAAAAACCAGAGCCATATACGATTGAACTTGATCTTCAAAAGAATGCAAAATTTTTATAAAGGATGAATAGGCGATGTAAGGTAGTAAAGCCAAAATTACTGCTTCATAGATTAGGCCATAGGCGACGAGCCACTTGGAACGTTTAAGCTGATAGCTCTGCCGGCAATAGTAAAATCCACAAACTCCTTGACAAGCCAGATAGTAACTTATAAAAGCCTGTACAGTTGTGGCCTGGAGTAACTTCATTTTGTTATAAGCCGTTATGTGTTGCGTTTTGCCGTTATTCAAGGTTGAAACTGTACTATGGACAACAAACGTATCTGACGTATCCCACTTTATAATCTCGAAATCGAATTTTCTGTTTACAATCAAATTAATTTAATTACTCTTATATGATTGCTTATTGGTAATTGTAGAAACGAAAGTAGAAAAATTTAATCAAGATAAGCAGGAACAAGAATATAATATAAACAACACGAAACGTTAATGAATGGTTAACGGTAAATGCTCAAAAACTTTTACTTTGCGCCATGACAGTTTTGCACTACATGAAATTATAATTCTTCCGTCTCACCATTCCTTAAAACTCAAGCATATTTCAAACAAATTATGAATGGATTACCGAAAGATTATGAAATAAGTGCAGTTTCGTCAACAAACAGTAGTTTTATCATTGTATAGCAAACTTTGTATCTCTTGAAGTTGTTACAAATCACTATCCATTATTTCACTGTTGAGTAATTTGTGGCAAGGACAAACTTTCCGGAGCACAAAGAAGTGTATAAGCTCAAGTCAGTTCACAGCTACTGTGAGCCACTGTATATAAAGTATCATTTAAATTTCCGTTCCTGACCAATAAAGTAAGTAAGTAGAAAAACATGGGATTATAATGCTGCTAGCATTCTTATATAATCTCCTTTAGATCAGTCGATGCAGGCCGTTTTTATAGGAACTGTAGACTAAAATATGTACCTAAACATTAGTGAGTTGTAAACAAAATTTGTATAATGCAAAATACTAGCCCACTATTTTATTAATTATCGAAAATTTGAAAATCTGAGACTGGAAATTATTAAATTATGAAAGGCAAACACGCACACAACGAAACAACTAGGCACACCGAAAGCACACACTTACACAGAGCTCTATCGGTGTGAGATGCGTCCAGTAAATAAGCCTTAGGCAGGGCGCTTGGGGGAGACCATCCGACAAGCGCATTCGACCGAACGCTTAGATATAAAATTTTTTCAGTATTATCACACACTCACAGGAAAAATATTATTCTATAGTTATTTCATAGCAATAATACATTTTCACAAATTATTTCATTGAAATATATGCAAAATGCAACTTTTCGAACATCTCCGTTTCTTTCTCGAACTCAATTCTTTTGCTTGTCTAAGCATATAAAGAAGAAATTTTTAAATATGATTTTTATCAACGAAATTAAGTACAGACTTTAGCAATAAATACTCTATTACCTTTGCAGTACCTCAAATATTAATATGAAAATAAATCGCTGACAAACAAAATGTTTCGAAAGTTGTAAATTTTGTATCTTTATTTCTTTTAAGAATTAGATTTGATATGAATCAAAATCCAAAAAAGAGCTAAAAAACTGTATATGCAAATTGCACCAAGATTAACAAATGGAAAAGCGCGTTATAGAAAACGCGAAAAGTTAAAGCCCGATTAATGGTGAATGTATCAAATACGGTTGAATTCACTTTATGCCAAGCCAGATGCAATAAAAATGTATTACACTGCAAGAAACGAATGCCAATTTAATTTTGGTTGGTATTTTAATTTAATACTTACAAATTTTTCGCACGTGCCATCAAATATTTCAGCCTCGCGTATTAATCTGCGAGTATCCTCAAAGCGGAGGTACAGTTTTTCGGCATAATTATTAGTCAAATACAAGTCGCCGACGAAATATAGGAAACAGCTCGCGATCGTTACTATGTCTGCTTTAGTGTCCGAAAAATCGCCAAACAGTTGTTTTAATAACCAATATCCATGGCCAATAGTATTCCAAGAGGTACGAACCATAAGAAAAAGAGACAACAAATTCGAGTTTTGATACACCCAATTGGCTATGGAAATAAGTTCACAGTGTACATAATGCACTCTGCGAAGCTCTGCTAAATTTGGTTCCAAATTTCTATTCCGAAGCAAAATCTCCAAATATGCGTTAAGCCTTATGCAGCAAAGAAAAACTTTCCAGAGCAGAGAAAATATTAGCAGTGAGAGACCATTCATAGAGAGTAAGACGAAATAAAAATACACTGTATATAAAGGTGAATTAGTTATACACAAATCATTGAATTTGTAGGCCATAAATATGTACGGCGTGACGATGTACATCATTTTGCAATAGAAGAGTTGTCTAAGTTCAGCCATATGCGATTTTTCAGTAACGCCTTGCACTTTCTGGAAGTATTCGCTTTCCAATCTTAACAACTGTTGGATTCTTGGTGATATTTTCCAAACGTATTGGCAATTTAAAACTAGGCACAACGCTGCAAATGCAATATTTACGACGTTAAAAACCAGAACAATATACGATTCTACTTGATCTGCAAAAGCATATGGAACTCTTTTAAGGCTCCTATAGGCGATGTAAGGTAATAAAACCGAAATTACTGCTTCATAGATTAGGCCATAGGCGACGAGCCACTTGGAACGTTTAAGCTGATAGCTCTGCCGGCAATAGTAAAATCCACAAACTCCTTGATAAGCCAGATAGTAACTTATGTAAGCCTGTACAGTTGTGGCCTGGAGTAACTTCATTATAAGCCGTTATGTGCTGCGTTTTGCCGTTATTCAAGGCTGAAACTGTACTAGGGACAACAAACGTATCTGACGTATCCCACTTTATAATCTCGAAATCGAATTTTCTATTTACAATCAAATTAATTTAATATCTCTTAAATGATTGCTTATTGGTAATTGAAGAAACGCAAGTTAAAAAATTGAATCAAGATAAGTAGGTACAAGAATATAAAATGAACAATACGAAACGTTAATGAATGGTTAACGGTAAATGCTTGAAAAATATTCGGTTTAACTTTGCGCCATGACAGTTGTAGTAGAAACAAGCTGCACTGCAAGAAATTGAAGGTAAATTACTAAGAATTCGGCTTAATATTTATACTTACAAATTTGTTAGTTGATTTGTCATATACTTCCGTCTCACCTAATATCGTGTGCATTTTTTCCGAAATACTCAACAGTTTTTCAGACAAATTATGAGTAGAGTATAGACAGATTATATAATAAATGAAGCTTAAGCTTTCCGCCATAATGAGTCCCAAAGATACAGTTTCGTCAATAAACACTAGTTTTATGAATATATAACTATAACCAATGCAGTTCCAAATGGTGCGAGCTATTGAAAAAAATGACAACAAATTCGTGCCACGATAAAACCAATTGGCTATAGAAACAAGTGCACTATGCAAACTTTGTATCTTTTGAAGTTCTGACAAATCACTATCCATTATTTCACTGTTGAGTAACTGCTCTAATCGAGCGTTCAGTAATTTGTGGCAAAGACAAACTTTCCAGAGCACAGAGAAGTGCATAAGCTCAAGTCCGTTCACAGCTACTATGAGCGACCAAATGTAAAGAAACGTCCAGACTTCCAATCCTGACCAATATCGAAAAAGTTGACATGGCAGAAAAACATAGGGTATTAATGAAACAAGCATTCTCATATAGTAAATCTTATTTAGACCAGTTGTTGCAACCAGTTTCTGTGAGAATCGGCGCTCGAAACGAAACAACTGTTGCATTCTTGAAGGTATGTTGAAAGGGTATTGGCAATTCGTTGCTAGGCACAGCACCGGTAATATAACGTTTATAAAGAAAAATATATCACCGAAATTATTCATAAATTTCTCGTCATTGGTATGAGACTTTAGTGTAAGTCTTCTATAAGTAACAAACGGCATCACACCCAGTAGTACCGCATTATAGAGTGCAGCATAAGCGACCAACCATTTGACACGTTTGAGCTGATGACTCTGATGGCTATAGTAAAACCCACAAAGTCCTTGCCAAGCCAGATAGTAACTTATATAAGCAGTTACAGTTGTTGACGTTGGTAACTGCATTTTATAACCGGCAGCGTTTTATCTGTTAGTTGTTTAAGGTTTAACACGTGCTACGCGAATGGATTCAGTATCGAAAGGAGTGCTCTTTTGATGATGTTATCGTTAGACCACTCCAATGCATTCGCTAAAAAGTTCATTAGCTAAATGATAACTGAAATGTTCTCTTATTTACCCCGTATTTTGAGAATGGTCAGCAACGATGGCGAAAAGCTATCTGTAGTTTCCGAGATGTCAACCAAAAGTTTGTTAGCTTTAACCGAGATGACTTTCTTAAGGATATTTATTTTGGGTGCTGTGTTCTCTTCTAATTTCACCCTAAACGTGCGAATGGAAGGTTAACTGCAGTTTGTAGAATTAATGGGCCAAACTAAAAAATATTTCGGATTACTATAACCACTGTAGCGGTGATTCCTACGACGACGATCTATGAAGTTCTGTTCGTGCTATAGAAAGCTATGTTATGTACATCGAAGTCGGTTGGAAAACCAAATATTTCCCCTTGAATAGAAATATCTTCTTCTGAACTGCCCCTAATAACTCGCTACCGGTTTGTGCACTTATGTAGAGCACTCTTTCAAGCGCCTCTGCTTTGACATGGTCTGCTCCTTCGTCGCCTCCCTTCAACAACCGCACTGAAGATCTTTCTTGCAGGAGCTTCTACATCTATACGCCCAACATGACCTAGCCAGCGGAACCGCTGGATGTAAATTCGTTTGTTCGTTAATTTCATCTGGCGAGAGTGGTTTCCACTACTCATTTGCCTACTGAGACAATAGTTACATCTATTGACAAAAGTGATTCTCCGCTTATTCTCCATGCTGACATCGTTCTTTGTTGTGACGGTGATGCAAAGGTGAGATTCCAACCACAGCGTCTTTCTAATTGAAGAAATCCTACACTTTGTCTTGCTCTCGACTCGGGTAGCTGCTCGCTTAGTATCATCTGCGTAGGTGATCAACTGGACACTCTTAAAGTCGTACATTGCCCAGTTCCGACATACTTAGCCCTTTTTTGCAACAGGTCGCAGGAGAGGGCATCGTCTTCTCTGAAGCCTTGCACGGTATCAAAATATTTTGAGACGTTCCTTCCTACCTTGACGAAGTTGAATGTTTTGCTCAACGTCGTTCTGTATAGGCGCACCAACTTTGAACAGATTCCAAACTCAGACAGTACGGTATATACGCGATCCCGAAACGAGTTATCGAATGCTGATTTTTAATAATGGGTGTCGATTATGACATTTGCGAGTCTTTTCTAGTCAATTGTGGACTTACCTGTCCTAAAGCCACACTGATAAGGTCCAATCAGTCCATTCGCGAAAGGCGTTAGTCTTTCACAATATATGCTCGATGGGGCCTTATATGCAATAGATAAAAAACTGATACCCCGGTACTTAGCGCACACCATGAGGCCACCCTTCTTCATCATAGCCCATCATAGCCCCCGTAATAAGCCAGAGAAGTGTTTCCTTGACAACCTCAGTGCAAAAGGGGCATTCATTACCAGATTTCCATTAGCATCTCTACAAGAAGACGCACCGGTTGATTGTGAATATTGGGATGATGAAATCTGGCACTACAGCGTTTTCGAGGTGGCATCATCAAGTCTAAATTATCCGACGGTATGACCAAAACCTTTCATTCTTGCCTGTCCATCTTTGGTAAAAGCTGCTCTCTGTTAAATCACGGATGCTGCTCCAGTTGTGTGTGTTGTGATTAGAGCGATTTTGATAAGCTCTAAAAGAAATTAACCCAAAGTTAAAAAAAATTATCTTTATAAATTTTATAATTAAATCTCATGGACGCATGTTTATGGAAGTTCATTGTTGTTGTTTTCGCGTGGTGGGACTAGCGTACGATCACGCTAGATGGCGCTAGCATATGGGTGAATAGAGATTCAATTCAATCAAAGTGCGAATAAAATGATCAAAAACAAATGTCGTTTTGTTGTCGTCAGAACTCTCAAAATATACCAAATTTGTTTTTACGAATATCATTCGATGTATACTAAATTTACATACGTGTCATCTTTGTTATCTTCGCATGTTAGGGAATGCCAAAAATTTTTTAAGTAATGAAGGCAGTTCCCATATAGAGATGATTATTTATTGTTTTAACTAAAAAACAAAGTAAACAAATTGCAGCAAGATTAGCAAATGTAGAAGTACGTTGTAAATAACGCGAAAAGTTAAGGCCCGGTTAATGGTGAATGTGCGAAATACTTTTGGTTCCACTGTGCACCACGATAGATGCAATAAAAATGAATTACACTGCAAGAAAGATGTGTTTATATAAATGCAGTTTCTTTCAAACTTTACTACTTACAAAATTTTCGCTAGTTTTATCCAGTATGTCACTCTCCCGAAATATGCGTCGCGTATCTTCAAATAAAAAATGCATTTTTTCGGCCAAATTATTATACAAATACAAATCGCCAATACAGTATATTAAACAGTAACCGTTATATATCATATCTAGTTCGTTGGCATTATCAGCACTAAACAATAATTTTAGCATATAATAACCGTGTCCAATGCAATTCCAAGTGCCACGCATTAGCACAAAGAAAGAGCAATAATTCGAATTTTGAAACATCCAATTGGCTATAGATATAAGTTCACCGTGCAGATAAAGCACTCTTTGAAGCTCGGCTAAGTCATGCTCCAAAGTTTCTGCAGAGAGTAACTGCTCTAAATGTGCGTTTAGCCTCAAACAGCAGTGACAAGTCTTCCAAAGTAGGGAAAATATGATATGATGGCTTAGATCAGCCATATGCGGTTTGTCAGCTACGCCAGCCAGTTTCTGGAAGTGAGTGCGGTCCAATCTGAACAGCTGTTCTATTCTTGCAGGAATATTCCAAACGTATTGCCAATTTAGGACAAGACATAGCACTAGTATTACTATGTTAACGGTGTAAAAAGTGTTGGTTATATACAATTTTATTTTTTCTTGAAAAGTAAGGGACGTTTCTATGAATTTGTCATAGGCCAAACGCGGCAATAAGCCCAGAAGTAATCCATTATAGATTATGCAATAGGCAACTAGAAACTTGGAACGTTTTAGTTGATAACTCTGCCGGCAAACGTAGAAACCACAGACTCCTTGATAAGCCAGATAGTAGCTTATGTAAGCAGAAAACACATTAGTGTTGAATAAGCTCATGTTTGTCGTCACACGTTGGTCTTAGCACGTATATAAACTAGGACTGACTACATTTTGAAGTTCCTGCTGCGGTTTTGTTTGTTTTTAGAAGATGTTATCTTACAGTGTTGCATTAACAAAACACTTACTTTAATGACACTACTGCAGTTGCAGATAGTCCTTTTGTAGCCAGCAGATAGTAAACAGCAAACACTTGGATACTAATAGCAGTGTCAGCTTTCGATTGATTGGAAAAGCATTAAACATCATCGCAGATTTGTTTTGCCAAGCCAAATGCAAGCTTGTATTCGATAACTGCGCAAAAAACTGCATAACGATTATTTGCATAACAAAAAACAATCAAGGACACTTACCATTCTGGCGAAACTGCCGTTTTGGCGCAACAAACCACGACGAACTATGTGACAAGTTTCTCGCATTAAGAACGCCAACTTCTCTGCCAAATTGCTGACAAAATGAAAACTTAAGACATCGATTAGATAACTGACAATCACAAAAGCTTGCATGTTGCTTGAAAAGCTTGTGGCAGCTGGTGCTGCCACAATGACGTATATTTCATACCCATATGTGATGAGATACCAGCCTTTGCATGCCAGGAGACACAGTAGAACATACTGAAAAGTTGCACCCAGCTCGGCATTTAGCCGGAATACGCTGCAACAAGCGTAAGTGGGTCAAGCGGCATGACTCCTTGCGTAACGGTTTTCCCTTTCCGCTGCCTCTCAACAGTTGCTGCAGTTGGGCATTGAGCAACCAACAGCTGCGACAGAGTTGCCATAGCATGCAATAATACTCCATGAGTATGGCCAACACAGTGTTGTATAACAACAGCATATAACTTATATATAGCCAATAGTTAGGGGGCTTAAAGCGCTTCAGATAGATGGGATACAAGATGTGAGTGCGCAGCAAGCTGAGCACAGTTAATCCAAATTTAATGTACCACAGTCTATACAAATTGTATGCACTGCCCTTGGGCATACTTGCTTCCCATTGTTTGAAATACTCGCAGTCCAAACTCAAGAGCTTCCTTAGTAACTTCAGGACGCGCTGCTGCCAGCACAGGACTATGCAGCTGAGCACTACGGTGCCCATGGTAGTCAGGAATACAAACAGCTTTTGATTGCAGCGATAAAAGTAAATCAACTGTAAAAGTCCGATAAAAGTGCAACTCTGATGCAGCAGGCAATAGCAACTCCAAAACTTGGAGTTGGTAAGTCTTTTGCTGTCTGCGTTGAAGTAGAACTTGTTTAAGCCATTAAGCGCTAAATAGTAGCTTAGCAGAGCATACAAATTCGTTGTAGAAAGTTTCATTTTTGCGTCCAGATAGGCTCAGCGTTAAAACAATACTGCGAGATTCACTTCCAAACTTACTTCGACTATATGGAAAGATGATTAATATTCGGACAACTCTCTGGAGCATATAGTTCAGTTAAATTGCGTGTATTGATTAGTTCTTGTACTTTCCTCATTGTCGTTGTGCAGATAATCTAGTTTCTCGATTTGAACGTTGACAGCTAAGTTATTCAAAAGATTTTGAGTTCGATTCAGTAGAACCTTTTTAAGTAGTTAAGTATTCTGTCAACTCAAGCTTAATGATAAATAGGCTGCTCCGACGCATGCTTAGTTTCGTCACAGAATACCATACACCGTCACACCACGTAAAAAAAACTACAACAAACACTCATAAACAGAACGACACTTAAATAACACTTCGTTATGCACTAGAATTTTTCCTTCTTTAGGTATTAATTGCTGTAAGTCCAGTTTGGACTTTCGTTTGCATTTTCATGTTTTTTTTTTATATGGTACCAACACGTATGCCGTCACAAAATTTAGTAGCAACACTCGGAAGCGTAGGATGGATGGACTGATCCTTCCAATATTAAAAGGTGGGATTCTGGCACTGGCCAGCTTACTTAACTGACCTGTAAAGTGCCCATTGAACGAAAGACCGAAAGTGCTCTCAGAGCCTTCTGTCAGTGCCGACAGACTTTTAGTAGAACCTGGCGGTTTTCACTGGTTGTACATAGCTCTAATCCAGCCTGTAGTATCATACGCCTCAGTGGTTTAGGTTCTACTCACCAGACTGCAAAAGCATGCCTGCTTATGGATACCAGAGCTATGAGCACCACCTCAAGTTATATCGTTAACGCACTGTTAAAACGAACCCCTCTTGACGTGTTTGTACGACAAGAGGCTATGAAAGCGGCAAGCACACTCAACAACAACGGAGTCTGCACGAACGAACTGGGATATGGTCACACCCCAATAGACAGTGTGCTAAGGAAAGCGTGCCCGCTTTTCTCAATGCCTGCTGATAGTGTCGTACCAAATGTGAAGTTTGGCCGCCGATGCAAAGTGGTGTTTCCGCCAAAAGAGTCCTGGAGCAATATTTTCCCCTTACGTAGTCTTCACGACTCATACATAAATCATATTTTAGCTGTCCTTTCTCTCTTTTAACTTAGTTTAAAGTGGCTTAGTGCTAAGAATGGTTCAACCTTCCATGATGAGTCATCGCACCCACCACAAATCGAATCTTATCTAATCTAACTACACTCGTATGTCATCACTAAGTTCGAGTGGCGTTACACTCGGTGTAGTTTTACGCTTGTGTTGGCTGTGTTGGCAGATTTTTCAGCTCTGTATAAGCAGTGAGAGCTAAAAGAGTATGCAGCTTATAATAGTTGGTAGCAAAAAGCTAGATGGCGTTACATTAGAGAAAGCTTAGTGTTTCACATTTGCCTGGCATCCCATGACGGCTAAAATAAACAGATTAATATTGCGATTTGCTACCACCGATTCGTAAAAAAAATTTCGGATAATACTTTAAAGACTTAAATTTTGAATCTGAACACCCAAATCTGCTCGCAAATTAAGTTATGTTCAGTAGTTGTGGCTGAAAACCTAAAGTTCAGTTGCGCCATGCTAAAGGCTCAACTTGCACGTCTATTTTGGTCAATGTTATCGGTTAAGTTGTCGGTATACGTGTAAAACTAGGACTTCTGTGATTCTTTGGTTTCGTAACATTAACAAAATAGGCGTCTTGTGTCTTTTCTTTTATGCGTCATAGGTACAACTTCTTGTTTTTGTGCTTTGCACGCCTCTTGTCAGTTGACAGACTTGCCAATGATTGGGAAATCGGTAAAAGTCACGGCGTTGCCACACCCATTCGCACATAAAGTGTTTAATTTACCATGAAATACGCCATTTGCAGGTAATTGAAAAGTCTACATGGCTTAAATAGTGCCTTTTGCCTTTATTAGAAAATTAATAACACATTGTTTGTAATGCAGAGATAACAACTGTCAATGACAGTTGGATTTAATATTAAAATAAACACGTAAAGTGCATGTAAATATTGATTATTTTAACAAAGCTCTTTGCTTATTAAACCACTCAGTTAGCAAATACAGGTTTGAAATTGTATTAAAAAAGTTACAAGTACACATAAAATGCATTAGAAAGAAAAAAACGTTATATTTAAAACTATAAAACAGTAAAAGCGTCAACCAAAATCAAACATGCACAGAAACTTGTGGTTCGCATACGTGGCATTTGAGTGGAATGCCTTTAATTAAAGCCCAATTAGGTGCACATTAGGGTAAGCAGGCAAAAAAAGCTTTAAGCAACCTCGCCGCATTTGCATCTCTTCTTCTTCTTCTTCTTAACTGGCCATAAGAATCCGTTATCGGTTACGGCCTAATGTAAATACCTTCTTTCATTGGAATTATGGTTTTACGTGGTGGGTCCCATACCCTACGCACAACCCTTTTAAGGCCTGGGATAGCTCTACTGGTCTCGAAAGAACCCAGTGTCAATGTTCGTCACCTCATACGACAATCTTTGACCTGCCAAGGTGGTATTCTCTAGCCCGCTCACCACACGGGGTATCTCCGTAACTTCTAACTTCGGTCCACTCTAAGAACTGCCAAAATGAGTTTTTTTTCTATAACTTCGGTAGCTCATGCCAGTTCTCAAATATGGCTACATTTTCTTCGGAGCCATATTTTACCATCGAATTTTGTGCTGCAGATTAGGAATCGAAATGATGAAAAGTAGGTTTCCTTTTCTGGAGTAGGATAGAAAAATTCAGCTTGTTCGATACAACTGCTAATGACGGCCCTGCTTATAAAATTGAATTCTGCTGGAAAATGTAGAGTTATTGATGATTTGTTACTTTATATAACGATTCACATTATTAAATAAATAACTAATGGAGACTTTACTTAGAGAACATCAAAATATGACGAGAGTGGGGCCTTAAGAAAAATGGACGGCACTATTGCCAAGTTGATTTTGTGACGTCACATGAGAATATGGCGTGTTGACTAAATGCGACAAATTTGACAAGGAGTGAAGGGATTAAAAATCTTAGAAATATGACAAACGTCACTTATAAACTGCAACAAATGGCATTCAGTATAAAGAACAGAGACCATTATGTTGATGTTGTTGGCCTTTTTTAAGCTCGTTTTATGAATGAAGGATCCTAGGACCTATTGATACTATCTTCTTTCTCAAAGATGAACATTGGAGTTTAAGGTGAGTTCAACATAAAAAGAACTTTTAGTCTTCTGAATAACAGCGGGTTCCAGGTGTAACACTCAGCCATAAACGGGGCACCATCTTGCCTCAGAGACTCAAGTAACACTTCAGGCAGGGCAAGATATAGAGTGCTAGTCAAGTACAAGATGGCTTAACAGTTTATTGTTAGCCTGATATGGGTGGCGGGACGATGGGGTATAGAAGCCTGGGCACACAAGGTACAACTGCTCCATTTCCTACTCTATAGCTGCCTATAAACAAGAAATACATAAATTTTTCAAACACAAAGCCAATCTAAAATTGCAAAATGTGCCAAACACTTGCATTGCTCGACAAACCTGGACAGAAATAAATTATAAAAGAACTGTTGAGCTCAGCTCTCCAAGCAGGAAGAGATGCTGAGTCGTTGTTCCAGTCACTAGCAGCTAAGCTATGATGCTATTTACACTTATCTTGAAAACTAGTGTAATCAGAATCGAATGCTGCTGTTTTTTCGTCTATAAATAAGCTTTATTTTTAGCAGATCTCCTAATTGCACAGTGACATTCGTTGCACAAGTTCGCGATTCTGCAATTGTTGATGTATTTGTGTGTCACATTGACCTTTTATTTCTCATTTATCAGAATTGGGACAAATGTTAAAGTTCATTTGTCCATAGATAATATTAACTTTGATTGACCTTGCCACAGAGGATACTATATATAAGTGTGAACATAAATCAACTACGTGCACTTGGCAATTGAGAGTTTGACCATATTACCTTTCGGTAAGTTCCACAGACCCTTTCACCACTACACACACACACACACACCCACACACACATACGTGCGCGTAACGAACTGTATAACTGTAATTATTTTCGATTGGAATGACGGCAATCAAAAATATTCTCTGGCCCCTTAGGGTTTGCGCAATCAATACCGATTTTTAATGAAGAAATAAAGTGGCCATTTTTGAGCTCTGTCTGTTGTGTCGTAAAAATTGTCTACATTTTTATTACACATTTTGGACGGCATTCAGTCTGATGAGGCGCCTGCTGCCAAAGGACAATGAAAAGATTGTATAACGCGTACACGCACACGTGGACACACGCCCCCCCACACACAGGGGGCTAATGGGCATGTCAACACGCACCAGCGCCTAAACGCGTATTGAACTGGAAAATTCTTTGCATTGTGGTTTCGGTTGGAGCTGTTCCCAGTTCGCTCTGGAGCTGAGCTACTTGAAAGAGCTGTGGAGTTGGGGCGCCGCGATAAGTGTTTATTTGGGAACTTCGCTTTGTTTTACTTCCCACTTTTGAGCGAAATTTTTGTGTGCTGGCACACCTATATGCCTCTAGAATGGCCTGGTCAGCATTGGGGCATTTGGTGGGGCACTTGCTGCTGCATGGGGCACTAAACCCGACACAAAGGCACGCACCGAGCCGCTTTGTTTGCGAGCATCGGCTATTATACAAGGATGCTTGGTTTTTGCAGCCTAATGATTATGGTGCTCCTTTTTTTTTTACTTTTGTGCCTTGCTGTAACATTGCTACCATTGTTTGCTTATTTGTCAAAACTGTTCTTTTTTCCTCTTAAGCGATTTTCAATGGGGACTTTGGATGGGCGTGAAAACGGCTTCAACTTTGCTGTTTTCGGTGTTTTGAGATAAAAACAGCTACAGCTAGTGAAAAGTTTCTTGTATACAATTGTTAGTTTTGCTTATAGCGGAAAGCAGACATTCAATGTTTTTAAGGCGTCCATTGTCCACAGCACACCAAAATCTACCGTAGCTCACCATAATCCAACTGGGATCAAGATGCTCTTCATAGTGCGAAAAAAAGTCTTCCAATAAATTTATCTTCAGTACACCAAAAGCCACCATTATTTGACATAATACCCTATAGAACACTATAGTGTTCCATACTTTCATAATTTATCATATTCTAGCATGGTCCACCAATAACAATAGGCAACAAATTTACCGTGAATGAAAGGTATATAGCCAAAACATACATATTCCGATACCTTTTGTGCTGTTGATTTCGGTAAATCCAGAGGCAGTTAGGGTGCTCCGTATCTGAAACTACAAACGGAAGCCACTACCAAATCTTTAATCTTGCAGTAGCTTTTTCATGAATATGCACAACTCGCTTGACTACCTCAATGTCGTTGTAGAGCTTCTAGTTCGTCGTTCCCTGAATGCGGTGGGCGTAACCAACGCGTAAAGGGCCAAAGATCTCATGTAGTTCATCAGACTGCGTCGTCACCCACCCGAAGGATGAGCGTCTTATAGAGTGTTAGTTTCGTTACTATTCAATTGTTTTCGGAGACCAAAGTAACATGTATTATCATATTGGCAATATTGATTCTCCGCTTGACCTCACAACGTTTTTGGTGGTGCCAAAATCCTTGACAACATTAGAAGTTTAGTTTTGAACATCAATATGAGAGTCCAACAACGGCGTCTTTCTGCTCAAACAAATCCTAAACCTTGACTTCTTTACTACCACAGTCACCCTGGAAAATTCTCTTTCAATAGCCGCAAAGGCTTAGGTAACTGCTTGCTTTCAATGATACCGACATCATCATCTGCGTCATCCCGCAACTGTACACTCATATAGTTCAATATTGTTCCGTTCGGATGTATATCGGTCATTCACAGTTCACTTTTAAGCACAGAGTTGAAAGGAGAGGACTTGTCTGAAGCCTCGCCCGGACCTAAAGTTTCGGAGAGGTTCTTTCCTACCTAGATGGACCTGCGTGTGATGGTCTACGTTATTCTGCAAAGTCGCACCAACTGGGCAGGGATACCGAACTAAGACCACACACTACGCATTGCAAAAAGATGGTGCTTTCCGATTTGAAGCTCTTTGAGGTGGTTTTCCAAAATTTGGGATAGTGCGAATATCTTAGGACTTACCAGGCCTAAGGCCACACTGATATACATACACTACGCTCGATAGTGCCTTATATGCGATAAAAAAAGATTGTTGCCAAGTTAATTGATACCGTGGAGTCACCCTTCTTGAAGACAAGGCAGAGGATGCCGAAGTATCAACCGGCAATTGTCGGCATGCCAACTTTATTGTACGCATATGACATATCAATCAGCTGTGAGCTTCTTTAAAAGATTTATCGTAGAATAGAAAAATGTAGATATTTTGTATGCGTCATAATTAAGATAGTCCTTTAACTTTTGTTGTCTGTTCAGTAGTTTTCGAAACTTCAGTTTCTTTGACTTCCTGCACAGTTACAGTAGTTTTCGTTGTACTGCTTCGTTGCAAACAATTGTCAACGCACTCTCTATTGGTGTAGCCCCTGACGCACGAATATCCCATACTGCATCTATGATTGCGTATGACCCAAATGGCACGTAAGGGAGCACACATGGTGCGCCCCCCACGCATTAGCATTGCATGGGTATAGCACAAGCTCTCTTTGAGGTGGAACAATTAAGTAGCCGTAACTTGTATAGTGTATTATGAAATCTTACCTACTGGTCTCTTGATATATAAGCAAGATATGTGAGCCCAAAATGTAACTAGAATGAATAGAGTACAATGGAGACGTAGGAAGCCCATTAAGCTTTTGCAACTGAATTCGACAGCACTTGCAGTTCTCTTTATAAGCTAGTCAAAGCGTATACAATTTTATTTAAATGCATATAATTTTACGGCCATGCTAATGCCGTGCTATTTATGGAATCTGATGTTTGAGATATTTCTGTTGATACTTTTGTTGTTGTTTCTGTCGCTAATACTATTCTTGATGTGTTGAATTTTCTAACATACCTTTGCTTGCAATAAGCACGACAATCGATAACATTCTCAAAGCCAGCCAGCCACAATTAAAGACCATTCTGCAGCGGTTCCTATAAAGTACCCAAATCCGGTAAACAGGCTGGCAATTCAAATGGTTTACTTTACTATTTGGGGGCTCACATTTTGGATCTGCATATGAAATACTTAACAAAATGATATGCATAGTCCGAAATGATCTTAAGTTTTGCAGAACAGAATAGAAAACCAACAAGGAGCAGCAGATAATCGGCAGTTCTTGTATATTTGGTGTCAACATTTTCATCTAATGGAACTGGAATGGAAGAAAATAAATGCGTTAAGTTAAATAAAACAAATGTTTAGCATATAAACTAAGACTTTGAGTTATTTCTGCACTCAGCTGAGACAAATTGCCATTTGATGTGGTTGACAAAAATACACTTGCTCTCAAAAGTTATGGCTCACCTCTGCCGCAGTTGCTAAAAATGCAATATAATTGTATTCGTTTTTTAGTGACTGTCACATTAGTGTGGCAGATGTTCAAAAGTATGCAATAAAAAATTTCTTGTGCAAAGACAAAACAATTTTGTCTGTCGGAAAGTGGAAGCAACTGATTTTGATTCGCGAATTAATCTCTATTTTATTGTCTGGAACCATTTTTGATGAATTTGTCGCTGAATTCAAGTTTAACAACTTTTTCTACGTCAAACACTCTGCCGGCTTTTGATTACATTCACGACACTTTGCCATCATTCCATTACTTCGTAATTTTTCAACCCACTCTTAAAGGCGGAGTGCTTGAAAGGTATCAATCTAGCAATAAGACAAAAAGACTTGGATTCTTTTAATCGAATATATGCCAAAATATTTCAAATAATATATGGCTAAGATGCAGATAGATATAAATGAATGTCAGTATGTACATATATCTGTGTCCATATTCAGAACTCAAGGTAGAGGAAGGGGAAGACGAAAAGAAACAGGAAGAGCAAGAGCAATATATTAAGGATAATATTTAATGAATTTATTGACGGCTTTATCAATCAAGTTTCACGAACTAAGATTTGAGTTAAACTTCGTTTCGATCGGATTCGAACACTCGTAAGCGTTTTCTAATAAAAACAAATTCAACTGTCACGGGATTCCTTTGCTGAAGTGTAACATTTGCATAATGTGGCGCCATCTAGCGCGAAAACAAAGAGAAGTAACTTACACCCTCCTGCTCTCTTAAGCGTAAGGTCATCTGAGTACAGTAGTAGATTTTCTTGATGACTACGAGTCTTCGGTCTTGTCAACAAGATGCTGAATATCAAAAAATTCGTTTTGCTTTCCAGATTTTGCATGCAAAATCTTTTAAGTGCGACTCAATGTAGCTTGACTCAAAGTGCGCTATATTTATTTCCCTAACTACTCTACTTTATGGAAAATTTATATTATTTATATCGTTGTCAATCAACTTAAACTGTACCATAGTTTTAGCCAATGCCAACTCAATCGCTGCCTTGTGCTCTCCGGCAAACCAACTTCCGCCGCATCAATCAAATCTAAAATCAATACAATTTTACAAAGTTAACAATACAAACAAAATGTCAGCAGCAAAAGTAATGGGTCAGCCACCCAAATCCCAACATCAACTACGTCGAACTTAAGAACTGCAACAAATGCCTTTAGTTCGGTACTTTACAAAACCGGAAATTGAAATATGAACATCATTTGAACAGCTTTTGCTCGTCTTTGCCAAGGCGGAAATGACGGAAGCGATATTATACTACTCCAGGCAGCTGGAAATCAAATACTACAATGCTATTTTCCAGTCGAGCAAATGAAAGCTAGTTTTTAATTCAAATTGCAATTTGCGAAGAGTTAACTTTAAGCAGTTGCCACATAAGTTTCTTGGCCTTCTAACCGTTAAGAGACACTTGTAGAAGTTGATTGATTACGCCTCTGATCAGCTGCAATCAAATGAACGTTAAAATCAAAATCAATCCCACGCTCAATTAGAGTTTTCACTTTAATGCTGTTAATGACAAATTTTTGTGGGTACACACTTAATGACCGAGAGAGAGAGAGAACAATGTTAGTCGTTACCGAGTCTGTGTTTGTTTCGGGAAAACAAATTAATCGGAATTTACATAAATTTGGCACTCGTGTCGTCTGCGTCCCGCTCTCACAGCCGATGATTGCGCAAACTTAATTACAGTTGTGTCAAGCGAGCGGAGCGGAGAATAATTGTGCGTAAAAGTGTCCAACTCTATCTGGAGAGTGTATAGGTGTATGCGTGTGTGTGTTGGTGTTGGTGTCCCGGTTGGTGCTTAGAAACAACCAACAAGCGAGGGAGCAAATAAATTGTGCAGTGTCATTAGCTTATGGCAACACTGTGCAACGTGATTTGTGTTAATTACGTAAGCAAAGACAAAGCAATACCTTAATTATGTGCGTATCGATTCTGAATTGTGAATAAGTGTAGATGAAAGAAGTAGATGCAGTGGATGGGGTTTCAGCGGAAGTATTTCAAAGAAATCGAATGTAATTAAAAATATATAAGTTAGTTTAGCTAACACAAGGAACTTAAAATTCACCTAAGTATCAAAAAATAATCTTGCGACTTAAACAGATATTCACATATGTATATACATTTACATATAAATGAATCTAAAAACTGTTTGTGGCCGATGTTACGATAAACGGTTTAGTGAAACGTGAATCGGGTAGATCTACTTTATATCTCTTCAAATGAGAATGGTTTTTACCAAAAGTAAATTTTGAAAAAGTTTCATTTTGGTGGACTAAAAAGTTTTTAATTACAAAAATGTTCACCTGAGCTACAAAACAGCTACTAAGAAAAAAAACCAACTTAAGAAGACCGGGTCGTAAACTTTAAACAATAGAAAATTTCTTAAACATTACAATTTCTGAGGTTTTTACAATTTAGTGCGACTTTGAGGAGGGAAAATTGCTTAATAAAGAAATTTCCCATTCTAGGAAATTTGTTTAAAATGAGGCAAGTATGTGGTATATAGTTTGGCACAATGGGCACGACTGCCTGAGTGCTAGGGATGGATCAACCTTCTCTGATGAGCCATCGTACCCAACAAAAATCTATTTGTCTGTTCTCAGACCACTTATTAAGATAGTTTTCAATTCGTTTATATTTGATTCTCAATGAAGTTAGTTAAAATCGAGGGATACGTTAAAAAAATGTTGACAAGGAACTATAAATAGAATAGGGAGCCGGAGTGGAACGTAAATCGCGTGGTTTCATCTTATAGCTTGAGGAATAGATGGAATGAGGATGGGGAAGAGAAAGAGGAATAGGAAGTCATCTACCTCAACGTGGAACGATGGTTTGTGAGCGAAGTCAGAGAAGAAGAGAAAGAGAAGGAGAAGGAGAGAGAGTAAGAGGAATATGACTCACCTCGAGAGGGGCAAGGGGTTTGAAGCGAAGCGAGAAGGGGGCGATAAATTGAGTTGTTTTAACTTATGCCTTTTGGAATGAGGATAAAGGAAAGCAAGAGGGAGAGCAAGAGCTAGAGGAAGAGAAAGAGGAAAGGGAAAAAAAAGAGAATCAGGAAGAGGAAGAAGAAGAAAAAGAGGCACGGGAACGGGAAGAGGAATATGTTATGCCCACTAGTACTATATAATCATGACTATTTCCGATTCCAATTCGGTTGAGTTAGATTGTTAGGTACCGTGGAAAAGTAACACAATGAACGCACATGCTGCAGACGCGAGTGCCAAATTTTTTTTTTTGGGAGCTTAAGAGAGCGGGAGTGAGAGGTCAAGCAATTCATACTAATGCACATGCAAATACGGCAAGGCAATTACATACGCGGCACAATCTTCCTCTTTGACGTTTAAAAGTTTGGCACGCGAACAGTGTGAGAGCAGCAGAATGCGCGTTCCTTGTATTATTATTCCATGCTAGGTACCAGCTATTGCGATAGATTTGGCTACAAATTGGTATCGAAATTTGGAACGGACGGAATTAGAAAAAAAACCAGAGATATCTCTGTACTCTTATAATGAAGTAAGTTTCCCTACACCTAATACCCGTTATTTTCTGTACCTTTATCATTTACTCTTTGTCTATTGAATAATGTAATGTACAGAAGGGACTTACGACAAGCGAATGTCGACTGTTAGATTTTCGTACCATATCTAGTTAGTTGCTTTAAAATCTAAAAAGGATGACGTTTTAGCAAAAACTTTGTAATTGTCGGAGGGAAGGAAGAAGCTGCGTACCAAGTTTGCTGCCTATTGCTCTTATATTTGACGAGATCTATGGGGATGTGACAAGATGAACTCCTTTCATCATACATTACTCTTTTACTAGGTGCCAATAATAAATCAAAAACCAAGATTTCTGCAGAATTTATCGTTAAATCTTGTTCTTTTTTGAGTAGAATTGCAAATCTTGTATATTCTTCGCATGAGAAGAGAAAATATTGCACTTCTTTCTGCAAGTAAATTAAGTGCGTTTTCAATGAAATCTCTTTTTTAAGTTTTGACAGGCTTCCATTTGATGTGCGATATGTTATTTGTGTAGTCTATATGTGTATTTCGATGTTATTGTTTCTTTTACATCAAATAATGTTATTTTATATTTATTTTTTAATTTTATGCCTCTCATTATTGTAGCATGCACATTTGTAGTAATTAGTTTAAGCTCCCAAAAAGAAAAGTAACACACACACACTTGCACTCAGGCATTGGTTACGCATTATGTTACTCTGAAACTCATCTCGCTTATCTTATAACTGCTTTTAAATCCATTAACAAAAATGATATTTCTTAAAAAAAAATTATAAAAACTTTTATGACCATAATAAAAATGTGCACTGCAAATGATTCAAAAAAAAAAAAACCAAATTTAAAAACGCTTTCAACTCGCCATATATAACATTAACACCGTACCACCGACATTACCGACATTGCCAAAACCGCCCCTGCCATAAAGCAGAATGTCAATGTTCTTCTTTCGATTACATAATCTCCAGCGCGCCGAGGAGAACAAGCGCAAGAAACGCGTCGAGCAGCAGCGTCAGCAGCAGCGACAGCGACGCGGCGCCAAAGTTTTTAAATGTGTCAGCGATTCGACGGGTCACCTGACTCTGGCGCCGTCGCGACTCTTCGAAAGGACCCCAATGAGTCCATCAGATAGTCTTGATGAGATTGCGCTGCAAATACCAAGGTAAGTTTTTCATATCCCAAGCACAACTGTACCTGGCATAAATGGCAAGACGCTGTAGTAGCTGTGACATGTGCCACGGGTAATGACAGCTTTTGTTTTTGGCTTTCTATGGGTATCCGTTGACCACATGGTGTTCAACCAGTCAACTTTAACTAACCTATGAGCTACTTGGCTAGCAAAACTCAAACTATTGTGTGAAATATTTATATATGCCGAAAGCTAAACAAGCATGTTTACATAAGAGAAACTTTATTTTGCACACTCCGTACATATATGTGTGTTTATACAGGGTTCTGGTATTTTCCTTCGTGCAACAAAAAGTTGTAGCCACTGTAAAATGTTTATTTCCGTTGAGTTTTAAATTTAAGACAGCAAAGAGGCGTTTTCTTATTGAGTTGCGGCTTTTTACAATCTGTGTGTGTGCGAGGTCTTATCAAGGTTTGTGCTTCTTGAACATTTGACATGTACTTTTTCCAATTATTTCTTTGTGCTCTGGAAGTCCTTTGTGCCAAAAGCGACAAAAGTCACAAAAGCAAACATTTTCGGTCTGGCGTTAAAGTGAAAAAGCTGCTGATGATGGAATACGTTGTGATGTGGGCCATTATCCGGCTTGAAAACTAAGCTACGAAATTACGTATTTGACTCGAATTTTGTGGCAGGTACTTCATTTAGTGTTCTTAGCCACAAGTAGGTCACTACATCAAAGCATTAATTAAAGTAATTGACTTAATGCCGCTAAAAATATGTGAAATACAAAAGAAAAACACTCATTTTAACGTATACTATAAGAAACACAGGTGAGTTCACAGTTTTGCACACTTTAACTTTTGGACGCCGCTTGCTCACTAGCGCCACCAGCGGACTGCTCAAACAGTTGCACACAAAGCGTTCACACTGGCGAAAAACTAGCAAAACAATCGCAGCTGAGCGTCTTTTAATCTTAGAGGCCAATTTTTCCCATTTAATAATCACTAAAGATTGTTGCCATTGCCGAATCCATCATCTTCAGAGTGCTCAGTGATGCAAAAGGCATAAAGCAAAATGTCTTCTAGGATTCACGAAAAACTTTAAGGAAGCACATCCCCAGGCACATAGCGTAACAGAGATGAACTGATCCGAACTTATGGATGATAACAAAGTTTACACTCAAAATATTACTGCCGCTCCACATTTCATATGCTCACTTGCACTATAGACAATGTGCTGGACTTTTCACTTCTTAATTCAGTTTAGTTCCGCTCTTCTCCAGGGAACTTTATTCTTGTTCAAACTATGTATTTGCATCGCCGTTTCTCTTGGCGCGGATCAAACTTCGATATCAACTGTCAAAATTAATTACGCAAAAGTTTGCAAAAATACGTTTCGGAGCCAGACAACGGGAGCACAGTACTGGATCAACTGGAACGGAAATGGAGTTAGGCCACAGTGAACTTTGCAAAGTCAAAACTAAGGTACTTACTTCGATAACTGTGATAAAATCTTTTCAAGCATCCTCCATTAGCTCCAAGCTTCTGGGAAACTGAGTTACGTGAAATCGACGGTACATAGAAGCACTAGTGGAGTAATGTTCCAGATACGAAACCCAAGACCTACTCCTTTTCCGAAGTAATTCCAGAGGTGGATGGCAGATATTTGTTATGAGTAAAAATTGACAACTCTGATGATCAATAAACAACTTATGGCAGTTGCAGGAAGCCAAGAGTTTATGTAACGCTGGAACTCGGAATAAGCGACTGTTCCGTATTCGCAAACACTGACTCTATTGAGCAACTACCACATTGTGGTTAATTGTTTAAGCTAAATTACCAATAATATCACTCCAGTAGGTCCAGTGTCGTAGAGGAAAAATCCAGGCCCGGAGTGAAAATTATACGTTCCTTTCTATTATGACATAAATACTGCAAGTCTCAAAGTCGATATTGCGGGCAAGCTTAAGAACCCCAGGCCCTTCTTTTGGGTATAAATTGAGAAACGTGACAATCCACCTTTTGTGTTAGTGACTGCTGAATTTAACAAGTCAATGGCGCTGGGGCAGTTACTTACCTTCTCTTTTAGCAGCAAATAGCTGTTCCCGCTGACGGTAACCAACTTAACTCCACTTTCAAAGTAAGCAGCCAACACTATACATATATGTAAGTAGTGAGGTAGTGACTTATTCTAACTTGCTTTACTTAGCGTCCCCTTTCATTCTGCAGCGTGGAACCAAATAAATTGTTTAAAGTCTAATTTCAATCTTAGCAAGCTTTGACTTACTAATTTACAAAATTATGAAATCAAAATACTTCAGTTCAAAAAATTTGTTTTATCAAAAACTCAAAATTTTTCCGTTTCAATAAATTGTATTCTAGTTGAAAGCCATGAACATGAATATGATGTGTGAACGCCTTACGTTTGTTTTTGCTGGTGTCATTGCGGGTCTTTGGTATACCAAGAATTTCCCTGATGAATACAATAAAAAGGACATTAAAAAAAAAAAATGACAAGAAATAAGAGTACGTGCGCATAGGGTCAAAGGTATGAAATATTTGTTATAGGCAGAAAAAGGCGTGGCAGACTACACAAAACTTAAGGGCCTTTTTTTCAAGACACACCGACGAACGTGTACTTGTCGGTCGTTAGGAGTGCGCCAATGTCTGTAGTGTAGGTCGATTTTGGCCTCATCGCGCTCCGAGTTTAACCTCTTAACCGGACTTTTTTTTTTGATTATAGCCAAAATTTAGTAACGTATTCATTATTTTGCTTAATGGCACATAACAACCCGTTACTTGGTTACTCCTTCAGGCGCATCTGCTGAAGGCAAGCCTTCTCTCCCTGGTTCTTCCCACAGAGCCTTCAATGTAGCCCTATAGCTCGTAGAGTCATCGAATTCGGTAGCCGTTGAAAGAGTACTGATGAGTACTTTCGGCTCAAACACACCAAGAACATTTGCTTTTGACTGCGCCGTTAGACATGCCTCTCCTACTCGACCCGCACGAAAAGGTAGTCCAAATACTTTCCGAACCGACCCGATCCATTGCCACTACAGCATAAAATTTAACCACATAAGAGAATCTGTAGAAAATGAGTTCAGGTTAACCCATTGCCAATCACCGCCATTACTGTATCGAATTCTTGTAATCCTAAAAACCCTTTTCCAGCAACCTCAAATCAATAGAACAGTTGGCCTTGCAAAATTAATAAGTTCAATTAGAAACACTCCGGCAAAAAAAATCAAAATTAACAAAAAGGTATTTATTTATTTTTCGATAAAAAACTACGAAAAAACTGTATAAGAATGCCTTGTGTTAAAGCGGTGCGTAGACCATGCAGAATGGGGTCTTCTCTTATACGGAAACTTAACTGCCTACCCTGCAATCGCGTATTCTTCTTCGTGGTCGGCATGTTCATTGGAGTCAACTGGCACCAAATAAGGAATCGCATGGGACAATTAACCGAGCAGGCAACGAACTCGAGCGAGAAGGATCCAAAAAATACTAAAAAAAAGTAGATCCAACGTAGAAGCAAGCACCATATCTTAACAAACCGCAAGCAGATTTCAGGTTGATGCTGAACGTCACTCTAAGCCAAGGGTCGGCAGCGCCAGCAGAGACGTCGTACAGTAGGACATCGCCCGATAAAACTGGAATAAATCAAAATTTTTATAGAAGCAATTTGTAAAATTGAAATGGAAATGTCCAAAGATTCAGACAATAATAAATTTATTATAATTGGATTATTCGTCTGTTTTCTACAGCCGCTCAAAGCAGAGAATTTTTTCTGTAGACCACAAATTCGCAATTTTTTGAAATAAAGTTTATCTTTAAAATTGCTTTTGGGTAAACTACTCGGTTGCTTCATTTTTATTAACAAGTACATAAAATTTAAAGAGAAATAGAGACTAAAAAGTTATGTTTTTATTTCCACCCTTCACTAGGTACTTCAGGTTTGCCAAATGACCATATTCGAAAGTTTTTTTCAGTTTCGGTAAAAAAAATAAAAACAATCTAGGCAAAAATATGTGATGGGAATAAAAAAATTATCTCCTTTGAGTATGTAATTCGAAATTCGATAATGAAATCAAATTTTAAAACCATTTCTCATTGTATGAAACCTTGCAATGTATTCGATGAGTAATGTCACTGTCTGCAACTTTTAGTTTAGCGATGCTGCACTCAAACAATGAGACATATACACGAGGGCTTCCTTACAATGGATAAAGATATGATATATGCCTATCTGAAACTCTCGAGTCTTCCAGTTTTCCATGGTTGTTTTGCCCGCCCTTCAACCCCATCAGTGTCTTCGCCTTCGCTTTACACAAAGAGCTATCATGGTATAGATATAAGATTGATACCTCAATAAAGCGCGTGGTTCAACCACGATGTTTTCCTTGTTTGCTAAGCTGGCTCCCGTAGCAGCTCTTTCCCACCATTACCTCATTTCGCTCTGTGCGTCTATTATGCGATAACATGTCTTGGCCTGATAACTGAAGGTAATTACCCTATCCGATAACAACGACTTTTTAAGTAATCGATTGTTAGCATTGTTTTTCAAGGCATTTTTGGCTATTAATTATCATGCGACTTCCAGTGGGAGAAGAACATATATAAATTTAAAATTAGTAGCTTTTCGTTTAAAGATTTATATTTGCTCTATTTCAACATAGAATTTCAGATGCATCACGACTATTTTACGTCTTGCCCTTATTAGCCGTTCCCTCTTCACGTTTTAATTGATGGTAGAATATGGAACATCCGGCACCCACTGCGAAGAAAAATAGACGATTGCAGGCGGGACAGTTAAACTTGCTAAAGAAGGAAGGCCTGCGACAACACTTCTGGCGAGGAACTAGGCGCTGTTTTTGTGGTACAATTGTTTGAGGTGGACAAGCGCGTTCACGTTTTCCTGCACTTCGTTCGCACATTGTTCTCAATTTATTTGAAGAATTTGGAAAAACAAATTTAGTAGTGATGCGTATCGAGAGGGTTATGTATACTTTTTAATTTTGATAGAGGTAGCAACGCTTACTTATCAGGTTTCAATTTCGAATTTACAATAGCTTGGATCTTAGTCGCCTAGTAAAAGTATATGCAAATAGTTTGACATTTTCTTTGGTGGTTATTTAACACAGCTTTCTGGTATTATACTTGGATATATGATTAGAAGTAAGTCTCAGAGTGTTCACACAGTAGTTTAGCGGTTTTTCGGTCGTTTTGTGTTGTGTTGATGTTTTCTGTGGACTTCAAGTCCGACGCATAACGTTAGCTTACAGAAAATAGATGTTAGACTAGATAACCAGAGGATTCTGCTTGGAGGTTGTGCGTATAGAAGTTTTTGATCACTATCGATAGTTTCAACATACAAGCGGCTAAGGTTAGAAAGGGACAAAATACCGAATATACTGCCAAACTTACTATTGAATCTTATTCTTAAAACTATCGGAAATATCGAAAAGCGCCACTATCGCTAGGTTTACAGCTCTAATCCTATCATGAATGCTCTGATCGTGTTACGCTCGGCTGATGTTACGCACGGATGGTGCTATATGTGTGCGGGTAAGTGAGAAGCTCCCGCGTTGGCTTTTCTATGGTGTGTTACCAGTGAGAGCGAAAAGAAGAACTTGTAAGCTTAAATTAGGTTGTTATTGTTCTCGTGGCAAATTGTGATCTAAGCAAGTATTTGCTTTTAATGCCACAACAGTTTTGGAAATATTTCATTTGTTTTATAGCTAAATTTGTGTGTAATAGTTTCTCAAGTGCAGCTTATACACTAAGAAAAGTTCGATAAGGACATGGGTTTGCTGCTTGTACTCATATTGGGTTGTATAATCGGCTATTTAATAGCCAAGGAAGAGCTATCGAGTCCCTAAAGCAAGAAAATATGAGTTTTAGGCAGATATTTATGTCTAAACCAAAGTAATCTGAGCATTTACTATAATAGCTTATACAAAATTTATCATCATACAGACACAAAATTTGGAGTTAAAATTTCTGTTTTGAAGCTTCATAATGCGAGGACTGATTTTTTTGGTGATTGGTGTAGTTGCAGGGATTTATGTTACTACGCGTTGCTCTTGTAAGTGAAAATATCAACTAAAGGAGATCTAGTTTCAAGAAGTGACTGGTAACAAACAAGCCGCAACATGACGCACGTAATTTCATTCGCCTTGGGCGTACTTATCGGCATGCTGATGTGTCGCCGGTGCAATCCCTAGTACGGCCAAAACATTGAAATTTAGCATGACTGTCAGCGATTGGAGAACTGCAAAAAGTCAAAATGCCAAGGAATCACGTTGGATTCAGAATACAATTAAAAAAAAAAAATGGAGAGTAAAATTTTTAAATTCTAATATGATGCAACAAATATTATTCATATAAATATAAGCAGACTGTTTGCCTTTTTAACTTTAAATTTCAGTGGTATAACTTGGTAACCTTCGATTTTGTCCATAATACTTGTGTGTTCTGTATAAGCAGCGTTCCCAGGAGAACTAGAAGCTTGCTTCGTTATTGGATGCTGTGTTAGCAGTGAGAACGATAAGAAGAGCATGCCAGCTTATGTTCGGTTTGTTCTTATTTTCTCACCAGCATATGAACGAACGCTAGATGGCGCCACATAAGGCCACGTTCAAAAAGCAAACACACAGCTGAATGTTTGACAACTGACGGGCACGCCTTGATGGCTCAATTGCTTCTTGTATTTTTTTTTTTATGCTTTTCCGCAAAAAGGTATCGCGATTGGCCAAAAAACCTATTAATTAACCTCTATTTTTTTGTTTTTCGATGATTTAAGCACTCTACAACTTTTCCGGCGATTTGACGATGTTTTTGTGTTCGTGCGTTGTCGATGTAGTGTGTTATTCCACATATTTTTGTCATGACATGTCTTCAAAGCGTTTCCTATTGAATTTGATCACTCAAGTCGCTTTAGTTGCATCGCCAAAGGAATAATAAGAGTAGTTTTGGTTGGTTTGATAAACGTGCGGAAAAGCCTGAGTTGGTTAACAACTGTTTATTTATATTATTATATTTTTTTCCATAAAAATATAAAAAATAAGCTCTTACATTTCTTTATTGAAAAGGCTTTAAAAAGGTAAGATCACTCTAGCCCTGTCGCTCTTTCGAATTGTGTATCTTTTATTTTCGTTGTTAACTTCGTTGAAGATCTTCAGAAGCGTTTGAATGTGTGAGAATGGAAAAAAAATGTACAACTGAAATTTAAGCTATTGAAAGTAAGAAAGTGAACTAACCTTGTATACTGCTACATTAACTGCACCTTTCAAGTCAAATAGACTGAAGTGCAGCAGATAGTCGTAGTAGCTTCAAAGTTTTTGGAACTTAAGAACTCGCAGAATAAGACTACATTTCGGAAAGCTAATCTAACGAACTTTTCACCAACTTGCCGAAATACAGTCATATTTATATGGACATTAGCCTTCCACGGAGAAAAATTACTATCTACAAATGCTAGATATATAACTTTTAGGAAAACTTACCAGTGTTGCTGCCTGTCTGATCTATGACCTACTTTCGAATGAATTTGTTAACGTTTTATAGCGCTGACACTTTCTCTTCTCTACTATTAATTTTATGCCCGCGTTCTATCGTTTTCTCCTTTTAATACACCTGGCATCATATCTTTATCTACAGTGGTCAGATTTCAATTGTTCTCGCTTAAATTTAGTTTTAGAAATAAATATTGGCTTTATATACTAATACCCAGGTTTAAAGTGACCATTGGTGCTTTTGCAAGCATCGGTTCAGAACTGGATTTACCTATGCGATTTCGCATAACATAACATAAATTTTCGAACTCGATTTTTGCATCTTATTTCATACACTACGTCTGTGTCTGTGTCCCTAGTGTACTACAAGGTAAGAGTCATCTGGCGACTTTCTTTTGGAGGATGGTCTGAGCCATAATATAAGAAAAGAAGGTAAGGTAACATGGTCGACGTCCCTCGCAATGGTATCTTAATTTTCATTCTGCTGCGAACCTCAATGAGCAAGGTTGTATCCACGCATGTTATTTCGTTAACTATCAACACTTATGCAGCTGTATGTGATTGTGTTTAAACACTTTTGTTTATGTGTGTTAATTTTGGCCTCGTAGCCTCTCAAACAAAGTTAAGATACGACGTCAACCGTATTACCTTGTATTCAATTCTCAATCCACGCTCTGAGCTACTGGACCCATATGCAAAGTATGTCAACTCTGTTAACCTTAATTCGGAACCAGAAGTCGAAAGTTGTAAAAAGTGAAAACAATGTCAATTGTGAATTTTGTTTTAAGAGTAAGAAGTAAGAGTATAAGAAGATAAATGTTTTCACAATGACATTTACCATTCACAATAGGTAAAGCAAACAAATTTTTGAAAATTGACCAGAAAAATATACCTTAGAGTATCTAACATTCGATTATTAATATATTTATGCTACTAAAACCAATGACTTAATACTCTTTACTGACCTTTTAACAATTTTTTCTGTGCTTGCAGGTAAATTCCAGTTGCAATAATTATAGTTACTCATTTCATAAACTAAAACTAGGTAAGTGAGTATATATTGATTTTCTCAAAGAAACAATGAGCACTCCAATTTCATTTTCTGAAATACCCCTACTCTTTCGTCGTGCAAGTTAATTATTCACAGAATAAGATGAAATTCAATTCAAATGAAATAAAACATTTAATCCTTGTCTGTGTGGCGAAGAAAACCCTAAACTGGGCAAGGCTATAAATTTTTAATATAATATTGTGAGCTACTTAAATGTAAGCCTAATGCAAAATTGCTGTAAATACATTGTTTAATTTATCAGCAATTTTGATGAGCTGCCATATCCTTAAATTTTGTCGAGTGCCTAAATAATTGATACGCAGGACAATGGTATATCAAACCAAGTTGTCGTTCAATTTAATATACAAAAGGACTCAGATATTTTAACACCCAAAAGGACTACTTAAGATGAGAACTTAAAACACTTGCCAAGTGCATATTTATATGGCTACAAAACAAAAAACTAATTTTTCCATAGTACATAGCAGCAAAGTAAACAAATGCCAAAAGTTGAAAGTCTGCAGCAAACAAACACAACCACATAAATATCGTATATGTGAGTGTGTGTAGTGGCAGGAAGCAAGTCGAAAGTAACTTGAAAGTTGACTTCTTGTTACCTTCATTATTTCCATATAGTAGAAAACTTTCGCTTTGCACTCTTGGCGGCTGAGGCGGAACCCGCTGCATCGTTATGTACAGTCATGCATAGTTAGGACATTATGATGTAAGCTGCTGCTGCAGGTTGGGGCTGAGTCTGAGGCACAACACTTTGAATCTTAGTCAGATTCAAGAAGACCGAACAAACTGCAAACTATCGTATGCATATGGAGCGCATGAGAGACTGACTCTAAGAAAGCTGGGTATAACGTGGAATTGGCGTGGTGTGAATAGGGCCTAAATCAATTTGCCTTAACACACCTCAGACACGCACACACTTGCATAATTATGGGTGTGTTCAGTGCCGTATTAAATATGTGAGGGTTCCAGGTGTCAAGGGCTGTGTGGGGCCCTAATGTGAAATTCATCTTAATAACTTCATTGTTAAAGTAGTTTTTCAACACTACGTCATTGGTTTATATATATGAATCCTCTAACTACTACTACTTGGCTAAGACTGTTGATTTCCTTGTAAGTCTACTAACTCTCTTTGTGCTTTAAAGATTCTATTCGAAGGACTGTCGCTGTGTCTGCTCAGAATGTGGCCAATCTAGCGTCACTATTGCTTCCTGTTTTCGGCATTTTATGTGCAGCACTTCTTTGTTCGATATAATTTCCAGATACTTTCCAGATACTTATTCTCTTATACTCGCTCTTATTGCAATTGATCCTTAGAAGAGCTAGCTATCCACATACTTCCAGAGATTGACACATCTCATTCCAACCGTTGTTGGTACTTGCCAGGAAACTTTTATCGTCGGCATAATCCAGGTGTCTTAGCTCTATTGGATACCAAGTCTCTCAAGAGGATCGGCAACAAAATTCTATAATTTCTCATCGTTATAATTATTGAATGTCACGGTTCCCGTTTCTTATTTAAGTGGTCATAACAACCCGTTACCGGCTTACGGCCTGATGTAAAGCTCTTCTCTAGGTGTCTTTGCTTTGTGCGCTCCTTCTCCAATTCGTGATACCGAATGTAGCTTGTGTACTCTCTACCTGGTCCTTCCAACGGCGACATGGTGTGCCCCTTTGACGCCTCCCTTCGACAACCGCATTGAAGACCTTTTACGCAGGATATCCGATATCCGTTATCATATCGCTCACTATGGGAAAACAGACGCCAATAGTAATTGCCCCATTATGGGGAACTGACGCTACTACTTGGTAGTTATAGGGATCCTTATGACCATATGTGAAAAGAAAGAAAGTCCCCAAGCGCTCCCACGTTTCAGGGCTATTAGTTATGACTTGTTAGTAAGCTTCGAACTGTCGAACACGGATAGCGCTTCTCCCAGGCATCCCAGTGGAGCCTTAAATGAAAATGAAAGTTTGTGTTGAGTGTCTCCAGCTGTGGTTTCAGCCATGCTTAAATCCGGCCCTGCATTCAATATGACGGTATAGTGTTTTATGTAGATTAAATTATTGTAAAACCGATTTACAATGCTCTATAACTTGCTGTACAACAACACACAAACACACAGAGGCTCTTTTTGTGTGAAATGTTAGCTTTCATTATGATTGATTATGGAGAAAATCCTACAAAATGATATGAGGGCCTCAGTCGTTTAACAAATGAGCGCTACGCAGCAGGAAATCATTTGAACCGCACCGAAATACAAATGGACTCATCTTTTGTGGCATTTCAATCAGTCAAGTTAGTGGTTGGGGGGCAGGTATGGTTTAGGGTTAAGTTTACATAGGTGTGCAGCTAGCGCTACCCCTGGCACACCTTACACATTCGCATAAATATTTTATGATTTCAGCAAGCGACTGAGTGCGTCTGTGCATAACTTAGATACTTTATTGAGGTTTTATCTAAAAACAAACAAGTCGAGAGGAAACAAACCCAAACGACCCAGAGCACTGCCACTCACTTAGTTTGCAGGTTAAAGATTAAGCATTCAAGAGATTGACTACAAAATGAATTGATAGGCACAAACCTGCCGACCCCATCCATCTAAGAGCCCCATTTGATGGCTGTTGTCAAAGGTTAAACCATGGGATTTTAGGCCAACAGGTCGTCACTGGTTGCCGCAATACGCATGTCCTTGAAAGCCACCTTTCAGCAGTGCCCAACTAAAGCTGATGTGTTGAGCGCCAAAATGAAGCCGTGATGATTTAAGTGCTGTCCATAAAATACTTTAACCTGGCATACAAATTAATGGCGCTGCCTTATCAACTTGCCACGTGCCACAATGGCAAGTTTCCAGCGACTGTTGGAAAGAACTGCGAAAATTGAAGACGTTCTTTTACCACATGGTTGCATATGGTCAACAGGAAATGAATCAGTCCATTTATCAGTATCGAATATTGTTATTGATTTATTGAATGTTAGTGTAACTAATACTTTTTCTATGCAAGTTCCAATGCCGGAATTCTCTGTTTTTCTATCAACAACGGCTAGAGATCCTTTTATTCGCCTAAAAGCGTGTCAGAAGGACAGAGTAATGCTTGACCCCAGTCAGAACTATCTACGAGTTGGAAGTAATAACAAAAACATAATGTTCAATGTGTTTAAAGTTTTGTAATGAAATTATGTTATTTCTTGAAGGAAAAGGATGTGGTCGGTAAAGTTGGTTATTCTTAAGTCTGCTACAGAGAACGCTTCGTCCTCGACAATCATTATCATCAGCCAATTTGCATCGGAAACCATCCTTGGCAGACCACGGATGGAAATACAAACTTAAAAAAAAATGTTAAATGGTGCATCGAATACTTTAACCCGGGCCGAAGTTATAAGGGGGCCACAATAGAGCCTTTGACAGTGACATTAGCCGAATGTGACGGAGGGCGCTGTTTTTCTCTCTAAGGTTCTGTTTATATGCAATATATTCGTTTTCACCTATGGCAAACCACCGTTATACGAGTAGTCCTTCCGGTTTTGCTAGTTTAACAAAGTAAGACTGCCAAAATTTGGATGCGTCCCAATAGCCTAAGATTTAACAAACTAGAAAGGCTCAAAAAAGTATGCCTTAAAACGAGATTAAATTGCTTGACAACAGCAAAAAAGTAATTTTTCTTTCTTCTGACCGATTGTAGAAGCAATAAATTGTGTACCTGTATTGGCTTGCCAGGATCGGTCAACATATATAGAATTTATATATTTTCCCCGTTTTTCCAAACATACTATTCAAATTGCGTAACACATTTATTCAGGGTTGTGCAAGAAATCTCTAGACCGTTTCGCTTAATGTTTTATTTAAATTTTCTCAAAGAACCCATCGATCAGATGTTTAAGTTTTAGGTATCTGGCATGCCAAAAAACTGCTTTGGGTTGAAATTCGGTTGAAAGAGATTTCATGCACACCGCCGATTAACTCTTTTTAAGTACGGCTGTTAATTTGTGTCTAATATAAACACGTTTCTTATAAATAAACGCATAAAAACATTAAATTTTATTGTACGCCTAACTGTCAACACTTAAATAATTTAACAGTCATAAAATTCCATAATTACAGGCAACATTCCTTTGCATTAAAGCCTCGCATGTTAAGTAAAAGCTCTAAGTCGCGAGCTTTTACATTTAACAGCTGTTGCTCTCTGACGCTGTTAGCTTTTGCGCGCGCTCAGCACAAGTTTTTATTTGAACTTTGCCGCTCTCTTGGGACGCGCAAAACATAAACAAAATGTTGCATTTACCGTTGGTGTATAACAGTTTTAACAGCCGGCTTGCATTTGGCGCCTTTGTCGAAACAGCTGTTTCTCTGCGGCCAAACCCACCACGACTGTGGTGAGTTTTCGCCCCAACGACTCTTAGGCGCACTTTGCGAGCCTGCGCCGCTTCCTTGGCCCATGCTCGTGCGTACTCCAACTCAGTCGCTATCTAAGTGCCGACGCGTTCATAAGCAAAGCAAAGCTCTGAACGGCTAGTAGCTGCTTCGTCTTCTAGTGAAAGTTTTTTGAAAATCTTTTTCCTAGTTTTGCGACCATTTTGTGTAGCCATAGTGTGTTGGCCACTTTCGTTGGTTGTGCGTGTGTAGTAGTGTAAATTACCTTTAACGGTTGTGTGCAAAATGAACCTACAATTTGAAAATTTACGTTTTACAAAACATTATACCTGTGTGGAAAAAGTAAATCCAAAAAGTGTATGAAGTGATTTGAGTGGTAAAATTTTGTTTTTTAACGCATATTTGTGTGTTTGTGGGTGACGGCAGTTGAAAAGTCTACATTTTGAAAAGCTTATGCAAATAACACAAAACGAATAAACGAAAAAAATATGTAAATATAATAGGGAAAATTTTTTTAAAAAAATATGCTTAAATAGTAAACAAAGTTAATTTTACTTTTTAGGTGTCTGTTTTAAGTCACAACTTGAAATTTTGTTTCTTAAACTTTCAATACGGTACAAACTTCCAATCACTTAGAAAATGCAGCTCATATAAAGAAATTTCCATTTATATTTTAACAATCAATGAGTGAACATATATAACGAAATACTCTATTTAAAGAAAAATTAACCTGTGTCAGAAAGCTCTGATTTACATCGATTATCGATAAAGTTTCGTTAACTTATCATTTCGATAAATATTATCATTACGGATAAAAGTGCATTTCGGCAAGCAAGGCAAAACAGAAAAAGGAATTTCAACTTGACTTTCAATTCCCTGCTTTAAAAGTATTGATCCCTTGAATTCAAATCATTCGCAAGGTCATATCTAGTTTTTATTTGTATTGAATTTGCAGCACATTTTGATCGCTTCTAACTAATAAGTACATTTATGAGGTTTGTATTTTAAAAGCCTGCGCTTAAAGATAAATATGCAGCAAATTGTAAAAAGTTTTAAAATAATGTAGCAAATACAGTTTTTGTTCGGAAATTTGCATTTCATATTCTCTTTTAAAAGAGCTTCTTTGATACTAATTTGTGGTAGGGTCCACTTTCAATTCGTAAAGACTTTCTTTCTTAAAAGCATTCGAGATTAAACTTAACTAGAAGATTCGTTTTGCCTTTATTGAAGTTCGACGAAGCTACCCTTCAAAAGCTATTCTATATATTTCTGATGGGCTTTATTTAGTTCTCAGGGTCAACTTTCAAAATATATGTATATTTATACTTGAAAGATTTCATCTAAAACCGACTCTTATGCCGTCACGAAAAACAGTTTTCACGCACGGGTAAAGCAAGAGTGTTTGGTTTTATGCGGTTTGTTAGCATTGGAAAGTAAAAGAAGAGCATGCATGTTTACGAAAGTTCGTAGTTTTTCTAGGCGTCTGAGTTTAACTTTCATAAAGTTCAAAACTTGTTAAAAGGTTTAATTTGTACAATATCAAGAAAATGGCACACACTTACACATAATGACTTTTATATAACAAATTTACCTAATTTAGTAAAAACTAATTAACATTCTTCTTGTCTTGGCCTGTCTGACGAGGATGACTCGAGTATGACATTCTGTGTCTGGCAATACACTTCACATGAGTGAGGTATTCACGACTTCTTATGGGAGTCGATAAAATTGTTGTGAAGTGGCAGCTTCCCCAAGTAATTAGACTTTTAACTTAAAATCTTTTTTCTCTGCCTGGTATTGATCATTGAGCAAGGCGTCTGAGTGCTAGTTATGGCACAACTTCGATAAACTATATCAGCCAACACATATCTCGTTTAATGTCTTGTTAAACCAAAATTTCAAATATTGAATCTAAAATAGCTTTGTTCTTTTTTTTGCGATTCTTCTTAGTCGAGTTTTTTTTCAAGTAATAATAAATTGCATTAAGACAAGCTTAATTAAGTTCCGAGTAGACAAATCCAATAACTATTTGGCTAAAACTTTCTCAATTATCTTATGCAAAGGAACACGTGCCATACTTACTTACGTCGAAGTAGTACCTCACATTAAGTTAAATTATATGTACAATAATAATTGGATTTACTTAGTGTGTTAATAAGAAACTGGTAAGAGTTTAAACTTAGTTAAAACCAAAGAAATTTCAATGAATTTAAGCCAAAGTCAATTTTGATTAGCTTAAAAGAAGCAACTTGTGCTGGAACTTGCGTTTGCATAGAAATTGGCAGTCACACACATACATATACACATACACTGCTAAAAACCTTAATAGAATTCTGTTAAAGTTAATAATTGATGACAGAGGCGTGTGTAGAATTGAGTTTGGGAGAATCTGACATTTCGTCTGACCGCACGTCTGACTTGGCAGATTGGTGTGTGTGTGTGTGTGTCGCCAAGTGTGTCAAGTAATTAAGTTATTTCTTTAAGATTTCGCCATTTTATTATTATTAAATGGCTGCTGCGACAACAAGCTGTTAATGGCGCGTCATAAAAATGGCGCTTATGACATCAAATTATGTTAAGAGTGTCCGAACTTATGCAAGTGTGTGTGTGTGTGTGTGTGTGTGTAAAGCTTAGAGGCAGCACAATGATTGTTTTAATGGCTACTTGAACGGAAATTAACTGACACGAGCAGATAAATAGCAGCGACAGTCAGAGCACTTACACATACTCATACAAACACACATAGATACACACACACACACAGATACACACACACACAGATACACACACACACAGATACACACACACACAGATACACACATGCATGTGTGTACATGCTAATACATGGCTTTTTTTTGGTTTTGGCTTGACAGCTTGCCATTTCTAGCACTTGCGTAAACGTCAGCGACACACACGCACACACACACACACACACACACACACACACACACAGATACACACACACATATATACAAAATAAGAAACTTGTTTGATGTTGCCGATGAATTTTAGCATTGTCATGCCAGACACTGAGCGAAATAGATGGACAGAGACACGCACAGTTTAAGCTAGAAAGAAGGCAGCACCGTCACTCATTCAGACATTCAGACATTCAGTCATCATTCCAACAGCTAACGCAAATTTCGTGCAACTTCTGCAAAGCAGCTTAAATTTAATGTTAACCTTACTCATATTGATAAAGATGCATCGGGGCGTGAAATATCCTGACAATATGAGTACTACCAACAATTCGCTCTATTTATATGTATGTACATAAATATGTCTGTATATATCTATGGTACATCTACAGACATATTTGCACATTGAAATGTCAAATAAGCCAATTTGGCGCATGTTCAAACACACACACACATGTGTATATAGAGTCATATTTACATATATACAAATGTTTGCACATAAATGAAAAGCAATTTTCATATGCGCATTCATCCAATTGGCAAAGTGCTTAAAGCAACTAATTTTGAAACGCTTCACACTTGACAAAAAACATAAGACACACATATTTGCTCGCACAATTTGCCCGACTCATTCATTACCGTTGCCTTGATTGCTCATTGCCAGCTGGAGGACAAAATACTGTTACTTACTGCACCTGATTCCGAAATCAGAAAGATGAGATTGAAATATGTTTATAGATTTACTTACATAAGTAGAACAAAATACCGTTATATCTTTTTAGCTATGTTTTAAGAATTCTTCTAAGATTATTGCACTGACTAAATCTCTGAGTTTTATTTTTGAAAACACGAACACCTGGCATCAAAAGTTCGGTTATCCTAAAGTAGAACGAATATCTTTATCTCTAAGCAAAATATCTTTAGCTTTCTTTAAAGATGTCTTCGTGTACGAACTTGTACGTTATACCTACTTAGTACATGGAAAAAAATTCCAGAACTTTATTATTGAAGTTAAGAACAAATCGCGTCAAAAGTACAGTTGTCGAAACTTTTCTTATCGTCAAGTTGAAAAATATCTTCATTTCTTTTAGAAATATCCTTAAATATGTTTCAAGCTGTCTTTACATAAGTACGTTAAAGCTAATTATACTATGCAATAACAAAAGAAAACCTTTGTCTAAAACATACCTTTTTCGGTAAATTTAGGATCGCTAAATAGAAAATCCGTTTCGGATATTAGAGACCCGTCCATATACCAAAATATCGTATGCCTTCTTATAGTCTCCTCTAAGGTTGTCCATGCCCGTTTATTACTTGCAATGGTACTACGTGCCGCGTGAAATGGTATTCGGTGGCTATTTCATCTCTGGGTTTTTGAAGCGACGAAATTGTCTGGCAGCGTCTTGAGCACCAATTATGTGGCCATTGTCAATCCCTTCCACTGCAATTCTTACCAATGTCGCTATAATTTAGAGAGTAATGTTTATATGGAGTGGTGTGAACACACTCTAACCTACATGCATCTGTATTTTGGTGAGATTTCTTTTAACTGAGGTCGATGCCACTCTTCTTCCCCTGGCAATTGTTCCGTTGGGGAGCATCGGTCTTATTACTATTAGGTAAAGCCATCGTGTGGTGAGAAAGTTAGAGAATACCACCTCAGCAGGTCAAAGCTTGTCGTATGAGGCGACTAATAATGACACTGGGTTCTTTCGAGACCAGTAGAGCCGCCCAAGGCCTTAAAAGGGTTGTGCGTAGGTTTTGGGACCCACCACGTAAAACCACAAGTTGTTATGGCCAGTTAAGAAGAAGAAAGTCATCGGATAGTTTTTGAAGATCTTCAATATGATTTACCCGCTATGTTAACAATGCCGACTTATGTTTTCTCTTTTTTTTTATTTCTTGCCATCAGCGGTAAGTGAAAGTGGGGTCTTTATAGTGCCTTTATTAACATATTGGATTACCTGCGGAGATAAAGACAAAGTTTTGTGTATGTCTACTTTTATGGTCTACTAGAAAAAAGAGACGTAGAGTATGCACTAATAGCTTCATCAGACCATTTTAGCATTTTAGCTGATTAGAAGTGTCTTACTCTTTTCCATTAAGATGTTACAATATTTTGTGAAACAAACTTGAATTTAACCAAGAAGATGTTTGTTTAATGAGAAACGAATTCAGTATTGGATGCTGCTCTGTCAGCATGTATCGCCTGCTAATCTGCAGCTTACGTTTTCTCAATGCGTGTCATCCTTCCAATTGTTTGTTTAACAAAATAAGCTGTTATTTGTTCGGTATTGTTATCTCTCTTTTCGAAAAACTACAACTTTATTTTCTACGTTTTTATGAGTTTCATGGGGCTATTTAGTCATAGTTTCCGTGCGTGTTTAACCATTTTAGATCTCTCACAAACACACACAGACGCTTATGAATATGCCTTGCAAAATAAGAGAAAACATGCTAAATGCTTTGTAATGCGCTTTTTTGTTGTGTTGTTCTTGCCTTGTTTGCCAAGACTATCATTAAGCTGCTCAAGTGATAAATTTGCTGCCTACTCAAGTTTGTTCTTCGTGCTACTTTGAACATTTCTCTTGCTTTGTCCGGTCCAAAGAAAGAACAAAAAACAAAAAAAATGAAAGGAAAAAGACACAAACAGAAGAGCGCAACAAAAAAGTTTGTACAAAAGGTCGCGTGCGGTTTTAGAGCATTGATTTATATACATGAAAACGCTTAAGTGTTTGTTGCTCCTTGGGTGACCGTTTGCGAATATGTGTGTTTGTGTGGGGCCAGAGAACAGGACATTAGCCTTGCTTGTTGCAAGCAACACGCTGCTGCTGCTGCTCTTGTTGCTCTTGTGGTTTTGAAGCATAATGACGTCATTACGACAAATTGCCCATTTAATCGTAATCGATCGCTTCCGCACGATTAAATATGCTAACCAGTGGCATGGCCGCAGCAACAGTTGTTCCCGGCACACACACACACACCCACACACACACACACACACACACACACACACACACAGACAAGTACTTGGCGCATTGTCTGTCTATCAAGTTGCTGTCTCTCCCTTCGCTCTAAACTCCCGTCAATGGCTGGCAGTTCGTGCCACATGTTGTGACTGGCTGCGGCTAAGACGCCCCGTAGAGTGCCAAGTTGATGCCTCTTTTTAAACTGTTGCGCATTTGCTGGCACACAGCCAAGGCGTGCCGCCATTTATCCAACTGTCTGTCCGTCTCTGTGTGTGTGCGTGTGTGTGTGTGTGTGTGTGTGTGTGTGTGTGTGTGTGTGTGTGTGTGTGTGTGTGTGTGTGTGTGTGTGTGTGTGTGTGTGTGTCGGCGTGTCTGTGTATTTGCTTTGCCAAACTTTCACTTGCCAACAGCAGCGCCAGTGGCACGCGCACGAACAGCTAATAAATATGAGGCGAGGCGCCACTCACGCCTTTGCCTATAAGTAGGCTTTTATTGGTGTGTGTGTGTGTGAGTGTAGACACCTTTTTTTAGTTGGTTATTTGCCAAAATTGAATGCCTCACTGGCGTGGGAAATGCGGCCATAACGTGCTCGTGGCTGGTTTGCATTATTGATGTGCATATCCGACATGTGTTTCCGCAAAGAGCTTGCTACGCTTTAGTATTAACTAAACTTTAGTAATGCTAATTTACAGCTGCAATTTAGTGGCTGCTTACTCTTAGTTCACTGAACACTACTCACACATGCGAAGACATCAAAAGCATTTTCCAAGCCATTGAAAACAGTTTATGCTCAAGAAAAAGGGCAAAACATTCAAATGCATAATATTTCGCATAAATTGTTTGGAATTTGCAATCTAACGAGCATAAAAATATATACAAAGACATAAAAATGACGGACATTTAAGAGCAAAACGTTGACCTTTAGCCAATTTAAAGCCAAAGGTCATGCAAAAAGATTTGCATTTATGTTTCTGTGGTCTTCTCTCTGTGTGTGTGTGTGTTGAGAGAGAGTTTCATATTTGAAGTGCTGCACATAAAAGCCTGAGAAGTCAAGCTGCGGCAGCTCGTAAAGTGCAGGAATTTCCAGGTTAGTGAGTAAAAGTCATAAAGCAATTGGAGCAACAGACAACAAAATTGGTGGAAACCTTCATGCATAGCTACACTGAGCGTAAAGCAGCGTGATTTCATCTTCTTTCTTAAAGCAAACAAAGAAAACACTTATTCTTATAGAAAAGCTGCCTTTATCAAAACAATCTCTCATGAAGTTGTTTTTTCACAATTGGTGAATTAAAATTTTATCGAATACTACCATTTTTTCTATGGATAAGTCAGCATTTACACTGATAAGATCTGTATAGCCGCCATGGCTTGAAATTTATTTTTAGCTGGTATATTCTATTTTGAGTTTATCAAATACTTGAGGTTCATTCGAAAAATGCCATTTTAATCAGCTTAAGCTCGATAGTGAGGTGTTTCGACAACATTCGCTCAATTTAACACTGCACTTAATTTTTTGAGAATACGAAAACATACACTTCTTTCATTCAGTCAACGATTTTTTGTTGAGCAGATTCTTGTTTCATTGAGTGTTTTCAAATTAAAAACAAAATCCAAATTGTAACATCTTCGCCTAAATTGTCAACATTATTTGTACAATACTCTAGTTTCAAGCCAACGAAGTTTGCGCAATATTATTTTTTATAGTGTAGATGATATTATATACTTTACTCAACAATATTATTGGCTTTCGCTTACCTACCAAGTTCTTGAATTTTGAATTTTAGTGTATAGGTTTTTGTATAACATATTGGTAACGCCTTCACGTATCCTTTTCATTGGTTGCAAATCAAAGCCAAACCTGTTTCCAGTCACTTCAGAAGATATTTGCCCATGGCCTTAAAGGTTTTTAGGTGCTGCGATGTGAAAATAAATATTCGACGGTGTACCAAGGTTCCTGTTACTCACCTTACTAAAATATTTCATCTAGCACTTTTAAGAGCTTTCTGGTATTTTGTGCTAGTTTTGTAATGCTAAAATTAGATATGAGCCTAAAAAAACAAACGACTCATATGCCGTCAAGAAAATTTGTTTTTAAGCTCGTGTGATGTTACACACTGATGGTGTTACGCTTGTGTGTGCCGTGTTAACAGCATCCACAAAAGATCAAAAAGGTTGCCTGTTATGTGAGGTTTTTGTTATTGCTATCACGCCAGCATTTGCGCACGCTAGATGGCGACACACTATGCCAAGTTTAAAAGAACTCAGTTCTGACGAGCGTCCCGTGACGGCTCAACCTCTCACACTTTCTCTGAATTTAAAAACAATTCTCGACATCAAGATACAAATTTCTTTCCTCTATGTACATTTTATACCGCTCAAATATTTAGACTTTAATACTTGCATAAACATACACAATGCATGAAACTTTTCAGAAAAGAGAACAAAGCAATTTAATAAAGTTATCTCAAAATCAGATTTCTCAGACTAAGCTAAAGTATATATAACAAAGTTTGCTCAAAAGAAGTGCAAAGCATCTCTCAAATTGTAGCATCTTCGAGACTAAGCTAAAGTATATAAAACAAAGTTTGCTCAAAAGAAGTGCGAAACATCTCGCAAATGGTAGCATCTTCGAGAACGTTTCACTCTGCGCATATGAGCTCGCAATGCATTGCTCAATGACGTTGTTTGTTGCTCCCAAAGCCGCAAAGAAATTATGAACAAGTTCATGAACTGTGACGGCTTACGGCTTCCGCAGCAACGGTCATATACGGGTCGTTGCTTGCAAAAAGTTCATCCGTTTAAATATTCCTGAACGCATTTACTATAAAGAGCGCTTGTGAAGTGCATAAACTTATTACACACACTGTACACACTGGCTGTCAGTATAGCCAAAAACATAAATATAAATGTAAATGCTGTCAAAACAAAGGCGAAACGCGTCTACGAAAGAATTGAACAAAGCTTTTGGCTTAAATTATTTAAATTTTATGCGCAACTGTACAACAAACGAACACGAACAATCAAGAGTCAGCGGCAAATTGATTTGTTTGCCGCATTTTTACTGTTTTATCTCGCTGCTGAATGTCGCTCTTACTCGACCCTCTCTCCCTCTCTCTCTCTCACTCTCTCCATCTCGCTTGCTCTTCGCTTCAATGGGCATTGGCTGCGAGCTGTCAACTGCAATCACTTGCCATTGTCTAGTTCAATGCACTTACACACACTCACTTTGTTGTTTGCTCTTGATTTGTTTAAGTGTAGAAATAGAAATGTGCCGTTCTTGCCTCTCTCTCTCTCTCCCTCTCTCTCTCTCTCTCCGTCTGTATGTGTGTGCGTGAGAGTAATGCAGGGTTTACACTGTGTGACACTATGACAGTGTGACGTGTGCCTGTGTGCGCCAATGGCTGTCACACGTGGAAAGTGTTTACATTGGGGGCATACAAATTATGAGTCACATGACTCTGACAAAGCAATTGAATATGTTTGCGTGTAAACACATTCAATGTTCAATTCAACATTCAAATATTTGAACCATTTTTATGACACTGCTGTTTACATTGCGATGAAACATTTGGTCTCCAAAATGCGCCAGCTACTGTCACACGGAACGTATGGCGCCAAACAATTACTTGTATTCACACTGACAATGTTATCGTTCGTGTGACATTTAGTAGCTGTGCCGACAAGTTGGCTGTTCACACTGCGTTATGCCCGTATGACAGCAACATGTGACGCTGTGTGCCCCAGTGTAAAGCCGGCATTAGACTTGCGGTGACAATTGTTAAGGGAAATGCTAGCATACATTTATGCGTCACTTTGAATTCGACTGTCTACTTGCTGCAGACAATATTTTATCGTCTGTCATATGCCCCTAACGACACACACACACACACACACACACACACACACACACACATTTCAGCCAAAACATAAATACAAGTTAGGGCAATCGATAAACTCATTGAGCTGTAAGCAATGAACGCCAACGACCAACATTTGTTTTAAAATTAACTGTCGCATAAAATGCTCTAAAAATAACTCATACGTACTGTATGCCACTTCCTTGAATTTTGTGTGTTCACACACACACACACATTAGAACTGACATACTGTCTGTGAAAACTTTTGCCATTAGTTTTCAAGTTGCTTGGCAAGTTTGCCTGTTAATGATTGAGAATAGATTTTTTCCTTTTCCAATTTACTAAGTGCTAAAAAACACTATGTTTAATGAGTTATAAAATTTATAACTATTGGCGCATAACTTCTTCTCCGAAAATAAACTGCGAACATATGAACTTAAGTGGCAATATTTGAAATTTAAAAACAAAAATTCATGTCTAGCAAATAAACTTATAATAAATGAAAAGAGCATTAAGCATGAAATATTCGATTAGCCCCTAAAAGTAGGTAATGATTTTGAACTCAACTTCAACTTATGTACATGCATTAATAGCTCATTGAAAGGTTTAGTTTAAGTTCATACTTTCCCCTCTGCGGCCCAGAAGCTCTCAATGGGTGGCCCGCAACAGCAACTTTAACAATGACAGAACTAATGAAATAAGTTAAAGACATTAAGAAGATTGTATAGAACATAATTTTCATTCCTGGCCCGGATTTGTGATATCAATCAATTTAGAACACTTTGAGTCAGGAAGAGATAATAATGATGAAATCTTGAATCCGCATGGGTCTAATAATGAATTGATGCGGAAAGCTAATCTCCAAAATAGTCAAAAACTTCCTAGGGATATAAACGTTTCTATTTACTAGATCTAATAGGCTGCAAGAATTCTTGCCTTTAACCAGCTGTTATAGGTTCCGAGAACTCGAGGAAGAGTACTCAACGCTCAGAATCGCCAAGAGAAGACATAGAATCTCAATGCTCGAAGTAGCTCGGTTAGAACTATGTCAGGACGACACGATTCGCAGAAAAGCTAAAGGATGAATAGTGCGCAGTACTCCCAAAATAAAGTGATTATTATACCCAAGGAAAGAGTAAAATGTTTCATGGGGTCCGGGTGTTGCCGGGTGTGCTGGAGTACTCCGTTGGAACAGTGTAATCTGTTTTTCAAGAAATAACTGGATTTTTTCGCTAAAAACTAGAAGACTGTCTACGCCTATTTTCTAAAGGATATCATATAGGGCAGCACTTTCGGTGGCGAAAAGAAGTTTTGTGTTGCATTATTCTTCTTTGACTACCAAAAAAAGTACCTACAGCGAAAAACGGACCTATTAACAACTATGCAATAGAGCTATATGATAATGAAAGCAGCATAACTCACTTTTAACCAACGCTGATCCTACACACAGAGCCGCGACTTACTTATTCTTCCATTCAACTTCCGTTCAAGATTCCAGTCGAGCTTTCTATTCAGAACTATAACCAAGTATTGAGTACCTTTACTATGGAAGAGGCCGACATCTTTTTTTTTGCGGGTATAAGTACGAAATTTTTCAATTTTTTGATCCAGACTAACGCTTAATCAGCTCTTTGCTGCCCAGGTGAGAATTGTTAAAGTTTAAGAGTCATTAGGCTATCGCGTGTTTGGGGTACATTTGCTTTGCTCCTTTGTCGACTGGTTTGTTCCACTGTAGGAAGTAGCAGACAGCTTTTTGAGGGATCACTCCACTCACGGGCTACGAGTCAACTAAAATTTCACGTTTCATCCTGTTTCTATAAAGACCGCAATCTATGATAAATATTTTATTTATTTCGAAAACTTACCTACCAACAAAATGTTCGTTTTCACAAATTCAAAGGAAGCCCCTAAAAGTAGGCCACGCTATTTCAGTCAAACTGCTCATCTTTTATGTATAGTACATGTCAGATTAAGACAAAATTCAGGTCAGTTGTATAGGGATCCAATGTTTGAGTACAACATTTGAATAGCGTTAACTAAGCATTAAGCCCACATACAAACACAGACAGTTACAATACCTGTAAGCCTATTTAATGACACACTCGTAGGTGTAAAAATTAATGTGCTCATATGCTTTAGCTGGCAATTAACGTAATTGCCATATCTTTTGATATGTGTTAAAAAAAAAACACCGAAAAGAAAACAAGCTTAAAAAACAACAAGAAGGTAAAGACATTATAGACAAGAAAATTGCGACTTCACGAGTGTGCAGGCAAAAAATCACTTACATGACACTGCGTATACTTGATATGCCTTCAGGGCACAAAAAAGCAGACAAACCTTGTATATGTATAAACTGTTGCTTTAAGCCATACAAATTTCCAGCGAAATTGAGGTAGCTGTTGGGACCTAGAAGCATTCGCGGAAAAAGCGACTCTTCCTGCGGTATAGCTAAATTATTCAGCAATGATGGAAGGAAACATGCAATTTGATTTGAGTAGAACGAACGCTAGAAACTGCATTAAATATAAGTAAGTCAAATGTAAAATAAGTGAATACTGTGCAAAGTTCAAAAGTCAAGACAAGCAAATGCTAGGGATAGCCAGAAATATCAGATTTTTAATTGAAACTTGCGTCAGCAAACTTTAAATGCTAATAAAATGCAGCTGCAACAAAGATGCAAATGAAAAAGTGGTCCAAACATTTTGAAACTGGCCCCAAGCTTAAAAGACAATTTCAAATTTAAAGCTGTTTGCTTTACAACCACAATAACCTTGACTGCCAGCGCTAGACCAACTGTCTGCGTAACTGTCCGTTTGTCAGTTTGTCAGTCTGTCAATCTGTCAGTTTAAATGTTGTTGGCCAACAGCAGGCAGCCAGTTCTAAGCCAAATGGCTTAAGCACTCAAAACCCACCATAAAAGGATAACAATCGCAAACAGCATTTCAGTTTCATCTCGTTTTAGCATAAGAAAGGCAAAAAATGCCAAAAGATTCGTTTGCTTTTTATCTTCTATCATTTGTTTTTGCAGTTGAGGTTGTACATAGTTGACGGGTTTCTCTCAAACCTCTAAATATTTGAATTTGGTACTTGTTTGGACTGGAATCAAAATTCAACAATCTTGTTGGTCTATCTGGTCCACAAAGCGTTGTCATTTATCAAAATGTCATTTAACATTTGTTTGGTCGTGTTTGTGTGTGTTTGTTGCGGCCACGTTGGGCAACAGTTGTATGTACTATATATTTGGGTTTGCCGACACTTTGACTATTAAATTTGATTTGCGGTTAAGCAGAGTTGAGCAATATATTGATTAAAATAAGGGAACAATAATGTACACTGCTTATTTACAAATTCTGTCTGTCATTTTAGCAAAAAGGCAGATAAAACAGGTGCAATATATAAAAACCAGGGATTCCAACCGTAATCGTAATCCCATGTAAGATGAAGTTTGTTAAATGGGTTCATATCTACCCCCGTTTCCCCCAGAGAGGGGATGCAGATGTCTGTAATTATGTGAACCTACGTTATAAAAATTATATAAATCAGATAAAAGCATCAAAAGTTAGAGTAAAAAATGTTGATTTCACCCTCCTTCGCCTATAAACTGGTCCAAAAAAATGTACATATGGATATATGAAAGCTTGAGTTACAAAATGGAGACTCGTGTGACCCTAATCGTTAAAACTGTATTCACCTTTTCTCAATAGAAGCCCCCCTTCCTCCGCAATCGATTAACCTTAATTACTGCCACACCCGCAATATATTGATTTGAAAATTGCCACAGATATTTACAAATGTATTTTTGATCTATGTTACAAAATTCAACGACATTGGCAAAAGAATACTGGAGTTATGGGTATAAAAGAAATAATAACCAACTTTCCAATAGGATAACTTGTCAATTGGAAGTTCCCAATAGGAAAATGCTTACAGGCATTTTGATCTTATGAAAAAGGACATAAAAATGGATATTTCCGACCCCATTTTACCGTATGTTGGATTAAGTGTTGATAAAGAAACCCTGGGTATTCCATTGTCGGGCACCGTCCCTTGGCCATTGGCCGTTTCATTGAGTCGACTAGCTGTTAGGCGACCATTCCCAAGACAGTGCATACATGTGCCTAGTTTTCTCTTTTTAAATTTTGGCTACGAGCGAGTCAGTCTAAAAGACACAGCAACACAAGGGCACTGTCTCGAAAATGTTCGCTTTTCAGCCAAATATTTAAATTTTTTTACGTTCCAGTATTCCACTCTATTTCTTGCATCTCTTTGGTTTTTATATAGAAACCGGTATAAACGATAAAACCAAACAAATATCGGTGAATCGAATCGAATCCGATATTATTGAAAAAAAAACTGAAATGAAACCGTTTAGCGGGTCACGAGAACCGGTACTACCGTAATCGTAACCGTATCTGATATAAGTTTCCGTTTGAATCCCTGATAAAAACAGATAATATATATTTGTGATAGAAGTGATAAAAATGAATATAATTCCAGATGGCAACAGATAGCAACATATAACAGCAGATGTCAACAGATAACAAAAGATGACAAAAAGATTATCTCTCTAAAGATTAGAAGTGATAACAAGGGGTATCAACAAATAACAACATATTTAACAGATGACAACAGATAACAACAGACAATAAAAGATAAGAGGCAATAACAGATAATAACAGATAACAACAGAAAACAGACGGCAAAAGACAAAAACAGATAACAACTGATAACAACAAATAAAAACAGATAAAAACAGATAAAAACAGATAAAAACTCATAAAAACAGATAACAACAGATAACAACAGATAACAACAGATAACAATAGATATTAACAGATGACAACAGATAATAACAGATGACAGCAGATAACAACAGATAACAACAGATAACGACAGATAACAACAGATAAAAACAGATAACAATAGATAACAACAGATATTAACAGATGATTACAACAGATAGGTATACATAACAACAATTGATAATAGATAACAAAATAATAAATAACAGATGATACCAGATAATATTTAGCAAAAGATGATAACGGAAAAAAACATGTACAAGCTGTGTTTCCAAATGAAAGATATAGCCTTAAATAGTTACAAAATTACATTAAAAATGACGGTTCCATTTCCTAGCACAAACTCTATATGCTTCTTTTAAACAAACTGCAGAGTATTAAAATTGTATCCATTTAAGTTTTAAAGCGCTGAAATCCTTTGCATATTTTTTGATTAACTTATATTCCTACTTGCATTGAAACTTAATGAAATTATTTGCAATTAAAAATCAATTACTACGTGCAATGAATTGACATTGAATGATATATTGGCTTAATTAAAAACTGTTTTGGCGGTAATTAAAATAATAGAATTTCATTTAAATTCCGCTGAAAAGCACTTTCAAGTCACGATTGTTTGTTATAAAGAGCTTTAATGCACTCAAATTCAATATGTGATTTTTCAATCATAATTACCAGAGCGAAAATAGAGCGTTTTCATGGCCGAATTCATTCGAAGAACTTATTTATAATTAACACAAAAATTGAAGCATATTAAAGCTTAAAGACGACAATCAAGTTTTGCATCGTTTTGAATCTTTGGTTTCGAGACAGCCAATAAATTTATTAAATGGCCAAACGGCAAATAAATGGCGGCAAACAGACGGACACATTCTCATACGAAACGGACGAACAGACAACGGTGAATAAACACTCCAACGAGTGCAATTACATGTGCGTGTGTGTGTGTGTGTGTGTCCTGAAAAAGTTCCCTAGTGAGCGGGGCGTACTTCAGGCCTTTTCAGGGTATGAGTGGGCATGGCAGGTTTCACTGTATTGCGTGCTCAAACAACAAATTAATTGCAGAAGGCAATCAATTTTGATTAAAGTTGAAACGTTTGCTTCAACTTCAACGAAACTGTCAGTAAAGTCTTTAAGCTCATTTTTCTTTTGATGTGAGTGGACAAGCGGACTATAAGGGCATTTCTGGAAATATTAAAGAAAAGAAATGGCAAAAACATTAGAGCTATAAATGGAATTAATTGGATAAATATAGCAATAAGTCATAGGTTTTGATTTACGTTGTTTTGAGTGTAATCGAGGTAATTAGATGATTGCCGTTTTGAAGTGAAATATCACTTGATGTCGGATCGACCGGTTATTACGCTCAGATGGTGTTACGCTGGCATGGTGTTACGTGTGTGTTCTGTGTTAGCAGCGTCCAAAGGAGAGCGTTACTATTAGCAGTAAGAGTGTATGTGAGCTTGTTATTGTTTTCTTCCTGCTAGTTAGAGAGAACTTAGAGCTGAAAGCATCACATTAGCCGGGCGTCTCGTGACAGCGGAACTTTTTAATCTTAGCAAGTATTTGTTTTAATTCCACAACAGTTTTGTAGATATAAACATATCATATTTTTTACCTAATTTTTGTTTAAAAGTTTCTAATATCTACGCAAAGGACATGTGTTTGCTGCTTGTATTTATATTGGGTTGCATAATTGGCTATTTATTTGCCAAGGATAACGAAGGGACCTAAGAACCTTCGAGTTGCCAATACAACAAAAGTTTTGTTTTCGGTAAATGTTTTTAAAACTAAGTAAGCTGAGAATTCACTGTAAGAGCTTATACAAAATTTGTTATTATACAGGCAAATGTTGGGGATAACAAAATTCTTGGCCTGGTTCTTGTATTGCTGGTTGGTGTAGCAACAGGGTAGGATCCAGTATCAACCATCAGAGATCAATTTGAAAGAAACAGTAGAAATTGTTGAAGCCAACATTTAAGAAGCAATAATGACGCACGTTATTTCGTTCGCTTTGGGCGTAATTATCGGCATGATGATGTGTCGGCATTGCAAACCCTAGTATTAACAAATGCTGTCAGTGATTCGTAAAAGCTCAAGTGGTCAAGGACTGATTTACAAAATTCTAAAATGGTGCAATAAATATTGTATAAGCAGTTTTCTTTTTTACTTACCACGGGGATTGGCTTTCTACGCGAACAGAAAGGTCTTCGTATGAAATTATTAGTGCTCCTTGGTAGTAAGACCAACGGGTGCGCCCCACGACAATCTGTTATTACGTTCCGCTTGTGTTATGGTGTTCATATGGTATAACGCTTGTGTATGAATTCTGATGAGGTTCGCGGCAAGTGCGTGTTTTTGCACTTAATGCAAGAACGTATCGTCATAGAAGTTCAATTAATAATGCAATATTGTATTTAAGAGATTAGTTAGATTTTTGACCTTTGTCCTCAATTACCTCTCATAACGCCACGGTATTCAGTTTTCAAGCACTTTCTCGAGCATATCGGCCGGTATTCCGTTAAGTAATATAGTTATGTGTACTTTAAATGTATCAATTGATTGAAGTTTATCAAGAAAAGCATGTAAGCCCACAAAAAAACTTCTCCCAGATAACAAGGGGTCATGTCAGTTGTTGGAAAGCTAAGGGTCATTTCCGTAGTAATTTGCTGCGTAGAATTCGAATCCGGAGTCAGAATTAGCCTTTCACGTTCTACGCAGCAAATAACATCAAAAATGACTCTTAGCTGTCCAAAACTAAACCATGTTGACCTGTGTAATCAGATCCCGGAGGACAGCATTAAGACCAATCTTTCACTTTCAGCTACAGCAGCAATATTCCCGTTAGAGCGGACTCTGCTTCGGCTCATAAATGTCCACTAAAGTGAAACTGTATCAAAGTTTAGCGATTGTCTCGCGAATAGTTCACTTAGTTTACCGGCTATAAACAACACAAATAGTCAAAGAGCTCGAAAAACATATTTCCAGATATTTTGGAAATAAACTTTCACTATAAACTTTGTTCAGGCGTAAGTCTATTTGAAATGTTTACTGAATACTAAACACAATGACACGCGTTATATTCCCGTGTATCCCTATTGAAAAAATCAGCTTCGACACTATATATGTGCGATATGCAAACTTATTTATGAAAAGAAGAATTAACTTTATAAATCCTAAAGCGCTTATGATTAAATCATCATATAAATTAATATTAAAACAAAAACTAATGAAGCTGAAAACCTTTCAGGTCAATAGAAAATTTTAATTACTATCGTTTAAATAATCATAACATGAAAATATCAATCAATAAATGCATTAAGAATAGTTCATTAGATTGAAATAGGTTTGGCCTTCAACTGTTTTAACCCGCAAAATGCAATTGTGCAGTGAGTATTAAATTCAAATGGTTTCGAAAGTAATAATTTTTTAATAATAAGTATACGCCACATTGGTCAGGCAGAGCAAAGTGAGCACAAAATGTTACTAAACGACAATAACAGCGGCAACATGTGTAATGTGTAAATGTATCACATTTAGAATTAAAACAACCAAACAAATAAAGCCAATGGATCATTTATTATGCAACATGGCGACCAATAGTCGCAACTCGTCCTACAATTGTCTATCATCATGGGATTCCTACGATCGTATTCCCAGGTATGTATGTATGTGCTGTTCACTTATGGTTATGAGCGCACTGTGGAAGATAACATAATTTTACTTTATTAAACTTTATTGATTTTCACACGTTACCGTTATAAGGCGTTGCCAACTACTTTATATGTCATTGAAGAGCATTTAAGTAGCTAACTTGATTATCAATAAGTTTCGCTCTGAATTCTCCCTATGAAGTCTATGCGTGTGTCTGTAATCGAATGAGAACGCAACTAAAAGCAAAGGCGCACACCTACACACACACACACACACACACACACACACACACACACACATAGATAGATATGGTGTTGGCGCTATTTTTGGCCCAAAGCAAATTAATAACTTGTTATGCGCCTGAAATGGACGCGAAATAACCTAATTTTAGTTGAAATTCAATTAACTTTCAATTTTGCTCAGCTGCAATTTAAATGCTCCCTTTAAATTTCATACAATTTTCCCAAGACAACAACAAAGCCCATTTAACTTAAGTTTAAGTGCAACTTTCCTTTCTCTCGCTCTCTCACTTTATGTTTAACCATAAAGCGACACTTAATTTCTGCTTAAAGTATCTTGCTGCCTCGTTACACGCATTTCACCCCTGAATCATCGCTGAATCTGTTGTCCTCCGAGCTGAGCTGTAATTATGTGCATACTCAAAGGTCTTTATTTTGAGCGCTCTTACTTTTTTTATGAGCATCAATCAATGCTCTACTCTTGGCCAACTGAGTCGCCACACTTGACAGACACCTTGCAAAAGGACGCGGTTTTTAAGCAGAACCCAGCAAATTATTGTGGCATGAAAGGATACGCTGAGGCAAGAAGTTGAGGCAAGTTTGTGAAAGGTCAATTGAGATTGGAATTAACCGGAAATTTCTGAAAAAGGACCACTTCCCACGCACAAAGAAAGAGTATGCACTTCATTCATGTGGAATGTACCACTTCCGAGCAGAGACAGTGAACTCTTTCAAACACCTGTTCCAAGTTAGGTCAATAAGACCCAAGACGTTTTTTTTCTTAATAAAGACTGACACTTCTCTACGTTTTGAAGGTATTTGATATCTGGAAACCTTCACTTTTAGTTCTTTCAGCAAAAATATATACATTCCAATAAATAATTTCCAATCTCATTTATAGATATAAAAACAGAGATAACCTTTTTTTACTTCAAACAGCAATCTTCAAAGCTAGAAGGCATAAAATAAAAAAAAGCACCTTTTTCAACTTCCAAAAGCCATAACTCGGAACCAAGTTGAAAGGAATCTGAGCCAAAACTTTAACAGCAATAACTCGAAAGCTAGAAGATATGGGGCAAAAATAATCGTTATGTGGACTCACTCCCGCCATATCACGACACCTAGACGAGTTAGAGCAAAAAGAAATCAATACTTTTAAAATGAGCCAAAGCTTTGCTTACAATTCATTCGAAAACTACTCGGTTAACAAAGTCAAGTCTGATCTTCCACTCACTGACATTAATCGATATTGTTCGATGATGCACCAGGGTCTTCGACGCAGCCTGACTGTCCCTGCAGATTTCTATAGCTCTTCCACCCCACCTTCTTCTGAGTATACATTAGGCGCATGTTGCGCCTAAATATTTATTAAGATACCAACCAAATAGGCTCCATCCTTCGTTTTAAAGCCGTTTGTGGAGAAGATATAAGTGTTTCACCTCAATGTACTCCATGTCTCTCTTAGAGAAAATTATCAGCCAGCAGACAAAGAGCAAAGAAATGCTTGTCAGCTCCATGGCTGCTATGGAGTGAGTATTTAAAGATTCTTTTCAACATCTCGGTTTATACATATATGTATGTTTCCTTGGAGTCGAACGTGACCGTCGTTTTTGTTCTTCTGTTACTTGAACTAAGCACTTTGGTAGCACTATATATAGTGGTGAATTTGATCGCAAACGTAAGCAAGCTTTCAAGCAAAAGCAAAAAAAAAAATATTTGAACGAGACAAAAAATGGTGCTAGCTTTCGTGGCAAACTATAGAAACGCAGAAGTTTACGAAACTTCAAAACATTTTTGACTTCGATTTTTAAATGTATCAACTTACACTTTATATTGGATTTTATTTCAATAAAATTTATTTGAATTTTAATATAATTATATGACTCGAACGTGACCCCAACATCGATTTATTACTTAACAAAAATTTTCGAAAAAATGTAATATCAATTATGCATGACATTGCGAACGTGACATATTTTACCATTAATATATTAATAGAAAAGATAAGTATTCTCCTGTTAAGTTTGTCTATCTAAGTTTCTGTATCGCATCCCGTTCCTCCGTGACAGAATTTCGGGGCTTACACCCAAACAGTTGTCCACACTGTCACTGTGCATGTGTGGTTTAGGTCTAGAACCCTAGGACCTCCATATTCTCTACACAACTCTTGCGCGTATTACCTTTATTTGCTGGAAAATATAGTTCCCTCGATGCAAATGTCCTAGGCAGAGATTTGACTCCGTAGTGCATGTTTTATAACGCTGCACCAGTTGATGATTAACTCACGCATAGGCAAACACGTAAATACACACACACGCACTTACATATCCGTACTAAAAATTATGTCATATACTATACTCCGGCACATAAAATTCCGGGTCATTAAAAGTGCTTCGCTCACCAGGAGCATCATGCTTTACTCATAAAAAGCTGCTTTATAAGCAGCAATAAAAATGCTCAAACCGACACTCAGTCATTTAGTCATTCTGTCTGTCAGTCAATTAGTTAGTTAGTTAGTTAGTTAGTTACTCAGCCATACAATAAGTCAGAGCGTAACAACAATTTGGCTAATGTTGCCTTTTGTTTCGCTTCGTTTGGCCCATGTTTGGATAGGGTTTAGCTGCTTTTTGGGTCTACCTACATACAACACGCATCGGCTCAGGATGCAATTTGTAAGCGCTTCCTCATACTATACACAAGAACATATAGGCGCTCACCCACAAAAGCATTACGTATACGATACGTGCTTTTGTGTGTTTGCCCAGCATATTAAACGATTTTACTTTGTACAATGGGTAATAAAGCAAAACTGGTAAACTTGCCCATTGTTAAGCCCGGTACTCTACTTATAGAGCTCACTGTGCTTTAAATTCCATTTAAGATGAAATTTAATAAGCAATGTAATCAAATCTGCGTGCTCGTAAACAGCAAACGGCGTTTCTAATAGAAATACGACCTGCTCGAAACGACAAAGGCCAAATCACATTTAAAAATCAATAAAGGTAAAACAATACAGTGTTACGCTCCTACATACAACGTGCGCCGGGGTATGGTGCAGGTGCTTGAGGTAGCTGCCGCTCAGCAATTTCAAAGATACAAAAAGAAACGTAGCATAGCCCCGAGCCACAGCAAAGTCAACTGAAGCCGTGGAGCATGTCGATGCCAGAGCTAGCTGAAACTCCCTCTATGAAGGCGGGATTGCCTTTGGCTGCCTGACTGTCTGGCTTTCATCTGGCGCTAAAAGGTTTCAGCTTTAAATTCAATATTGACGCATTCGCGGATTTTTTTCGCCGCGTTCTTATCGTATCTCTTGATTATCAAATGATGGAACAACAGAAACACATTAGCGCACAATTTGTGTTATCATGAAAGACAGAAAACCAAACCAAAATAAAAAAAAAAGTGAAAAATTGCAAACATCAACAAATTGTTAGCAGCCCTTCGGCTTAGGCCTGCAATCTGTTGTTAAGTTTCAACTGATGACACAATGTATCTTTAATGAACAGTATTGTCTCGGAGTTTGTGTACTTGCACTTTGCGGCGCTCTTCAGTCTTCGGGGAGAAAGCGAATAATGACATACAAATTAAGGAAAGGGCGTTCTCATTTTAAGTATTTTATTTTTGCGCAGTATCATTGAAAGAAGCTTCCGAATAAATACGCAATACCATCGATGTGGATGTCGCGTTCACGGGACATGCCTATATACAACCAAAGAGTTTCCTTCTTCTAGATAATGCGGGTACTGTAGCCAAGAGTAAAGAGTGGGAGGAGGTCCATTGTGTTCTTGCACCGGCCCGGGCTGTCTTCCTCTGGCCTTACTATAGAATGAGTCGGTCGCCACACAAAATTGTGTAGACTTCAAATTGAGCGTTGGTTTTTGGAGGCTTGGCTTGTGCATCTAGAGGAGACTCACCCTCAGGAGGCACATTGACACAAAGAGTTGGCACCTGGAGATACGCAATTTCCAACCAAAAACATTGCAGACCCACTGTCGGGCACCTTCCTGACTGTCTGCTTCACATTGTTTTTCAATAAACTAGAGGGCTCCACTTCCTGCTCGCTTGTTATATTATTTACGCATTTATTCTTTTCGATGGGGAAGGCAGACGAAGCTCTGTGAGATTTTCCTACGCTTATGTAGTACGTCGGAGAACCGAGTAGGTCAGCAGACCGACAAACTAAATGATGGCGAAGAAAAACGTGTGTTTCTTCTTTAATAGCATATAACATTGCCTTCTAAACAGAAAGCTGAACTTGTTTCTTTGATGCTTTAAAGCGTTTCACTTGAAACTCTTCGTTCCATTTCTTTTGTTTTAATTGCGCTAGCCTTCTCCAATCGGTGATACTAATGGTAGTTAGTGTGCTCTCTATATGGTCCTTCCAATGGGGCCATGGCTCGCCCCTTCGTTGTCTTGCTCCCTCAGACGCTTTGATGACCTTTCTTACAGTAGCTTCTTCATGCATACGCACAACATGTTCTAGCCAGCGGAATGGAGCTGGGTGGTAATTAGCTTGACTATGTCCAGCTCGTAATAGAGCTCATGGAGTTCGTCGCTAGGGCCAAAGATCTTGCGTAGTACTTTCTGCTGAAACACTACAAAGGCGTTTTCATCACCCGTTCTCAAAAAGCAAAATTGTAATGATGATCATAGATGTTAGTTTCTTTCACCGCAAAAGTAATCTGCCTACTGTCACCAAAGTAACACCTATTGGCAAGAGTGATTCTCCGCTTGATTTCGATGCTGACATCGTTTTTCATCGTGACGGTGGTGCCAAGGTAGACGAAATCCTTGACAACATCAAAAGTATAATTTTCAACTTTAATCTGAGTCTGCCTCTCTCTACTCGAAGAAGCGACCCACTTTGGCAGATTCACTTTCAATACAATGTAGTACTAGACCTAATTTATAATAATAATAGTTTACTCAACCCTAAAACTTAAGGCTGGAAAACGTAGTGAAGATGTTTTAAACTTAAATTTAGCTTTTGCCTTTAAACAGCGCTTTGCTGTTTGAGATAAACCACTAAAGAGATAACAACTTTTACTTTTACATACATGTAAAATATATATATCAAAAATTGTGTTTTGATTATTTTACTCAACATTAAAAATTCGTCATCTTACTATTTGTCCCTAAACTTTTACACAAACTCACATTTGCATTACAATAAATTGAATTTGAACTTTTAAAACCCAAAAAACTTTTTCATAAACTGTTTTGCCAGCAGAATACATTAATACATGCAGAGTAAACAAAATTTAGCCACAGGCTAAGTACATACCCTATAAAACTGTTTTTGCTGAATTTAACTTTAGTTTAGTGTATCAATTACAACAATTACCACCGCACAGACAGCTGCAGCCCTAGGCATGCCCCAACAAAGTTGTTGCACTTTCTGGTTAAAAGATGACGACAGTTGAAATAACAGTTAGGAGACTTTCCGGCTTAAAGCCTGACTACAATTGACTACAAAGGATGTGGCCTTGGGTTCATTTATGGTCATGCATGCTCTGAACTTTGCCACAGTCCCTGTGTCCTGGCATGTGTGATTGTTGACGTTGGAATTGTAAATATGTTTCTCTTTGCCGACTGGAAATTTATTACCAGCTGAAAATAACTATTGTATGCCGCGTTCAACGTCCGACTGAAATGAACACGTGGCATGTGGCAAGCGGCAGCAAGTGGCAAGCGACAAACCACAAAGCCAAATTTGCTAAATTTCCGTCTGCAACTAAGGTCAGAGTTTATTGTATGCCGTGGCACGTAATGCGTACAACATGAAAGCCCAAAGCGTGCCAAAAGTTCCAGAGCTCCAACCGAGAGAATTGCTGCGACTTGCTGGTCAGCTACAACATAACTGATTGGTCACTTGTGGCACTGTTAATTGTAAACACACACACACACACACTCACACACACACACACACACACTCACACACACACACACACACACACACACACACATGTACGCCTGCGTATGTGTGTGTATGCGTGTGTGTGTGTGTTTGCAGTCATTGTCTTACAAAGTGTCCCTGGAGCGCTTGTATACGCTTTAATAAAGCCTTAACATGAGCACTCTGACTATGACTATATCTATGGTTATAACTATGTCTAGAGCGTGCATTAACCTTGACATGAATATTCAGTAGCTAAATGAGCATAGTGGCAATATACATGCTACACAGAGAGAAAAACCCAAACTTGAAGAAACGGAAAATTTGTTGCGAATCTTCTGAACAACATTTATGTAAAGTAATTCATGCTACTTCTAAGCCAATTTTAACTTTGAAACGAATCCGAATAGAACTTCCAATAAGAAGAGTTCTTTTGTTGTAAGACTTCAAGCAATTCTGTTGATCTGTAATGTTGAACTATTTTCAGAGAAATGGATAGAAGATCGCATCGAGCAGTGTTCAAAAGTATTTTATTTTATATCTCGTGACATTTTTCAACGAAACTTAACTTTAAATTTGTGTAAAACGAGAGGTCATTTATGAAAACCGATTTCTTCGTCTTCTCTCCCTTCTTTATTTTATGAAGGTGCTCTATTTTGAATTCTTTCGATAGTTTCATTTGGCATTCAAATTTGTTGGAGACAATGCACAACTTTGCTCTAGCTTCTAAACCTTTTATTTTCTTAGCTAACCATTGAAAATTTTTGTCATGCTTTTTGGCCTGAGTAGCCAGTGTGCGTCATCCAGCGAAGCATTTCAGTGTTCCATTGCTTTCAACTTCACTTCGCACTCTAAATTTACTCACCTGAATAGTTCGTCATAAAACAATAAGCTAAACCAACACATATGTGTTACAAGGTGTGAGCCATCTGCCGACGCTCGCCAACTTTTAAAGGCACTATTTTTAATTTTGGTGCAAACTTCAATGGGAGATGTTGTGTACAATCAGAAAAAGTGCTTTTAGGCGGCAGATGCCTCATACCTTGTAATACATATGCCTTGGGCTAAACCAAATATATCCTGAGAAAAACGAAAGAATCAGAAATGTGAGAGCGCTCTCCCTCAATGCTCTCACTTGGCTTGGTGAGTACTCGTAAACGCAATTTCAGTACTGCGTTTTTCTCTCCGTGTAGTGCCAGTGCAAATGCCTGTTTCACATTTGTTATTGTTGTCGCTGTTGTAGACAGTAGTTGTAGTTGCAGCAGCTACTAGTAGTCGTTGTTTGCCACCATAAAAGGCAACACCAGACAAAGCTACTAACATTTCTCCTTTTGTTCAGAAGCTAGACTTAAATGAATGTTTTTTGAGGTAGTAGTTGTTTTTGCTGTAACTGTAACATTGCAAAGGTGTAACTTAAAGTGAAATTGTTTAATTAAAAACTTGGGTCACAGTACGATTAAGAGTCACCGAAAGAAATTCCATGTCAGAAGCAGTCAATTTGTCAAGTTGACTGACTGACTGATTGACTAAAAGCACTAAAGGACTGCATGAGCCAGGATAATTTGTTTATTTATTATTTAATTGAAAATGTGTGTAGCATGCAATTAAATTCTTCGACTTTTGTACAATTGTTATTGTTTATATTACCCTGCTTTACTTTTTAAACTGTCAATTACAGAATAATGATGAATAAAACGTGTTAAGCATACGCAGTGTTGGCTTCATGTACACAACAATTTGTGCTTTCTTTTTGTTGAGCAGCAACAGATACGCTAATGAAGAACAGGAAACGAAACACAATGACATCCTTAATGCTACAAAAACACAGCAATCCTTTCTTCCAATTTTTTAATATTTAACCAGTTTGTTTTGTGCCTAGTCTAAAAATCGATGTCTTAAGATTTAAGGAATTACTGCATATTTCATATCAAAGTAAAGTTTAGCTTTGGAACCTTAGAGACAAAAGCGAATTTGGAATTTTTGAAATAACTTTGAGTACGGGTACAAAAAAAGAAAAAAAAGTAACTTATGCGTCAATATAACTGCGTCATAATAAAGACGTAAGCAAAGCACGTAATAATATGAAGGCAATGCGATACTTATATTCTATTTTTATATTTTGTGGGTTCGTGGTATAAATTTCAATAGACAAGTGTTTTCATAAGAAAAATTATATAAAACAACGTAAGACAATTGGCAATGGGATAATCTCTATTATGCAATAAACTGTAAACTTGGCATAAGAAGTACGTTACCAACATCGTGGAACTAATTGGTCGTCAAGCAGTGTTTAGAACAGATTGCTTAAAGCTTTTGAACCGAACCGACTTGGGGCAGTATAACTCGTAATTTAGCTGGAAAACGAGCTGAAATATCTCTTATGTTTTCAGACCGCAGCGAAGCACTATTTTCTCAAAATCTTATTGTTTGCAGTTCGAGAAGAATTTGCTTTTCGACAAGCTATTATTATTGGAAAAAAATGGCTCTTGGACGTATAGAGAAAATTCGAGTGTAGGTTGAAAATTATGCAGGCCATCGCATTATATGTTTGGGTTAATGTCACTGTTAAAATCTATAATTGCCTCCTGGAGAACTTCGAGCTTGGAGGGAAAGTATCCGATTTCCTCCACTCCACCTTGTTGTGCCCAATTATGTCCCTTAAGAAAAACTTTTGACTTCTCAAATTTTTATATCAACATGACTCGACAAACTTTTTTTACGGACAGACATATAGACTTGAATGAATCGGTAAAGTTAAAGAATACCAAATAATAGATAATACCTTCATTTCTTATAAGGTTCAGCTCGAGTCTGTAGGACATGCTTCCAATTTATTTATTTGATAATAACGGTTTTGTAAAATTTCAGCTCGCTTTTTCGATATAAATTCATAGTTTTGTTCAATATGCTAATTTTTTTAAAGGAACATCCAAAATTCAAGTGTACCCACTTACTTACTTTATTAAAACCACCCCTTACCGGGTTACGGGTAGAGCACTCCCCCAAGAGCGGTGATTCAAAGTTAGTTAGTGTGCTCTCTAGCTGGTACTTTCCTCTCTTGAAGGTATTTCCAGTGTTGCTAAAACAACACTTGCTGGAATACCGAACTCATACAAAGCGTCATATACGCTGCTTAGTAATCAACATAGAGATGGTGGATGTCGATTTAGTAAGGTGTACTTACTAACTTTAGTCTTTCATACAATATTCTCGACAGAATAAACGGATATATAGTGTAAGTGAACAGCAAAGCTGAAATGAAAGAAGAAAAAACAGGTGAAGAAATAAAAGTAGTTTCACTTTGCTGTCCACTTGTGTATCCGTGTTAGAAACGTTTCGTTACAAAACTGATTTACAGCTCTGGAACAGAATAGCAAGTTGAAAAAATTTGATGCACACAGTCGGGACGGTAGCCGACAGTTGGATACCCTGTATCCATTTTTTCCATGAAAATCAAATTTCATGCAAATTTTTGTATCGATGCGTTGAAGGGTATGGGCGTAATAACGGTAAAGGTACTACGGAGGTAGGGGAGATGTTGCGGAAAAAGGTCAACATTGTTTAGTTTTTAAGCCTTACGTACCACATTTGGTTAACAAAAATGTTAACTTTAACATTTCTGTAAAAAGTGAAATTCTGTTACAGCTTATATGAGAGGGGGCCAAAAATTGGCACACTATTAGCTATATCTTCTAAAGTTATTATTCGATATGTATAATTTTTATACTACACATGCACAGTAATAGTGTGCATAACTGTGCCAAGTTTAAAACAGCGAAAATTTGTCACGGGGGAAGGGGGTAAGATATCGACATAATTCGACAAACTCGTATTTTTTCCGGCATATGCGCATCTTTTGGTAAAAAAAAGTTCTGCTCTAGCTCTTATAGTCTCCGAGAACGGTGCGACAACACGGACGCACAGACATATGGACATGTCTATATCGACTGGACTATTGCTCCTGACCATTTTTCCCCATGGAAGAACTAGTCTGCCACGCCTCCTTCTGCCTGTTACATACATTGCACAAATCTATAATACGCTTTTACACTTTGTGTACAGTGTATAAAAAGACAAAAAATAGAGAGAAATAAATGGAAAAATGTTAACCACTTATGTGCCTTTTGCCTTTGAGTGTCAATAAAGTAGCTAAGTTACAGCGCCATGTGTAGTATCTAGTACAGTTTGTGTCTGTCTCTCGGTCTGTCTGTCTGTCTGTCGGTCTGTCTGTCTGTCTGTCTGTCTGTCTGTCTGTCTGTCTGTCTGTTTATTTCTCCGTGTGTCTCTCTGTGTGCTTTGCAGTAAGCCGTCAGGCAAATGCAATGTACATGCCAAGACAGCATCATGTACATCCTGGCCACACTCATTCACACTCACACACACATGCACACGTTTGACATTTTAATACTCCTGCTCTTCGCTTTGTTACAAACGAGACACTCACACAGATACACACACACTCACACTCACACAGATACACACACACACACACATCTTCGCGCACACATATACTGTTAGAATTCCACTCAACGTTTATCGTAGCAATAAGCAGATGGCGTAACTGCCGCACCAGCTGCAATTTTACCGTTAGACATCTACAAACAATGGTTACCGTTGGCAACCTGGTCAGGATCCTGTCCCTAACCGCATCGTGCCTTAATGTGATAAGTAAGCGCATCAATTGTCAATTGCAGCGAAAATTGAATTTCATTTATTTACCGACTGCAACGAGAGTCAATACTATGATATTATATGCATATTATATATAAATAGCACTTTTAGCTTAGATAATGCATTGAAAGCGCATTTGGGCCAAATGCTCTTAACTTTAATTGTAATTTAAAGTAATACAGCAAATATTGCTTTTACGGCAAAACCCATTTTATGCAAATGCTTTGTGCACAACAAACATGTGTCTAGTTAATTGCTTGAATGCAATTCATGCGTAAGCAAATGTTGCACCAATGCAACAATTTTAGGCATAATAGGCTGTATTGTATGCAAATTTAACAACACTGGGATAGCAATTGCATACATATATACTTCGGACGAAATCGGACTACATGACATAGCCAAATGGACGTTATAAAGGAAAGCATGGGCTCCTTAAAGCTCCAAAAACTCACAAAAGAGCGTAGTGGCTTCGAAAGTCACGCAACGAATCAATTAATATTTAAAATAAACTTTCGGATTACAAATCCCGCTTGAAACTTAGTGAAACAATCAATAGTTCTTTCACGAAGGATTTTGATTGCTTTAAAACAGGGGTCGGCAGCGGGAGATGTATAGTTGCCAAAGAACATACAGATATTTTTCCCCTCTCTTTCTCTTTGAACATTCCTACTCTTACGTCACTGCCGACCCCTGCTTTTAAGCCACATTGCATTTTAAGCGCCAAAATTTTTGCATTTATGTATGTAGCAATATTTTTATTTCCTAAAAGCAATAACTAGTGGTTTTTCATGCAAATATCGTTTATATGCAAAAACGTTTTACTTTGATTCCTTAAACTAAAGAGCGCCCGAGTGTATTGGCGACTGAACATTCCCGCATCAATGTTTTATCGCATATAAGCAAGTTTTTTGAAGAACAGCAAAAGTTTACTGCTTATATGGAAATATAGCTTTTATTAAAAAATGATTAGTTTCTTGATATCTAGAGCGTCAAATATTTGTATATTAAATAGAAATATTACATTTTTTTCTTACAACCAATTAATAACTTATATGTACATTTTTTGCGTACAGCCGACAGCTTTTGTGCAAATGTTTATATGAAGCTAAATCGCGTATGCTAAAATCGCTTATATGAAAAAATCGGTTATATGCAAAAATTGTTTGTATGCAAATATCGCTTATATGAAAACAAGTAAAATGTATTGTGGCTTGAACAAAAAATCATGCACCACTGTGCGCTTTGAAAACGCCAACTTCATTGCTGACACTACAGAATAGATAAAAACACTACATAAAAGACTTAAATACGAATGTGTTTGCGCTTTTACTGCTTGTAATTCACAAGTGGTTATGGCGAAACAGTAAAAACAAAATGGCCGGCAATATAGCCAAGTATATAAGCCTTATATGCTGGCACGTCCATAAGCTAGTTTTATGTGTTTCTTTAATAATACACGCATTAAATTTAAAAAGATAGTTATATGCCATTTCAATTTTATTCTTTGCAGAGTTCGTGTGGAGTACTATGTTAATGAAAACACATTCAAAGAAAGACTGCAACTCTATTTCATTAAGAATCAGCGATCAAGTGAGTACCAGCCAAAACAATCGAACAAATTAATGGGTGTACCCCTTATACAAATATTCACTTAATTAGATTAGAACCTGGCAAAATATTTAACTTAATTACAGCAATCAACTAGAGCATTTAATTGAATTTTGTTAAGAACAGCGCCATAGTTGAATAAACCTGCCACAAACTTGTGCAACTCAGACAGTTATTTAGGTATATATGTATATGTGTGTCTATAGGCACATATAGTACAGTAGTCAAAGGCAGACCTTTTGAATTTGGTAGGCTGCACAAACAATTGATTAAAGCACTTGATCACATCAAATAGAAAGCACAAAAACAGCAACGACAATACCATTCAAATAACAATAACTGGAAAACTGAACTGGCCACAAGCCACATACAAAATGACATTACAAAGCTCACCCAATGAACTCAAGTAAATATTGATTTAGAAAGGAAATAATTGTGCAGGTAAATAACATAGACGAGGTTTGGGTAAGGACATTGGGGGGTATGGGTGTACCTAGCAAGCGTTCTATTTTAGTAGACTACTTCAGGCACGTGACCCACTTTTTTGTTTTTGTTTGTATTTCAAGGTTTACGCATACGAATTGCCGATTTATTCCTTAAGTTACTGTCGTGTGTTCTCTACATAATACGTGTGATATTGGATAAAAATCCAACATTTATAACATGGTAAGTGCCGCTAGTAAGTAATTTAAGTAATTAGCCTAAATTGAGTAACACTTTTTGTTTCTTGCAACTAGTTATGGCTGCGAAGTGGCCAATAAGACAGAGTTTATTATCTCCGCCAAGCTAACGGAGGAGGAGTTTCAAGAGAGTCCAATTATCAACTGGGATGCCATACTTTGGGTGAATCGACCCACGGTGCTTTGGGTGCTACAGCTACTGCTGGCCATGGTGTCGCTAACGCAATCTTTGGTCCTCACATATCTAGGCTATAAGGTACAAACCCCAAATCTTCTCTATAAACACATATCAATGCTTAAAAATACTCTTTATTAATAAAAAAATTACACATTTTAGCGCTTTATTCACACAAATTGCGATTAATTGCTTGTATGCAAATCGGTTTTAAGCGAATATCTCATTTAAGAACAGAATTTCAGCCAATATTTAAATCGCTGATAGTATAATTTAATTTAATGGGTTGTATGCAAACTATGGTTTCATGATAAGTTTCTTTCAAACAAATACTTATTAATAAGAAAAATCGGGTATATACCAAAAGTTGTAGGAAAATTAAGAACTTCATATATTTAATATACTGGTTGTATGCAAATTTGTCAACACTGACTGTTTTACGGCAAACTGCTTATAAGAGCATACGTATTATGTGCAAAAATATAACACTTCAGCGTGTTATATACCAAAATTTATGTAATATCACGTGTAAGCAAATATCAACAAAAATGACTAAAGTTACTGTAACCGGCTGTAATTTTTAAATTTTACAACACTGACTTTCTATACAGTTTTTTGCTTACAAGTAATAGTCATATCCACAGATTTTGCATATAACCGATTATTTGCAAATATCTGCATATAAGCAATAACTGCAAAACTCAAAAATGTTTCGCAAACTTTGTTGCATTACAACATTTGCATACAAGCGATAAACAGTAACTTATTAAACTTTACTCTTACAGGGCAACATATGGCAGCAAATACTTTCATTTCACTTTATACTAGAATTAGTAACGACAATACCTTTCGCACTTACGGTAAGTACTAGCTGCAACTGTTGTACAACACTATATATATTTCCCGCTTCACTATAGATCGTGCATCCACCCTTACGCAATCTCTTCATACCCATTTTTCTTAATTGCTGGCTGGCCAAGCGCTCGCTGGAGAACATGTTTGTAAGTATCCTGCCATAGATATCAGCTTCCAAAGCTGCTTATGTCTTCCAATTTCTTGCTTTAGAATGATTTACATCGTGCCATGCAAAAATCTCAGTCAGCTTTATCCCAGCAGCTCACAATACTATCAGCGACGCTACTATGCTTGGTTTTTACCAGGTATTGCCCATATCGTAACTTAACAGAATTATTTTCTATAACCATTTACTTTCTATTAGCGTATGCGGCATACAGCATTTCCAGCGTGCCGGCCATCGTCATTTGAATCTTTTCCAGAGCACCTACTATGTGGTGGTCACCTTCTCCACGGTTGGCTATGGCGACTTGGTGCCCGATATCTGGCCATCACAGATGTATATGGTTATCATGATTTGTGTCGCTTTGATAGTGCTGCCCACGCAGGTAAATAAATCATTAAAACGTTCAAATTAACGACTTGTTTTTATGTGCCCGATAATAGTCGTTATATTGACAGCAACGCTGTTACTCGATACTTGGCTTAAACTCTATAAAATATTTAGCTTCATAAGTCATAAAGCTTTTTAAGCTGATTGTTAAGCTGATAACTTATGTCTGGCCAAGTCTGTGAGAGAGTCCATCAATCAATTTCACTATTAACGCTTGGCGCTCTCATTCATGGCAATCTGCTGCAGCCAGCCGTCTATGGGAAGTCATAACTACAATGAGAAAGGGCGCCGGACAGAGTCTAGCCAATTACCAATGTACTATGGGACAAATGGTCACTTTTACTGGCATAAAATAATGAACGCAGGAGGAAAAGGGATTACTTCCACATTTTTCATAATGTTCTGCAAAAAGTGGACTGTCCAGCCTTTCTTGTGATACAGTCGAACAAGAGTGGAAAGATCAGATATTTATGTTGGCTTTAGCCATTTAAAAGATGTTTCAAAAGTCGCAACAAATCCCAAATCAAGTAAAGCAATAAATTCGCTACAAATTAGGTATGAGATAGAGCACGTTTCTGAGATAGAGCACGGAGAGTGATAATTGCTTCTTCTTAATTGGCCATATCAACCCGTTAGTCCTGCCTATAACGGCCGCGTTAAAGACCTTTCTTGCTGCAGCGTCTTCATTCATACGTACAACACGACGTAGCCAGTGGAGTCGCATGATTTAAATTCGCTTGACTGACTGTCGTCGTAGAGCTCATATAGTACGTCGTTCAATCGAATGCGGTAATCTATGCCAACAGGTAAAGAGCCAAGGATATTACGAAGTACTTTTCGCTCAAAAACACCAAGGACATCTGCATCAGACTGCGTCATCACCAATGCTTCAGCGCTATAATGCAAAACCGGAAAGACGCGCGTCTTATGTAGTGGTCTTTACTTTTTTTTACTCTTTACTTGGCTACTGAGACCAAAGTAACATCTATTGGCAAGAGCGATTCTCCGATTTATCTCCTTGCTGACATCGTACTTTGCAAGGTAGACGACACCATGGCATATTTTCTATTATCCCTAATTCTCCATTTCGCTACCAAATTAGTTGAAATCGGTGTTGAAAAATTCACGGCAAATTAATTGGTCTTATTTAAAAGGCAACTGGGAATAATTAGATTGATTTCGGATTTCATCACTTCTGGTAAAGCAAATGTGATGTTTTGCATCGATATGAAATTTTTGTTAAATTAAAAGAGTAATATGCAATTTGCTAACTACCGATAGTTTGACAACTCTGCAAGAAAATAGGTAACGCTTGCCGGAAAAGATTTGTTTTAAAAAACCTACATTTAGGAATCAAATGTTTTTCGTAGCAACACTTGTATTTAAACCTTGTTTTTTAACCGCAATGTATTGTTATCACTTTTCTGTTAGGCACCATTGTATTTCCGATGCAATAAATACTTATTTTGTTTACTTTTTTGTAAAAATGTCTTTATGTCAGAAATAGTGCTCATTTTGCCCATAGTGCAATGATGCCCATTGCCAATCAATAAAAACATTGTACGAAGCATTGCTGTCAGTATTGTCAATATTTGTAGCTGGCGTCATGCATTTGTTGGTTGTTTTTCATGCTCAACAACTTTGAACAATTGTTTTTGTAACAATGGCACCAACAGCAGCGAAAAGGCAGCAAAAACTCATATATACACACACACACACACACATACATATATAAACATGCACATATGTATGTATTTGTTGCCAAACAAGAATATCAATCATACGACTTTTTCATTTTCCCAACAAGTTTTATGTTTTTTGTACCGATTTATGTTTTATGTTTTGCTTTGTTTATTGATGTTTTAGTTGCTTTTTTTATTTAAAATGCATAAAACAAATTGAATAATAAAAAATCAACATGCAGTCTATGCCACAACCACTCAACAAACATAATATGCAACATGCAACATGCAACTAATAGTGCGTTGATGTGCCTTTGACTGTTAGAGCGTATGTGTCAGGAGTTGAGCACTTTCCTGCTAATGGAATTATTAATGGCAAAATTGAAATTAAAATTTAATTTAGAGTGATGTTATATCGGCATAACATATATTGGATGGGACAAACTTTTGAACACTATTTCATTAAGTTTGATATATAAATAGAAAATAACTATAAGTAAAGATTTCAACTTTGGTAAAAGTGACCATAAATAAATTGAAACTAAATTAAATGTTCATATTAAGTTTGGGAGCAATTGTAGGTGTACATTCAAAGCAGCAAAAGTGGCTAAATTTAAGAAAGTACTTCACATCACAAGAGAATTCGCAAGGTTTCGCAGCCAATTCACTGCCGCTGTTAATCAACATTTTTAGGTTACTCTTACAGCTGTTTGTTCAAAGAGGGTAACAGAGAGCTAACAGAGCAAGGATTAACATTAACAGAGGCTGTTCGTTAACAGTTCGTTAGCTTTTGTAATGTATGCATCATTACTTCCCAAGGACTTAGCCAAGGAAGGGCTTCAACGCAGAAGCTATAACTGCTAATATCAATTGATGAAGTCAATAAAATTTACATTGATAGTGTCAAGCATTACTTTGATAAAAAGGATGCTCCACAATGGCTATCAAAAAGGGTGGTGTTTAGAAAATGTTTGAAGAATTTTCCCCCAAAAGCCGATGCACCAGTCCCAATCACAATTTGGTTACTGGGCCAACACGTATTGTATCATGAAATATTTAAATAAATATTTCTCGAAATCCCGCTTTGGAGAAACTAAGCGCTAAAGAATATAGTTCACCGATGTTTCGTTTACTTGATTTCGAAATACCACTCGGCGCTTGAAATTGTCGTAAAAATAATGGAATCCAAGAGTGCACAGATTCTGGCAACGCCTGCTACTGATAATTGGATGAGACTAATCTCACAATTGGTACCAATATCCGCAGCGGGGCTTAGTATGAGAAAGAGGAGGAAGAGGAAGAGGATGTAGAACGGGAAAAAGAATATGGAAGTGGAAGAATAAGATGATGAGGAAGAAGACGAGCAGAACAGAGTGGAAGAGGAGGAGGATAAATCTTGAGTGGTACGGGGGTTGGCGAGCAGAGCGAGCAAGGAGCGGAACCCCTTGGTATTTCAATAAAAACTTTTTTAGTTTGCTATTTTCTGACACAAGCTAACATACAACTTTTGGTTCTGTTTATTCTTTACATTTACTTGTAAAAATCATATCGGGAGAAAATTTACTCGCGAAAATTTGCGTGAGAAATTTGTCGATTGAAAGGAGCAAAAACATGTCATAAAGCTGTCAGTCCAATTAATATAGTTAGAAATCGATGTTCATCTTATGTATTCTGCAAGAGCTTGCCAAATTTCATGGAAGCTTATTATTATTAAGCCCACCATTCTCTATACACCAACTAAAGCCATAAATGTCCCAATGGTGGTCAATGTGATGTTTCCATAGACCACATAGATTATAAAGTTTGGCCCGTTTTTGGAAAAACTGGCTACGTTCTTTGTTACTTCCTACCAGTTCAGTTTTTCTCCCGCAATTGTTTTCAGCAATATTTTTGGTTTATTTTCTACTCCAAATTGTCTAAAAACTGGGTTTTCATTTAAAGTGTCGTTTTGAAAGACCTTTAATTAATGACCCCGAATTGGAATAGTAAACTAATAATAAGCACACATAAATTGACGTCAATTAAAAAACATCATTTAAAGTATTCACTTAAATTACAAACTAGTTATCTATTTAATAGTATGTATTTACCTTTATGCTACCAACTTGATGGCCGAAATACAGAAAGTCGCTTTTAATTAAGAAACTCATTGAAAAAGGAAATTTTAAGTACAGGAAAGTTTGGGAAGTCAGTGACTTTTTGAATGAAAGGCATTTTACGTCAAAAATGAGTTTTATATCTCAATACAGGACTTTAGTCCGGCGATGTTCCTATTTGTTTATGCCTTCCAAAGTCTAGTTTTTCACAGGGTATTGGCGTTTGTATCCGTGATGACCTCTTTATCACCAAACCATTTCTTAAGTTTTTGAAACAGCAATCATTCGCACAGTCTGGCGAATATGTTAGAGGTACGTGTGATTGGGGATTTTGGCCATGACGTGCATTGTCATGGTGGACGAACAATTTTTTATTTACCAAATGCGGTCGTTTTTGCTTCAACAGTTTTGAATTATATTCGCCGGTAATCGATGTGAATAAAACATCGGTCATCCAAAAAAAATAGTAGCCATGACCTTGCTGGCCGACAGACTCAGCTTTGGCTCATGCGTTGCTTAGTCTCCGTGGTATTCTGATTTATTCATGTTTTCTCGTTCAAAGTGTGATTGAACATCGCCAAACACTCCTCTAAAGTTGTCACACGGTTACGTTTATGGTCGAGTGCAAGGTATACTTAACAAGGTAGCATTGCTCTCACTTGACAACTTTGGATTTTGTCTTGAATTTAAATTAGGAAAGTTGCAACTTTGTTGAGTATACCTTAGTAATCATGTAAAATGTAATGTATCCCCTCTGTTTAGACACCTACAGGCTCAGCCACATCAAGCACTTCCATTCTCCGATCGATCGTTCACTCTTTTCAAAATCTAAAGGGCATCTCTTGTACGACCATAACAGCAATGAGTTAACCACTTTTTACCTATTCAAATTAATGATCCAGAATCCTCATTGTATTCAAGCCTTTTTTGGTTTCGGCTATGATTTTCAACGCAAATATAATGCTGAGCATATTCACAATTTCACATCGTGAACTAATACAACGAATTTATTAACGTGTAAATGTTCCATAGATTATGTTGGAACTATTAAGGTAACTCTTCCGGTTTTGCTTTGCATTACACTTTCTTTCTTATGTGAAGCTTTGTGTTCTAAATCAATATTGAGTGCTTATTTTGAAGCACTCTTGCAGTCTTATGAATGCATAAATTTATCGAAATAAATGCATTTGCAAATTAGAATCCCGCTTGACTGACTTGCTGTGCAATATTATACATTACTCATACATTCTTTCATTTTTCCACACATAATTTGATTATAGTTCGAGCAACTGGCATTCACCTGGATGGAACGCCAGAAGCTGGGCGGCAGCTACTCCTCACATCGTGCCCAAAGCGAGAAGCATGTCGTTGTATGCTCCACCACGCTGCATGCGGACACTATTATGGACTTCCTCAATGAGTTCTATGCGCATCCTTTGCTGCAGGACTTCTATGTAGTGCTGCTCAGTCCCATGGAGCTGGACACAACTATGCGCATGATTTTACAAGTGCCCATCTGGGCGCAACGCGTTATCTACATACAGGTAAAATATGCAAAAGTGCCGTAAAAAACTTTTTAATGACTTTTTGGCGTAACTCTAATTGAATTTGCATCCATGGCAGGGCTCCTGTCTAAAGGATGGCGATTTGGCGCGTGCTCGCATGAACGAGGCCGAGGCGTGCTTCATACTTGCCGCTCGCAATTATGCGGATAAAACTGCTGCCGATGAGCACACGATTTTACGCTCCTGGGCAGTCAAGGACTTTGCGCCGAATGTGCCGCAGTATGTGCAGATTTTTAGGTAAGCCTATCAGTGTTCAGACTGTTCCTTGTCACGCTCGAAATAATTCGATTCGTTTCGATTTCTTCTGTGTTTACTCGCCCGTGCATGGTATGTCATGTGCAATCAACTGTGCTCGCCATATCCACCAAACCGCACTTCCGTTCCTGCTGACGGATACGCCGCACCAATGCCTCTCCGTATGTGTGTGTATATATGCATAAATGTGCATATATGCAGACCGGAACACAAGCTGCATGTTAAGTTTGCCGAGCATGTTGTCTGCGAGGATGAGTTCAAGTACGCGCTATTGGCCAACAATTGCACCTGTCCTGGAGCCAGCACGCTGGTCACGCTTTTACTGCACACATCCCGGGGACAGTACGTATATTATTATTATTATTATAACTACTACAATTGCTGTTCTCTATAAATAAAGTTGATGATGATAATATGCGCGGGCCGCTGTTAATGGCCACTAGACACTCACGAGCGAAAAATATAACTACATGCCTGCACTGAGAGAAATTATGATGTTTACTAGCATGAAATTCTTTTACATTGAGTTAGCTTAGAAGCAAGAACATTGGAAACGTGCAACTTGTACATACATACTACATATGTTGATGTCACTAAAGCCGTGGTCGGCGTAGGCTGAATATTTTGAATAGACTATGTAATATTAGGCGACATAACTTTAAAGAAACCAATTACATGCGCTTCATCGCTAGACGAAATTTTTTAATGATTTCCTATAATACATTTGCCCAACGATGCTCACACAAATTGTTCATCAAGGATAACCTGTTACCTGATCATATAATCTCGCTTTTTGGAATCAGAACTTAAATCGTTTCAGTTCAGTTCTTCTTCTTCTTGCCTTAACTGGCCAAAACAACCAGTTATCGGGTTACGGCCTGATGTAAATAAATTCTTTCATTGGAACTGTGGTTTTACGTGGTGAGTCCCAAACCCTATGTACAACCCTTTTAAAGTCTGGGGTGGCTCTAAAGGTCTCGAAAAGAAACCAATGTAATTGTTAGTCGCCTCATTCGACAAGCTTTGACCTGCTGAGGTGGTATTCTCTAGCCCACTTACCACACGGTACAAGTAGTTTCCTTGGATATTCTTTTCTTTCAGTCTGCGTTTAGTCCAGACTTCCTGACGGCTCTGAACTAGTTCATTCGATCTAATCTATTTATTGAATTACTGAACGAAATCCTTCTTTATTTCAATCAGACAGTTTAGCATTTTCAACTTTTTAGTCTTTTGGACTTAGCTCTAGCTTACTTTAGTTCCTTTAGTTTTTCAGTGTTTGGTGAGTGGGGTTAAAAAAATGAACTAGTGTCCACCAATAATTAAGCTAATAAACTTAAAATTTAAATTCCGCTTGAATGCACAACTCTAGTGATTAGATACTGAAATAAATTTAAATGTCAATTCAATTAACTAAATATATACATGCAGTGCCATAGCAGAGGACCCCACAGTGCACCTTGAGGCCCCCGCGTTCTTGTCACACCTTAGCCACCGATGACGCAAATAGTCACTGCTTGATTTTAGCAGCGTATTCGGCGGATCTAGGGTCAGTGTGACGAATTGTAGGCGTTCATATCGTCGAGTATGACAACAAGTCATATTTTTACGCCCACATTTCCAACGTGGCGTCATTAGCACTTATGAAAATGCGTCTACCGTAAAGCAGGACTATCTCAAGCAGTCATTGGCAGCAGAGAAGTTGCCGACATAACTGCGAGTCATATGGTCCTATATTATGAAGGGTTCCCTGGTGGTCTATCTGGTTTGGTAGCTGGGCCAGTTGCTCAGTAGCCCTGCGCGATGGAAACCATCATTCATGCAGGTTATAAAATCGACGGCAAATTTGGAACTATGTTAATGCCCATTTTCAGTATTCCGTCAGATTCGAGTACCTTAAAACTTCTTGCGTAGTGATTTCTTCAATGGCCACTTGCTCTTTCTCTTACCTCTACCGATTACCAAGATTCTGTTGGAGCCCAAGTTTGACGGGCTTTTAGGTTTTTTTTAAACTTGCCCTTCCCTTAGGATCATGAAGACAGCACCTTTTGTTGTCAAGCATGGAATGTTTGAGGATTCTGCGTAGGTCACACCAAAGTCTAACTACATTACAAGAGCAATTACTTTATTATTAGAACATTTTAAGAGCAATTACCTAAAGTAAGAGTTACATTGCAAGTTCAATTAATTAAAAGCAAGTAGCACCACTATGAAACACCTATGCCGTCACGAAAATCTGTTATTTTGGTATTACGCTCGGTTGGTGTTGCGCTTGAGTGTGGTATTTTAGCTATGAGAGCGAAAAGAAGAGCATGCATGCTTATGTTAGGTATTTGTTCTTGGTCTTTTCGCGAGAATATGTGCACGCTAGATGGCGCCACATGATACCGAATTGGAGATAACTGACTGCAGTTTTGCTTTCTTTAACACCGCTTAACATTTTTTTCGCTCAGTGCACAAACTAACAAACTTTACATAAAGAAAAGCTAGCAATTTTTTTATTTTTTTTAGCTCATACTGGCCTATTGCCAAGGTGCCACACGTGCATACATTAACAAACACAAACACACCTACAAATTGTGTCAAAAGCCCACACAAACAGCATACACTTGTGTCTTTTTGCGGGCTGCTAATTAATTTTATTTGTCGTGTAAATAATGCCACAAGGACACATTTATCTAATGTCGCTGACTGTGTTGGCATATAAAAATGGCGCAAAACTCACGGTATTCCAATGTGTGTGAGAGCGAGACGTTGGCAACCGCCATGCATCAATTTGAAATGCGAGTTTTAATTAACTTTAATGTATGAATCAACAACAAACTACACACACACACACACAAGAGCTTATGTATGTGGTTAGTGTGAGTGTGTGTGTGTGTGGGCAGACATAACTATTTGCTTATGGTTACAAGTACGTTAGAAATTTAGCTTAGTTTGTCAGAAGTTGAAGCAAGTATAAGTTATAGGCATTTGATATTGATTACGCATACGCAGCGTGTGACGAGCAATTAAATATTTAAATGCTGATGTCGTCAAAAGCTGAATTGCCGCAAAATTACGCTATACAGCACAAAAGCCACAATATTAATCATACGCCACGTGTAGCGCACATTTCGGTGACACTCTACACTCAACAATATTAGGTAGTAACCTCCAAATCTGAGCAATTAAACTTGTTGAGCTTCTCGCCTTTGACTTTGCAGGCACAGCAACTTAACTTTACATAATAAAGGCCAAGAGCTAACTGGTTCTTTTTTCGCTTGTAATACGCAGGGAAGGCCAACAGTCACCCGAGGAATGGCATCGTTTGTATGGCAAATGTTCCGGCAACGAAATATATCATATTGTGCTGGGCGACAGTCGTTTCTTTGGGGAGTACGAGGGCAAGAGCTTTACCTATGCCAGTTTCCATTCGCATCGCAAGTGAGTAACAGTACCAAATATATAAATATAAAATGTTTTTGATTAACAAATTAATTTGAATAACTCACTCAGCCAGGAAGAGAGTGAGAGATAGCGAGTAGAGTCTCTATTATTTATTCACACGCTGCACTCATTTGCCATTCAAATACAAATTTATGCAAAACTTTTCTTGCCTTTTTTTTATACAACCTACTTTTGTGCACAATAAAAAGGTACGGCGTGGCCTTGGTGGGCGTACGGCCGGCAGAGCTGCCGGAGTTTTATGAAGACACCATACTGTTGAATCCTGGACCCAGGCACATTATGAAAAAGGATGACACGTGCTATTACATGAGCATTACCAAGGAGGAGAATTCGGCATTTGTCGTTAATCAAAATCAGACATCGGACTCGTCGACGACCCACAAGGATGCCAGTGGAGTGGGTGGTGCCGCCTCAGCGGGCGCTACAGCTGGTGGGTACACCTAACCTTTTTCTATATGTATCAATACGCCTGAGTGCCACCGTGTGTGTGTGTGAGTCTGTGTGTGTGTGTGTCTCTTGCGGTAAACTGTCAAATAATATTACAATTTGCCAACACCGTAAACCTTATTTGTGTGAATGATTTTGAATGCTTTTAATAAGATCAAATTGTTACTCTAGGCGCAATGATATGCCATTTACAATATGTTAGCAAAAATTATGTGCTCTTCAGTTTCATTTTAAGGGCTGCCCACACACCGTTCCGTTCTCGTTTCGATAATAAAAAAAAAAACAAAAAAAATGCATTCAAAATATTTGTATGATTTATTTGTAACGTTTTTGAGTTTTGTCTTGCCTTTTTTTTGGTTCTTTTTTTTGGTTGTTTTTGTTTGAACTGTTCTGAATGAACACATCAAAACTGCTTTCAATGTGTGTGTGTATACGCGTATTCGTCTCTGTCTGCGTTGCGTTACACTTTCTGGATTATTAAGGATATTCTGTTCAGCAATTTCGATTTCGATTTCACTTATTGTTTTAACTTTTTATGGCTTTTGAGTATAAAACGACTTGCTTTGTTATGTTTCTCAACTAACTCTAGCTCTATCTCCTTAAATCTCTTGACTTTCAAATTTACTACTTATTTCTTGAATACTCTATTTAACAATTAGCTACATTTACTAATTGCCTTTTGAGCTATTACTTATTCTCTCTGGTTTTAATTTATACTAATTTCAAAGATATTTACATAAAACATTCTTTTTAATAAAAAAAACACACACACAGTGCATACTTCAATTTGCTGTTTAATTATGCAATACATATTTTTACAGTTACATCCAGCTTACGAGCTTAGATTACATAAGTTAGTTTTGCAGCAAATTAAAGCAGTTAGTATTCTGTTGGATTTCTGTAAGGATCATAGTCGTGTAGAGTTAATAAATTGAAGTTTAGCTGTGTTTACAACATTCACATTATGCTGCTCTTTGAAAATGTTACCGTAAACTCTTAGAGTTTTGTAGAGAAATTGTAAACTAGCAAAACTAAAAGTGGAAGTTTAGTATTGTGAACTTGGTTTACTTGCAAAACACTGAAAACCAGATAGCGTGTAATTTGGCTCCTTAATCAGCGATGCTTTGGAAATAATGCTATGTAAATCATAACTTCCAAACAATGAAGTCAGCTGGGCAATCTTATTTCTGCTCTATGGGTCACAGTAACCAGTTGAATCTTGGCGCAACTCCATGTCAAGCCGCAACCCTACTCGCATTTGAGCATTAAACCACTTCTGCGGGCTTTCAGACTATCTGTGGTATCAGATGGCTCCAGGTAAAGCTTTCATGCCAAAGGTAGTTACTACTGGTCTAAACCGCCAATAGTAAGGGCTGACCCTATAAAGTCTACCGGTTAATTAATTAATTAAATTAAGTCAAAAGTTATTTTCAGATAACAGATATTTTCAGATAAAAATATGAATTTTTGAATAAGTTATGGATTAAAACAAAACCTGATTCAAAAACCAGAAGTTTCCTGTTTCAGATTTCTGTTAAAATGTACTATTCAAATTTAGATAAATTATAGTTTGAGCTATAGTATATAGTATTATTACAAAGAAGAAGAGTGATAAAACGGCCAAAAATGCTTTAAGGAAGTTAAAGCTGCACATATATAGCATTGACCATCCTTTAGACATGACATCAGAGTTACAACTATCATAGTTTAGTCCAGGCATCGGCAATAGCACCAGAGAACTACTGCTTTAGTCAGGCAGTTCTTATATTACTGTAAAGAACTGGTTCGATTTTCAAACTTCTCGATCAAAGAACTAGCTCCTTCCAAAACGGACTACTAGGTACACTCCCTTACCATTTAAAAAGAGTGGTGTCTTAGTCTTCCAGAACCCAACGGAAGCTAGCTCCTCTTTCACGTACAGCTCGAAGATAGACAATCGGATTAAACATAAAGCATATCTTTAGACTTTTTGTAGTGAGTTCCAGTTGGAGGTCTTCCAACAGCTCAATATCATCAAATTTGATATTAGTAACAAACTGACGCAGATCTCTATATGAGATGGGTTTAAAGTTCGTTGTCTGACTGATTAGTAGAAGTGCCACCTGAATTTAAGAGGCAACTCCTTAGAGTTTGCCAGTCAAGACGCTACCGCTCTGCTGCTCTTTAAGCAAAAAACATCTGTGACTACTTGTAAGCTCCATATCAAGAAACTTTGCGGACACAGAGTCATGAATGAGTCAAAAATGGCAAAACGTGACAGCCACGAACCAAATCTGGCCTTAAAGCAATATGAAATGCACCGTGGAGCAATTTCAATTTCGAAAGAGCTGCGCCGACTAAGAAGGGCAGCGTCCTGTAGATGAAAGCTTAAGTTCCCAAGGATGCGCATTGAGATCACCCGTCTTGTAGGAGTAATGAAGCGTTAGTTAGCGCTGCGTACCAGATTCGTTGTGCTATGTTTACACTGTGCAATCTCCTTAAGAGAATGATGACTTTAATGCTACGTATAGAACATACCACGTAAAATAAATTCTTTGAAGATCGGGTTATCTGTAGACAGAGACTCAAGCATCTAAGTGGTCACATTTTGGTAACACCCAAGGGTACTGCAGATTTCATCTCGGTTGTTGTTGGTCCCTCTCTGACTCTGTGTCCTTTTTGAATGGAGAAGAAGTATATTAAAGTTCTGGCGGCTAAGTGTAACAAGCAGATAGTCTGACAGCCGTCACTCATAACTATTTTACTCTGGTCACCCCAATATATAAAGGGACTCTATTAGCTATTTTCTTTTTTATAACTTAGTTGAGAACAAAAAAAAGTTATTAGCTTAGAAAGAACAATATTCAGTTGTTTTCAGTTTCGTTGACATACTCTATAAACCATACTAACCTATACTCTATACAACATATTAAAACATCACTAACAAGAAAAATAGAACTTAAAAAAAAACACTCTCTTCATATTTATGTTTCATATACAATATACAATGTATTCTGGTATATGTGTATGTGTGTGCCACATGTAGCCAATCTAACAACAACTACAAGAACAACAACAACAGCTACAACAACAATACCACCACCAACAACAACAATAAGCACGACTTTCACATCATCAACATTATTATCAGCATCAACAACAACAACAACCGCTTTCAACAATGCGGCCATTGCACCAGTGCCGTCTGTATGTGTACGGGTGCCCCACAGTCCCACTTACGACTCGGGCGCCGGCACGCCCCTAGCCGAGCGGCATCACTTGCAACCGTATCCGTCAATGACAATGCTAATGCCAATGCCAATGCCAATGCCAATGCAAACAAGTGCCAGTGAATATACAACACTATTTGTGCGTGAGTGTGACACAGAACCAACAACTAACTACTAAATACCCCCAAAAGAATCCATCCATTAAAATGAAAAAAAAAAATACCAAAAATGAAGCAAACAAAAATACATAAATATGTCTTTGTCTTTATACCCAAATTTAACTTTATTTTACTCAAATTTCAATATCTTTTTACTACCTTACCAAAACACTCTTCACTACATCGTACTATATTTTATAAGAACTGCGCTATAAATGTGTGTTGCTGTCTTTCAAAAAACTGAGCCTCTTTGCTACCTACATACACATATGCCAATTCATCGAACCACCAACAACCACAGCAAATCAACCACATTTTAGAAGCATTTTAAGCATTCACTTGCGCTCCAATGACATCATTTGCGCCATTCATTCCACACACACACACACTCATAGAGTCACACGCACACACATCTATCATGGCGACATCTGTCGGAACCTGTCAGAGCTACCCATTTAGCTGTGCTAGCGTTTTCTTGGAAATGAATCTATTTTAATATTAAGGAGAGGTTAACAGCATAAAATTGGTTAAAAGTTTGGAGTATGCTTGAAATGGTTAGCGAGTGGATAAAGAGTTGCTACCCTACAGCTTGTAGCCAGTGTTGCCAACAAGCAGACATAGCTGAATTGAACATTACAGTTTATCTTAATAGTTACTCTTATATCACTTATCAATACCGACTGCTGTTCTGTACCCTGAAGAGAACCATAATAGTGGGCAGTGTTCATCTGAAAGGTACAGTCATATTCAAATCAAAGTCAACATGATGATTTATGTAGATCTCTTAGGTAAAGTTTTTGCTTAAACAAAAGCCCGAAGCGACCGAAGTATAATATGTTGATACATTCGATTTGGCGTTCAACGTAAGCCTGTTTCCATTGAAACTCGTCATAACAGGGGGTGTGTCAGAAATCTCTAGACGGGTTTGCCTAAAGTTTCATTTGAATTTTCTTAAAAAAAAACCGTCGTTTAGACGCTTACTTATTAAAATTCCCATGCTGCCAAAGATAGTTCTGTCACATTGATGAATTGATTGAAATTTTGTATAAAGAAATATCTGTCATATCGAAAAATTGCTTTGGGTTAAAAATCGGTTGTAAGGGTTTTAGAGAACTTAAAACTGTGCTAATCGCTTTTGGCAGCAATACTCTTGTCGAAAAAAGTGTGATCAAACCATTATGTCATTAACTGTAGGTGCAATTATGCAAATAGCCCTCTTTTTACAAATAACCTTAACCCTTAAATAAACTTATCGAAACTAGTTGGTTTCGAAACACTATGTTATAGATTAAAGAGGCAAATGTGCAAATAACCCTTCTTTTGGGAAATAGCCTATTTATTAGAAAAATTTATAAAACATGATAAAATACATTTCTCTGGTTTTGAAGCGGTGTTTTTTTGCGGTTTTAAGTTTTTTTTGTAAATTAATATTTTGGCATTGAGTGTATTATCAAGCCGAATAGGCGTACGCATTGATTTTCAATTTTATTGATATAAAAGTATATTTGCAAAGGAAATCTTCATCAAAAAAGACTGTTTGCATAAACAAAAACAAAATCTTATTTTGCCTAAAAAATTTCATAAATTTGATAAAGAAAAAAGTAGTAGTTCTTTTTGCAGTTATAATTTATTTTTATAGCTTGCTCTAAAAGTTATTTGCATAATAAATAAAAAAAAAGGATATTTGCATAAAACAGTTTATGTATGGAATTTCTGCTGTAATAATTACATTTTTTGACCAAATATTACGAAAACTTAATATGAAAGGTTATTTGTTAAGCACAATTTTTTCTTAAAAGTTAACTTTTTATAGGAGCATACTTTTTTCCGCTGCTTATTTTTTAGTGCTCATATACAATCGGGTAATTTGTACTCAAGACTCGGTTACGTGAATAAATTTAAACAGCAACAAAGATGTTGTTGAATTTAAAATCGGGCTGTATTCATTTAAACACTTAAAAAACGATTTATTTCGATTGAAAAGTCGTTTTCATAAATTTTCCAGTAAAAAAAAGGTTTTTTGCACAAAAAAATATATTTCCGTATCAAAAAATTTTAATTGTGCATTAAAATACCTCAAATAACCCTGTTCAAATGGATTATTTGCATTGAAAAAGTGTATAAAAACGGGTTATTCGCATTAAAAATATCGGGTTCGTGTGTACAAATCTGTTGTTTACATTAAAAAAAAAGTTATTCGCATAAAACAAAAACGCAAGAAAAGATGGACATCAGATCAAAAAAAAAAATTAATTTTGTCTTAGAATACCTGAAATTTTCCTATTCAAATGGTCTTTGAATTTGAAATTTGGTATCTTGTATTCAAATCAGTTCTTTGCATAGCATTTTCAAACAAAAAAGGATTATTTGCAGAATAGAAAAACTGTCTTCACAATAATAGCAAAACTTTTATAGCACAAAACATTTTGTGGAACTAAAAAACGGTTTATTTTCATTCAAATCGGTTTCTTTTATACAAAACCGTTGTATACAAAAATTTACTAAAAAAAAAAGGCTATTTGCATAAAAAACGCCCATTTAGGAACAAAATTGCTGCTTAGGCGCTAGAGTCGCTAGTAACTATGCATTTATGAGTACTCGCTACAGAGTGTCAGTCTATCTACCCAGCACGTGTGCTGCCCTTTTCCAGCCAAGTAGGTTCGTTTCCAAGAAATAACGAGACAGTATCTTCATATCTTTAGAACCACCTTCACCCAGTTACAACATTTTACTCTACTTTTGTTTTCGATTCTTAAAATAAAGACTACTTAAAAGTCGTATGCTATTTTTGGCTTTGCTTCATTTTGCTTTTTCATAGTGTTTGTTGTATTTGTTGCATGACTAATTGTTTTCTCCATATTTTTCTGAGCTTTTCACCTTTTTTTATGTGTTGGTGTTAGCGTTTGTATCTTTGTGTGTCACTTGTGAAGTTATAGGCCTTAAACACGCAACAATTACTATAAACAACACTTTGCATGATTATTGACTAGACTTGTTGCATGTTGTATTTTAATAGCAAATCGACTAGATGTTAAAGGATATTTGTAACTTAGTTATGCGTAATGTGAACAAAAACAGTTTACTTAAGCCGTTTTTAGCAGTAGCTAATTAAAAACTCAAATTTTTGGTCACCTTTTGTCTTGTGCCTTGCCCAACTGGAAACTGGAAGCTTGCAGAGATCTATCTAAAATTTCGGTGCTCAAGTTTTGGCAAATGCATTTGCCAAAGTCGCAAGAGTTTTAATGAGTTTTGCTCGGGTTTACTGGCATTAAGCAAAATACCCTTTACAGCTTTTCTTACCCAATATTGTTTATGGCTTGTTTATAGCTTTCTCTATCGCTCTTTCACTGTCTTGATGTCTCTGCTTTTGTCACTTTTGCCGTTTTAATAAACTTAGACTTTGTAAAGCAACCGAAACTTTGTTTAAGTAGCGTCAATTTCGTAAGAGAATCTCTTGCCATGAACTTTCATGCACTCAATTGACTAATGTGTTTTCCCATTTGCTGTCAATTTCAATGTTTAATGTCATGCGCTTGGACCGACTGCAGCCAGCGATAATCCAACGGCTGTGATAATATCGGACTCTAAGCAAAATCTGAAGGATACAACGGTTACCACAACTCATTTGGCAGCTGCCACGGCACCAACAACAACGACTAGCATAACAACAACAACGCTGCCTTTGACATTGGGTGTTGGACCCAATTCTCCAGCTGGCGGTCCCAACATGGGCGGTAGTTCAGGAGGTCTGGGCATGGGACTGAATATGGGCACAAGTCTGAGCATAACGCCTGCGACGCTGACAACGACTGGCAACCATCTTGATGTGCCCTATGCTAATAATCCCAATTTGCTCAGTCCCGATGTGCTCAATCAACGAAGAGGTATGTTGGGAACTTATTCATAGAGAATATAAGCTTCTGTATTCTGTGCGCTATTTAGACTGTAGACCGTAGCATTCAATAGCAGACTTGAATACCAGTAAAGCCGAACTTTCGTTGGATACTCACGCAGTTACGGCCGAAGTGTTAAGGCGTCTGTTACACAATGCGAGATTTTCAAGCGAGGACTTGTGATTTGCATCTCACACTGTATCTAGGCACGGTAATATCGTCCAATATGACTTGCTTCGTATAAGAACGCATTCTTATGTCGAACTTGATCTTGTGAGGGATTTTTCCACTTTCTCACTTGAAATCTCGCTTCGTGTTAGCGCCTAAACAAATGCGAAAGCCGAAATATTACGCAATATAAATCTTTGACGAACACTTCGGCCGATATTATGTGCGCTCACGACAAAAGTTCCGTTGATTGTTCTAGAGAGCTGAAGTTAATGTTATTGGATTTCCAAAGCACGGAAGAGCGACTGTCTTTAAGAGACACGTGATTAGAAGACCCAAAACTCTTCTTACTTCTTACATAGTGAAATCAGAGCCTCAAATCTTAATGTTGCTATTATATATTTACACACTTACCATTACATTACAGGCAGTCGCAGGCCTTCCATATTGCCTGTACCAGATATGTTCACCTCCTCATCGTTTAGCATATCTGGCAATGATGATGGCGAGGAGGGCGATGAAAGCGATGATGAGATTGATGATGAGATGCCCTGGCGTTCGCCCTCCGAGAAAATTGCGTAAGTTCTATGGCATTATATAGTACCTTAGATATGTATAACTCTCGAGCTGCAAATAATCTCAAGGCACTTTATCTTTTCAAACAAAATTCTATATATTGTGTACACCCCCAAACTAAACTCCAGCTATGCCTAGCTAATATATAAAATATATAACTAGATTATGTGTCTTTCAACTACTTTTGCATAAAGTATGACTGTAACTATGTGCAACAAAATCTCCCGATTCAAACTCAAAACTAACCAAAAACTTGTACATACTTAGTTCACTGTATGATCCAACACCTTAGTCTATGTATTCATAATTTAAATGTCGTGTTAGCTGTAATGACCCCTCTCGAACCCACTCAAGTAGCAGCCAGCAGAAGGTCTCTTTAGCTTAGCCGCACCATACAACAACAACAACAACAACAACAACAAGAACTACAGCAACAGAAAACTATTGTATGATATACTAAGAATTCCTATATTGAAACACTTCCAACTATCCATAAAAAAACAAAACACGCGCAGCTGCTTGGGCGGTCATTTTCCTCAATCGCGCACCTATTCCCTCATCATGAGCTCCTCGGAAGACTCCTGTCAGCAACAACGTGGTTGTACTTACTGCAGCTCCCAAACCCAGCCAAATCCTGATCATGCCTACAAAACACAGCCACGTCGACGCACCATGAAGAAAAGCTATAGCTGCGACAGTGAATGTCTGCCGGCCAACTATCGCTGCCAGCCAAGTCAAAGCCATGCCGAGCCCAAGATACTGGCATTGATGGCGCGCAGACGCCAATGGCAGCGTTGCTGCTCCTGCTCCTGCAGCACAGTTACCACCACGACTGCAGCTCATGCAGCCATGACCACGGCAACGGCAACGGCCTCCAGCAGTTCCTCCTTTGAAACGCGACGCTTGGCACGTCCTGTATGGGCGGCTGACTACTCTGGGTAAGTGAGAGATAGAGAGAGAGAGAGTATGGGAGTGAGTGAGTGAATCGCGGCTGTCGCGGCCAACCACGCCTTCGCCTCTCATTTGGAAAACGCCAACTATAACTGTTGTTGAAAAGTTTTGTCGTTGTTGCAACTTACTTACTGCTGCTGCCGCTTATGTATGCTGCTTGTGTGTGCGTGTGTGTGTGTGTGTGTGTGTGCCAAAGAGAGCGGAAGTGAGTAAAGAAGCGATGAAGTGTGCCGCCGCTGCCGTGGGCGGCCATTTAATGACTTGCTTTTGGTGTGCGACGCTGTGCTTGCAAGTTAACGGTTAAACTGACACACTGTTATTTCAGCTCGGCGCTCTTTTGACTCTTGACAACGCCAACAACAACTACTTGAGACTTGCTAATGTTGCTGTTGTTGTTTTGGTTCCTTGGCTTTGGCTGCTCGCTCCAGCTGCTTACTGCGTGTTGCCTTTGTTGTTGTTGTTGCACTAGTTACTTTATGTTGCATGGCATTTTATACCTACAGTTAAGCTTAGTTTGTTCTATTATGCAACAAATGACCTTCAAAGTTGTCATATGTTTGTTTTAATTTACAGTTGTTTTTGTGCTTGTTCTTGTTCTTGTTGTTAATGTTTTTAGCTGCAACTTGTTTGTTTTCGTTTGTAAGACCACAGCAGCCAGTTTCGAGTTTCGTTTGCAACAAGCTTGCAATTAGTGCGCTTTTCAGTACTAGTTACCGTTATTGCAGTTGTTGTTATTGTTGTGTTTGGTTGCTCCCCGCGAGTCGGTTTTCGCTTACGTGATGAACGGATAGTATGTGCATTGGATTGCAGTCCAGCAGTCTCGAGCAACTAGGAAAATAAAGAAAAACAAGAAAACAACTATCAAACACATGGAAATGCATAAAGCACTCAACACAAATTGCGCTCAAAGTTGTATAGCTTTAAAAAAAAAAACTACAATTTTGAAAGATTCGATGCGAATTGAGAGTGTTTACAATAACATAACTTCTACACAACATGCTTTAGGAATTGTTGCGGGTTTCAGCTTTTTGTAGTCTGCGATTACAACGAAATAGTGTACGATAATAAACCTGGCATACCTTTAACTCTTGTAATTTTGGTAACAAGATATAAAAGTACAACTGTAGCACCTGTAAGAAGTTCATAAACTACTTAAAAAACACTCACTACTGCTGAGTAAGTCGAACGGAGATCAAAATAAAACACTTTTGCGGTGAAATCGCTGAGACAGAGCAACAAACGAGTAAATTTAAACTTTTCAACATGCATTTTCTAAGAAGTATAATTTAATTTTTAAGGTTAAATATCAAATAGACACCGTAAAGTTGTGTGATCAAATTGTACGTCCCTCCTATTATGCCTTTGGCTTATTCAGTCTCTATAACTAGCCCCCTATCGACTTATGGTCCAGGGAAGGGGATTGGCAAAGTACCCGAACTGCTGGAGGAGTGCCCGTAACCCAGTTATGGGTTGTTATATCCACTCGAGAAGTAGATACGATTCTCTTATAAAAGTATATAAGATATATAGCATCGCTCTATCTGGCTTATCACCTGCTTTGTTTCATTGTCCTTAGTCCTTTATGGCGTTGGAGGTTTAAGGAGAGTATCAAATTTTAAATAGGTTTTTACCATAGAAAATGAATGTTAAAACACTGTAGCTGAAAAAACGTCATGACGGCGTACAAGAGGGGCACTGTGACTGCTGTGTAGATTCAATTATAACGTATAAACCAATATTAAGATCAAACCCATGTGATCTGGAAAACTATCAATGACCCTACCGATTATAACGATTATTGCTGCGAAGGTTGCCTTTTATATTTCGGGAATATATATATATATAGGAAAGATATGTCATTGAAAACGACGTAACCGCTTTTCAAAATACGAAAACACTTTTTCATACGCCAATACAACCAATTTTCAAAACACTTTTGCCACTTTGAATGAGATACCTACAAAAAAGGTGCATGCAAGTGTTTTACGTGTCAAAAAACACTTTCATCTCGCAAAAGGATATCATTGCGTGCTATATTGGAACTATAAGCCGGATGACCCATTAAATCGACGTTTCGGGTGCTCAAAATGACTCTTCTATGAGGCGATAAAAAATTCTGGTAAATAAAAGGTCATAAGCCATTTAGAATGGGCTATCTTACGTTTCTTTAATGATATGATGGCTACATTAATCCTTAAAGCTGTGTTCTAAATGCATTAAACAGACTTCAATACTGCATCCCCAAACTCACAAAAACAATAACAAAATTAATAGAATCTCGTGGAATTAAAGATTGACATTTCAACTTGCATTATATAGTGTTCAAATTTGAATTAATTTAAGTTTATTTCTTATAATTGTTATTAGCTTTGCATTAAATTACTGACATAGTGCACTTCCTAGAAATTTATCAAACGATTCCTTTCCACAAATGTTTACGCAAATTGATTATACCCTTGACCCCGTAATAATCTAACCTTGCCAGAGTAGACCAATGAACTACTAACCATCAGCTAACCAAGGTACAAAGCCCACTTAAGCCTTAAACTCCAAATTGCAGCATTGTCAAAGGTTTTCCGCCAGTTTCCCCATTCATCGGTGTTAGTCCTACGCTCTGCTATTTGCTCAAGGAAAAGAAGCCTCTATGCTGCCTGCAGCTGGCCCAGGTGAGTGACAGAATTCAAAAAACATTACAGTTTGACATGCATTGCTGCGCGTATTACAGGTTTGTGAGCACTGCAGCTATCGCAACGCCAAGGAGTATCAGTGGCAGAACAAGACCATTATTTTGGCAGCTGACTATGCATCGAATGGCATATATAACTTCATTATACCCTTACGCGCACACTTTAGATCAAAGACTTCATTGAATCCTATCATTCTTCTGCTGGAGCGCCGACCTGATGTGGCCTTTCTAGACGCGCTCTCCTACTTTCCGCTGGTATGTGGCCAACCCTTAAGAGTTAAGTAGCGCAACGATTGATTACTCTTTGTATAGGTGTACTGGATGCTGGGTTCCATTGACTGTCTGGATGATCTGCTGCGCGCTGGCATAACGCTGGCCGAGAGCGTGGTGGTTGTCAACAAGGAGCTTTCCAATTCCGCAGAGGAAGACTCGCTGTCCGACTGTAATACTATTGTGGCAGTGCAGAATATGTTTAAGTAAGTGGATTTGGAAGGCAGTTTCAGGTAAAAGTCTTAAACTTGTTATATGCAGATTCTTTCCAAGCATCAAGAGCATTACGGAGCTATCACAGAGCTCCAATATGCGATTCATGCAGTTTCGCGCACATGACAAGTATGCGCTGCATTTGAGTAAAATGGAAAAGGTTCGTAGGTTCAGTCCAACTTCTAGCTGCGATTTCATATTGCTCTATCCCACAGCGTGAAAAGGAGCGCGGTTCGCATATTTCCTACATGTTTCGGCTTCCATTTGCAGCAGGCTCCGTTTTTAGCGCCTCTATGTTGGATACGCTGCTCTATCAGGCATTTGTCAAGGATTATGTTATAACATTTGTGCGTTTGCTACTAGGTATTGACCAAGCGCCAGGCAGCGGCTTTCTGACCTCGGTAAGTCTGGACAAGTGTAAAACTAAGAATATTTTTTCTGAACTTGTCTTTCGTACAGATGCGCATAACCAAGGATGATATGTGGATACGCACCTATGGCCGCTTGTACCAGAAACTTTGCTCGACAACCTGCGAAATACCCATTGGTATATATCGCACGCAGGACACCTCCAATGCGGATACTTCACATGTGAGTAACTCGCCGGTTGAAAGATGGGGACCATTCTCGGCATTCAGCAGGCATTGTGTGCGCTTGCGTCCATCGGTGAGTCCAAAGCAAATGCAGCAGGTTTACTTTCTATTGTACTGCGTACCGTCAGGCTCTAATTTTCCAAATGCAACAAAGAGAGTGCAACTACTTACACTTATATAAGCCCATCACAAAACTAACAAAACACACACACACACGCATACTCTTACTTGCCAGTTTGTACTTAGTACTACACACAATTGAATTTGTCTTACTCTTGTCTCTTGCTCACATATCGTATACTTAATAAGCATTTATGCCGTAATGAAACTTGTTTGTTTTCTTACCAAGGCTACTCACACTTTTTATAAGAACTACTACTTACATAACTGTATATGAGAATTAGGTACACCCAAGAAACTGTTTAATTACTTTTATTTGCCTGTTTATTTACTTAAGTTTAACAGTTAAACGATAACAAAAAAGGTCGAAATTTGTGCATTTCATTATAATTTCTTTTGAATTGAATTTCTATAATTTCCAATCACACGCTTCAGCTTTGATAATGAATACTAACTGCATTTGATAACAAGTCTGTCTTTGAATTTGCAAAACGCTGCGCAATATTTTTACTTGATTTGCATATACTACTACTATATATATATACTATATATACTTTCAATACTTTTTTCCAAACTACTTGAGAGGTTTCCGTAAAGTTTTTAACAATTATATACATAACATTAGTGCCTAAACAACTATTTAATCATTTTTAACAACACCAAAAGCTTTAAAGTTTTAGCAGAAATCGATATATACTATATGAGGCAATCCAGCTCAAATCACCTAGGCCTTAATTTTCGGAAATTTTGTTTGGGTCACGACTTGTAGCAATAAGTCTTTCGGCAATTTTAGAGAAAACTTATTTTAATCTCCTTTACGTACAGAATTATGTTCATATAACATCGTCACGAAAATTATGTGAATTCAAATCTCTTTCAACCGAATTTTAAATTAAAAAAAAAATTGTAGTAAAAATCTTCAAGTTTTTCCGTCACGGGATGCATGAGATGTGCAACATCGAAATTGCGCTTTACATGACGTTGTGTAGTTGGATCATGACTTAACTTGTGGCGTCATCTTTCATTCGACAATGCTAGCGCTATCTTAAACTTATTGATGTGCTACAGTCACGGCATGTATGTGGCGTACGGGTAGGTTCTACCCCGAATTGGTATGCGTGGAAAAACTCGATCAAACTCAACATTTCATTGAACTCTTGAACTACATTGTCTTTCCCAAAAGTAATTTGAATGACCTTATTTGTCGGGAAATGTGACAGGGGGGATGTTCATAAATGACGTCACTACCGAGGGGAGTGGGAAGGGTTCATCGCATTGTGACTGTGGGGGTGTGTTCAAAAAACCTGACGTCACAATCAAAATGTTAATAGAATATAAAAAAATCTTTATATTTTCGTTTTTATTTCGAATTAAAACATATCGATCAAAGATATTACATTGAACTTGACAGCTTAGCTTAGCTTTTATAGCAGCAGCGTCTACCCTATCCTAGCTGCCTTGATTAAGTTAAATGCCCAAAGCTGATTTGATTTTTTTGGTTGCACGTTTTGTGACGTCACATTAGCATTAACTACTAAACTAAGTTTCAATAAGAGCGCAATGCACAATTGTTTTGGGATATTACACATAGCTCTGGAGTCAATCAATGTTCCAAATGTCCCTTAGTTTCTTTTCCACTTTTCTTCCTTTTATATCATCGATTCTCGTTCAATTGTAGTTCGATTAGTAGGTTCATATACTAGCGCCATCTAGCATGCACTTGTGCTGGCGCCACCTTGTTAAGTAAAACAATGTAAGCCCATTCGAGCGTCACACGATTGTGACGCCATAAGAGTTGGTAAGACTAAGGCACGACATGTTTAACATCAACAAAACAAATTAGTTTTAAATAAAATAATATAAAAAAACAGATTTCTGTAGATCGCATAATCTAGAAAGATTAAATAATGTCGGAATTCCCAAGTGCTCAAGCAAAATTTTCAAAATATTTGTCTTGGCAGATTTATGCTGGATTGGCCCAAAAGTTTTATAAGCGTCTTCCCAAGCCTAGCGTGCTGATTATTTAAACAACTGCCAAATTAAGTTTGTATATATTATAAAAAAAAAACAGTAGTTAATTATTTTTTTTTTTAACTATTGCTGGCCATTTTGAAGTTACGATTTGAACCCTAAATCAATTTGCATTAGCTATTTTTGCATAAACCTTTTGATATGATCACATCATGAGCGCCCATTAAAAGTGGCTCCCAACAACAACAATAACAATCACATCAAAAATATATCTAGACAGACTTTGAGTGAGCAAAAGCAAGTCTTTTAAAACGACATAACGTATACGACCTGTATGACCAACTAGAAAACAGAAATTAAACTAATTGATTTGCGTTTGTATTGGACTTGTACCGTTAATGAAAACGCACACGCACGCAGTGAGTTCTAAAACCCAAAACTATATGAAAACTAAAAAAAAAATAAAAAATTAAAAACTAAAAAAAAAACCAAAAACATATTCATAAAAAAAATCACTTGCTTGCTCATTAGCCTTAGCGTTACTTTAAAAGCATTTGTTTGTTGTGCCTAGCATAGTTGTTATATACCATATACGAGGGCCGTTTGATAAGTCAGCGACTTTTTGCATTTGCCGCGTAGTAATTTCTAATGCAGCAACACTGCTGTCAACTACTGTCAAATTTTGAGCAGGCTGCGTCATTAAGTTGGTGTTTGACAGTCAATGAAAACAGACAATCTCATAAATTTGTACGAAAATGGAAAAAAGTGAGTTTCGCGTTATTATAAAGCAAAGGAAAGGCTGCATAGATACTATACTATATTCAGTGTTAAGAAGTGGTTTACTGAATCCCGTTCAGGTCAGCCAAAAGAACTTGTGCCGCCAGAAAACGTCAAGTCCATGGAACTGGAGGAATGAAGCATGCAAGTGCTTGCATCTCGACTGAGCGGGCACATCACATTTTACACGAACACTTCGACATGAAAAAGCTAATCGCGTGATGTGTCCGGCGATTACTCACACTCGACTAAAAGCGCAATCTTATGACCACTTCGAGGCAGTGTTTTTCGATGTTCAACAGCTGTCAGGGCTGTTGCATTTCGTCATTTCACAACACACAGGAGAATCGAAAGCACATTCTAAGGATTTCAATTCGCCCAAAGAAAGCCAAGTTAGATCTGTCGGGCACAGTTTCATCGACTGGACGCTGTGCGATTCACAGACTCATTTGAAAAGCTTAGAACTAATACTGGCGAATATTGTTCATAGCCATTGGTCAACATTAATTTAAAGCAAAACTCAACGCATTTAGCGAAGAAAAACTTGAGCAGCCAAGGTACGCTGAGCAGATGTGAAATGTGGCGCCACCTAACTTACGCATAAGTTCGCGCCACCACTTCAAAACAACTTAACATAAGCATGCAAGCGTCTTGCTATACTGTGGATGCCGAGTGTTATACCATCCGAGCGTAATACCCTTCGAGATTTGTACAAACCTATTATATGCAAGGGCTCAAAATCTTGGAAAAATGCTGATCTAAATGTATCGAACTAAGAAGAGAAGATATGTTAAGCTGTCTCTCATTAAGAAAGTCACTAACTTATCAAACTGCCCTCGTTAATATATATAATATGTAGTTGTTTGGTTAAACCCGTACTGTGTGCATACTAAGGCCAAAACGTTGGTGTTTTTTTTTTTTTTTTATATCCCATACATAGTATTAGCTCCCAAAATCGCGCTATAGTTTTGGCTAGAACTTGTGCATGTTGTTGGCTTAAAGTTAGTTGGTTTGTTCCTTGTTTTTGTTTTTTTTTTACTCTCTGTCAGTTTTGTTTGCATGACACTTTTAATTAGTTAAATGCATTGACTGTACTTTATAACGCGCTCACAAAAACTGCTTTTTTGCTTGCTTTCGATAACGTTGAAGCGAATTCAAACTAACAACAGCTTGCCGTGCACCTTTTTAAAGTAATTTTCTATTGATTTTCCTAAAACGAAAAAAAAAACTTAATGTTATTTTTGTTTAGCTAAACCTAAAAGTATTTGCCTAATTTGAGTTTTAATTTCTTTACGTTTGTGTCTTAATTGTAAGTTAAACATAAAAAACAAAGCCCAACTTCTACATGTTTGCTTATTGTTTAAAGCATGTTTACACACATTAAATGTTACATTGTTCTATGGCCACACAAATACTTATAAAGCAGTATACTTGATTTATTAAAAAAAAAAAAAAAAAACAACTCACAAGAACAACATCCAGCAGCCATTTTGAATTATAATTCAATTAAATATGTAAATCATTTTTGTGTTTAACCAAAAAATTCACCGAAAAATTTGCATTCAATACACCGACCACAACAACAACAACAACAGCAATATGATGAGGAAACGGGCACACCCGATTCGACCAAGGACAGCTCGGAAATGCTGCGCACGGTAACATATCGCCCGCCGTCGGCAGGTGGCGCCATGGGCGGCGCTGAAGCGACTGGAGCGGGTCACAAACAGCGCAAAAGATCCGTCAATTGTTTGGGTGGTTGCTCGGAGCGTAAGGGATCATCAGTAAGTAAAACAGCCAATCATTTCATAAGCAGGCACATCATGTACATATATATGAGAGTTAAAGTGACTAACAAGCTAAAGACTAAGCTAAGGTAGGTTATAGCTTGTTTTTTAACGGCTTTACAGCATGCCACAGTTGCCACTTGTAGCATGTAAAAGGCTGCAAAGGTGCCTTTCCAGGTGCCTTTCTAGTGTAACTTAGAGCGCGTTTGCACTCATTCAATAAAAAAAAAAACATAACTTAAACAAAAACAAAAAACACAAAAACTTGTGGTTACGCTGAGAAGGTGCTTAAAAACCGCTTTACACTTGCAGTACTCCATAAATCTGGCGGATGAGGCACGTGATAATCATGCGCAGCAGATAGAGCGCGCGGAAATCGCCAATTTGGTGCGCAGTCGCATGGAATCGTTGAATCTGCCCACAATTGACTATGATGAAATCAGCGAGAAACGCAATCATTTGTCCTATGTTATTATCAATCCAAGCTGTGATCTGAAGCTAGAGGAGGGTGACCTTATGTAAGTGTTGTAATTGAAGCCAAGCCAAAGCACTCAACTAAACCTTATTTTTAGCTATCTGGTGCGACCTTCACCCTTCTCGGCGCAAAAAACGTTTGAACGTCATAATTCGCGTCGCAAATCGAACATCTCGTTCTGTTCGAACATCAATTTGGGCGCCACCTGCGGCCCACAAATGCCAAATATGCCGAGCACTACCGTCGGTGCGGGTTCGCGTCGCGGCTCCGGCATTGCCGGTTTGAACCCCATGCAAATGCAGAGCGTTCAGACATTGGCCGGGTATGGATCGCAACGCTGTACGCCGCCGATGCAGCAAATTAAATCGAATTCTCTTTCTCTACCCGACAGTCCGACGGTGGTTGGCTCACAGCGCGGCAGGAGTAACTCATTGCGGGTTGGCTATTACTTCCACTCTATCACTCTTTCTACACTCTCTCGCTTTTTCCCCACTCTCTCTCTTTTTTGCTCTCACCTATTGTCTATTTCACCAAAATTTGTTTGTTTGTTTGTTTTTGTTGACCAAACATGTTTGTTTTGCCTGTGTTTGCATTGTTTTTGAGCGCAACTGTACCCAACTTTCCACATGTTTATGCCTGGACCGTTTGCTTAGTGCATTTCTGGTTGGTACTGCAGAGTTGCCATCTATTTTGGCATGTTAAGTGACAACCCTGAAGTTCAACTACTGTTGCATATATACACTCAAAAAAAATTATATATTTTCGCCTCATAATATACTAGTAAAAAGCAAATAGCCATAAAAAAGCAGCCGTGTTTTATAAACAAAAAATGTCTGCATATAAAAAATAAAAATTCGAAATGATAAAAAGTTTTCGGATAACACAAACTTAGAAAACACATTCTTTAAAGATTTTTTAAAAAATGTAGCTTAATTTTCAAGCAAACAGGCTTAAGCTTGTAATCCAATATCTAGAAAATATGTTTTTTTTTTGAGTGTATGCTTACAACAGGCACTAACAAATTTTATTTTATTTTTATGCTTAATTTTTTGGTAACTAATTGGCTAACCAATAACACTTAAGCCGTGGTCGGATACTCAAGAGGCTATGAAACAGTCTAGAAACTCAGTTTTTTAGAAATATTTCAAAGCCTATCCCAGATGCTTAGGACAAATGTTTGACAAATGTTTGACGTATTCTGACCACTGCTTTAAACAAACTACAATAAATGGCACCAAAATTTGTTGTTTGAATTGAGTTTTGTCACTTTGTTGAGCTCGCTCAAGGCTCTTCGACTCATACACCAAAATCGCGTCTCAATGCCGCCGCACGCTCAACTTTAGCAGCAACAACCACAAGAACAACTAGCCGCAACAACAAGTAGTACAAGAGTAATCATAGCACGTTTACAATGCACCATCATCAAATCGTGCAACATGCGACCAATCGCCCACAGTGACATGCCTACGTCATCAGAAAAGCCAAGCAGCGGCGTCTTCTGCATCGTCTGCATCTCTAATCTCAATGTGTTACTCTTATTTTTGTTCTTTTACTACTTTTATCTCTATATATATATATAAATATAGCATATCGTATATCGTATGTGTATTTGTACAAGTAATCGTAATGTGTTACCGTTAAGTGAATGAATATTGTTGGTACGCCATTGTTGCCTTATGCTACTCATACTAATCGACGCCATTTTGTGCTGCAAAAACACTTTGCTGCCCTATCTCTTTCTCTTTCTCGCTTGCACTCTTTGCAGATCGATAATGATATACTGCTGCGCCGTTCCTCCTCGCTGCGCCAGGGCCTGCCCAACGTGGGCGTTAGCCACGGCAGGCGCAAGTCGTCGCTCGAGGAGATCGGCATCAGTCACTTTACAACGCTTATGCAGGCAACGAATCACAGCAATCCCATAAAGATATCGCTTAATGGCAGCATTGGTCTGGAGGTATGTCAAACCATACTAAGTAACAGTGGCCTTATTAAACCCGCACACACATACACACACACGCATATACACAGAATCAAATTTCATTGCAGGTCACGCCGCCGGAGGAGCCCACGCCGATGCTGGGCGTGCCACACATGTTGGGTGGCGGCGCGGGTGGTGGCATTAATCCTTCAACCTTGTGCGGCTCTGGTGGCATGCTAGGCAGCTCATTGGCCATTAATACCGCCGATCTGGGCGGTCCCAGCACCTCGTCTGCCTCACTGCAAGCCCAAGACTCGCTGCCGCAGTCTGCTCAGGTACAGTCACCGCAGCACTTGCAGGGCACGATTGTATGATACAACCTCATGTGGGGTCGCCGACTCCGCTCATCGATGTCGAAAAACAAATGGATATAGAATACGGCCAGCACACACAGACGTAGAGATAAGTTTTAATATCAACCATATAAACCAACCCACCCAAGCAGTTGTCTGTGGTGTGTGTCTTTGCTAAACCTAACCCAAGCAGTGCAAGAGACGGTGGCAGCACTTTGAGCGCTAAAGCAGTGCAAAAAAGGTGTAGCATAACTTTGAGCGCTGCTTTAAACTACATGCTGTACTTGTACATACCGAAAATTGGAGCAAATTTAACTATTTTCGCAATTGAATATTTACAACTTAAATTACAAATTAAAATTGGCATTACTAAGTAATTATTATTAATGTAAAAGCTTAAGTTTAAGCAAGCAAAGTAATTTTAACTAGTTATTGATAAAAAGTTTATGCTTTGAGAACTGATGAGAATCGAGATGTGCTTATTATTTTCATTATGCCTATTCAAAAGTTAAAAAAACAAAAGTATATATATATATATATTGTATAGCAATAAATTAAACGCTAAATTCTGTCTGCTTTAGTCAAATGAGGCAAATGTGTTTTGGGAACAACAATGTAGTTTAACTATGGAACGAATGCGGCGCAAACCCTATAAAACCAAAGAAAGAGTATATTGGGGAATTAACATTAGTTAGCTGTAAATATGGGGCATGCATTGGGCATTGTCATAGTTGCAACAAAAATGTGTTAGTTGCTATTTGTAGTAGTTGTAAGCAAGCTAAATTTTCTAAGTAGCATATTCACATGTAGCATATAAACTTCAATATGAGTTCTTTTTCGTGACGCTGCGAGTCACAAACAAGTTGTAACATGTTCACAGCTTTTGGTGCCACTTCTATTGGCCGCCTGCGCTTGTTGCATTTAGCTTTTGGTTACTGTCCCAAGCTTGCCTTAATTTTAACCTTCAAGCAAAAAAAAACTTGTTTCAAAATAGCAACCAACTAATTCTTCATACATATTTTACTAAAGGTGCTATCGATGTTTTGTAGATACTATACACCAATAACACAAGAAATTTAATTTCAATATGAATTTCAAACAAAATATTTTCAAAAGAAACAAAAGCAAAATCAAACTTTTAAATATTTTACATATTTAAATGAAAGGTTTTCAAAAATTTGGTATACTCTAATGCTTTACAACTAGCTAAAAAAAAAAAAAGAACATACAAAAAAAATACACAAATGTACATATTAAGTACCAACAAAAATTAAAAAGCTAGGAATTCAAGGAACTGTTTAAGAGTAAAAAACTATTAGCTACTAACTTGAAGTACAGCGCAAAACAACAGAATTTAGATTTTAGCAACTTTAGATACTAACTAAGCTATTTGGGCAGGGATTTGCAACTGCTCAAAGCATATACTTATGTATTATGTACAAAAACAGAACGAAGCATAGTGTACCATATAATGTATTCTAAAATGACAGCTAGATGTCAGAAAACTGTACCAAATCCAATGAGCTATACACATAAGGAGTACTTAGAAAACCTATAGCAACAATTGCTAAAACTTAGTTATAACACATAGTTTTAGATTACATACTAAGTCGGCATAACTGCATATAGAGTATGCATATAACTAACTAAACTAATTAGGCTGTTCTGTCAATATTAGCAATTACAGTTAGTTATGAAGCCCGCGATTTCCAGAAACTGTAAAACCTTTGCACCTTCAACTCAATGCTAAACACGTCCCCAAAAAAACAAGCAAGTTTATTTGCAACTAATAACTATAGTTATTTAACAGTTATGCATAACTATTTTATTGTAGTCCAAATCTACACACACTCACACACATTCACATAGTTCAGCACTCAGTTTTATAAGTGAATTTTATGAATTTTACTCAATGACGATGAAATGCATTCCAGTGTCTCAAAAACCTTATAAGTACTGTGCATGCAATGCGATCCTTAAAGATTCCTTGCGTGTGCACTTAGTTAAGTTTAAAAACCAAATAAAATATTGTTACAAAATAACATAATAAATAGTATTGTATGTATGTGTGTCACGATGTACAAATTGCAAAAGTTTTTCAGGCAACGGAACTATATTAAAAAAAAAAAATAAAAACATAAAACAACAAAAACAGCAGGCAAGCCAATTGGTTTGCATGGCTTAAAAAAAAGTATATATATATATATCTAGTAATAATAATAAATTGAATATAAATGATATGGCTATATAATAAACTTGCTGTAATATTTATCTATGCTCTTTAAAGCATAAATGAATAAAAATTCACAGTAAATCTAAGAATTTAGTTGATGGAAATACTTGAAAAAAGAAATAAAAATAAATTGCATTTCATTTCCATGAGTAAGCATTTTTTTACACTTAACATAGAAAGTAATTCCGATCCCGCTAGACTTAGGAAAGTACTCTCTAAACAATCAATGGGATACCTCAAAAGGGAATATGGGTCATGGGTAGACTCCAGCGAAGAATCTCTGGGTATTCTACTAAAAACCCATTTTCCGGTCTGCACCGCTTATGTAGCTTCTGCAGAAGCGATAATGTCGCTAGATTATCTCCTAAGTGAAAACCACATAAAGTGGGCGATAAAAAGCTTTACACCATATAAATCTCCTGGTCCCGATAAAGTCTTCTCAGCTCAACTTCAATAGCCATAAAATGGCTTCAACATATCTATAAAGAAGTTCTTAAAGCAGGCCAAATTCCTTCTAGTTGGCTGCAATCAGACTTAGTCTTTATACCTAAGGCAAGGAAGGCCTCCCATACTACTACTACTACTCCCAAGGGTTTTCTTCTGGAAGACTTATTGGTCTACATATTAGAACCACTCCAATTCAAGAGCTTATATCTGAATCTCACGGAAACAGCCCTTCACTCGGTAGTGCCTATGATAGACAAAATCCTTAAGTATTAAGGAATTTGCCTTCCTAGACATTGAAGGCGCCTTCAATAAAGTTGTCCCTCAGGCAATAATGGGAGCACTCACGGACTTGGGAGTTGATGACCAACTTGTGAGGCTGATTAGTCAATTGCTCACATGGGTCACAGAGTATCCATCGACTCTCTGCAAGTACGTGAGCAGGGGTACTCCTCAAGGAGGGGTACTATCTCCCCTTTTATGGAACATGCCCGTAAATAAATTGCTAAGCGACATAGAAGGAGGTGGCTGCCACGTTATTGCTTATGCGGACAACCGGAAACTCCGGAAAATTTCTTCAAACTTTATGTGACCAAAATAGTTATATGGCTCTATTCGGCAATAATAAGCCCCATCCTTTTATATGGAGTGCTAGTGTAGTGGCCAGCTTTGCAAAAACAAACCACTCCAAGGTAACTCAAGTCCTTGATGCTATTTTAAACATTCAAACTTTAAATCTCGCAGGAGACGAGTCTGCTCTATTGTCAGCAATACGCTTGAGAGACTCAAACAGCTGGAACAATTGCAGCATTGGTCACTCCTCTACACTAACGGAGCACAATTTCGTCCCACTCAAAACGGACTACTTTATACCGGTCGAATTTTCCCGTACAACTTTGTCATTGGCAACTTTTCTGCTGCCGTTGCCGATGCCTGATCTAAAGAGTTTGCGGATCCCTATACTACTAAACCTCTTTATTCTGCTCTTGCATGTCCGATCTTTGAAAATTGATAGAATACGCCTCAAAAGTCTGCCTCCCCTGCGTTATATTCATGACTAACCTGTGTCGTGCTCCTATTAATTCTTCGCAACTTCTTAGCCAAGTAAGTTTTTTTGTACCTTCGAGAGCCAATCGACGAACTTTCCTTTCATACTGAAGTTTTTAAGATCTAGGTGTTGATACGCACAGACGAGCATGGCCAACCTGCAAGGAACTACCTAAATACATATGCTAAGGTTTTTCGAAGAAAAATTTACGATAGAGAATGATTTTAAATTATGCTAATTTTCTTTGGAAAAAAGGTCGAGAATTGTATCGATAGAAGCACCGAAAGATGCAAATAATTTCCTACTAGACTCTACAGATGTGGAACAAAACAAGAAGCAAATTGCTTATTTGCGATTGCTTTTTAGAAACAGCCTTTTAACTTTTAAGTAAATAACTGTTGTGGTTTTTATAATAAGAAAATCCAGTAAACTAAATTCCAAGTAAATTAATACGCCATCAACAAACAAAGACACATGCTTAGAGGGAGTAAGTGTAGGTGACTTCAGCAGCTGATAAGGGAAGCATATCCTGTAAAAAGAGAGAGCTGAGCTGCTGAGCTGCGCATGCACGGCTTTTTGCAGAGGGAACATAACCGATAGAGAAACACCAAACGAATATACTTCGTTTTTGGTAATTGCCAGCAACAGGACGACAGGACAATTGGCAGAACTTCAATCTTATCATCTGAATGCCAAGCATAAACATTGTGTATTAAACTGTCCGTGCGATAAGCTCAATCAATAGAGACGTCTGTGCAGTAAATTGAAAATTTTCCAGTGAAAAACTAGAAAATCAAAACAGTGTAACTTCGGCCGAAAGCAACGCATAGAAGCAATATTGAGGGAGAAAAATCAACAACTGAGGCAACAACTGCAATACATAAACAAATGTGTCTCTACTTGGGTGTTGTGGAACACTTGGTGGATGTCGTGGCCTATTGTGTATGCCGCGTGCTGGAGCTGTCCCTACTCACCTTTATGATGATGTGCACCACGGCCAAATCGAAGCTGGTCAATACGCCGAAATCCAATGAGCTGCCCCCCGAACAATGACCAATATGCACCGTGCTCGATGTTGACAGCTGAGCGCAGGCCAGTAACTGTAACTGTAACTGTTTGACGAGCTGCTGTCAAGCTGTCTAGACTGGGCGGGCGGCTACTGACCATAAATGGCCATCGAGTCGACGGAGTGGGTAACGATTGAGCAATGTGTTCAATTTCAAAATGGCTGCAATGTGTGACATTTTAACTTTAAGCGATTTTTCTATGTATGTATGTCTATGTCTTTACCATAGAATAATAAACACAAGCATATACTAAGTACTATAATAACTTAAAAACGTTTCAAACTTTTTTGGTTATGCAGTTATGGGAATATGTATTGGGACTATCAATTACATAGACTTGTACGTAGTTATACCCTGTACTCATAGGCGCGAGCGTATTCTAGTTTGGGAAAGCTATGTATGGCAGAAGTCTTGGCAGCACAAGAGTGCTTATATCTAGGAAACTATGAGAATTAGGGATAACCAATTTTAACAAAAGATGCGCATTAGTTGTTGTTCCTGCAACCGTTAAAAAATTTCTGAGTTTTGCAAAAGCACTATTAATAGTAGTACGAAATTCCAAAAAATAAAATAAACAGTTGGTAACCAACTCAGGTTTTTCCGCACGTTTACAACCGAACAACCGAAATTAGCTCGGAAAATTGTAAACAAAAGAAATGATAAACAAATAAAATTTTGAATTTATCTACTCTTTTTATTCCTCTGGCGACCCAACTATAGCGACTTTGAATAACATACTACATAGACATCGCCAAATCGCCGGAAAAGTAGTCAGAGTGCTTAAATCGTCGAAAAACATAAAATTAGAGACTTTAGTTTTTTCGCCAATCGCAATACTTTTTTGCGGAAAAGTAAAAACGAATATTATATGGCCTATGTATAGATGACCTAGGGGGCTCTGCACCTTGCTTGCTTTGCTGCAGATAGTTTCCAGCAAAGCTTTGAAGCGAACTATGTTTTTTGTTTCGTAACTAAACAAAGATGACGGCTTTCCGGAACCCTGCATACAGATTTTAGGACTGACGCACCGTGAATTGCGGCGTTTGAAACTTTAATGGCAAGTCCGTTGAAATCATCGGAAACATCCTTCCCTTGCATTTTCCCTTGATAAACGACGCTTCAATGGGGTTCTTAATGCTTTTTCACAAACAAATCTTGCGCGATTGCACAGTAGAGTTTAATTAATGTTAGGGCTGTGGTAAACCGAGCAATATATCTAGCGAATTCAGGAAATTCTGTAATATCCTGGTTGATACCAGTCTCAACCTATTTGAAGATAAGCAACTAAACCGGAATAAAATTATGAATGCTCGAGTTAATATTAACAACATCTTTGATTTTCGGCCTCAATATGGCTTATTCACTCAACCAAATATTGTTTTTTAAAACACGTCGACTTGGCTCCTCCGGTCAAAGAGGCGAGATGTCAACTGGAATTTTCCTTTTTACCAATGAACAACAATTTTGTTAATAACAGTTGCTTCTTGTTTGAACAGACCGAAGAGATCTGTATTCTAGAGTTCTCGACCAATATAATTGATGTTTTTCATCTGGCCGCCAAAATGACGCGATATTTACGGATTTTAGTAAAGCGTTTACTTTACTTCTAAAAATAGATTGATGATTGGATTTCCGAACTTTTTAGTACACTGGATCAAGTCTTACTTGGAGGGTAATGATTCATTATCTAATATGATTAATGTAACTTCTGGAGTTCGATCCAATCCTGTTTAACATATTTATTATCGACTTACTGTTCGTACTCCGATTGATGAGTTTTTCACGAAGGATTATTACGATTATTATTATAGTAACTCGCTGAAAAGGCCTAGGACATTGTGCTAGATGTTAAGCTTACATTCAACAAGCATATCGACGTAATGGTCAATAAAGCGAAATCTCTTCATGAATTCATAAAGAGGTGGTCAAATGAGTTCTTGTATCCCTATGTCGCCATCTTAGAATACGAGTCAGCTGTCTGGAACCGTGCGCTGAGAAAATCGTATCAGTTCAAAAGCTGTCTGGAACCCTCAATATACTGTGTAGGCTCAGAAAATTTAATCAGTTCAAAAGCAATTCCTTCTCTTTGCGCTAAAAACCCCAAATTGGTCACAACGTTTTAATCTTCCTTCATATGAGAGCCGTCTGATGATAATTGATCTGCCGACTCTCTAGAAAAGACGAACAACTTTAGGGATATCACAGTTTCTTCTCGAGCGTATAAATTTCAACATACCCAATCGTTGTCTCGATATTTTGAACCCCTTTGACTCAGGTGGTGGGCTCGGAACTAAGAAGCCCTAGAACCATTTAGAGTATTATATCAGCAATATTAAGCCGATTTACAGCGCCAATCTTTACAATTCTAGTAATAATTAATAATAATGTATATTTTTATTATTATTATAAGTGATAGTCGTCAAAAAATAAGTAATTAGACCAGTTAGAGCCACTTAATTAGAATTTAGACTCATGTGAGCCTAATAAACAAAACAATGTTGATAATTTTACCGAAAAAACCAGCCTAACGCAATCCAAAGGCATTGATATCAAACTGTACACATATATTTACTTTTTTTGGGGAAAATGTGTACAGGATATCCCGCCGCCCGGCACCGCCTCGACTGTTCCATTTGTTCTGTTTGTCTTATTGCCTCAGTGCTGTGCCTTTTATTGTACTTATTAGTACTACTGCCCGCATCCAACACCTCCTCCCAACGCATTTGCATGATGATTAAGTATCGACTGGGGCTTACATGTGTACCAATTTATCTGTGCGTATGTGTGCAAACATTGCTTTGTTTGTGGCCCTCGGAAATATGCTACAATTCTGGACGCCATTAAAGCAAATATTTTATAGCTCCCATTACAAAAGTTTATTCTCTAACTGTGTCCCGCTCTATTTATGGTGTTGTTTACAGCCTTTGGCAACGGCCTTTGCATAAATTTATTTAAATTGTACGTGCAAATGATAATGCTCATTGCTTTGGACCACTACTGTACTAAGCCAATGAACATGTACCATACATGTGTACAGTAGGCTTCAAAAAGCTTTAGTTTAAAATTAGACATTAAAGCAGGCCAGGCTAATAATATTAAATCATATTCAATCAAGACTATTCCGACAACTACTATTTAGTTTGTTATAAAAAATTACAAAATATTCGAAATTCTCTTACGACATGGAAAACTTGTCGGCTTCGCAGTCTGACCAGGAGACCAAAGCTTGTGTAGAAGATATGGATAACATTGTCTATGACTACTTGAAATACAATAATAATAAAAAGAAGCTGCAGTTCAGAAAGTTTGGGCCACAAAAGAATCGTGTCACTTTCAAAGACGTCGTTGAAATATTTATTTTTAATGAGAAGTGGGAAAAGCGCATTACCACGGCAAAATTGCACACCGAAGAGGAGCAGGTAGGGTATAACTACTAGTTTCTCCAAGTCTATCTAATATACACATAACTTTTAGGCCAAACGCGCTCGTCTACCTCGCAATTCCTAAGGTTGGAAGAACTCTTCATGCATCAGTTGTTTCTATTTTGATGTTCAAGTTTAATCTTTGTGGAAATTCTACTATATTAGATATTTAAAAATAAAGGATGCACTAAAAGCATTCTATAATGCTGGTTAAAAGTTTTTTGAAATGAAAATTGAAGGAAGTTCTGTGTCTTTCAGCTAACGTACTTCAAATAAGTGCGACCCATGATAACAAATTCTAGGCCCAATAGAGACCATGAAATTTTTCTGGCGTCAGCAGGAGTTACACCTCGATAGAAGAACATATCAAAAAAACACTGTCACTGCCGTAAACCAGGTCAAAAACGACATCGGGTTTTAGAACTAGCAAGTTGGACCTTCAGAGGTAAAGCTGCGCCACTAACACAAGTGCGTCAGACGCCCTGCGACTTACACTGCCTGCTCTTGACAGGCCATAACAACCCGTTGGCCGTGATATCTAAGGGCATAAAGGGCCACATCTCTTACTGCGGGATGTATGACAGTCTTGCATAGTTTAAAATTCCTCTGGCGAGAGTGGTCTCTACTAATCGTATGCCAACACTCTCGCCAGACGAAACACTTTATAAGAGGCTTTCCGTAAGATCTTTGGCCCCTTACGCGTTGGCAACAACTACCGCACCCGATGGAACGACGAACACTATGAGCTCTACGACGACTTTGACATAATCAAGCGAATTAAGATACAGCGGCTCAGCTGGCTGGTCACGTTATGCGTATGGATGAAGAAGCTAGTCGAAGGGAGGCGACGAAGACCATGTCTCCGTTGGAAGGACCAGGTAGAGAGTACACTAGCTACCTTTGGTATCACCGATTGGAGAAGGGGCGCGCAAAGCAGAGACGCCTAGAGAAGAGCTTTACATCAGGCCGTAACCCGGTAACGGTTTGTTATGGCCAGTTAAGTATGTAATGGTGTCCTTACCACACCCAAAGCAGCACTGAGAACAGTTCAGAAGACACCGAGTTTCTTAATAAACATCGGCATGGCTAGGCGGCGTTATAGCGAAGACGTCCAGATTCGGTGTTATCCCCGTCATCGACAACACTACGCCGGAAAAGTGCTCCATCCACAACGCCAATATCTTTAAGCCAAAGACGGAATAATATACTATAAACAGAAACATTCATTCGAAGCATATGGCAGAATGAGAACTTAGTAATCATTATCATCCATTGACTATCTGGCACCAATAATGACTGAAATCTAAAATAATCTAAAAGTGTTCGCTTATTTTTTTCTTATTTTTTTCTGACTGCTATATTATTGAAAAATATAAATTTATTTGTTTTTTTTTTTTTGATCACCTTAAGCACAGCGCAATTTGTTCATTATATTGCAAATGACATATTCTCCAGTGTCCTTTCCACCGAATGTATTTGTTTTAATGCCTTCTTCCATGGTACGCAGCATTTGTTTCCATAACGCCTGGGCGCAACGATTATGATTTAAATGCTCAAGTAAATCCACACAGGTGGACACAATTCCATAGGGACTTAATATTTTGTAGTTAGTCAGTGATATTTTAGTTTGAAGGGGCTTAAAAACTGCATGGTTGTCTCCAATTTCAATGGCGCTAAAAAGACAAGCGCCACCACAGACGCCACCGCAGATGGTAGCCAGAAAAGAAGCATAGCGATCATTTGCAAAGATTACATCAAAATAATTCGGATTGGCAATTAAGCGACTGACACAACAATCCATATCCATTAGCTCCAGCTCAACATCGCTGTACTCCTTCTGATGGAGTTCCTTCGCCATTTTCACTAAGGTTCCGTCTGTTACAGGCCACTCACTTTCCATTTGGACAAGTACCACACGCTTGCGCTTTAGATCTCGTACCTTTTTGAAGGCAAAGTTAAGATACCGTCCGATTGAGTCACTGGTAACGACACGCAAGGCCTCAACAACGCCCGGCACAGGTGCATACTCCAACTCCGAGTAATTGCCCATGTTGTTCTGGGCAATCAGTTGTATGTCCACATCGGGGAAACGACAATTAAAACCGGGAAAGGTGCGCATTCTCGACATGAACACATACAAATCCAGATCATTACATATTTTCAGTGCCAATTTTTTTTCATTGGCATCGTGTATGATGTCCACATGCACCGCTACGAGAGTGCGTTTCACAGCGTAAAGATACTCATTGATATTGCCGCTGAAAACCCGATCTATCATAATAGGCATGCGTGCACTTTCCAACATGGCCGATATATAATGGGCACCCTGTTTTCCAATAGTCGAATTTCCTGTTAGCACGGCGATTGTGTTTATTCCGCCGTACTTAGGGCGAGGCATCTTATGGGCCTTTTGTGTACGCTGCTCGCCCTTGACAAACTCGGGTAAGTAGCCGGTTGCCGCTTCCTCTTTGGCCTTGGATTTATGACGCCTTAACTGCTTGTTCACTAGGGATATAAGATTCCCTTGTTTGAGGCTACGGAACATTATAGGGCAGTGAACAGATAATTTTAGAATTTTGAAAATAAAATATTTTGTGTTGAGTGAAAAATAGATGCATTACTCATAAATGTACTATAGACGTCCGGCATTCATCTAATATGCTTTATGGGTGTACGTTGCATGTTATCTCTGACCTCTGAGTCCAAAATCAACTACACAACGGAAGCTGGACGTCGCAATACTGCAATCCCAACGGCATCTTTTGGCATCATCCGGAGTCTCGCAAGGCCACTGCAGTATGAAGGACCCTGTAGGCGGCTGCTTAGCGTTCCGTATGTAAAAACTTCCAGGTTATGAAAGAGGAAAAGAGGCGGAAGAAGTAAAAAAAAAAGTTAATAAGAAAAGTACGAATGAGAGCAGCTTGAGATGCGTCGGAACAGCAATGATGTACTTGACTTCCTGACCTTTTTTAATCATAGGATCAAAAGCTTGGGATGATCATTACGTTCTCAGGGTATAACATCGGGGTTCTTTAACTGTTGTTAAACAACCCTATGGATACAGTTTCGCTTCGTGCTTTCCCCCTTTCCAGGATGGGTTTGAGCAAATTTCGAATGTTGTAGCTTTGTCAAATATATTGTAATTGTAATTGAGTATCTAAGTTAAGGGACCTCTGCAAGTGTCTATGTAGAAAGAGCCGGAAAACGTGTCCCTGCTTAATTTGGAGTCGCAGGACATGAAATGAAAGTAACACTGCTAACAGTCTTAAATACGTTATGAAACTGGAAAGGAAATCTCTTCGATTTTGCAAACCGGAGATGAGATATCTACCGAGTAAATTTCTTTTTCAAGCTGAAGTGATCGATGGCGACACAAATCCATTTTTTGGAGAACACGCTATCAAGCTACTAGAAAAGATGAATCACAGACTGGATCTCTGCCCCAGACCTCCTATAACTTCAATAGGTTCAAAAGAATCTGCCAAAAGGCCAAGAATACCGTTAGGATACTGACATCAAAGGTTTTATGAACTCGAGACGGAAGCTTCGAGAAGGATTGTAAGCCGTTTGGAACCATTCCAGATAGATATGTATATTGCGGGAAAAGGAGAGCTTCAAGCTTAGTGACGGCACAATCGATCGTTTCTCTAGATACAAAAGTCCTATTTATTTTCACTACAATAGTATTAAGTTTATAGTATAATTTCCAGGCCAGATACGACTTTCTTTCAGAATTCTCAAAGCATAATTAAAGAAAAAAGTGCTTGGACTGCAAAATGCACTATAATCAAAGACACTTGACGGGACTTAAGTCTAGCAGACCCAGGGTTCGACGCCCAAACGATTTGCACCACTCCAAAATATATTTTCCATGGGTTCCTTATTGGCGCTATCGTCATCTTTATTAAGCAGGTTTTGCAGCAATGGGGCTCTATGTGGAGCAATCATTTTTCGATAATATTCCTTTAGTTCACGCTGCTTTGTTTCCACAAAAAACTGTTTCATAGTGTCGCTGTAGTTGTGTGCCTCCAGTTTTTTGTGCATGAATGGTTCATCAGTTTGAGGGACTTTCGAATGGGGTGTGCATTCGCATTTTTTAATTTCGGGAATTTTAATCCTTATTTGCTTCTGCTGTTTTTTTTTACAAGTTAAGTTGCTTACAGATTTTTTCTCCTTTTCAGCTACTACAGTTAATTTTGGTGAGAGTTTTGAGATCTCGGAAAGGATTCGAGTAGACATGCCATAATGAGCTAGACTACTTGTAGGATAACCAGTGATAGCCAGCCGAAACCACTGAAACATTTTTGAAGTTGTTTTTACAGACATTTTTTTATGAAGTTTTTTTTAACAGAAATTTATATTTACGAATGTTACTAATTTGATGTTTGAAGCAATACACAAAAATCTTTTCTTATGGCAAACTAATACAATAACAGTAAGCAATCTGTTGCAGAAACTTCAATAATTTATTTTTCAAGCTATCTTTGTTTTCTAAATGTCCAAAATTCCGACAGTGGGAAACTCTTTACCCATCATTCCAATAGAGAGCTCTCTGTAAGTGTGCGCTATCGGTGGGCCTAGTTGTATCGTTGTGTGCGTATTTGCTTTTCATAATTTCCAGTCTCAGATTTTAAAATTTTCGATAATTAATAAAATAGTAGGCTAGTAGTTTGCATTATACAATTTTTTTTTACAACTCACAAATGTTTAGGTAAACATTTTAGTCTGAGACTTAATTTGGAGGTAGTCCCATCCATGGAATAATAACACAAGGAATGCACATTCTGCCGACGCGAGTGCCAAATTTTTTTTAGAGCCAATTCATCATCTTTGATATTCGTAGCAGAATGAAAAATTGGCACGCGAATTGTGTGAGAGCAGCAGATTGTGCGTTCCTTGTATTATTATTCTATGGTCAAATAGACACAAACTAAAAAGCTAAAAGAAGAAAAAAAAAATTGTGAACAGTAGGTAAGCTTGGAAGAAGGAGAAGAAGAGGCGGAGAGTGGTTGGGAAGGAGACTGGAGAGAAGAAGAGAAGAAGGAGTGAAGGAAAATGGAGAGAAGAAAAAGAGGAGATGAAAGGAGGAGAGAAGGAGAGTGGAGCGAAAGAAGCCAGTCTACGTAGGTTTGTCCAAAGACGAAATCATTAAGCACTTAGGACCTACTTGCTTATGATGAATTTCGAAAAATGATGCGACAAAAAGGAGGTACACCTTATCGCGACATGTTGGGCAGAATTCGTATGGGTGTAATTACCAATGGCTCTTACATTATGTTTTTTGAAAAGAAGTGAGCTCTACAAAACCATGCCATTTGGGACAACTATTTTTACAAAAAATGTCAAACAAAAAGAAGTGATATGACATAAAAAACATGTTAAAAACGTAAAAAAAGATGTCGGATCCCAACTTTTGCTACAAAAGAAAGAAATTATATAAAACGAGTCATTTAAATACACTTTAAATGTATGTTTCGTGAAACGAAAGCAAAACCTGATGCGCTATAGGACTCCTATTGCCAATTTCCCAAAAACCCGACAACCCACCACATCCATTTTGAATAAAAGTATTAGTTGGGATCATAGAACTGAACGCGTCGATATAGCCATGTCTGTCTGTTCGTGTTGTCGCACAGCACCCGTAGTACAGTTACCTTGATTTTGTCCACATCCATTTTGGATACAAATATTAGACAGGATCATAGAACTGAACGTGTTTGTGGTGGGTCACCGTCACACAAAAGTAATATTCTATAATATTATCATTGACGCTCCCAATCTAAAATCGAAATAGAATGCAAAAAAACCGTTGACAGCGTCATATGTACACGTTCATCTAACAATTAAATCTCTTTCAATGTCATTTAATGTTCTCTCAAAATCGTGTACGTAAGCAAATATAAACAGTAAATTGTGAACTGGACGCTTCCGAACTAACTGTTAACCAAATCAATTTCACATAACTTCAAAAACAAGTTTCTATATAACGCGAAAATAAACTTTAAACTTTATGCCTCTTTCAACCGCGATAACAGCGCGAATGTTTGCCAGCTGTGTTTCGGACACACAATCATAAAAGTTCTCTGGTTATCTATTTATAACAGAGATCGTGAGCACTATAGTCATATAGTATAAAACTTTTATAAAGAGAGCCCAACAATGAGCGCGGTTTTTACGCTATTGCTGTAGCGGATCGCCATCGATCGACTTCGTGAGCTTGTGTCCGCTCAGTCTAACGCTTTCAGCCAAGCCGTACACACCAACCCGTGATTGATACATATTTTAGTGTCGGAAATGTCGTTTATAGAGAAAGAAGTCGAGTGGCTGCGTAGTTTTTTGCCCACAATTTTAAAACATGGACGACTAGTAGATAATTATACGGATAAACAAGCGAATACTTTCATAGTGGGTGATGTAGATATTAAGATGATTGGAGCTGAGGAAGCCTTCATGTTAACGCAGTGCTACCGTGCAACCATCAATTTCCAATATGCTGGAACACAGCACCAGAGGAAGTTGGTCGTTAAGGTAAGCGTGTCATTAGATTCATTCATCACGCGTTACAGAGAATTTTATCAATGGCTAATTGTCAATTAAATGTAAAGGAATTTGCAGTAGATTTGTGTTCTGTGTGTGCGACTGTCGTCAGCAAGTCATTGTTTTTAATCATATTTGGCTTGATGCTTTGGATAACCCATACAAACATATTTATATGGACATGCATGTCTATATATAAGTACATTACAAACATTGATAAGTGCAGCGATAAATTAAATAGATTTACATTGGAATTACGTGGCGGAATAAACCTATGCCGGAATACAAATATGTACACACTAAGTATACGTATGTATGCAATATTACTTTACTTAAGACCAATTTATGGATTTGAAGCTATTACTACCAAACAAGTATTTCGCCAAAGGGCGAGCTATTGCCATAGACCGAAGCCTAATAATTAGTTCTGTTTGCAGTCACGAAATCAATAGAGAATTTTTTGGTGGCGTATGTTGGCGAAAATTGTGGTTAACATCAACAGGGGAACAGGATTTGATAATCTAATATATAATAAAGAAGATGAAGATTTTTATAGTTTTTCATTCATGAAAGTAATAAAGCAAACAATAAACTTACCAAAACTCTCGAACTTTAGAAAATGTTTCTTGCTGGTTGGTTTCCTGCTCTTCGATTCACATTCCCTACTACCAAGCAAATCAATAATCATAAAGGCACAGATTACCGAACGCGTTATCAGAAACAAACAATTGTGAAACACAAGCATTACAAAGCATATTATAGCAATTTTTGTTTATCATTTTACAGAAAACACCAGAAGTGCCAGTAGAAACATATGAAGCTGTAGATTTTGAATCGCTATTTAGTAATGAAATTAATTTTTATACAAAAATATTGCCAGCTGTTCAAAAAATGGCTAATGGTAATTTCGCTGCACCGAAGTATTATTATAGTGAAATTAGGCAGGGTTATGCCTTGTTGATATTGGAAGATTTCGCTGAGGATGACTGGCGCATGAGCAAGAACAGAACTGGATTGGATCTAGAACATGCGCGTAAAGCAGGTAAGTGCTTCTGCAATTAAACAATCATAAACATACATATATATGACAATGACATTCCATTTTTTGCAGTCACATACAAACTTTATAGCACAATGATATTCCATTTTTTGCAGTGAAATATTTGGGAAAGTTCCATGGATTTGGCTTCGCTTTGAAGAAAAATAATAGTAAGGAATTTTCCCAGCTGACTGCACAGCTGAAGGAGGCGCGTTATGGCAAGGAAGCAGTGCATCGTGAATGGGAGCTTGAGTTGCAGTCAAGTTTGAATCGTGGGATGAAAGCAGCGCGTCAGTATCAGCCGCACGTAAGCGAGGACTTTGTAGAAAAATGGCAAAAGTTGACCAGCAGTTACATTCAATATGGGCGCCAGCGGGTAGCTCCCAGAGAGCCGCTGGCTACCCTCTGTCATGGAGACTTTTTGCGCAATAATGTTGCATACAAATATGCGGCAGGAGAAACAGAAGGAACGCCCCTAGATGTCATGATGTTTGACTATCAAACCCTGCGCTACTCTTCGCCAATGATTGATTTGAGCGTATTTCTGGCGCTGTCCGTTTACGCAGATGTGAGGACCAAGAATTTTGACATATTTTTTGATGATTACTGTGGGTCATTAGCTGCTGCTTATGAAAGCCACGCGAAACAACCAGTGCCTGAGTTTTTGAGGTACAGTATTCCTAGCACTTTTGAGGATATGTGTGGGCTAGAGGTCTCTAGACGGTTTGCTTTATTTGCCATTCCGTTGGTCAAAAGTTTTCGTGATATATTTCCAATGCTCTCCGTCAAAGAACTGTTGCGGGATTAAAATTCTATTGAAAGAGATTTCTAGCACACAAAAGATGAGACAAAATACTTAACTTTAATACTTTTACAGGCGGGACTTCCTAATCAAAGAGTATATACGCTGGCTACCGTACTCCACTGCGATAACTGCTTTCTTTTTAAAGTCACTGGTGGAACCACCTACAGTTACAGCCGAGGAAATGTTCAATATTGTGTGTACGGACGAGGAGATTATTGAGCGCGCAATGACATGCGGTGGTGAAATTGTTGATCGTGAAATTGCACACCAAATAAAAGAAATGTATGATTTAAGTCTACTGCATCATGTGGAAATTGACGAAAATATTGTAGTAAATTATTGATAATCCTATAAATATAGCTTGCGTGCAAGTCTGGCTTTAATTTGCAGTCTTTAATCTTAGATCAGGTGCAAAGTTGTTAAAATCTACGCAGCAAATCAGCTGTTGCAGAACATTTTTAGCACTGGCTGCAGCTGATCGTTAAACAGAGTGGCAGCTTTGACTTGTGCAAAAGAAGCCTACAATTTTTTAAAATATATTTTAATATAGAAAATCGGTTCGAAAATGTTACAAAAATACGGTGTATTTTCAAACTATCCGCAATTTACGCAACAGCTGTAAATAAACTGTTGTTTCTGGCATTTTTCAGCACTGGCTACAGCTGATCATTTTTTAACGCAGTGGCAACTCTCTCATGTATAAATAAATAGCATGCTTTAAAATGTTTCAACCTTCGCGACAGCAAATCCTGCGCCTTTACAAACATTTAATTAGATACGGAAATCATTTAAAGCTTACTGATAAGAATTATTTTCTGGGACGTGTGCGGCACGAGTTCCGAGACAATCGTCAGCTGACCAATCCTCTAGAGATTGAATTCAATTTTAAGGTATGTAAACATACCGTTGATTTCATAATCAATTATAAATATTTTGTTACTCTAAACAGCGCGGTGAGACTTTACTTAAAAAAGGCCGCATATTATAGCTCTGGATATGCTGCGTGCTTGGATTGGTAACTTTTCCAGCAACCTTTGTCGTCTGACGCCTTACACAATACGCTGCAAATCTAACACAAACTTGGACTACTCCTGCTATCCGAAGCTGCAGGAAGCAGATATAGAGGAAACTTTTATGCGTGGCAGCGGACCCGGTGGTCAGGCCGTAAATAAAACTTCTAACTGTGTATTTCTGCGGCACATACCAACCAACATAACCGTGAAATGCCATACACATCGCTTGGCTTCCAAAAACCGCATCGAAGCACGTAAAATACTTTTAGATAAGCTGGATAATCACTTAAATGGAGAGCAGTCTATAGCAGCGCAACTGAAGCTGCTCGACAAAAAGAAATCCGTAGAACGTAAGCGCAGACAAAACAAGCTGCAGGAGCTGAAAAAGAACTGGCAAAATCGCGAACGCGCAGATACAGAAAATGGGGATAACAAATAAATAGTGCATCTTAAACATAGTTTTATTAACAATTATATGTATCTAGCAACTAGCAACTACCAACTTGAGAAATCACCAAAACCCTTAGCTAGTTTTTTCTTTTTAGCTGCCGTTGGTTCAGCTTCACTTTTCTTGGGCACTCCGAGGTTTAGATATTTACCTACACCCTCGCGGTACACTTTAAGCGGTTGATTTAGACGTTTCTGTGTTGCGGCCTTGGCAGCTGTTTCCACTTTGCTGGCCGCCTCTTCTGCGCGTTCCTTGGCCAGCTGTGCAACGGCTTCTTCGAAAGGATTTACAAATACTTGCGCACTTTCGATTATAATATCCTCAATGGGTCGATCTTTGTTGTCCACCTCAATGTTTTCCATTTTCTGAAGTGTCTCAAGACCTCCTACAAGTTTGCCAAAGATTGTGTGCTTACCATCCAAGTGTTTGCAGGAGCGATAAGTGATAAAACTATAAAATAAAGAGCAGTCTTGGACATAAAGTGGTACTAATTGTGAATTTGTACCTACAATTGTGAACCATTGGTATTGGGTCCTGAATTTGCCATAGAAAGTATGCCGCGACCAGTGTGTGTAAGATTTGGTTTGAATTCGTCCTCAAATTTTGTGCCCCAAATAGATTGACCACCGCTGCCAGTGCCTGTAGGATCTCCGCCTTGTATCTGCAGCAACAAAAGATATAATTATTTTGTATTACGTAAAATAGTACTCTTACCATAAAATTTCTTATAGATCGATGGAACAGCAATCCATTGTAGTACTTATCAAGGCAATGTTTAATGAAATTATCACAGGCACGCGGCGCTGCCTCGCAATGCAGTTCTAAATTGAGAGGACCAAAGTTCGTGTTCAGACGCACGTAGCCCTTTTTATTGACGCGCTCGTATTTGACCAGGTCGTCATCTATAATGGCTGCCTCACTTTCAGACACTGGCATTATGGCTGTGGATGTAAAGCTGGCAGCTACTGCGCCAGTTGAGTAATGAGCAGCATTAAATTTATCGGCTGTTCGCTTTGAGGTGGTTGGAGCTTCATCTGCCGGCTGGTAGTCCTTTTCCAACTGTGCCAGCGTCTCCTTGGTTTCCATGTTCATAGTTTTAATGCGACCCAAAGGATCTTTGCGTTCCAATTCCTCTTCCTCTGTCAGCACGCGCAGATTTTTGCGTATGTGATGGAATTTGGAAATATCAAACTTTTCCAGGTGCTGCGGGTCTTGTATGGTTATAATTTCCTTGCGTTGAAATGGTGTGTCATCGACCAAATCCTTCCAGTTTTTAGTCTTAATGTTAAGCTGTTCTATTGCTTCCCAGCAGTAGACATTGCCCGTGGGTGCCACAGCCACAATATGTGAGTTTTTGGTAAATGGTTTGAACAACGCCGGACAATGGTATTCATCATTGGCATTCTTGTGGAAATTCAACTTAACCAAAGCCTTTGAATCCATTTTTTGGCCAGTAATGGGATTCACTTTGAAAGCCTTTAGAAATCTCAGTATGGCTTCATATTCAAACACATTACCATTCGGATCACAGTACGGCATTTCAAAGGGCGCCATGGTAATGCAGCAGTGCTCAAAAGGCAATCTTTTGAATTTAATATGCTCATTTTCCAAATTTTCCACTTTTTTGCCACCATAAAACTCTGACCACTCGGTGTACGTCAAGTACCTAGTTGCGGCCAAAGAAAATTACTTGAAATTGTACTAGAAGGTAGCAGAATAAATGTAACTTACATTTTATCCTTTTGATGCTGCTTTTTACCCATTTTCGCGTATTTTTATTAAAAACCGTAAGCAAAAATTTACTTTTTTACTGATCTAGCAATTGTTTATGTTTGGCTAAATATTAGTGATGTGCGAAACCGAAACTCTTCTTATCTACTATCGGTGTCAAACAATGTTTTGCTTAAATTCAATTACATTAAACTTTAATTTAAAATTGGTTTTAGAAAAGTGTTAGTTTAAAATAAGTGTACAGGTATATAATTATATTTTATTTATGTAGTTCAATTCTATACTTGCTTCGATATTTGATCACCCTGTTCTATACTGGCATAAAAACAATGTTGCCATCTAGCGTTGCATGGAGTGTTGTAAAAGCGCAAAAGATACCAAAGATGTGGTATTCTGTTTCGTGCACTGCGCTAATGCAAACGGTTGGCAGTACTATACGAAAAGTGCTAAGAAGGTTTAGTAAAAATAAAATAACAAAGAAGAGAATTTACCAATTATATTTATACTAGATATCAACAAAGTGTGATATAAATAAGTCAACGTTTGACCTTGGGCTTGGTGCGTCATGTCAAGCCCAAATATCAACTATAGATCCCTGGCGGACGAAAATCCGTTCAGTGAAACAGCACACGAATCAACAATAACAATAGCAGAAGACGCAAAATCATATACAGCTGCTGCGCATTTAGACCCCCTTAACGACCATGAAACAGAAAACGAAGACACACCGCGTAACAGCGGAATTATGATACATATAGTGCCTGAAACGGGTAAAGCACGTTGGAATCATATTGAGGACTTGGATTCCTTCTTTTCCCGCATGTACAATTACCAGCAAAAGCACGGCTTTCTAGTAATTGTTCTTGATGAAGTGTTCCAAGTGCTGGAGTTTGGCTTTGTTGTCTGGTTGCTCACCTTTACGACGCACTGCCTCAACCATGATGTGCTCTTCGGCAACAAGCAAGGCGCCCATGGCAATAAAACTACGCTTAGTGATGTGATAATACCCACGGGGGAGTGCGTCAGCAAGTTTGGCGCATTCACTTACTTGGTTATATTTATAGCCGCCATATATTTAGGCATAAGGCTACTAAAAATGATTTACCATATAACGCAATATGCTGACATAAAGAAATTCTACAACTCAGCGCTACACATTGAAGATGCAGAGCTGGACAACATTACATGGCATGAGGTCCAGCAGCGCATACGCAAAGTCCAAGCCGAGCAACATATGTGCATTGACAAAGAGCAGCTCACGGAGCTGGATATTTACCATCGTGTTTTGAGATTCAAAAACTATTTGGTCGCCTTGATGAACAAGCAGTTGCTGCCCGTACGCTTTCAGTTGCCATTTATCGGAGAGGTGGTGTCGCTGAGTCGCGGCCTGCTCTTCAACATTGACTTTATACTCTTTCGTGGACCGGGCTCACCGTTCCAGAACAATTGGCAGCTGCGCGATGAGTTTGCTGTGCGCAGCAATCAGTCGGAGCTGGCACAGCGCTTGTCTAAACTCATACTGGGTGTGGCATTGGTAAATTTGCTGCTTGCACCTGCCATATTTCTTTGGCAACTGATCTACTTTAGTTTCTCCTACACCAACATACTCAGACGAGAACCGAGTGCCTTAGGTTTGCGCACGTGGTCCAACTATGGACGTCTCTACCTGCGCCATTTCAATGAGCTGGACCATGAGCTAGACGCCAGACTGAATCGTGCCTATGAGTACGCTGATCGCTACTTAAGTTCGTTCTCCTCGCCTTTGGCGGCTGTGATAGCACGAAATTTACTTTTCGTCAGCGGAGGCGTGCTGCTGCTTATAATGATGTATGGCATATACGAGGAGCATGTCTTCCAGGTGGAGCACGTGCTGACCATCATTGCTGTGCTGACAGTTATCGGTGTGGCCTCTCGCACTTTTATACCCGACGAAAATCTAATCTGGTGCCCAGAGCAGCTGATGACTGCCATCCTAGCCCATGTACACTATCTGCCCTCGGAGTGGAAACAGCAGGCACACACTGCACAAGTACGCAAAGAATTCAGCAATTTCTTTCAATTTAAGGCTGGCTATCTGCTCAGCGAAGTGTTTAGTCCCTTTGTCACGCCCTTTGTACTTATATTTGTGTTTCGACCAAAAGCCATGGAGATAGTCAAGTTCTTCCGCAGTTTCACCGTATCTGTACGCGGCGTGGGCAATGTTTGCTCCTTTGCTCAAATGGATGTACGCAAACACGGTAACCCAGATTGGCAGATTAACACTAGTGGGCTGGCTGACCTACCAGGCCTAACAACAGAAGATGCAGCCAAACCAAGCCAACAAAGCCTTGTGGGCGGTAAAACTGAAATGTCACTGGTGCGTTTTACGCTCAACAATCCAGAGTGGCATATGCCAAAGGAGTCATCTGCTTTTATCAAGAACATACGCGAAAATGCTATAGATGAGCTGGTTAAAGCAAAGACCAATGTGCAGCCCAGCACTCAGGATAATCCGCTCACACAGAGCTTGATCTCATTCGGCACCATGGGCGAGGAGTATTGCTCGATTGCCAATTCAGTGATGGCTGCTGAACTTAGCCCACAGCAAATAGAGCTATCCCAGTCAATGAGCGCCGCACGTGGAGGCTTTGCAACGGGCGGCAGTGATTTCCGTCAAATGTTGCAGCAAAACCTTGGTGAGCATATGAGCATGGCCAGCGCTGCACACTCTAGCGCACGCCAAATGTCAGCCTCTGTGGGCCCACTGGACAGCATGCGTCGTCTACGCTTGAGCAAGGCAGAGGGGCGCATTGAAGGCCCAGGGGACACACTGCTATACAGTCTATACGGAATAGATCCCAAGCTGGCAAAGAATCCGATTGGTGTGACCGTGGCGGATATGTGCCTCAGTGCACTCTACCTACATGAGTTGAGTCAGCGCAAACGCAAGGCGCGTCAGGCCTATACGGGCATTGAGGAAACCGATGAGGAGCCAGGTCCCAGCAACAGGAGATTCCATCCGCCGCCGCCAGCTTCGCCACCACAACCGCCCACAGGCTCCATGGGTTCCACACGCAATACCGTAATTACCTCAAAGGCTGCCGAGAACACGCCACTGCTGGGTAGCATACGTTCATAGCAGCAAGCTGTTTGGATCTAGAATTAAGGACACATGCTATTAGTTTTTAAGTGATTCTGATTTCGAAAGTGTGAATTCAAACGATGTAAAGTTATTTAAACTAAAAAGAGCAATAAATAAAATGCGTCAACGACTCGTCAAATACCTTGTATGCTTGCCCCAGCGCATTGTTAAAGCTACGAACTCCTACCAACCAACCAGCAGCAGCGGCGGCAGTGCATCCAGCTGTGCTGCTTCGCCTCATGTGTCACTTGCCACACACGAACGCCATTTGGTGCGATCCTAGCCCGCCATTGCCATTGGTGTTGGTGTTGATAGCATATGCCTATAGAGTACCTGCTATAGATACAGATACTCAATGCGTGTAGTACGTATGTATATGCGCGGTACATGCAGCTGCTATACATCACTCCAGCCTAAGTACAACATGCAATTGTGGCCGGTGCAGCAATCGATCGGTTGGCCGGCTGTCCGAGCTGCAGTTGTTGCAGCAACATTGCAACATTATGGTTGCTAGTGCTGCTAGCTTATGAATTATGTTCGTGTTGCGTGAGAATCTTGTCCAAGAGGAAGAGAAAAACGCAGAACACGTTAGACTATTTTTCCGCTGCACGCCAATTTTAGTCGTTGCCTAACATTAACTTGTGGCCATTTGTTAGGTATTCCCGTTTTGGGGTCTATCGCCATCTCTACACACTTCGTCTGCTTCAAGTATGTTTCAACTAATTGTAGCGCTCATGTACAGTCTTGTTATCCGATTATTGGACCTTTGGCTAAGGCCGCCAGCAACAGGCAAGGCATTTAGTAGAGCGTCTACCTGAGATGGAAATGTTTGTCCGAAAACTTCTGGCAAACAAAAGTTTGTTTACCATTCAGAATTTTGTTGATGAGAAAGAAGCTTCGATTTGACTTGGCTAGTTTTGGGTTTCAAGACTCGTCAGCTACTATTATTTTATGAACCTGCAACATTTCGTCGCACCCATTGACACAAACTTTCTTGTGGACAACTTTCATGAAATTTCTCAAGGAGCTAAAAGCGGTTAATATTAGATTCTGAGAACTACGTATGTATTATGATTTTCGATGGTGCTTCATTTCCAAAAATCAAATTAAGTTCATAGACGCACGCTTGTTGAGATAAATGACTTTTTAGAAAACAAAGGAGGGTTTTAGACGTTTGTTACACGATGCGGATGTCAGATCAACCGATAGGTGTCTTTATAGGAGACATTAGAAGAAAAACCTTTAGGGAGAAAGTTGTTCAATGCAAATTTAGGAAAAGGAATTATCTCATGCCAATGGATATGAATAGAGATGAAGTATATGTCTTCTTCAAGTCGAGTCTCGACTCGCAGATTAAAAACTTTCGTACTGTACTTTCGTCACAACGAGGAACTATGTCAGCATGGAGATAACACTCTAAAACTTCTTCACCCTTCCCGTTTAGATTAGCCAACCTGCTGTGGTATTTCAGAAGACATAAAACTTTATGACCAAGTTAGCCCCCTCCCTAAGGCTGCCAAAAACGATCTTTCCTAAGAGAAAAATTGTGAATGGCTTATGGCAAGCACTGGTAGCAGTCATAAGCAACAATCAGGCAAACCATAACTGCCAATAACTATTAAAATCGCTCCAATTTTAATGCCAATTTGGATAAAATGGAAATATTTCGCGATTGTTGTCAAACAATCGATTTTAATTTATTATTTCCTGCGGCAAACATGAAGCTTGCCATTGGACACCGAACGCCACCACTTACTGCAAATAAAGAAAAAATGCTCAAACGCCAAACAAAACGCAACGACAACGAAAAATGACACTCCATAAAGTTGCAGCGGCAACGGCAGCAGCAGTGGCATGCGTCAAGGCAGCACAGACAAAAATCATTTGATACGCAATTTGGAGGCAGCTCACAGCAGGCGCACACGCGCTCTGATGCATAGGGCCCAGAGCCGGAACCCGACACGGACAATGGTTCCACAGAATCGAATTGGCAGTTCAGTGCCAATGGAAAGGCCACAACATTTGGCTGGAGAACGCAGGAACCTAGATACCACATAGAGCTAGACATGTGTGCACTTATGCATATGGGGAGACCGTTGCAGTGTGCGTGTGATGCCTGGACCACCTCGTAGCTGTTGTCAGTCGGTCTGGCAGGCACTTTCGCAGCATTGCAGAACCAGTTCAAGATCAAGCGTCACTCTAGTATATATTGGCGCGCCATTGAGTGCTGGCTGATTGCCGACGACTTTACTGCATTTTGCAGACGGATAACGTAAGCAGCATCTGGACTGGCGGCCCACTGCTCCTCAACTGTTGGCAGCGTCTTGGCGCGAAATCGCAGTTGCAATTAGAACTTTGCCAGTCAACAGGCACGTCGCGGCGGTATCAAACGTGTCTCAATGTCTGCGGCAACGACTAATGATGATAGCCAACTAACTGAATGGACAACACCACGAACTGTGTGTTGGCCAACATGTGGCAGAGTGTGAAGCTTAAGCGTCCATTTTGATTGACAACTGATCAGCGTTAGCTTGGCTCATTTCAATCACTTTGGCCGTTGGCCTTTTCCGTTGCCGGATCGCATTACATCTGCCTGCAGCTGTTGGCCACTTTTGGATAATGTATCAATGTATCATGATGATACTGATGCGGCAGCCACCATCAGCACGTACGCTTTGTGTCGTTGATAAGTTATCTGGTTTTTGTGTCCGCACTCTACTCCTTTTATAATTAAAAAACCAGTTTAGTTTTATTTTTTTTTATTTTCATTTTTTAGGTTGCTTACAAATAGGCCTCATACCCGGTCAGATAGTTTAGTCAAATTAAAACTGCACTTGAAAAATGGCCAAAGATATGGTTTAGTGTTTTGTCTAGTTGATACAGTAGGCACTCGGCCACGAGAAACGCAGCGTTACAAATTCGAAAATCTACATAACTTGCCTTCATCGACCTTTCTCGCAGTAGCTTCTTCGTCCATATTAACAAAATGACCAAGCCATCGGTCCGCTGGATGTTAATTTCATTAACTATGCCAAAGTCGTCGTAGAGCTTCGTCGTTCCATCGGTGATGGTCAAAAATCTTACGAAGTACCTTCTTGTTAAACACTCCAAGGGCATTTGTCTCAGACTGCGTTAAAGCCAAACGGAAAGATGAGTCTGGGAGAATGGTCTCTTCATTGTGACGGTGTTGCCAGGCTACGATAATTACCAATACTTTGTTGTCCTTGAGACGTTTGACCAACTTCGTCATGACTATAATTGGGAACGCCATCATCTATAATTGAGAACGTCGGCATTATTTCCATTATCGCCCGATATCAGGTTCGGAGGGAGGTTAAGTGTGGTGCTGAGAGAGTTGATGGGAGCTTTCCCTGTGCGCTGGATCGTACGTTCTTCGCTTTGCTTAGCCGCAAGCGAACCCCGGCTGCAAAAATGTAATGCTCAGAATTCATGTTGACCCATTTGAACGTAGAAACGTGCATACCTTCCAGCGGGTCACGTTTAGAGTAGATATCCAAGTGAAGGTTGTACGTCAACTTGGTAAAGGTAGAATGCCAGCCATCTCTAAACGGATTTGGCTTATTTATTGCAAATCGACGTATTACTTTTATTGCGAAATGTTTTCAAAAGTCCAACTTAATGATAATCATCCTTCAAAGTTACTTGTGGCAATTCGAAGTATAGCTTTTGGGGGGAAAGTCATTTGAAAGGTGTAATCCGGCCACTACCAGAATGCTGTTTGGTTGAAATTCGATTAAATGAGATTTCTGACACACCACTGAATACGTGCTATGAAGATAGAGAAAAGGGTAATCAAATTGTGTCAATGGAGAAGAAGGGGTTTGCCAAAAGGCTACGTCCTTTTTAAACAATTCAACAAGGGTCAATATCTTAAAAAGCGTGATGAAGTCGTGTCCCAAACTCCGTCTCGTCAAGTTTAGAAGCTTAATATACGCACCAATATTTTGTAAGAATATAATGACTTTAAATACTTTAAATTCTTATTTTCGAGCGAGCACTGTACTAGCACTTTGCATATTCGCGTCCTGCTTTCTGCATTAGAATTGCAAATTAGAAACGGCAGCTTGCAACGGCATGACGCTGCAGCTGATCCCATGTAATCGAACGTTGATTCAATAAAACATCTAAACATTAAACTGCTTTTATGCAAATTGTCGGCATGCGCTTAAAATTCGATTTGGGTGCATCGCACTATACAGGTACAGGCATAGATACAGGTATCCGGCATGCACTAAGTAGTATGTTGGCACGAATTATCATCTTTGCATCGCCAGCGGGTAACACCTACCGCCCAGCCGCCCTTGCCCGGCACACTTGTTGCAACGACTCATGATAAGATCTAGAGTGCTCATCGTGTTCGCATGCCACTTTAAGAGTCTCAGAGCTGGATATAAAAAGTGTAAAAACTGTTTTTACTGTTGCGCGCCTGGCGCGCTAACCCCCTCTCTGTCCCACTCTGCTGCTCGGCATCACCTACTCAGCTACTTTTTTGCCATTTAATCGCGGTGGCTAAAATGCTAATCAATACGCTTATCGCTATTAATCTCGGCTTAAATTTACCTTTGGCAGCTACTCGTTTGTACCATTTGCTGTGCGTTTTGTTGCATGCAATCTTCTTGTTGAATTTGCACCAAAACGGTTCTTGCCACAGGAGCCACGGAACATACCACGGACGGAATGCGCATGCGCATCTTTAAGCCATTGCCTTGGCCAATACATTAATCAGCCAATTGCTGTCAGCTGTATGTAAATGTTTGCTATCCACAATTGTACAAGTGGTGTTAAGTCTATTGCGTTAATTACGTTGAGTTGATCGAAGCAGTCAATTAATTTACCCTGCTTATTGAACTGCACTCAACGCTCATACGCCGTGTGGACAGAAGCAAGTAAATGTGGGCGCATAGTGCAGTGTAAGCAGTGCTTTGGCATGCAGAGGAGGAAGTGGCAGCATAACGAACAAATCTGCAACTTCCAACAAAAGGTCCTTAAAATGAGTATTGCAAGTCCACTTATTCTAATTTAAGCTTTTTCTCATCACTGAAAGCGGATTTAAGTGGCATAGGAGCAGATATTACCGTTGGAAAAACTTGTTATTATTGTAAATTGCCTTCAAGAAGATGAAGAGTCGATCTGAAGATTCGAGCTGGTGTCAGCATGTTGACGTACAATCTCCAAGTTGAGTTCACCAAACCTCAGGTGGTGGTTAGAACAGTGAGCTTATATGCGCAGCGAAGTTTCGAAAGGTTTTAACTGGTTATGTCAGGCCGTGACGGTCATTCAAGAAGAAGAAGAAGAAGAGTTTATAATTGATAAGTCCATCTGTTTAGCATTAGCTTTAAGTCCAAACCTAATAATTCTGTATTTTTCTACCTAATGATAATCAGGTCTGTTAAAGGGTTAAGTGTTCTGGATTCCGATTGAGATCGAATGGAAATAGGATCAATTTCATTACGATTCCGTTTTTAGTACTTTTGGCACTGGAAAAGTTTAATAGAACCCGAAATCCAGAACATTTCAATTTCGCATGCCTTGACCGAAATCCGCAACAGGATCTCTATAATGCACAATGCCTTAGATATGGTCCTAGATTAAGCACTTCGTAATAAAGCTAGATTATGATCCTAATGAGCTGTATTAAGTTACCTAGAAGAAAAAGATCCTTGAGCTTGGTAACGTGAGTTTTTGTGCGTATGTCTAATTTTGTGTATTTGTGTGTTACACTGTTTAATATTTTGAAAAGCAATGGACTTCCTCAGTCCCATTCGATTATCTTCTTCTAGGCCTTAGCTGTGATATCCTTTATTAGCTTATTATTATTATTTTTTTGTTTTTTTTTTTTCTTAGACACCAAAAATTATGCCTAATGTTAGCTTACTTCCCAATGTTGAACCTTGAAGTTCCCCTTCTTATCCTTCAACTAAATCTCATACTAATTCATAGTATGGCATATTTATGCAATTCCTGAAATCGAACACTATGCATTTTCTGAGGACGTGCCATTTGGGAGAAAAAAACTTACAGGTCTTATTTAAGGGCTCATCTATTAAAGTAATGTATTTATAGTTTTGATATATTCAATGATCACTTGATTTTAGTTTTCTTTTCATTAAAAAGGTTTACTATTTACCAGATGACAGCTGATGATAAACAATCTACATTTTGTATTTAGAACCTGGGAATCCTTTCGATTCAAAAGCCGCCTAAAGTTAATTGATATGCCGACACGTAGGGCAACTAATTTTAGGTTTTTCATTTATATCTATGCTTATGAAGCAGCACATTGACATTTCTTCTGACACTGACTCAACGTTCCGAATCGTTGATCACAATATTTCGAGAACCCTTAAGGAGACGATCTGGTTGAAACTACGAAGCTTTTAACCCTTTTACATTTTAAGAGTATAACTTTGCTTCACAAAATTGTTGAAAAGTCATCGTGAAAGTTCCGAATATAGAATTCGTTTCTTTGGATACAAGATAAGAAAATGGAAAAAATATTTTATTAACGAGTGAATGTGAGAAGGTAAAGTACGATTTTTTATACAAAAATTTCAGTCACAACTGCCGAAAGCCGGTTATGTATGAAAAATCAAGAAACGCTCGAAGAAAGAAATGCAGGATCATTCGTTACATTAATATGCGGAAATTCATAGCAATAGTGAATAAGGCGAAATATCCATTTAAATGAAACTACTTTTTTGGCCAAAATCAACCTTTTCACTTGGGATATGGAGAAAACAGGTGCAAAAGTCGTGTTAACGTGTCTTATCAACTGGACTGATTTGCTCTCTTTCTTTGAAATGTTCTTTCTTCGTTTTCTATGGGCTTGTGTTTCAAGCTGAAGCTCTCTTCTACTGTTTAAATTGCGAACCCAAAAGATAAAATTATTGGCAGTTGAAATATTAAGCAAAACTGCAAAAGTGCTCGAAACGTATCAACTTTCCACACTTCCCTGCTTTAAAGCTTTGAATACAAATTGACTCTAAAGTTACATCTGAACGTTTCTTGAGGTATATTTATGATAGTTGCAATCACAGCAACGCCCAAATACTTGCCAGGCGTATCTAACGGATATGCGATTGCCTGTATCTCTGTGGCTGCTTCTTTTCTTCCTCTTTCACTTTTTTTGTTGCAATCATTTGAAGCACTGACAGGCTGCGTGCCGCTGCTAAACATGAGCTCGCCCAATCGCCACGCGTGGGTTGCGTTTCCACTGGCAGCAACAGTGCCGCAGCCGCTGTCGCAGCCGATGCGCTGTGTGCGCCGTCGCCCCAAGTGGATTTTCTGTTCAACAAGTAGTTTATGATGTTTTTGTCAATTCATGAGAAAATTAATGACGTTGTAGTAGAGCGGGTACACACTCCCAAACACATATAAATAAAATAGAAGAGATAGGAGAAGTAAAAAAAATAAGAGACGATCTGGCGCGGCGATATGCTGACTAGGCTGCAACCAAAGCGAGGCGTTAAAAATCGTTGCCTCCAAAGTTTAAGAACTGCAAAGGAGTTGGAGCTAGCCAGCGGCAGAGACTCCATTAAAAAATGCCATTAGTCACATTTGTGGGCCACAGCGTAGCGCTTGTAGCATGACTTGTAATTTTATTTTACTTCTGATTTTTTTTTTTTTTCTTTTAGGAGCAACCCGTTTACCTGCTTTAGGAAGAGATTGCCTGGCTTTTGTATTAACAGCTTTGACTAGCGCAAATATTTCTATTGCCGTTAATGGCGTTAATAATTTTTGCAGCCAACAGGCTGGGACTTAAATTGAGCACCACGTAGTAGAGATGTGCTTCGGACTAATTTTTCAATCTCAGCCCGCCCATCGCGAGGCGAACCATTTATCAGATATTTTGCGGAATATCGCGCATACGCAATTTTTTCAGCGATCTTTGCATCTTACTTCCGTAAACTATCTGCGTAGTGGTGATTTTTCAAAGTTAATCACAGTCTCGTAGCCATCGATTAATACTTTTAAAGGAGGGCAAATCATGACACATATTGGAACTTGACTATTGCTTAGTTGCGGAACCTATTAACTGAAACGATTCATCAGTTTTTAGATGCTTAGACTTTCTCTCCATCGATTTGATCGAAGATAATTAAATGTCTTGTAGGCGAAGTTGATTGTCATTTGTGAAAGCATTGTAGTCCTTTATATTAATGTTCAAGAATCTCGAAATATTTGAAAGGAATTTTGCTCGATTTGGGCTTCGATTTGCCTTTTTAACAATGCAATGGTAACTTAACCCAAGGTATACTCAAAAGGGTATGTTTTGCTCTACTACTTTACTATGATTTAGGCCTTAATACATGCAAAATATAAGGGTAGTCGACTTGCTTTTCTCTCTCTCGATCTTTTAGTCTGTCACAAAAATAAGGGTCCAGACTTATACATTGACTGTATTAGTACAGTTTTTTTTGTACAGTTCAGCTATTTAAAATAATCAGAATCGGAATCATTAGCAGGAGTGATTTTCTTCTTCTTGATTGGCCATAACCATTCCATTAGGAGGAGAGTTGTACGCTGTAGGTCGCAAACACTGCGCGTAACTGTGTTAGAGTCCTGGCCGGATTTCGCAGCACACTACCTTAACACCTAGTGTGATTAGAGCAGCTAACCAAGGGGCAACACGTGGAGGTTGTGCGTCAACTTGGTAAAGATAGAGACAGGGATCCGGGATCACCCCATCTTACCAGAAGCTGGGTAGGAACTTATTTTTTTTATGTAACTTATTTCAACAGCGTTTTATTATACTAGTAAGACTTGTTCCGCAACCCGGTAAGAACACTTTACTTTCGGCCAGATTTTGCGGATTCAATTTCGTTAAAAAAGTGAGACCCGAACAGGTCAAACCAAAAATATTATTCACAAAATCAATAATTTTTTAACGTAATATAGCAACAAATGACGTACATTTAGACGAGTACCACACAGTTCATAAATTAGTTCATTAAAATGAAATTAAAAAGCCACCAATAGCACTTTTCAGCAATGGATACCGTCAATACATTGTTTTGCAGACTATTATATCATCAGATTCAAGTTTCGGTTTATGAATTTCTGTTTACGGTGGGAGTACGTCAAGTCTGCACACCGTACTTTCAAGCCAGAGCTAAGATTTTGCTATAAATGGTTCTGAGGAAATTCAATAACTCCTTACGCCAGCATAAACCGTAATAGCTTCTTCTCCTTAAAGTAGAACCAATCAGTAAAGGGAGAAGCTGGGGCCGTTAAAAATTAGTGGCCTCCTATTGTCCATTTAGCCTAGAAGGGACACTGCTGAGTATATTGGTACTTGGCTGCTTTAGCACCTTCAGTGGAAATATTGATGAAACTTGGACCATTTTAAAAATGGTCTCTATTCCGGATCCTCAAACAAGGTAGCATAGTGGAATCAGCTCTTTCGACGTCATTGTTTTACAACTTGGTCCAAAATGCTGCAAAATCCTGGACACCATCCGCAGCATCAAACTCACATCCAAAAAAGTTAATGAGTTAGACATCGGATTGTGCCCATGATTCCACTATTGGTAAAACAGGCACATTAACGAGCTTCCATCACGGCATGTACACCGTATGCGGTCACCATCAGTTATTTTACTTCAAAAATTTGTAAATATATCTGTTAAAGCGTATAGTTTTTAATGATTTTATAAATTTTTATCATTTAGCATAGCTCTCTATGGTAAATGCGCCTCTCTGCTTTCCCAAAGCACGTACGCTGATGATAAACTGCAGCTGTCATAGAAAATGAAACATAAGTGTAATATATTTTATATTATGTCTTTATTTATAGCTCATAAACACCAAAAGGCTTAATTAATGTACATTTTAAAACTTAAATCAACTTTTTTTACATTTGTTTTAGTTTTGAATTACCTATCGTGACAATTAAACTAGTCACGCGTCCAGCTCTAGCTCATTGACGCAAACACACACACTCTCACAAACACATCGTCACAGATTTCCGTGGATTAGCATGGACTGTCATGTTGCAGATGACGTTACATGCTTGCGAGTGACAATCCAGCTGGTCTAGGGAATTATGAAAAGTTCTCTTGAAATTAATTGAAAAATGTGGGCAAGTTAAACGTGGGTTGTATTTCAATACACAACCTAAAGTAAGTACAGTACAAACTAATCTATGAAAGCAGCAGCAGCAGCAGCGGCAGCACAGCCTCTGGCACAAATGGCATATCGAATTACCTGACCAAGTAGCCAGACACTTGTCAATGTGTTGGTGCTATGTTCTGTGTTCCAACTGGCCATGCGATGCGATACGCTGCGTGCCACAAGTGGCAACAGACAACGTCAGGCAGCCTAAGAACATGTATAACATGCAACAAGTAATAGGCTGCAAGTTGAGCGGATGACGTAGCGCGCTGAACTTGGCCACAAGTAGCAGCGGCAGCAGCAACAACAGCTAAAATGAATCCTATAATAATAATAATGATAAAAAAATCATAACAAGCAACTAATAATAATCAAATATATTATAAACATAACTAAATATACACTGTACAACACGCTCTATGTCTGTGGACTTGCTTGAATGGTTTTAATGGCGTTTCTTACGTAGTAAACAAATTCATAGCAAAATCACGTACAGTTTCGTAAAAATTCGCGAAAAAAATAAAGTTTTTATGAGAATTTTACACTGTCATTTACTAGACACTTTATTGAACTATGCATATGTTAGATACGTAAAAGAATATTAAAATTGACAACTTGCAACTTAGGTTAACAGTTTCCAAGAAATTAAACAAACAACGAGATTTTGGCAAATGTAACTTGCGAATTTCTTCAAAACTGTACTTATAGCAAGAGCAAATAAGTGCCGGGAAGATGTAAGTATTCAGTTCAGTGAGTTAACTTCAACTTGACATAAGACAAAGCAACAACAACAACAACCCAACATAAAAATACTCGCTCTTCTCGCTCTCACTGCCAACACTGCACACAAAACAAACAGACAACCTTTTTGCCGTGGACACTTTTAGCTTAGCAAGCACAAGCGTAATGCCATTAGAACGTATTAACAAATATTCGTGACGGCATATGAGTCGGTCTTAGCCCCAAGGTGTGATTCACGTCAAAAAGGAAGCGAATGTTACAGAATTACTAAAAATAAATCATTTAGTAACCAAAACATTGAAAAGAGAACCAAATTAACTATACCATTGCTCAAATACAAAACGCCGCACACATACGTTCAGCCTGCTGCAAATTTGAATGAATGTAATTTAGCACTTTAGGCACGAAGTTATAGATGCACCGGTAGGAGACGAATCTGTAAAGATGAGTTCAAATGGAAGGCCGTCTCTAAGAGCATAAGTAAATGCAAGTTCGTCTCTCTATTGCTTTGATTATGTTTCTGAAACGCGCACGCGCTTATTATAAGTTATCCAACAGTGTTGCTGTCCCTTTCACACCTACGCGCAATTCCCATTTGTATTTTGTTTTTGATATGAATCAATTAATAGCCGACTCGTTTGCCGCGTACATGCCGTGATGGTTGCACATCAGTGAGCTTAAAAATGTGTTGGCGAGATGCTAGATCGTGCTAGCACGTGCGTACGTTGGATGGCGCCACATTATGCCAAGCTATAATTCAACTATAAGAGATCATGCAATGGGGTAGCGTAATGAAACATATTCTCTTGTAGAGAAGTGGCTCTTAAGAGTTTCCTATAATTTGATTGGCAGAGGGTCAATTATGATCAAATTTGGCATTATTGTGCACACTAGTTAAAAAACTGAAAACTCGGCTGAATTATTGTTAAAAGTTGTTCTAACTATAAATTTTTTGAACAAACATTAATTTAACGCCAAAAGTCGTTTTTTCAAAAGAATAACTGCTCTTTGTCTTGCTTTTGTCTTATTGCATTCGGTTTACAATTTCAAGCGTGGCGCAAGGTACACTTAGCAAGGTATGTTCACTATACCAATCATTTTTTTTTCGCATGCTTATTTTTCAGTTCCGTTGCAAACATCGATAAAGAAGATTGTCTTCTTGCATGAAATAATGCAACTAAAGAGGAAGCGCCTTGCTTTCTCTGTGCATGTACGTCACAAGATCATAATTGGGTGCTCGTGCAAATTATAACAAAAAAGAACGTGCTTGTGACGTCACAAGCCTTTTCCTCTTCGCTTCTGAATAACTGACCTGCGCAGTGCGCCTTATTATTACTACTTTATGGTCATCTCGTATTTTTTTTGTATACGAATGCTTATGCCCATTAAGGCTATATAGCTCCGAGATTAATTTTCTGATCTTGTTTTTGTTCACAGAACGAAAGAACATCCTTCTTTTAGTTCTTACTCTCACGGTCATATGAGTAATATACCTCCGAGATTGATTTATCTAATCCCGCGCTTTCCAAAGTGAGCCTACCTTGTTAAAAATACTTTGGGGTGACGATTTTTCTAGACATGCATGCCGACATTACTTGATTTTCCAAGCGAATTGCTTTTTTTCAAATTGTTTGATAAAATTGATCACAAAATGCTTCATAAAGGGTTACGTTTTGCATAGAAAGTACAATAATACTTAGTAAGGGCTGCTGGAACTTGAACCTGTATCACGATATCTATTGAAAAGAAATCGCTTTTTTACGAAAACAAAACGAAGACAGAGACGAAACGATTGTGAAATCAAGGCTTAAGAAAATCACGAGTTTTGAAAAATTACCCATAGATATTTCCATATAAGCTAAACTAAGAAGCAGGCAGCAAATTTGTTAAAAAAGTTTTTGGAGTTCAGCCTGTTGTGTACTCATTGTAAAAACGTTTAATCCGATTCAAATCACAACATTTGAAAAGTCCAAATTTTGTTGCACTCGAATTTACTATTACTTAGTTTATAAGCACGATTAGTTTTGAATGGACGCCATTTTAAATGTTTTAAGGCCGCAACTGCAACTTATAATAAACACGCCTACCAGTAACCGCTCGGTGTTTGAGTGTGCGTGTCTGAATGGCTGTAATGTGCAATTATAAAACACGCATACGCAACGTTGGCCCCAAAAGTGAGAGAGTGAGCAAGCACACATAGCACATAATGTGCGTGCGTGTGTGTGTGTGTGTGTGTATGTGTTTAGTGAATGGCGCTGTGCACTTTATTTGATTTTGTTTTTTTATTTGTCGTAATCCAAGACTCGTTTTTGACAAACGCTGACAAATTCGGCTCAGATTCAGATATAGCTTCAGTTCAGCTGGCAAATGGCAGAGACTCAGAAGCCAACATAACACCCAGAGGCCAAATACACTTGCAGCATATACAAACTATACACAGATACGCACATACATAGTGACATATATACCACTAGGCAAACGCCTTTTGATTTTAGGCAGCCAAGTGGAATTGCTGCAATTTATTTGCGCATAAAAAATGCAGTGTGTAAACTCCAATTAGACGCTAATTTTTTGCATACACACGAATTTGAATAAATGCAAATGCAAATGCGTGAAGGAGTGTGCTCATGCGTGTGTCCAACCGTGTGTGAGTGCATTGGTATTGGTATTGTGGCAACATTCACCTGGCCGCAGGCTGCAAAGTGAATGGCTTTAAAAGTTTGTAGAACCAATTAATAAAACCAAAGGTACAGTGTTTTCACTGCCATTGGCAGTGATTCAAATGACAAGAGAGACTCACGACAAAAACAAGAGCTTGGAATAGGTATTAATTATGCTAATGAGACGTCTTTTCTATGTGCCGATATTTCAGAGCCACAACCGGCAAAAAATTCCATAACTTTTTCATAAAATTAAGAATAGATGGTGTCAAAAGAACAGTAATTACAGGTTTCATAAAGTACAGGAGAAACACTTGATTGCTATTTCGCCTTAAAAAGCTTAAGTGCATTTTCGAGGGAACTATTGAAAACAACAAGTATTCTTTAACTCTGTTTCAACTTTTTCTAAATTTAAGAACGCAAAAAGAAAAACGATTGAGTTATTTTAAAATTGACATATTTTTTTTAGTGTATAAATTGAGGCAATTTACGATTGCTTAAAGCGAATTATTATGTCGTACAATCGACACTAAAATCTGGATTAGTATAAGATCAGGAAGGCATGCATCCAGTGTGATGTGCGTACGTTCAGAGGGGTCAACATCAACTCTGACCATTACCTTGTTGCAGCCAAGGTTCGCATGCGGCTAAGCATAGCGAAGACCGTTTTTCCTTTTCCACTCAACTCTCTGAGCAGCTTACTCAACCTCCCTCTGACCCTGACAGCGCCGAGGGACTTTGGAAACATATATCCCACTCCCTGCGTGAGCCGCGGAGAACGTCCTTGGTTTCCAACGCCCACTGCCGAGGAACCAATGGTACGATCAGGAGTGTCGCGAAGCTACTGCAGTCAAGAATGCCGCCTATAGAAGGACTCTACAGTCGGCTGCTACGCGATCTGTGCGAGATCACTATAGGGAAATGAGGAAGATCGAGAGTCGCCTTTTCAGACGCAAAAAACACGAGCAGGAAAAGCGTGAGCGAGTGGAGATCGAGATGTGCAGAAGCAGAAATGACGTTAGGAAGTTCTTCAAAAAGCCAAGCGTCTGGATGAAGGATTTAGTACCGGAGCGTCTTCCTGTAGAGATGCAGAGGGAAATCTGGTAGTGGATGCATAGGGTGCACTGAGGTTATAGAGCCAACACTTCTCTGGCTTGCTATCTGGCGATGATGAAAATAATGCCGCCCCGGAGTTAGCTTCCCGACATCCCCAATTATAGGTGACGGCGTGAATATACCGCCGCCTAGCTATGACGAAGTCAGGGTCGCAATCAAGCGGCTCAAAAACAACAAAGCAGCTGGCGCAGATGACCTGATGCTGTTCAAGGCTGGAGGCAATGAGCTGATAAGGTGCATGCACCAGCTCTTTTGCAAAATATGGCTAGAAGAGAGCATGCCCGATGATTGGAATCTTGGTGTCCTCTGCCCTGTTCTCAAGAAGGTGACGCCACGGTGTGGGCCAACTACCGTGGTATCAGCCTCCTTTCTATTGCATATAAGGCCCTATCGAGCGTACTGTGTGAAAGCCGTTTGCGAAAGATCTGATCGGACCTTATCAGTGTGTCTTAAGGCATGGTAAGTCCACCATAGACCAGATATTCACACTATGCCAAATCCTGGAAAAGACCCACGAAAAACAAGTCGACACCCACCATCTCTTTGTTGAATTTGAAGCAGCTTTTGATAGCCCGTTGAGGGATACAAAGTTGGTACGATTATGCAGAATGCCGTTGAGCAACACGCGCACCTCCGCAAATGAGTAGTAGAGACCTCTCCCGCCAGACGAAACTAACACTCTACAAGCCGCTCATCCTTCCCGTTTTACTGTATGGCGCTGAAGCTTGTGATGACGCGGTCTGATGAAAATGCACTTGGAGTGTTTAAGCGGAAAGTATTCCGTAAGATTTTTGGCCCTATACGCGTTGACAACGACTACCGCATACGATGGAACGATAAACTCTATGAGCTTTACGACGACACTGACATAGTCTGGCGAATTAAGATCCAGCAGCACAGTCATGTTGTGCGTATGGATGATAAAGCTCCTGCGAGAATGGTCTACAATGCGGCGGTCGAAAGGAAGCTACGAAAGGGAAGACCATTCCTCCGCTGGAAGGACCAGGTAGTGAGCACGCTAGCTACCTTTGGTATCACCAACTGGACCAAGCACGTGCAAAACAGAGACGCTTGGAGGAGATATTTGCATCAGGCCGTAACCCGGTAACGGTTTGTTATGGCCAGTTAAGAAGAAGAAGATAATAAGATTTAAAATTGCAAATAAATATATATTTTTACTTTAGTTATTTGTGACATCTCAGTAAGAGGGGGAGGCGGTCACCAAATTGCGACAATCTGTACTGTGTGGGTGGGTGTTGTGCGGCTTGTTTAAAAATTTTAAAAATCATGGTGACATTAATTATGACTGAGTATTATATTTTAGTGTATTTAAGTTCATTCTCTGTATTTTGCTTTTCTTTTTTTGCAAACTCGAAGAGAATAAGGCATGTATTTTCTGGTTTCTAACCATTTTACCGGCTGACAGTACGTTCACTCTCTATTCCAACAGTGTAGCTTTCCCTCTCGCTCTTAGGCAAAATCGGCTTATCATTTGATGAGTAAGAGTAAGAAGGGTGGAAGGAAGTGCATGTTCACATTACTTGTAAAACCTTTGGAAGTTTTTTAAATGAAATATATCCAATAATTGGAACTAGTATTCGCCTTGTCGTCGACTTTCGACGACTAAATGAACGTTTTCATAACAGCTCATTATGAAGAGGAGAAACGAGACACGAAATAACAACGTTTGTGTATATAATGTAGTTTGTTGTTATTTTTATCTAAATTTATTACTAACTCTAACTTTTTTTATCTAACGCGGCTTGCACCTAACGGCAATATCTACTTTCACATGGATCGATTTCAATTGTCAATCAACGATACGATTAAAAAAATGGGACATAAATCATAATTTCCATGAGCACCAAATAAAGATGTCTTTTAGGGCAAGCTAAACTCCATGTCAAGGCGCAACTATACTCTCATTAAAACTACCCAAATGGGAAAACAAGTTCTGCGAGCTTTCTGACTACCTGATAAACTCTATAGGGTATGAGTAATCAAAAAAAATTTACAATCGGTGCAATCAGACATTTCAAAAATGTACGTTCTGACGCTGGGCGCGTCAAAACTTTATGAATCGTCATGACGTCATTTATAAACAGGCGCTTCCTTCATTCTAAAAGTGAACTTGCATTCATGAAGCAACACCTGCCAAAATACTCTGACTAGTTCCTAAGCGCTTCGGAACTAGAAAAGACAAGAAATTGAAACTAACATTTATCAATTTGAAATGTTATTTGAACAAACGCAACTTGTTGCCATATGAACAGTTTGTTTGTGCAAAAGATACGCGTATCTGGAGGAGACATAAACTTAAGCAAAAACAGATGGCGAACAAAAATGAGCTTATAAATAGATCTTTACTATTTATGGCTAAATTCTATCTTTAGTCTTTAATTTATCTTTAGTTCCTTTTCACAGCCGTTGTTACTAATTTATTGCCTTTTAAAGCTATATAAGTACAGCTTCCCCGCCCGCACCATAGTATATGGTATATTGTAAACTATCCAACAGTTAATAAATAATAAACAGTCGTACATTAGCAATTTCACAGAATTGACCATTTAAGGCATATAAATCCTTGAGCATAAAGACAACCCGTGGTGTTGCGTGACAGCCAACAAAGACGCAAAAATCATTTGGCAATTACCAGATACGACCATTGCCCCAATATGCTGGCTGTCTGACTGGCTGGCGTTCTGATGTCTTTTGCTGCGTGTGCCCACAGTCGCCCACGACAACAACGAGATCACAACGGAACGTACGGAACAGCTGACCGAGCGAGCAACTGTACAGAGCTCAATAATTGGCAATTATGCGACGAATCAAGTCCAAACCAAATAAGCCAAGCGGCCAACGTGCTTCGACCAACTGCCTTAGATTTGTTCCAACTAAAATCGAAAAAAAATCAAAAAAAGTAAAAGAAAAGATTCATTTTTATAGACACAACAACGCTTGAGATATAAGTAGTCGATATAGTCGATAGTCCGGCTGGCTGGTCTGCCTTTTAGTGCATTTGTTGTTGCTCTCGTTGTTGTTGTAATGAAGTCATTATAAAATATTGCGTCCAATGGCCGCACATAGCAGACCGACCAAACGACGCACTCCAAGTCCGGGCCTAAACACTCGCACGACATTCATTGGCCATAAATTCTCATACGTTCGTGCGCTGCTCAACCTGTCACGACTGAGCTGCTGCGCAGCTTAATCTAATCCAAAAGGCTTTATTTTTTTGTGCCCCTACAAATACTTCTCGACTTTTGGGTTTGTTCGGGCCTGAACCTGCTGTCTGTCAAAGTTCCCAGTTTATTATCAGAGCAGGCTCATTAAGTTAACACTGGGCAGCCAGGGCAAACAGGCGACAGCTGAACAATCTGTTATATAAATTTTTATGCATATGACCCATACACACGGACACACACGTAAAGGCTCATACAATAGACATATTGTGGGAAAACCTATGTTGTCATAGTGGCAATACAAATACTCTTGGAATCGATTACTCGATTAGACAGCCACACCAAAAAATGTTTTTGTATATTGACGCGTTGAATTTGAACTCAATTAGAATTGTTTCAAGCCTAACCTCAAAAAACCCACAAAATATGCGACAAAATGTAATACACTAAAAGCCAATGTCCGCAAAGGCTTAACCTTACAATTGTAACCTAGGCCAACATTTAACATGACCAACCGCATGATCACCACACTCCTGTACATTTTTCGAAGTATTCGAAGCGAAGCAGAATTTCGCTTCCGATCTTCCTGAGTCGTGCCACCATTACAAGCCTGACAAATTCTTCAAGTTTTAGGTGAAACTTCTTCTTTTCGCTGCAGCTTAATTTGAATAGCGAAGATTTTGACTTCTTGTGCCGCTTGACTGATGCTCAATTATAGTAAAGATTTTCGACCATATAAGCATGCATAGATTTTCCAATTCTGCACAAAATGATGAAATAGCAATAACTTTTGAACAGTATATCCGAGTTACTTCATATATTCCATATGAGCATTCTTGTTTTCCCAGGCCCTAGCAAGAAAAAGTAGAGACTAGCCGCGTTTGGGCTCCCCGATTGATGTGGAAAACTATACATTTGATATTGTCAAGGATTTCGAGTACCACCGTCACCATGATGTCACGATGTCAGCATGGAGATCAAGCGGAGACTCACTCTTGCCAATAGATGTTACTTGGGTCTCATGGGCAAATAAGTAGCACAGACGAAACTAACAGTCGATAAGACGCTTATCCTTCCCGTTTTGCTTTATGGAGCTGAAACAAGGTATGAAGGGTGATAACGCTGTCTCATGAATATTGCCTTGCAGTGTTTGTACTCCGCATGATCTTTGGCCCTTTATGCGTTGGCAACGACTACCGCATTCGATGGTGGACATTGACATAGTCAAGCGAATTAACATAAACGGCTCCGCTAGCTAGGCTTAGAAGGTACTGCGAGAATGGTCTTCAATGCGTCTGTTGGAGAAATAATAAAGATTTCCTACAGAGGTAATCCTTAGACATGAACATATACGAGCAACAAACAAGCAGGGTGAACCCTTGTTTGTTGCACAGGTCTTTGGAGTCTTTGGACATGAGATTGCTGAATGATCTGTCTTCATGTACGGACATATACATCAGGCTGAAGTTTGCGTCACTGGCCGATGTGTAAATCTGGACTGGAATTACCAGAAAAGCGAAATAGCAATACAGTTAGATAGCCAGATCACAATAAAGGCGGCAACCCGAATCAAATTATACCTTCTGGGACAACGGAACAAACTCTCACTCCCTGTGGTCACTTGTTACGAAAACGGAAATTTACTTGTTGACAAAATAGCAAGGTAACGACGCTGCAAACTCCTTGACGTGAAGAGAAGATAGAAGAATGAGATGAACCACAGACAGAGTCTGTGCTACAGGCCTCCGACATGCCGAACAGTTGCTGGAGAAGAACTTCGTTAGAATTCTAATTGGTCTGCTTACTACTGTAGGCTGAGAGGACAATATCTGAAGGATTTGTGAACTTAAGAAGGAATCCTGCCTAGAAGGAAATGTAGAATGTCAATGGTTGCAAGCATACCAGAAAATTAGGCTTAGATAGAGCTGGCAGCTTAGTTATAAGCTAAGGGTGCTCAATAGATACCAAGCATATTTTTCAACAACATTATTATTATTTGTGTGCCACAAATATGTTGCCTCCTTTGGCGCAAACTTTATGATAAACTGAACATATACTCGGTAAGCGTGCAAAAAAAATACGTCCAGCCGGCAGCAGTTGCAGCATGCTGAACAATAAATCCAAATCCACCTACCAAAGCAGTAAGAGTACAACGTTGAGCACGGCCCAGACACGTACACAAGGTACACACTTGATAAATATCGCAGGCAGCTCCAGTGAGTGATCACCACAATTGAAGTACGAGCTGCAGTAGCAGCCGCGGTAACACCTGATCTTGCACATACCTCACTCAAAACTGACAAACACTTTGTTTTATCTGTTGGGTCTGTCGCTTGGTCGGTCGGTCGGTCGGTGCAACTGACATGAATGGCAATGCAACTGATTGGGGCAGCAACGGCAACGGCGTTGGTGGGCGCACTCCCTAGGGTTTAATTTGATCAAATTGTTGTGGCGCGCGCCCAATTTCTAATCAAAAATGCAGTCCATTAAATGGATTAAATTGGCTGACCGTGCTTATAAGTTGCAGTTTTACCCAAGCTGCAGCTCATATGCTACAGTCATGTTGTCGTTTGCAGTGCCACCAACTAAGCTAGCTCCAGCTCCAAAGCCGTCCAAGCATTTGCCAGCTGACACGGATGTCGGAGTCGTGCTTCGCAAGCTTGATGATATCATGTCGGTAAGTGTTGCATTTGTCACTTCCTTGAATACCGCTTGACTCACAGGCCAATTATACCGCCTGGACTGCAGCTGCAGCTGAAGTTCATGGAGGTGGGCGAGCATGTGGCCTTTAGTCGACGCCTGCAGCTGTTGTACATCATATTCCAATCGGCCTTCATTATTGTATTCAATGCTTATCATATAGTCATGTATATGGTGCATCTGTTGCTGCATCATGAGACGCCACAAATCGATATCAAAATGGCTTTACTCTATTACGGTTACCATATTATGACCGAATGCATAACGTTGATTGTCACAGTTGTGATCTTTTCTTTAGTAAAAACATCGGTAAGCAAAAAAATATATATTTACTAATTCATTTCTATAAAGCTGTGTTTACGATATTTTATTGGCATTAGTTGATGAATTTTGATTAGATAAGGTATCATATTAGTTAGTAGCTCTACGTATATTCCATAACGTAGTTTGAATATTTATGTATTAGCTGTAAAGCCGTTTACATGCCGTGATGAGCAATATGCTTCGCATGGCGTTGTTATAGACGTCTGCCAGATGATGCGCACCACATTATGTCGCAGGTTATTTCTCGGAACTTGTTAAGAAATGAGACATAAGCGGGACGTGATTTTCCGATAATTTGCATTGCAGCTATATGGCATAGAGTACCGGTTTTTGAAAAGTTCTTCTAACCATAAATTCCTTCAACAAGTAAGTTACCGTAAGCACAGCTTAAGTAATTTTAAATTTTTCATACAGCTTTATGACATTCTGCGTGAATTTAACAAGTTAAATATATTTGCCACCGATGAGGCATTGAGATGCCGAGTAAGTCTGCTTTAATAAGCAAATTAACTCTAACTTGAACTTCCGCTTTTTTAGCTGTGCCAACTGAGCATTACTGTACAAACCCAGCTGAAAGACTTTACGGTTTTTGGACTGTTTTCATTGAGTCCCCCTTTGCTGACAGCGGTGCGTATACGTTATGTAAAAATTGAAGGTTTTCAAGCCGAAACTGTATCGTTTGAGGTATATGCAATTTTTTATAATTTTTTTTTCATATTTTTCATACTTTTCAACAATTGAATTTAAATACTATACTATGAATTTATTCATATCTCGCACCCACCTGATAAACCATTCATATTTTTGCACTTACTGAACATGTTCGAAAGCAAAAGTTCCACGTAGCGGATTTTGGTGTTTTTTTTAACTGATTTGTGTTTTGCAACCACAACTTTACTAAAACTATAATTTCTTGTTTTGATAGCTCATCTTTATTGTCTTTTTCCATTGTTAAGAACTAGTGAAAGTTTCTACTACCAATCATTTTTTCATTTTACAATAGCGGTATATCGATGAAACCAGGGATTCAACCCAAAACTTATTTCGGATACGGTTACGATTACCGTATTACTGGTACTATTGATCCGGTTTTATCTCGGCTTTGTTTTTTCAATAATATCGGGTTTGATTCGATTCAGCGATAAGTGTTTTGGTTTACCGGTTAATCAGCTTTCTCTACAAATATCGAAGAGCGTGAAAGGAATAGAAAGGACTCTTCGGTCGTAAATTTTTGCTGAAAACCTTCCATTTTCAAAGCAGTGTACGTGTAATACTGCTTGTGTTGCTGTCTCTGTTAGACCGACTCACCTGTAGCCAAAATTAAGAAAGAGAAACAGCAAAAGAAACTTAAATGTATGGGAGCTAGAAACAGATTGTGTTGTCTAGTGTTACACTTTTTATGGCAGGAGCAGCGTTATTATAATGCGGCCCATACACCCAGCAATCACAGTGTTAAGGGATTGTCAATTACATGAATTTGATGCATTGAAAATATCTTTACTCTGTAAAAAGTTATGAATGTTGCTGAAAAGAAGTCAGATGAAAACCCTTCACAGAATGACGGAGTGTAGAACAAAATAAAGTTATTGGAATAACACACTACATCGACAACGAAAACACCAACGACAACGCACGAACACAAAAACATCGCCAAATCACCGTAAAAGAATTAATTTTTTGGCCAATCGCAATAATAAGAAACAAACCGAAATCGTACCGGTATACATATATAGGTTACAATTCGCTTATTTCGGAAAAATTATAACAGTTAACGTTTATCGGTTTTAAAAAAAAATGTATTTCGGTTACGGTACGGTTACGCTTTCAAAATTCAATCGGTTTTTTTAATAACTGTTACGGTTACGATTACGGTCTGAATCACTATCGAAACATAGAAAAGACATAATATTTCTGCCAAAAAAAACACAAGACGTTTGTCAGAATAAAAAAAAATTTTTGAAATAAGCGAGAATTTGCAAGCAGGCTGTAACAGAGATCTCAATACGGGTTTGCCTTAAATTTTAAAACTCTTAAATCATCTCATCGTAATATATTCTTATCAAATAACATCATCTTGTCATCGCTTTTCTCCTAATCCGTAAAGTACAGGATCCTCAATATCATGTCGTGTCGTGTCTTGTCATCTAATCATCTCATTATCATATCTTATTATTACATCATATTATCTCATCACATCAATTCAAATCATCTGATCCTCTCACTCGGTATCATTAAAATCTTTACCAAGATTGCTTTATTTAATTTTAATACCGAAATTTGGTCACCATAACTTAAGTCTACGATCTTGCCATTTCGTTGACATTCAACCTTTTAAGTAAAAAGCAACTGCGCGATAAAAGGACTGCCATAAAAGGAGTGCAAGTTTTTCTAATCGGATTTAATGACGTCAAAACAATGTTGCCACCCAGTTAAGTTAAGACGAAATCGAGAGTGTTGCAGTAACAGTTTCATTTCGCCCATTTTCAAAAAACGAACAACAAATTAATTGCATTTGCTTTAACTCTAACGATACAGAAATCGGTTTGCCTACCTGATCTTTTTAGGCTAATTAGCTATAACAACGACTTATTTAGATGCTTTCCGGCATGATTACCTACATTGTGATACTAATGCAGACCGCAGGCGATGACCAAATCTTGGGCAAATAGCAAATGAATCAGGGATTCTGAAAATCACAGTTGGAGTTGCTTTTTGTGTAAAAATCTCACGTAGCTTATGAGCCACTTTTTGTGCCTGGCAAACTATCAGGTTTGGCGTCTGACTGTTTGCTTATGGGCGGTACTTAATAGATAGATACACACGCACATACGCATAATATTTCAGTGGAGTTTTTTGTGCGTTTTAAAAATTGTTATTGCACATTTAAAGGCGTCATTATTAGCGCTACACGGTCCCACTAATAATTGTTTAAAATAGAATCGCGCTAATTGGGCCAAGTGGAATGGAGCCAGTCAACAAGCCGCAGCCCCAGTCTCAGTCTCCAGTCTCAGTTCCAGTCAACTGTCTAGCCTTTTTTATTGTGGTTGTTGTCTGTATGTTACCATGTTTTTGTTGTAGCTGTTGTTGTCTTGAAGTTATATGTAGCATACAACATTGTGGCCATCTGTGGCCAATGTTCAGTGCGTTTTTATTTTATTTTTTTAGTTTTGTTATCACATAAATTGTAAGTTAAAATCTTGATCTGCAAATCATTTTCGACAACTTTACGGCATGCGTCGGCCGTGTATTGCTCGATTGATATATGCATATAGTACATTGTATGTAAGTGTATCGCAGAGATATCATATAACTGCGTTAACTCCAGTTAATGGTTTCCCATTGCATTTCCTGCCATAGTTTAAGCCCCCTTTGACACACATACACACACTTGGTTTCTTCTACGTTGAATTATTTACGCAACTAACTAAGCTGACATTTAATTTAAGTTCCAACACCAGGCGGCATACCAAGCCATGTTGCAGCCACAAAGTGTAAAAGGCAGCAGAGTGACAGCTGCACATATGGCCAGGAACTAATGGCTAAACCTTGGTAGTACTTGAGACTAGTCAACTTTAATATATGTTGCCTAACTAACAAATTGAATTTATGCATTTATGCCAAAAGATGACGATGAAGATGATGAAGATGATGTTGTGTGTTGCTGTTGCCGATAAAGATGATGATGAAATTGTTGCAGATGATGAGGTTGTGTCGGCTGTTGAATGTTGTTGACGCCGACGCCATGCACCATTTCAATGTCGATCATGCCACAAGAAAGCAGCTTCAGCTGTCAATTCAATTGTTGGACATGTCTCAGTAACATTAAAACCAATTTGCAATTAGCCAGGCACACAGCGGATATGGATATGCGTTACAATGGAGTCTAAGTCTAAGGCCAACTTGTGACTCTTGGTTACCGTGAGAAATTTCAATTATTTTAATTAGCGCAACGACAACGACGATGACGACGACGACGACGATGACGCTCTGCTTTATTAGGAGAGCTTACGCGGCGACTCGTATACAACTACGACTATCAAGACTGCGACAAGGAAGATGACGACAGCGCAAAACTTTAGCCAGACCTGTCAGGCTGTGCTCTGTTCCCGTGCCCGTTCGCACTCGTCGGCGTCTGTGCAGAGTCTGTGACCAATTTCCGCTGCGCACACGCAACAGCGCAGTCGCAGTCGCAGTCGCTGTCACTGCCGCTGTTGTTGCACTCTGGCGGCGTCGGCGTCGACGGCACAATCGCTGCCTATGGAATGCGACTGTCGCTGCAGTTGATAGCGCGACTGCAGCCAGAACAGGATTCTAAAGCGAACGGCATAGCCGCCTAATGACATGTTTTGGATAATGATGAAACCACAACACTAACAGAGACGACAAAGAGCCAGAGACTGAGCCAGAGACAGAGACCTGCGCACTCTCTGGCTGGACCTTGTTGTGGCGATAAGGCTTGGAACTTAATTTAAATTGATGACACTCGTTGTGGCTTGTTGCATGTTACTTGTGCTCCGTGTGCACACGGCCGCTTCCTCTGGGGCAGCTAGCCATTTGGAAAATTGCACGCTTGTAATTTTGCAGCATGTTAGCAAGCAAATCAATCTGCATGCCAACTGCCTCGACTGCCACATATCTTTGTCAGTTGTCAGTTGTTAGCCAAGTATGTGTGCATTGAGTGGACCACCCAATCGATTTGGCAGCGGCAGATACAGATGTAGCCAAAAAACAAAACAAAAAAACGAGCTTTTCAAGCAGCTTAGTAGGGTAGCCGAGGCTTAAATACTCTGATATAATTTCATAGAGGTATATACCAATTATATCTATGAAGATCGGTATGCGTACAAAGCGAGATACTAGGAAACTCTTATACTACAGTAACATAACGAAGTACGTTCTGATTACAGACAGATTTGAATCAGACATCGTCTCATAGCGCAAAACGGAAAGGATGAGTGTTTTGTATGGTGTTAATTTCTCCTCTGGCAAGAGTTATCTTGATTACTCATTTGCCTACTGAGAACAAAGTAGCATTGATGAGCAAGCGTGATTCTTAGCTGAAATAGTTCTTCGTTGGGTGTGGCCCAAACGTAGAGCCCCTCTACTTGAAGAAAACATGTAATTTGTCTGTCTCTTATTTACAATCAGATCCAACCTGACAGATTCTCTTTTTCCGTCACAAAGTTATATGAGTTGAAAGAGAATGGTCCCGTTCCGATCCATTCCATACTTTTGCAACACACTCTCCGTCACAAAGTTGAAGGAGTATCAAGAGTGGACGTAGCCTTGTCTTTACGCAAAAAAGTATAGAAGATTTGCGTTACGAGTAATGAATGCACCAATTCAAATGCCAAAAAAAAACATATTTTGGTCCAGGCATTCGATGCTGAACCTGGATATCTGAAAACGTACTCAAATTTTTTAATTTGTTTACCATTTAGGTCAGGATTTCAATCGATAGAGCTCATTTCTTGCCTCCGGCGCCAAAAGCCCATTGACGACAATGTAGAAATACCTAAACGTAAGATCAGAGCAGTTTCCTCTCTAATCTAAAAAAAAAAATATTTTATACCCAAAATTGCGCAACATTCTTGTCCATCGAATTGTCATTTCTCGAACAATAATTTTAAAATTGGATCTAAATTGGATTCTTGCGCTAAAAAAATATCTCTTATCTTTATGTAAAATTCGAATTGTCACACTTTTGGGAACCATCTTCATATTAACATATGTTCAAGACGCTCGAGTTAGCAATAAACTATGTAGGACTCATGTTTATACCCTGTACACAAAGTGTAAATGGGTATTATAAGTTTGTGCAATGTATGTAAAAGGCAGAAGAAGGCGTGGCAGACCATATGTTCCATGGGCAAAAATGATCAAGAACAATAGTCGAGTCGATATAGCCATGTCCGTCTCTCCGTGTTAATCTCTGTTTCTCAGAGACTAAGAGTTAGAGCAAAAAATGTTTACGAAAAGATAAAGGTAATAAAGTTTCAACTTTAGATCCCTCCTCCAACAAACTGCAACAAAATTTCACTTTTTATATAAATTCTAATATTAAAGCTAACTTGGTACGTAGACTTATGTTAGACTTATTAACCGAACAATGTTGACCTTGAATCCCCTCCTACCCCCGCAATACAATTACCTTTATTTCGCCCATACACCTCAAAGAAGGGATACGAAAAATTATACAGAAATTAGATTTTCATGAGAGAAATGGGTATACATTCTTTTTTTAGGCTCATATGCCGGCCACCTGTTTCTAGCTCACTACGGTCAGAGGGGGCCGCTCATCGGCAGGCCGACACAAAAAACGGGCAATTTGTTGAAAGCATACTTTTTTGAACTTAAACCAGGGGTATCCGCCCCTGCTCGCTTCGCTCAACTTATGTGCTCCTAAGATTTACCAAGTTTCTTCTACTCCGTCTTTTTCTATACACAAATTATCGGTTCGACGCAGTGAGTTAGTTGTTTCCCGTTGCTTGTCATATGTTTTACGCATTTTTTCTTTATGACGTAGTATTTTTTTCTTCTTCAGTGCGATTTAGTTTTTGCGATTCATTTATTCATTTTTTTCCTTTACTACTACAGCATTTAAGAGAATCGAGAAGGACAGTTGACTGGCAAAATTAAAGTTGTTTTCCCTTACTAATATAGCGCTTAGGTAGCACGCATGAGAAACGAGGAAAAGTAAATGATATTAACAACAGATAGAAAATTCACCCAAATTTAAATAATAATTAATTCGAAAGCTAAAAAAAATGCGAACATTTTATGTTGTAGATAAATTTGAGTACCTTTGCTGTATTTTACAGTGTTATTGTAAAAAAAACATTATATTGAAATAAAACAAGACGTATCAAATATTGTTCACTACTCTACCGAAGAACAAATGTTAGTTGAAATTTTTTATTCTTTAGTTTTGCGTGAAATTCCTTATTTATAAATCAAGAAAGTGATTGACGTATTTTAAAAAATGTTTATATAAATGCGCTAAGCAAAATTTCAGTGTGGTACCGATTACTTCGCAATAACGCAACGTTTGCAGGAGAAACCTATACCATTCGAAAGACAAAATGATTGCGGCTTGCAGAATATAATCTCCATCTGAAGCCGTTGCGTTTTACACAGGTAAAAATTGATTTGAAGTAAAATAACAACAACAAAATACATTGTACACACAAACGTTGTTATTTCGTGTTTCGACGATAAGCCGAAGACTGTTTCATATAAATATATTTCATTCAAATATGAATATGGGCTTTCTCATCCTCTCCTATTGAAAGAGATTGAGATTTAGGCTTTTGTTTTGACAAGAAAGTGCATATTGAGATAAGAGTGTGAACCATATCTCCTTAGTCTCTTCAATATTTGCACTTTCTAAATAATTCATGTTAAATTAAAAGCAAAAAAAAAATTATAATTAAATGTTACTTAAATGTAAGACACTACTTTATGGCTTAAAATTAAAAGGTAAAGCAGTAAAAGCAAAAAAGTGAATACGATAATCTTAAGCTGCTTATGACAACTATCGATAATGAAGCTTGCAGACATACATATGTAAGTAGTGCTTAAAGTGGGCACATAGTAATCGCTTTATATACCACAATCTATGGGCTTATTTAAACCGAACTTAAACTTTTTATTTAGAACTAATAATGTATACTTATGTGCAATCCCTAATAATATATTAATATGAAAAACGAGTATTTTGTACTAAGAGGGGCGTGGTGTGGGTTATGGAAATTCTTACTTCCGATCGAGATGAACTATAACTCAAATTAAAGATAATTTTGTTTCAATGTATACCAGACAGTACCTCAATCGGAAGCAAGATTTTCGTGTAATATGCATTCGAAATTAACGGCCCGAAATTTGGTGAAAAAAATTTGTTTATAGCTATAGGATGTCAAATTAAGGTGAAATTTTCACACCTAGTCTAATTAAACAAAAAGTTCCAAACCAAAATTTGGGAAAAAGAGCGTGTGAACTTATAATATTAAGGCCTAGAACACTGAAGATAAGGAATTGAGAAGCGGTAAATGAACTATTCTTTGTATGAATGCTTAAGATACGGCTGTTTTCTGTACTTCTCCTGGAGAATCAGACTGCTCATGGAATATTAAAATAAAAGTGAGAACGCTGTGTACCTTCAAGATTGTGCTTTGATAATTCTATGGTCTACATGATTACTGTTTGCCAAGAGGCTTACTTTTGTGCAACACAACGAACCAAAATGAAGAAGTTGAGTTGGCTCCTTGCTAGCAGGTCCTAGCTGAACATCAGGCTTTGAGGCTAAGCTTATAAGCACGTCTCTGAATATAAATAATGCCCACATGGAGAATTGCTTGCGGAATAATACTTTACGCTTCATGACTGGGGTTCCAAGGTGTATCAATTTGAACATTGATGCGATCCCGGTTCAAATTGCTGCCTCAAATTTGAGGCATAGTATCGACAAACTTGCGCCAAAACATTCATACTTAAAGTTTGCAATGCGAATCAACAGAGCCTCGGCGAGTTTCCCGTCAATTTCATCAACTTTCAGTGGAGTTGATTAAACTTTCAAGCAAGGTTTGCTTATTTTAGGGCTTCATACAGAATCAAGTTTTTCAAAACTACTGTAGAGTATTGTACAACGAAAAGGAAATGCACTTGCATTAAACTTATAGCCATGGTGTCAATTGTTGAGGTTGCAATTAACTGCAGCGCTCAATTAAAGCGAAACTGCATGATACAACACCAAAAACACCAAAAACAAGAGAACCAACAACCAATTGCTGCCTACGCAATGCCACCGCACGCAGCAGCTGTGCAGCTCCCCCGGGAGCACGCAATGTGACTTGCTGCCACACAAAATGTTGATGCAGTGCTCCTGCTGCGTATGAATGGCCATTATGGGGCTGCTCCAGCAGCAGCAGCAGCAGGAGCAGCGGCGGCGACTTTAACAATTATACACAATAACAATAAATACGCGAAATGAAAATGAAATAGTGGCATGCAACAAGAGATTCGCGTCCACTGATAGATATACTGCAGCAATTTGGTCAACTCCACGATCTGTAGCGCTCAGATACAGATACTTACTACAACGACAACAACGACTTACTACACATGCAGCGTGAGATTAGAGAGCGGCAGATTGGCAACGTGGCAACTGAGACTGTAAACTTGACTTGACTGTCGCTGAGTTTCGTGGTGACACAATCTTCTGGCTGGCCACTTGGCCAGTTATATGTTAATTTTGTGGACGCCATTTTGAGCTGTGTCAACTGCCACAATGTAGGGCTGTGTACAGTAGTCATTGCTCATATGGCACAACTCGTAGTGTGCTGAACTCCAGTAGAAGGTAAAACAAATAACAAGTGACAAGCAGAACAAAATATCGCATTTCAAAAACAGACAATGCAATCATTAATCAACGGAAACATAAAGGCAAGAGGGGAAAACCATTGTGACGCGTCGAACTTGTGATGCCCTTGTAAATCAGTTGATTGTGTTCCACAGCAGCTGTTTTACTGTTGGCTGATTTTAATCATGGTAAGAAGTTCGAACTTGCTTGCAAATTGGTTTATTGTTTTTTTTGTGAATGCTACTTCTTTTTTATGATTTTTAATAGTTTTTTTTTATTATATTAACGATTTTTACAGAAACATTTAAACTAATTAGTATTTTGAAAAATTTAACTCTTTCAAAACATGTTCACACTTTCATTTCGCAAGTGCAATAAAGTCAAAATTGATGTGAATCTTTCTATAGACTCATGTAGACTTTTTCTTAAATGGTCATTACAATCTGTCAACAGGTTACGGCCTAATGTAGAGCACTTGTCCCGTCTCAAATCGGTGATACCAAAGAAAGTTAGTGTGCTCACTACCTAGTCCTTTCAACGGAGACATAGCCTACCCCTTCTTCACCGTCCATCAACAGCCACAATGAAGAATTTTCCCGCAGGAGCTAAATGTCAAAGTCGTTACCAACGCGTAGAGGGCCAAAGATCTTACGGAGTACTGCTATAAAGCAAAACGGGAAGGATGAGCGTCGTATAGAGTGTTAGTTTCGTCAAGCGATAGTGGTCTCTACAACTCATTTGCCTACTGAAACAAAAGTAACATCTATTGCCAAGAGTGATTCTCCGTTTGATCTCCATGCTGACATCGTTTTTCATCGTGACGGTGGTGCCAAGGTAGACGAAATCCAACATCAAAGGTATTGTTCTCAACATGTAGACTTGTATATGGTTATATACGAATCTGTGCCTTATATAAAAACAACTCCTCGCCTATAATTAAAATTGAATCTTCATGTAAATTTGCCGGTGTAAACGCTACAGTCACCGAATCGTTCAATAGATATAGACTCACGTCAACTATTTGTCTCTGTATTATAAAGATATAAATTTCCTCTGTTATAATATAAATCTCATCTTCGTAAATATTCTGTATTAACGCTGCATTAACTAAGTTTGACTATGGAGTCTATACTATAAGCTTATGTGGACTTAAATATATTTCTTTTTTACTTTCTGTATTACCTTAAAGAATTCCTCTGCTATAATTTAAATGATGTAGACTTAAATACAATATATTTTCGACAAATTTGACCTTAATTTTAGGACCTTGAGTAAAATATAACTTTTCCTGTTAAGCAATCGCTAATTTCGAATCCTCAAACCGCATTTTATTTTGTAATTCGTTTTTCGAATTATTGGTATTTATATAAAAAAAAAATTTGATTTCGCAGCTTGCGTTCCATTTGAAAAGATTGCGACATTTAACATAATTCGAACTAAATCGAAAGTGAAATGGTGAATTTTTAGAGATGATCAAAACTGTGTTACTGTCGAAAAACTCGAAATATCAAATATGTGGTCATCAGCACTGTTAGTTCTGCATTCAGAGTATACAATGCATTGGAAATGTTATTCTGTATTATCTAATTTGTGGTAGTTCCAATTCCTCGTTTTTTTAAGCGATTAAACAGTAAAACTTGTACAGTTGTGCTTATTTTTGCAATATTCAGTTCAACTTCTAAGATGTTTGCTTTGTGTTAAGCATTCTTCGTCAAAAAGTGCGCATACTCTTTGTTAGTGTATAACAAGCGTTAATGTCCGTACTTTTGGGTATTTTGTGCGTTACTTACTGTTAATATTGTGCAATAATTATTAATGAAAACCAGCGTAGATAAATTACTTCCACATTAATCTGGAGTATGTATCAGCGCTATGAGTAATGCTGCCCAAGCTGCTTCTGGTTCTGGTTCTTGCCCTTTGGCAGTACTTCGACTCTAACTAGCTGTCTCTCTGTCTCGCTGCCGAGTCGTTGCACGATTATTCAAGGTGTTACAGTCAAGTGTTAAATCCGCACAAGTTCAATGACTGCCAAATCAACAATAACGGACTCTTTTAATAATAAACATTTGAAGTTGAAAGTTAAAGTTGTCTTGTAGGTAAACAATACAACTCTGAACATTGTATTCAATATGTGTGCGACCTTGATTGGTCAACATTTGTGTTTTTTTTTTCGGTCATTTATGAGTTATGTATACGATCCGTAGTACGTACTATTCAAGTTTGATTGGCATAGCCTGACAGCTGTGCTCAAATTTATTATACCCTGCACCCAAAGGTTATGGGGCATATTAAATCCAAAAAAACTGCGGTAAGTAAGAGTAAGACCCCACAAAGTATGCATGTAGAAGCGACTGTGGTCATTGCGTCGGCTAGAATTCTGGCATTATGCTGTTCTTGTGTTGGTTTAGCTAACTCGACCTTCACTGGCGTCCTCTGTGCCCTTTGTGCCTAGCAGGCAGAAATCTGTCACTGATCCATCCATAGGGTGACATCATACACAGCGCGGCTGTTGACGTACTTTTTATATAGCGGACGGCCAGCTCCTGGAGTCGTACGTTGATGTCCTTGGCGTGGGTTCCCTGCTTTATAAATTCTTTGAGACACTTGCGAAGCATGGGTACAGCTCGAGCTCCGCAGCATGTTTAAGTCCTTCTGTCTTGTGTTTTATACCCAGACAACCATGGTCTGGGTATCTAGTTTAGCTCTATGGCATCTAGTTTTCCTGTTGTGTGTTGAAGTCTACTTGCTGTACCAGAGTCCCTACGTGAGAAAAGATATGGATTTAGCCAAGCACCATGACCTCCCAACAAAATACTTTGTTTGTGAACAATAGATATATATAAATATTTGTTGATATTAAAATGAAACTTGCGTCGATAAAAAGCAAAAAATTAAGAAGCTTTAACCGTTTGAACGAAAAAAAATCCAAGAAACGCGTATCAGTTTGTTGCTCTATAGATTTGGTTTAATGACTTGGGATATAGATGATCTATTGACGTCAAGCTTACATGTTTATAATGAACTGATCATGATTTGATGTCATTATGAAGTAGGGAGAGTATTTGAAGTAGTCCTGTCCAATTCAGAGTACAATGCAGTTATATATGACTCTGGAACCATTTAAAACAATCAATCAACAATACAGTTTCGTCCTTATTTAAGGTGCACCACGATATTTGATACACTTGATTATAAGAGTTGTTTTCTTGAAACGTTCGTTTCGACTCACACTAGGGGGGAAGGGGTTACCCAATTGATTATGTTTGATTACATAGGGGGAGGGAAGGTAGTGATGATGTCATCAATTTAAAATTTATATTTTCGTACTTTCAAGAAAAAGATGAATATGCAGCGAACACGATATTCCAGTCGTTTCTAATTTTGGAATTTAATATTTGGCCATCAAGGTGTGAAGGAAGCTTACTCCTCTCTTTGCGCATTCAAGGTGATGCCTTTTCAAAAAAGCTCAACTTTTGTCTGCCGGATTACTGTAGCGTGTTCCAGATATTATGCCTAAAAGATTCTATCATTGAATATATACAATGTTCATATCCGACATCTTCAAAATGTCGCAATTTCTTTATAAGATGACAGTTATTAGTCTAATATTTAGTAGCTGACGATCCTTACAAACACTGTCGTGACCCCATAATCTGATAAGGAATCAATTACTCCCCAACTGTGGCGTAGAGAGATACGCACAAACCTTTCCTTAAATGGCAAAACTGACAAAACGGTGAAACGCCCACCTCTATTCATGTCTGCCTTCCTTTTGTAGAACGCTCAAACATCTTGTTACTTACTTAAAGGAAAGCATCTCGTAGCTGTCCGTAATTAGTCCTAAAAGGATTCCAGATTTTATCTGTGCATATGAAGAAGAGGAATCATACCTGATGCGCCAATCATGTTTTCTTTAAGCGAAAAAGGCTTTTACATCCTAATGTATCACAAATTAGTTGGCCTTCTAAACTGATTGATTACTGCAACTAACATCTAAAATAGATTAGATCCAAAAGTAGTTTTGTTTTTTTGTATGTTTTGGGACTCCATTGAATGATTTTATTAAAAGCGATAAATGCGAAGCCAATATTCCATTTACTTCTAACGTTCAAGATTTGCTGGAGACAAAATTGGAAGAAGCCAAAGTGTTATATTAAAGTCAGTCAACAAAAATGAAATTTAACAAAAATGGGCAAAAACGTGATATAAATGGACGGCCCCCTAGTGTACTACACCTAGTTCATAAAATAGCTGTACATATAAAAAGAAGTATTTTTATGGAATTTTTTTTTTGATAATACCTTTAGTGCACTTTTATTGCAGCCAGACCTTGATTCAGAGGTATGTTAACCTTACCGCTAAACCCAACCCCTACAAGAATGAAGGTCATCGGGTACTTCTTGTCCCAAGCCCGCACTTTCCAAGTGGGAAAGCAATAGAGGCTTTGAAAGTGACAGAACCCAAAGACATGCTAGATAGGCCCCATAATTATCACCCCGGACCGGATTTTCTTTAATGCTCCATTTTCGAAACAAGAAATTTTTGAACAGTTTTAACCTTTTTTTCTTAAGATCTAAGGAAAACCGTAAGTAAAATCCACTACTTGCAGTAAGTTGCATAGGTTAGAGGGCATATTATAGTCGGACTATGCCGACTTTGCTCAGTTCGCTTGTTTTTGGTTTTCAAAATAATTTTGATAAGTCAACATGCAAAATAATTTTGCCAAGCAGTTGATGATTTCCTGGCTTAGAAGTTGGCTCTTATGCCATCGTAAGTATGTGTTTGTTGACCATTATAGCTGCGTTTATGTAAGCAGCAGAGAAATGAAACTAGTAGAAATTCTCAACACACTCACGCCGTAGTAACGTTTGTACTGCAAGGTGCAGCCCAGTCAGAATTCGGAAATCGACACGTTCGGCACATAAACAAGTTTAATTATTACACAACATGAGCATTGAAATTAAAAATGAAGACGTCAAAAGAGCAGCTACATTGAATTATTTGCCTCTTATCATATAAATACACACATGGCAAGTATATGAGACGGCGAGCAGCTCGTCACCGGCTTCTGGGAATCGCAAAAGACGTTCCAAATTAGAATATATGAAAATTTGCTTTCCATATCAGAAGTTCGGAGCGCGTCATACAGTGCAGTGGCGTTTAACAGCAACAAAAAAAATATATATATATATAAATAAATATATATAATAAATAAAGTTTATAAAAACGCTCGTACCGTTCCGTCCAGAGCGGTCAAGTTGTAAACTTGCTTACAAATTTGAAAAACATAAAGTATTAAATTAAAATTTGGCACGTTGCTTCTACTCTAGAGCGCTGCGCTGTAAACCTTTAAACGCGTTTGAGCCCCTTCGAAAACAAAATCGAAAAAAAAACGCTTTAAGCGTTCGTATTCGTTACGGCCGAAGTGTGCAGGTCGCTTTGCTGCCATTCGTGTTCGGGTTTGCTGCTGTGCCGCTCGTGTTGAGGCTTTCGCTTTCAGTTGCTGTTCGTTGCTGCGCACGATTGGTGCGCATTTTGTGCTGTGCTCACGCTAACGGTTAAGTTATAGTCAGGCTCGCGAACGCGTACAAAAGCCGAGCTTAGTGTGCAAAGCCAACGGTAATTCGAAAAGAAGAAAAACTGTGGCATCATAATACATAATACTCACATGACATATAGAATGTGCTGATTTTAATCATGGATAAAGTTATACATCGCGGTTCGGTGTCTTCTACCAAATCGCTGGAGTTACCCGTTACACCCTCGCGTTCGCCCAAAAAAGTGTCCTTTTCCGATGAGCTGCCGCAGTCGAATGCCAGCACTACACCAAAATCCCAGGCAGCGCAGCCACATGTCGTGAGTCACGTGCTGTTGCAGGCAGCTCAATATCTCGAAAGACTGCATGGTGCTCACGACTATGCAGATGATGCATCTGCTGATAAAACGACCGATAACAATCAAGCAGCTGTGCTGGACTTGGTTAACCCGCCGTTGGAACTTCAAACTAGTACGTTAAGTGCAGACTCTCCCAGCATACTGATAGCTGACAAGCAGGAAGCTAATGAACTGCAATCAGCGGATTCAACGTACACGGAGCAACACAACCTCAATTTAGATAAAAATTGCAGCTCCATGGAGTTGGAGGCGCGACGTGAAAAGCGACGCTGGCTATTGATATCGGAATGCAGCGCCCTTTTCGATGAGGGCAAACACACACGTGAGGCTTTTCGCAAGCTCTTTTTAGACGAGGTAAGTTATGCTTTTTAATTAGCAACAAAACATGCCCGACACACTCAGGCAACTCTGGCAATGCCCTGCTGTTGCTCTGGATTCTTGATCAGGTCTGTTGACCTTGTGCTACATAACGCCCGTGGTCCTTTACCTGTTCCCCAAAGTTTAAAACTTGTTTTGCCGATTTGTTTTTAAATACACATTTTTATCAGAGCTTCTTTTTTGTGTATCTTTTTTCTTCATATTTTTTATGGGCCACAAGAAAGCTGTTCAACCAGTCCCAATCCCAGCCCAACTCAAGCGATAAACAAAATAATATGCACATTTTTCAACAATTTGTTGTTAGTTAGTTACGCTTCTTGTTTTTGTTGTTGTGCGTCTAATTAATAAAGCTCAATGCAGACAATATGAGTTCGTGATGTTTACTTATCATAATTAATATTGTAATTTATGCCAAATATGATTGCATAGTTCACATAGTTGGCTTAGTGCTTGATGGACAGCTATCAAGCCCATATTTACCACGAGGGTTGCCTTTTGTTTTTCGAAAATAGCGGATCAAAATTATAAGTTTTCGGAAACAATATTTTTGTAACTGTTACAAATTCCGATCTGTCGTTGTAAGAATGCTGCTTATACTTAGTACTAGATGCTTGTTTTGGCGTAAAATTCCGTTCTATTACGAACGACCATAAGGAAGAAAGGCATGTAGGCTTCAAGACAAAGATTCTAATCATTTTGACAAATCGGAAGGAGGAACACGTAGAGTGGCTTTTCAAGTTGTTCTCCATGCATATCGATACACTTTTTCATTCGTTCGAAAGCATTTTCGAAATACTTTTGGTACTTCGAATGAGTTTGCTCCGAAATATGAGCCACTTCAATTCTCTACGGTGGATCAAAGTATATTTTACATTTTAATCTGTTAGATTAACCATAACCTCGCGTCTCCATGTTGCGAAGAGATATAGGATACACTCATCATCCAGGCGCCTCTACTTCATGCACGCCAAGAACATGTTACACAATTTGAAAAATCCATGCATGAGACTTCGTAGACTTCACTTATTTCAAGTGATTCTTGCCTATCTTAATGCACCCCATACACACAGCAACCGGCTGGCTAACTTCAAAATCAAAATATTTTGTCGGTTGGCCAACTAATTGTGGTGTGTATTGGGGCGTAAGATAATGCTTACTTTGAAAAGAAACGTAACATCAAATTAAAACAAAGATGGTTTGTTTTGAACCTATAAACACCTGTTTTGATCTCACAAATTATAGATGTGAAAAATTCGACTATAACTAAAAGAAAAAGAAAACGAGAAAACTTAGTTAATAATATTTGGATCTTAAGATGGAAAAAAGAGCTACATAAGAAGAAGATCAGGTCGCTAATTCCGTATATTAATACGTAATATTCTTCTATATGTATACGTAAGCCGCCAACTATACAACGGAGTTCCTGAATTCATTAAATTTCCCAGAGTTAGTCACATATTAGGCCTTGGAACCTTAATTAACCGAAATTGATTAAAAGATTGATCGTGAAACAACTCAAATCAACTCTCTGCCTTTCCCCCTTTTTTCACTTTCCTTATTATGAGCATATTATGAGCTTTGTTATTTAATTTAAGGTATTTTGTTACAATTTCAAGTTCATTGAGTATCACTTTTTGATCTAGCGTAAATTGTACTTATTTGAAGTAATCTGAAACCGATTTGGACTTAAAACTCTTCGTTCGTTTATTGATTACTCGCAAATTCCACTTCGAAGCGCTGGGTTTATGGCTGTGTGAATTTGGATTCTTTTCGAGGAAGCATCACGGTTGTATTTCTTCAATTTACCTTTGCACCAATCTCCTCTAGCCTGGCTTTGTGCGATTCTCCAGTTTTGTAGCTTTCAATGGGAGCAAACGATCGGGCCATATCACTGCCCGCACGTGGTCTGGCAAAAGAACTGACTTCACTTAACGAATTTTGAAAGTCGTCGCACTATGCTGTAAAGTGGTGGCACTAATGCCCAGAGAGGACTCAATCTCTTGATAAGTCATGTGACAATTTTGCAACAGATTCTGTTCAATTCCATTTTGTGGCGGAGATAAACATTTCAAGTCATTGTAAACAAATGAATAAGCTATCGTATGTTGAAAAGTTCTGAGTGAAGTCGTATGTACGTCCGGCAGGTGTGAAATATTCAGCTGTGACTGCTAGCACAGCGTGCATAAGCGTTACACCATCCAAGCGTAACAACATCTGAGCATAATAGACTATTTTCGTGACGGCACACGAGATGGTCTTATCCCCAAGGCGCGCCTGCAGATATCAGATATGGCAACACTGGCCTTGCCTGTTGTCGCAATATGAAAGGCAACCCTCGCCTCGCTTGATAGTTAGCTTTCATGACTATGTATAGAGATGACATTTAAAATACTTAGATATGCACCTTTATAAGATAGTCAGCACCATTTGGCGCACATAGTAAATCTTTAATTGTAAATACATGGTTTTCCCCTTTGTCTTAAACAAAAAGCTTAATATAAACAAAAGGCGCATAAATTTCTTAACACAATGAAGCACACTTGGCAATGTGTAAATTTATCGTATACATTCCCAAGTGGACAAACATAGTACACACAGTACTTTGGAGCCCATTAACCGAACGTTCTTAGGCGTTCTTAAAAACAACTTTTTATTTATTTATTTATGGTTTTTTGGCTTTTACAGGAATTTCAGCAGAAGCTCTTTCAACTCTTTGATCTGGAGCAAAATGGTTATCTGTTGCAAGATCGCTGGATCGAGCATCTTAAAGGCCGTCTTACGTAAGTGTCATTATTAAATCCCAGTACCTGCACTAGTTAGTACTTTACTTCGGTAGCTACTAGCTGGTTTTTTTTTAGCCATTTCATTTGCCTTTTTAAAGCAGTGCCAAAACAATTAGCATTAGCCAGCTGCTAGTTAGCCCGTTGTCAGCAAAAAGCTGTCTTGGCACTTTGGTTGCAGTTTGCAGTCAGCCGGTTGGCAGTTGCCAGTTGCAAGTCCAGATCCTCTTGCACGCAGCTAGCGAGCTGCTGCCGCTGCAACGTCTGGTTGCAGGCGCGCTCCAGACATTCCAAATGGTGTCTGCGCACCTGTAGACCAACGCTGCAGCATTGCTGGCTCTTAGCTGGCTCTTGGCTTCTTGGCTACTGCGAATGCCTATTGCCGCCTTTGGCCAAGAATTGAAATGCCAGCGCTACACTTTCCAGGCGATTTTATCTGTCTTGTATGTTAACATATACAACAGCTTACATAGTCAGCATGCCTGGCCAAGCGACGTATGTCGTAATGAAGTCATTGAAATACAAACATAGAAAGAGCTGTTTTTTCACCACTGTCCTCACTAAGGGCTTGTGGCAGGCATATATGCATAAGTATAAACTAAACTACTTTATTTTGGGCTCTACTTGCAGCGATGACAGGCAAATGGATTTTGCGGAGCAAATCGAATCGGTGGCCTATGTCATTTGTGGTGAGAATAGCAAAGTGAGCTTAAGGAATTTCCGGGATATATGGAATACGCGTGGCATATTGGATAAGCTCTATCGGCTCATAGATATAGAAGGCTCCAATTTAATATCAACTAATCAGGTTATGGAATTTATATCACACTTGACGAATTCAAGGTAAGCACAGCACTGCTGAGGCATTGTTTACAACTGGGACGCATTGCGTGAGAGAAGAGTTCTAATGAAAGCAGCATGATTTTTGCTAGCTGTTTGAATGCAACTATTCTGAAATACAGTTGATTATAAACAGGGAATTGGCAAATTCATTTGGACCAAACTGGAGCTTTGTGTGTTTTTGGTTTCATCGGCCAAATCGATATAGATACTTAACCCTTAAAGTGTGATCAGTTACAAATTTCAATCGATTAACGTTTACGGTTTGAATGTTTGATAAAATCATTCTAAAAGACAACACAAATTGTATAAAATTTTCAGTGGTTTTTAGCGTGCGGTTTCAATTAAGAATTAAGCCAGAAACTTTCTAAAACCCTTTGGATTAATATTTAAAGCTAAAGAGTTCTATAGGGCCACCGTATACCGAAACGCACCGATGCTTATTTTTTGGTTTCATTATTCATTTCGCTATAGAGACATATTAACCTACTAATCGGTATCGGTTTGACACTTCTATTTCAATGCAGATTATGGCTAAAACCGATCATCATATGCCACTAGATCTTTGTAAAACGATACTTAAAGATTATTTTTCGTTTATAAATATCAATCGATTAATATCGCTAAACGATTATGGTTAGAATTCTTGATAAAAACAATGGAGTTTTTATTGTGGACTTGCGGATAACTTGGATTATTATTCAGATTATGGCTACCAACTTCGAACTCAGTGAAATGCCTATGGCTAAAACATATATTTTCTGGTAAATTTAGTATCGCTGATTTTGAATCTGGAAACCGTTTTGAATTATCTAGAACGGGTTTCCAATTTATTTCAGCAAATCTGATATTACTCAGAAAGTTTACTACCGATTAAGACAAACTGCCATTTTTATTACAGATATTTTAAGTGTCGCTTCAATGTTCCTCTGTCTATCTTATCGCGGCTGTGGATTACAGATTAATAAACTATAAAAAAAACAACAGTTCTTGAGTTCATTGCTTTGTAACTCGCAATCAATCAAAATTAGACAGACATTTAATTACTTCAATTCGAATTACAGTTCAATTCGATCGGTAGTAAGATTGCCGAGCAAGATGAGATTTGCTGACATTGCAACTCTCGAAGCCTCGAATTTTTTAAAGTAGCCATTATTGTAAAACGGTAGAAATTCCACAACGGTTTCCAGATTCGAAATCGGAAAAGGTATGTTTTAGGCACAGGCTTTTTTTGTCGCACAGTGTTATTATTATGATATTACGGTACAATATTCACCTTCCCATAGAGATCCGAATCTACCACGCAATGTATTCTAAATGTAAATACGGACTTATGCCCTGTATCTATCATCAGAGAAGTCACACAAAAGTTTTTGATACTTCAATATCCCAATTAATAAGACGTCTTTCGAAAATTGGACTAATCGCTTAAAATTTACTGCATTTTGAACTTTGTGAAGAACACAAATGCTAAAGAGTACGGATTGCACGGGCTAAATCTCAGTGGACTTCTCAGTTCTTATGAACAGGGTTTAAGAACTCATTATCATATATCATATTTACACAAATTCTCGTGCAGGCCGCGAACAGGCTTTGATAAAAGCTCTTTAGCCAGACTTGAGCAGCTGTTTCGCAAAACGGTGGGCAATGAGCAGGAGATACGTCGCGAGGAGTTCCAGAAAATAGTAACCTCAAAAAATGTAAGCTCCTAAAAGTGTGTTAATCAAAAGAAACTCGATGCATTAAATTTTAATTCCAATTACTAGCCTTTCTTTACTGAACGCGTTTTTCAAATATTCGATAAGGATAACTCGGGCTCAATATCATTGCAAGAATTTATAGATGCCATACATCAGTTCTCAGGACAATCGGCCGATGATAAAATACGTTTTCTGTTCAAGGTGTACGATATCGATGGTGAGTTTTTATTATTTTTCAATGTAAATGCAGTTTCTAAAGGTACATTTTTAAAAGGTGACGGACTCATACAGCACAAAGAGCTACACGATGTTATGCGTCATTGCATTAGAGAAAATGGCATGGAATTCTCAGAGGATCAGGTAATATTAAACAAATAATTTGTTATAGTAGGTGAATTCCGATTATTATATATCATTTTCAAGTTTCTTGAAAACTTTGACTTTGATGCGGGAGTCTAGAATCCATGGCTTTCTTAATCCGTCCAGCGTAACAGAAGTCTACGACCATATATTCAGATATTCCTAGTATGAAACTTGTGGGGTACTCTTAACTGATCATAGGGAAGACGAATCCCATAATAGAGGTGGCGCTGTTTTCCATACCATCTTGAACGCAATATTCCAGTGATCCCAGATACACTTCGAAATGTCAAATATAGGTACTATAGCTTTTACAAAAACAAGAACATTTCTCCCAGAAATCTCGAGACTATTTTAACTTAACTTAAAATTATGGTTGATGGGTTAAAAAGTTGAAAGTTTGGCATGTAACTCGACAGTTTCTTTCCGATGTAAAAGAAACATCTGACAATCGATTATCATATATTGTATGGTATAAGGTTAAGAGTTATAAACCTTTTGACGATTTTATTTTTCGCAGATCGATTTAATGGGAGCTTAGGGAGATAAATACAAAAGACGAATAAACTTAAGTTTTACTATATTAGGAAATCCCTTTCTTCCATCCCATCTTTATGACAGCTTTATGATGTTCTAGTAAAGATACCGATATTCTGCCATAATGACAAAAGTCTAAAGAAATGCTTAAACTAATCAACATAAAAGGACTTGGCTTTTGATTATGTTTGTTTTAGCCAAGACTACCCCTATAACTAAAATATTAAAAATAAAACACCTAAAAACCTGTTGCCTTATTCTTTAGATTGAAGATCTCACAACTGCCATGTTTGAGGATGCCGATCCCCATAATAGCGGAGAAATTACGTATGAAGCCTTGAAGAATCAACTAAATAAGCATGGTGGTCTTCTCGAGAACCTCAGCATCACGTAAGCCAACTCTCTATCTTTATCGCTAACCAAATAATCTCTAAGCTGCAATATTTACTCAACAGCATTGATCGCTGGCTTGTGCCCATAGGCGAGGAACCCACTGCAAAAAAAACAAAGTCAAAACTTTGGAGCTCTATACCCATACCTCACCAGCTGACGCTGGCCTATATGAAGAATAATCAGGTTTTCGTCTCGTATCTCTTCTTCTACATAGCCGTCAATCTGTGCCTTTTTATCTCCCGTGCCATACAATACCGAGCCAGCAATGGATTTGTGATCCTGGCTCGAGCCTGTGGTGAGTAGCAATTGCATATATCGTTGCCTAACTAACCAGCAGTTACCACTTACAGGACAATGTTTGAACTTTAATTGTGCCTGGGTTTTGGTGCTGATGTTACGACATTCACTTACATATCTGCGCTCTCGCGGTCTGTCCACATATTTGCCATTGGATAATCATGTGTATCTGCATAAGCTTACGGGCATAACAATCTCCGTGCTGAGCCTAGTGCACACGATCATGCACTTGTTCAACTTTTCAATTATTGTCATCAATGATCCCAATATCAATGCGGGTCACTATACCATTGGCGAGTGGCTGTTGACAGATCGACCAGGTCTCTTTGGACTCATACCCGGCTGTGCGAATCCTACGGGCGTAGCTCTGTTCGCCATCTTACTAATCATGTTTGTGTGCTCGCAGCCTTTTGTGCGACGCAAGGGCTCTTTTGAGATTTTCTACTGGACCCATTTGCTTTATGTACCGTTCTGGGTGCTTACCTTGTTTCATGGGCCGAACTTTTGGAAGTGGTTCATGGTGCCAGGCTTGGTTTACATTATAGAGCGTGTGCTGCGCTATGTTTGGATGCGCGGCGAGCATGGAAAAACCTACATCAGCTCTGGCTTGCTATTACCTTCTAAAGTCATTCATTTGGTCATCAAACGTACCTATAATTTCCATTTTCGACCCGGTGATTACGTGTTTGTCAACATACCGGCCATTGCCAAGTACGAGTGGCATCCATTTACCATAAGTTCGGCGCCCGAGCAGGAGGACTATATGTGGTTGCACATACGCACCGTGGGCGAGTGGACAAACCGCCTGTATCAATACTTTGAGCGGGAGCAACAGAGACTGCACAAGAACGAGGGTACACCGCAGCATATGCATGCTATACCCACACCTAGCTTTATGTTGCTTAACGAAGCGCATAATCCAGTCATGGCAGAAGGTAACCGTAACGGTGGAAAGAGTATTGAACCCACACCTCAAACGGATTTTCTAGCCCGTAACATAGCCAGCCTAGAACACGGCGAAAGTGGCCAATTGTGGCAAGGACCACCTGTGCGCCCACCACGCCAGCATCGCAATGGAGCTAGCAAGTTGGCTACACAGAACATCAGCGCTTCTACAGCTTCAAACAGCACAGGAGTGGATCGCATTAGAAGCATCAAGAAGTCCTTGCAGCGCACCTTCTCCCGCAAGGAAAGCGAGGTCAAGAGCAAGCTTAGCAATGCGGGTGTCTCAAATAATGGTTTTCAAAATGATCGTGATGATCCGATTAATCAATGTATGGATCGTAAGCAAAGACCATTGGAAAAGAGCATCTCTCTGCCGGATATAAGCGTGAAAACTAAGAAACGCAGCAGACTCAAGGCGTAAGTGGATAAAGTTAAGAGCTTCTGTGTGGTAATCAAATCAAAATGTTTTTTAAGTTCGGCAATGGTTATTGTTTGAGGTAAAAACTTCATAATATTGCTGTAATAGCGAGAACTACTGTTAAGTAGAGCTTGAAGACTATCCATAGTGGCGCCATTCGATAGTAACGATAGTACCATCGGTTCGAAAAGACTCGATACTATCGTTAGTACTATCTGTTTTTTCCTACCTACCTTCCTAACCTTGTCCGCTCAGTGTGTGTTTAAACTATCGACAGTGAGACACGAAGGAACAAATTCGATGTATTGATAGTACTATCGATAGTTTTGCAGCTCTACTTTTAAGTTATGGGAATCGAATTGAAAGGTATATTGCAAAGAGCATGAAAGTAATAGAGTGGTTTCTTTGCGACCATTCCCAAGACAGTGCATACATGTGCGTTTTTGTTTTTCTCTTTCTCAATTTTTCCTACGAGTGAGCCGGTCTAACAAAAATAGCAACACAAGCAGCATCACACGTACACTGTTTTGTTAATGGTCGCTTTTTAGCAAAACCTTTTAATTTTTTAACGGTCCAAGACAACAATCCGCAACAAAGGTAAATTTTTTAACATTAGCCTGATTTGCGCGCAAGTCCCGATGTAGGATAAGGACGATGCGACCAAGGATGTGTCCTTTGATAGACTGGAGTCCGTCTATGACCGCTGCCCAGCCTACGGCATTAAAATCGTGTTAGGCGATTTAGCGAATGGAAAGGTTGGGAGAGAACGCATTTCCCACTCCTTGCGAACTACCTCGGAGAACGTCTTTGGTTGCCGAGGAACCAATGGTACGGAGTATCGCGAAACCACTGCAGCCGGCTGATACGCGATCTGTACGACATCACTTGCGGGAGATGAGGAAGATGGAGAGCCGCCTTTTCAGACTGGAAAAAAACGCGAGCAGGAAATGCGCGAGTGAGGGGAGATCGAGATTTGCAGGGGCATGATTGACGTTAGGAAGTTCTTCAAAAAGTAATACCGCTTCCGGAGTTAACTTCCCGACGTCCCCCATCATAGATGATGGCTTGGATATACCGCATAGCTATGACAAATTAGGGTTACGGGCGCAATCAAGTGGCTCAAAAACAACAAAACTAATGGCGCCGATAACCTGCCTGCAGAGATGTTCAAGACTGGCGGCAATGAGTTGGTAAGGTGCATGCAGCAGCTCTTTTGCAGAATGTTGCTAGAAGAGAGCATGCCCGATGATTGGAACCTTGGTGTCCTCTGCCCTTCCTCAAAAAGGATGACGCCACGTTGTGCGCTAATTACCGTGCTATAAGCCATCTTTTTGTTGCATATAAGGTACTGACCGTATTGTGTGAAAGACTAAAGCCGTTTGCGAAAGAACTGATTGGACCTTATCAGTGTGGTTTTAGGCCTGGTAAGTACACCAATGACCAGATATTCACACTACGGCAAATTCTGGGAACGAACACTAATCGACACCCATCATCTCTTTGTCGATTGTAAAGAAGCATAGCCCGTTGAGGGATCGCGAATATGCCTCACTGTCTGAGTTTGGAACCCCTGCAAAGTTGGTACGACTATGCAGAATGACGTTGAGCAACACACGCAGCTCCGTCAATGTAGGAAAGAGCTTCCCCGAGCCTTTTGTGACCAAGCGAGGTATCTTCATCCTTTTGGTGGAGAATGTGTTGCGAAAGACCGAAGTACACGATTTCTTCGAGTAAAGAGACACAGGGATTGGACCCTCAGTTTGATGTTGCAAACAATACTTCTGATGTTGTCAAGGATTTCGTCTATCTTGGCACCACCGTCAAGGAGAGATTTAAATCAGGCCGTAACCCGATAACGCGTTGGTATGGCCAATTAAGAAGGATTACACTCAATTACTTTCATGCACTTTGTGTATATTGGTGAGAGTTTCGATTACGATTAAGAACAAACCTCAATTTTCGATAATAGGCTCTATTACGGTATTTGAATATTATTATGTCTTTCAATTCTATAATTGATCAAATTTAATAATTATTGCTTTCTTAGCTTGCGCTCCTTGGGACGTTCTGAGTCGGAGCGTTGCTTTGATGAAAAACGCCCGCGCCGTTCGCGTCTTCACAGCGTGGGTTTGGCCTATCTAAGTCCTCAAAACAAGTCTCTGGCTCAAAGTTTTCGCTATATGCGCAACAAACCCACAATCATTGCCTTCAAAACGCCCAGCATTGACAGCAATGAGCCGGAGTTTGTGTCACATCCTGCCGAGGCTGACAACCGTGCCGCCAGCGATGTTGAGCAAGGACGTTTGCAGCAAGGTAAGTGCTGAAGCTAACAGGCACAAACGATCTGGTTAACACATAAATTGTATACTTAGAAGAGACGCCTGACAAAATGCAGCTAAGCAAACTGAGCATTGATGCCAAGGATTTTATAATATCCAAGCCACTGGAAGTAAGTCTTTACTATAATTTTTAGAGTGTATACACTAATTAAACAGTTTTCGGTTAACTAAATCCCATGTTAAGCGCTCCTAACCACATTTAACTAATATACTCCCTACTTTGCTTAAGGACACAAACACAGGCAATAGAAAATCACGTTTGCGGCGGCCCACATTCTTGCGTACATTGTCCACCTCCATAACAAATCGTGGCAGCGGCGGCAGCTCCACAACTAACAACGGTAGCAAGGTCACACTCGATGCAGGTGTAATGGAGGTTTGGGTCCCACACAAAGCACACATACTCGTACATTTAATAACCCAACTTACGCTTTTCCAACCCTATTTGTATTTTTTTTCTGCTGTGTAAAGATCTTTATCGATGGTCCCTATGGCGCACCTTCGAGTCATATATTTGGCGCACAGCATGCCGTGCTTATAGGCACAGGCATAGGCGTTACGCCCTTTGCCTCCATACTGCAATCCATTATGCACAGATACTGGAAGGCGCGACACAGCTGTCCGCGTTGCCAGTACGAATGGTCCAGCGAGATACCTAAATCTGTGATGAATCTGCGCAAGGTGGACTTTTTTTGGATTAATCGCGATCAGCGTTCCTTCGAATGGTTTGTCAATTTGTTATCGCAGCTGGAAATCGAGCAGGCCGAGCTGGGCGGTGCCATGGAACGGTATGTTTGCTGCTAGCTGTACTTTTTTTTTTGCAGTAATGGTTTAACTTTTTTGCATTAGTTTTCTGGATATGCACATGTACATAACCAGCGCTTTACAGCGCACGGATATGAAGGCTGTGGGCCTGCAGCTAGCATTGGATCTGCTGCATGAAAAGGTTAATAAATATTCCGATACATGAATGTTGACTAATGGCTTTTGTCGTATAGGGTAAACGGGATCTGATTACGGGCCTGAAGACTCGCACCAATGCTGGTCGTCCAAATTGGGACAAAGTATTCAAGCAATTGCAAGCACAAAAGAAAGGCAAAGTTACGGTCTTTTACTGCGGACCACCGCAACTGGCCAAAACGCTGCGTTACAAATGCGATCAGTACGGATTTGCTTTTCGTAAGGAGTGCTTCTGATCAAACTTATACAGTACACCGTCTGTCTTTCTCTCTCATTGTTGTGAATTTATTTAATGTTATACATGTTACATAACTAGCATATGTTAAGGGTGTTGGGCTTAGTCTTAGATATTGTTGTTGTTGCAGCACTACACAGGGGTTTCTCGATTGTATATGTCTGGATACCTCTCTCATATATTTTATATGCACCCATGCATTTTGTAAATACATATTTATATGAATAAAGTTGTTGTATATGTATATAAGAGTTTATCATTAGCCATATTGCATATGCGTAAAACAATTGTGTTGTCCATTTTATGAAATTAGTTTTTTTATTGAGCCTCAAAGTAAATTATTTCTAATTTTCAGGCGGTTCTGAATTCTACGTCTAGTTTTATTCTGGTTTTACCGGAGCATACGACAAAATCATCAGTAATAAAATTATAAACATGTTTAGCTGAGTCTTCTTTAATGGCAGCTTATTTAATGCTTGATCCAGGTATTAAAATTAATGTTACTCGGCACAGATTTGCGCTCTATGGTTATAGTCTCATCGTCTATGTTGTCTACGTTGTAAAATTCGCGCAACTCTGCAATGGCCGTCTCTTCAATTTGCGTGTGCGCCAAGGACTTGTTGCGCATGCGTTCAAAGGAGTCGCGTTGTCTACGCTCATCGGCAAGAATCTTGGAAAAGCTATTGCTTTGATCACTGGCATTTGTATTAGTTTGACTCGGCGGAAGAGAGCTACGCATCATATTAGCAAAGGAGCTGGGATCGCCCAGACTGCCGGTGGGTGGCGAGGCAAATGGTTCAATTGAGGTGCTTGAAGATGATGCGGTTATGCCCCAAGCATTGGGTACTGCCACCGGCGTTGCTGGCTGATCCACTACTACTGTGCCGGTACGCCAGCTAGCAGTGTTACCGCTTTTAGACTCTGAGGATAACCGCTTGCGTTGCTTTTGTGAGAGCTTTTGAGATTGTGGCGTCAAGTCGCTAAAACTCAAATTGTAGCTTTTACTTAATGGAGTACTTGATTCTGCGGGTGAGTTAGGATAATTTGGAGGTGGCGTCATCTCTTTCATTGGTGTCTTCTTAATAACAACATATTCTTGTGTTGGCAGTTCCTCATGCCTCATTATAGTATTCAACTTAAGTGATGTTTCTAGAGTTTTTTCTATTTTGCGCTTTTGTTCCTTTTTGTCAATAACTTGGGACCAGTTTTTGGTTTCACTAGGCAAATCATTTGTAGTGACATTAACTGACTCTTGTCGGGGTGAATCCTCGCTTATACTTAACGATTTCATCATTGTGGATATAGCTGCTTGTTCATACTGACGAGCGCCATTATTTTTACGCAGCTCTTTTTGCCTATGTTTATCAGCCTCTTTTAGCAATGTTCCCTGGATAAAAAAAAAAAGAATGGTATAAAATAATAACATAAATTCCGTAAAATGATTCACTTAACCCAATTCGGATTCACAGAAAAGTGTACATTAACAGGCTTAATATAATACAAAATTATCTATAAAACGGAACTTTTATGTTGATCCGTATGTAAGTTATAAAAGTACCAACCTCATCAATGCGGTAATTCAAATCCACATCGTGACCATCCACAAAACTCTCCAATAGAACATCTTCAATAGCTTCAGGAAAGGGTGTTATTACTCTATAGTCGAACACATTATTAAACATTTTACGGTAATGTTCATTCAGAAACTTAAGCGTGGCCGGTTCACACTGTTCCACGCTACGATACATTAACACGCGTTGCAGATTTTGGCATATAAAATCGAAGCATCCTAATTGCAATATTTTGCAATTGTACATAACTGCAAATTCAAGCATTTCCCCACATTTGCGTAGGTTTATCTTGTCAAGTATTAGTGATTCACATAGATCCTGCAAGGGCTCTATAAAGTATTGATCGCATATCGTTATCATATTGTAAAGAAAGGTTTCCGAATAGTTTTGCTTGCAAAAACTTTCGGTGTCGGCACTATAGAGATAATCGAGTATTGCTTCCATGTACTCTACGGGCACGGCTGTGAAATTAACTGTTGTGCGCTCAGCCCAAGAATGCATAAACATCATTTCAAAGTATTCGAGACGCGCAACCAAAACACATTTATGAGCATCCAACACTTGAGATCCCTCGCATATAATACGCACATCATATAACGCCGGATAATCTGTGCGATGAAAACGTGGAAAACGCAGCTTTGTTGGCTTTTCAAAATGCTGCTTGCTTATGAACCTGCAAAAATATTTAGCTTTAAATAAGCACACATCTTAGTTGTCAGAGATTTACAAACCTTTGCATATACTTGGCCAGATCGTGTAAGTGAAACTTTTCCAAATGCACAATAAACATTTCACAAGCTCTGCTGCGCTGTTGCGGATTATCTGGTCCCAGGCTTACCTGAATGCAATCAATGTCTGCCAATAACAAGTCAATAGAGCAGATATCAGAAATATTATTATACAATCTTACCGTCTTCCGTGGGTAAGTAGTTGCTGTAGATGTATTGCAACGCAAGTTCAAACATTTTACACGTTAAGTATTTGAAATTCAAATATATGTCCTTGTCTGCATAACGTTCAATCAGGTCTCGCAGGCCGGACGCACGTTCAAATATAATAAACTTGTGGGCAGCAAATGTTTCGCTATCAACATGAAAAACCACATCATGTACAGCATCTGTATCACTGGCCTCATGCAGCAGCTTCTTAAAATTGAACTTTCTGCGAGGTAATGAAGGTTTACGAAAGTATTTAGAATTCGATTCTTCGAGCACAGCAAAAGAAACAAAACCATCATCACAAAAAATGTTCGTGGCACGATCTATATTGGGCACACGCTGCAAGTCAATCCGTATGATGTGCTCCCGAGATATTTCAGTACGGTTTTGATCATTGTTTTGCCAGATATCCATGTTGGGCTTAAATTTATCTTGCGTTACAGCAGGTAGAACCGTTTGATTGCATTTGCCGCGATAGACACAGCCATCTAATGATAGTATTAGCACTTGATTAGATTTATATAGAATTTTTTTGATTTCAGGCAGTCGAAATGGAGCGAAGTTACATCTGTTGAGAGACAATTTGATTTGTTAATTTTTATATACACAAATGGCAGCAAATTTTGGTCATACCTGTAGAATAGTTGTGTATTTTCATACCACAAATACACAACATTAGTTTCAGTCAGCATCAGCAGCTTCAAAGCTGCAGCTGTGCCTTTTGTGGAAGACTTAACATTGCCGCCCACAATGGAAATGCTCTTGAGGTCCTCATAACTGCACAAAATAAAATTCTTTTCCATAAATTTAAAGGAATGAACAGCTTCAACTCACTTGGGTGGTTTTATCACTCGGGCCTTATCATTGTAGAACAAACATATTAATTTATCCGCCGTATAGACTACCATGGCACAGTTGTTTGATTCCACAAAGCGTATGGTTGTACGATCTGGCAGCTTCGTCTGTTAAATCGAAGTTAATTTTTAATGAACTTATATACAACTTATAGTCAAGTCATACCAAAGTCGGCGCGTGTATTGATTTAGTATTAGGATTAATGCCAAATTGTCCTTGATTAGCGCCCCAAACGTAAATACATTTCTCGCTGTATGCAATTGAATGTTGATCGCAGGCTATAACACGTAGCAGGTCATGTGCGCCCTTATCACGTAAACCTACAACTTCCTTGAACTGTGCCAAATGCTCGCCAGCATCTCGTACCCCTAGTTGATGGTCCGTGTTAACGCCGCATGAGAAGACCAGTGAATGGCTGGTAAGCACCAGCGAGTGCTGTCGCGAAACACTTATGCAAATAATGCGCTCATCGGCCTGTTTTAAAGGCACTTTAACGCGTTTCGGTGCTGGCAAGCTGTTTTCCTGTCCAATGCCGAGCCGACCACCTTTGCCATGACCCACAGCATATAAATGACCCTTCTTATCAACGAAGAGACTGTGATATGCGCCCAAGGCGACTTGTTCTATCCAAAGGTTCGCCTTGCGAAAGAAATCCACCGCCTGCGGTGTTTGTGTATTTTGCTCATTTCCAATTCCTAAATTATAGTTTTTGTTGGAGCCCCAGACCAGGAGGTCGTCTCTATAAACAAATTAAGCTATAAATTAATGTTGCAATAACAATTTTCAGGAACTCACTGTGGTTCTGCCTTTAAGTCCACATCACATTTGCGACAGATTGATTGCAGCGGGCAACGCGTATCCTCGTCTAAGAGCTCTAAGCTGGCGCCATAGCGTAACAGCAGCACAGCGCAGTCTATAGAGCCGTAGTAGAGCGCTCGATGCAAAGGCGTGCTGCCGGACTCGTAATCTCTTCCATTAATATAAGCGCCACGATTCAGCAGCCACTCCAGGATTTTGTACCGAGCCACAGAGGCCGACATGTGCACAGCGGAGCGGCCCTAAATAGAAAACCTTAAATGACCAGTTCAATAAACTTGCAGCTCTTCTCATACCAAGTCATCTATGATATTGCTGTAATTGCAGCATGTTTTAGCAATAAATGTGGCAAGTTTTTGATCATCAACGGAACGCTTTGTAAGCGCCGCCGTAATGCTATTGCCGTGTTGGCGCAGACGACACTTGCCGCTGCAATCATAATCGTGGTTCTTAAGTGCCGACATTGTGCGATGTTGGTTTTTAATATAATTATATGTATATGTATGCGGCTTTTAATTTACGTTCTCTTAAATCAAGTCTTGAAGACAAACACGATTTAACGATATGTTACTACACATAGACAGTTGCGTCACATAAATTGCGGTTAATTAAATGTTATATTGTGAAATATATTTTTTTGATAATGTTTATATATATTGTTGCCGAATTTGTGCAAAACATAAAATATCGAATATGCGAATAAAAATACCGAGACCGATAACAATGGTCGTGTTTAGCAGAGCTTCGCTAGAAGTTTGATTTATGTAGCATGTTGCTTGAGTCGAATTTGTGCTTTAAGCACAACCTATAGTCAAAAATTGTGCGCATCATTGCAGCTGCTCCAATGATTTTCAAGTTTAAAGTAACAATTGACTAATTTTGTTATGATAAAAAAAATATATAAATATCATATTATGTATTTTCTCTTCTATAATAATTAAATATTAATTTTAGCTTCTTAAGTGGGAATTAAGTACTGACGTAATGCTTTTTGATGTGCCCATGTTCGCAAACTCTTGAGTAAAAACACACTCTGACGAAATAATGCAGCAGAAAGAGCGTGCAGACGCTTCGAAATAGTCTCAAGAACCGTGTATAGCTTAGCTAAATAAGTAAAATTTTTTTTTGTTTTTCACATACTTAATATGTTTGGCTCACACATTGTGGCGCCAATGTAAATATACTTTGATAAACGCCAGCAGAAAAAGCTGTCCGAAATTTCGGTCCTTGGATCTACCCATTGTTGTCAATTCTATACAAAACACTAAATACCGATAACACCCCGGACCACACAAGTCCGATAAAAGTACATTTTGCTGGTATTAAGTGCGTTTTATTTGGTAATACCAAAAATATGGTATTTTGCGCAGTTCATTTCACGGTCACCCTATACATGTCGCAAGCGTGAAACGTAAAACAATTGAGTCATTGCAAAAGAACAAAACGCGTCATGCGTTTAAAACGACCATAATATTTTGTGTTTTGATAAGTTGTGATTAAATTAAAAGCGCCATAAATTGGATAAGTATGTAAAACAATACACGCATATATAATTCGTTAAATGTTAAAAATAGCTTAACAGTGAGTGTGAATATGTCGTAATTGAAACTGATTGTGTGGTGCTGCTGCTGCTACTGATGTTGATGCGGGGCACAAGTGCCACTTGTTAATTAATTAATTATACACTTGACCTGTACAATGAAATCATAAATATATCTACAAATTTGTGCGTTTTAAACCCACTCAGCGCATTGTGAAACACTCGCCAACAGAATTAGTGCTAAAAGTTAAATGCCAAGAAAAGAAAATATTAATACGTATGTATGTACATATGTTGCGCTTAGTTTACGTTACGTGAGCACGTAAATAGTACATGAACTATAAGTGTGTGTGTGTGTGTGTGTGTTTGTGTGTGTGTGAATGTATGCTTAAGCATAGTTTCTCTCGGTAACTGCAAATCCGTTTTAGTTTCTTGTTATACTCTTTGCGTAGTGCATATAGTACACTCCTTGCCACTTGAATAGCATACACTAATATTTTGTGTGTTAAAAGCGCATATCTGACCATAACAACCCGTTATCGGGTTACGGCCTGATGTAAATACATTCTATAATTGGAATTGTGGTTTTACGTGGTGGGTCCCAAACCCTACGCATTATGCATATATGCTAAGCTAATAGAGATAAACGACTGAAGTCACTATCTGCTTTTGTTGTTAAAATAAAATATTTTTGTAAACTAGTAGCAAAAATAACACACGAGATTTGTGCCACTTGAAAATGCACACTTGACTTTGACTGGCTGTAACAACTTTTAAACTCAAAAAGATAGGTTAACAGGGAAATGATTCAGTGTTTGATTACTCACATCTCAATTGCGTAGTTTTTCGAAATGGAAGCCTAACTCAAACTAAGCGTCAAACATTAGCCACTATCGCTGATTCCGATTTTCCATCAATTACTTTTATATTTTGCTGCTATCAGTAATGACATATTTGTAAAGTTGGTTAAGACAATTAAGAACTCTTTAGAATAGTCATTACAGAAACATTGAACAGTATTATAAATATATTTAAACTGAAATTAGTGTAAGAATAGTATTATATAAACCAAGCATAAATTGTGCTTTTAAGTAACCGAAAACTTGTCTAAACGGCTTTTCTCTCTGTATAACGAACCATTTTGACTAATTTTGGTTGTGAAATTCAAGCCTTAGAGCATTTACAGAGCATGTAAACTTCGATTGGGTTGCTCACCAACTTGATTTACTTAGAGTTCACTACACGAAAATCAGGTTTTTCGCAGCCGTTGCCTGTATTTGAAAAGCGTTTTTCACTGTCTCTCGCATTGTCTTTCTCTCCCTCTGTTAGTTGCTCTCCGTGGCACTTGCATTGGCAAGGTACTCAGAGCCAGTAGCAGGTTGCACGCTTGACCACATTTCAAAAAACGCATCCGGAAATGCCAATAGAACAGAAGCAGAAGCAAGACAAAGCAAAACTGATAAAAGTATAACACATAAAGCATATGTATAAAACGAAGTACAAGCACAAAAGAGATTAAAATAAATATATAGTTATCTGGTTTGTACAGCTGCAGATAAACCTAATCTTTGGCTCAAAATTCTGAATGGAATAATTATGTGATGGGCTCTTGTACGCGACGACACTTTTTGCTGTCAACATGCTTCCTGCAAATGGTGAGTTCCAATAGTCATAATAGATACATAAATATAAAACACAAATGGTGCATTGTTTAACAACTGTTCGTTTTCCCTGGCTGTCTGGCATAGATAACGATAATCGAGCGGCAGGTATTCGATTTTCTCGGATACATGTGGGCCCCCATATTGGTGAACTTTTTTCACATATTGTTCATAATTTTTGGATTTTATGGCGCATATCACTTTAGAGTTAAATACATCATAACCGTAAGTATTTTTGCCCTATGTCATAACACGCTGCTGAGATAACCCAATTTCCTATTTTGTTTTTATAGTATCTAATATGGAGTTTTTTGTGGATTGGTTGGAACTCTTTTCTAATATGCTTCTATTTGAATGTGGGCGACCTAGATAGGGTAAGTGTTTTATGACACAAAATCATATAACTAAATCGATTTTAATAATTGTTTATGTTTCGCTTTGAAAAGCAGAACAGTGATCTCCTAAACCTGGGTACCGGTAGTGTTTCCTGGTTTGAAGTAAATGGCTATGGCTGTAAGCCAATATATAACGCAAATATCACTTCGGATGACCCCTTTCGACCCATACGCCCGGAGCGTGTGGATGATTGTTTCCTAGATTATACATTAGTTGAGGTTATTCACTCGGGCGTACAATGCGCTTTAGCGGTAAGCATGCTTAATGAATGTAAATTGATGACAATTTATTTGAATTGCTCACACCTACTTTACAGTTACTTGGTATATTTGGCGCTATTCTGATCAGTTGCATATTTCTCGATGAGGATGACAGATGTAAGTACCGTGCTTCAAGCTTGACTAACGTATGGTATATATAAAACTTATGCACACATTGGGTTAACCTTGCACATACTCGTACATTCACATCTTATTTGTATATTATACTAATTGGGGTTGGGTTATGGTGTAATCGTAATACCTTTGCAGGGAGTATACTAATTTGGGTTTGTTATTTATACTGTATAAATGCAGGCATGTTAGTGATATTTTAATTCGTTGGTCTTTATGTTTGGTTAAGCTTTTAGAACCGTCCTTTTTTTGTATCTATCAGAACGTTGTATGGTGGTTTGTCCCCAAGAATATCTAGAAACAAAAGAAAATTGAACAAAGTTTTAATTCGAAAATTTGTTGTTTGTTGTAGTCTATATGAGGCATGTTTATAAACCCTGAACTAGGGTAAACCACGAAATACCACAGTCCGGGGCTCACGTTGCGTCAGTCCTTGTTGCGACACAGCTATCGCACTATCTACAGCTCACTACTCACGTAGTTTACATGGAAATGGCCTAGTCAATGGTAATTTGCCTCCAGTGCACTCGCTGCGCTAGTTGGGTGATAGTCCGTGCTAGTTAGCACGATGGCAAGAGAAGAGTTGAGGAAAGCTGAGTGCCGTTAACTCTCTGAAACAGACTCCCACCGCCTGCATGCTGTTTGCCACAGTTGCGCGACAGTTCGTTTTTTGAGCATTAACGAGCCAAATACACTATGCCAACTGAGAGTTAGTGTACCGAGTGGAAAAAATCTGCTTAAATGGTAGCATCTTTTGTCTCTTACAAACAGTGAGTGAGAAACTTTGATTTTTGGCAAATCTTCAGCGAATGAAACAAATTAGTTCAGAAAAATGTGGCTCTTTTTTAAAACATTTTCCACAAAACAAAGAAAAGTTTGTGTTTTATCTATGATATAGTTATTGTTCGAATCTTAATAGTGTTTAAATCAGTGCACTCATTGATAGACTAACATACGATACATAACCGTAAAAGAGGCTTTTTAGTACATTTCTGCAAGGGTATTAAAATTTTGGCGTGTCAAAATTAGATATTCTTTTGGTTTATGTATTATCTGTACATTTTCCTTTTACCATATGCATTTGTATAATAATCGCACTCTAAAATAATAGTTCCCATATTAGAAAGTCTAAAATTTGTACTAAATTTGAGTGAAATAATGAATATTTATTAAAATAAATGTATTTTCCCTTTGTTTCTGTTCATTTTGCAATATTTGTTGAATATTGCAATTTAAATTGATTTTAATGCTGTTTTGTGACTGTTCTGTAAATATATTTTGACTTGTTTAGTTTTATAATTCCATGTTTATATTGAAACCCCAATGGGAAACCATTCACTGTGAATGCCTTGCTATTACTTACATTGTTTATTTTTACTATTAACAATTCTATTGTACAATATTTTTATGTTATTGTGCAATGTGTAAATGATGCCAATTGTGTTTGCCACAGTGAAGTCAATTAATTGTCTATAAAAAAAAGAAAATGTTCATGTTGTATGCCGTTTGAGTATAGAATTTATATCTATCTGAATCATGTTATGTTTAAGCGACATCACTCATACTACTCATGAAACCAAAACAAAAAAAATCTAAGCAATTACGCTACAACAAAAGCAATAACTACAACAAACATAATGTATTGCTTCTGCAGTTAGTTTACATTATATGTATTATGTAATGATATAGTATATAATTAATTTCTGGTTTACAGTCGATTTCATGAACGGCGATGCGAAGAGTCCACAGCACACAGTGGTCCATCCAATGTACGTGAGCTATACAAGTATACCAACATCCGCAAGCGCCACAATGCAATCAAACAAGCATCTGCAACATCAACAGCAACAAAACTCACTACAATTCTATCATCAACAACACCAAAAAATCAACAAAAACAACAACAACAACAGCAATAATAATACACTTAATAATGTTCACCAGCAAGATGCAAATAACCATAATACATACCTTTTAACCACGCACACAAGTGGCCAAAGCGGTCCAAGCGGCGATATCCATAGCAACAACAACAGCTTAAGTCGCCTTAAATCGCAAAGCCGCAATAAGAGCAGCAGCAGCAATGGCGGCCATAGCACAAACAGTCACAGCCGTCGTCCACGCCTCTATCAGCCCAAAAACGCTGTCAGCCCCATTTCACCTCAAAGCAATACAACGCCCTCTCTGTCCTATGCCTCACTGCAAAATTCCAATCTCTATTTAGGCAGCGGTGGCCTGTCAAACTCGCTGAACAACAGCAACTATAGCATTTTCAATTCCGCCTCAAATGGACAGCAAGGTGGTGGCGGTGGCGGTGGAGACACGCCCAATAGCGGCCACTTTGCGCGCATACATCATAAGCCCAAGGCACCCAAGTCTCTAACTAGCTCCGTTTCCGGCAGCAGCTTTACTCGTCCCGATGTCAAGTACACGCAGCTGCAAATAGAGCGTCTATCGCGTAATCTCGAAGAAGACGAGGACAGTTTTGCGCTGCAGCATTTAGCAACGCCCAGCGAAAATGGTGTCACTTATGTGCCATTTCAGAGCCCCACACCTAATAGTCTCTTCGTAGGCGAGAACAACAATGCGCCGCACATTATATTCAATTCCTTTCAACACACTCCAATGAGCCAACACTCGGCCAATTCTAGTCCCAACAACAACAACAGCAACAGCCGCGCTGTTTATCCCTATGAACAAACTGGTTTACCCATTATGAGCGGCTATTCGCCCAAACCTTTGCGTGCACACAGACTGCCAACTCGGCCTACACATATACCACTGCCCACAGTGCCCAGTGTGCACAGCTGTCAAGATCAGACACTTATGTCACCCTCGGAGGTGACACCACCACCGCCGCCAGCACCCAGGCCACATATATTTCAACAGCGTTTGGGTCATGCGCCCTATCCTGATCTTTCGCCCGAGATCACTGAGAAATATGCAATGCCCTCGCAGTATGTGCCCAGCTCGCCCATGGTCAAGCGCATACAGCGTCGCCAGCGCCAGCAGCCGGCACAGGCCAACTTTTGCGATCAGATTAGGGATGCACCGCCTGGATATATAGACATTGGCGGGCATAATATTGTGCGTGCCAAAAGCGATGATCGCTTGATAGCGGCACAAAATGCCAATGCCAATGGCAATGGCAATGCTAATGCTGCACCGCATGTCAATAGACGCAGTAATCGTCGTGAAGGCAAGGCACGTCCACGTTCCTACTGCAATTCCATTATAGGCGTGCAGGCTTAGACGGACGGACAGCTTCCATAACATAATGCATGCCCCGCTTGCAGTTTAGCTTCTTCTCATTACTTTAATCTTACTCCTCTTGACCAAATTTGTAGACTTATAGACGGCAGCTGACGGCAACTGCTGGTAGTACCTCTGGCCAGCGGTTTCTGTTATTGCGCTCTTGCTGCCCTGCCCCCATATCAAACAGTTAGGAACACATCAGACGCCGCTGCTGCGCGCTGCTGCTGCACTTTAAACAAGCCACTGCAACAAGTATGTCAGCTCTCTTTCTCTGTTAACGTATGTACAAGTACAATACACTATAATGTTAAACCCAAACTCTAGACCTGGAACTAGCCCTACCCATGTTGTTGTAGGTGCCGGGATCATACTGTCGCTTGTGTCCTTGTGTGTCTAAATATACTAACTAATCCATGTTGTCGTTTTGTGTTGCTAACAGACTTGTTGTTACAGCTTTAAGTAGGAACAGGAGCAAGCCATCATACTTGTATGTATGGTATTTAGTTAGGAGTTAAATTTATAGGCATTCCCAGCTGAGAGCTTAGTTAGTTAAAAAGAGCAGTGTTTAAAACAGGAAATCAAAGAGAAGACGGTTCAGTGATGTAAGCCTTTATGATGAATTGAGGAATGAAAGAGTTCTTTTGGTAATCCGAAGTATCGAAAGCAGCTAAAGGCTATTTTTTCGGAATTTGCTGAATTGAGTTTTGTTAGAACGATAGTTATCAATGTTTTCGATTGCATTGGATTTCCTGTTTAGAAATTTAAGTTGGTTGTCTGAACAACTTGAATTCCTGTTAATGCCTTGAATGCCATTTAAAGTCTACTTAAACTATGCATATTTTTGTATAACGAAAAAGTTTATGTAGACAAATGCATACATACACTATATTAACACATATACACAAACACAAAATATACAATACATGAGAGACTTTACTTAATGGCTTCTTTATTAAATTGTGATAGAAAATCAAATACAAAAAGTTATGGCAAAAATTGCAAGCGAAAAGTTGAAAGCCTACATAAACACATAATTTTTATGTTGAACTGTGATATAACATAACAAATACAATATTTAAAAAATATAAAAACCAACGCAAATGTGTCACATCGTTTAGCGATTATTAAAATTATCATAAAGCATAAAAAATGAAATGAAAATTCAAATTGAAATTGAAATTGTTACAAATTGAACAGCAAAAGTGCTGCTAATGCCAATGCAACCAAATGCCTTTAAAACTAGAAAGAAACTAGAGAGATTACGCAACAGCTTAGCGCACTCTCTATATAGATATATATATATATATATATATTACATATAAATATTATATATAGTGTATACATAATTGTATTCGTAGTTGCCTTTTACATTGTGTTAGAAGCAATTTAAAAAAAAAAAAAACGTGAATTTTGAAAATTGTTATCAAAAAGTTGCATATTGAGATAAGTGCGAAATTCTTTATATCAATTGATAGGTTTATAATTTATAGTAGTACTATTTAATGTTATACGAAGTGGTGGCTAAAGTCTGTAGATCTATAGTTATGTATTTGAAATACGATATATATATTTTACATATGATCTAAACTTTGCCCAAATGTTCCAACTCTTTTCAACATACAAAAACGTTTTCAATAAATGTTCATTTATACAAATAATCTAATATTGCCTTTAAATAACTCTAGATCAATTTATGTTTGATTTCTGGTAGCTGGCTCTTTGTAACGGGTACTTAGGGTACAACATCTTTGTAGCTGTATATAATTGATATTTAGTGTTCTTGTAAACCCGCGCTAACCTCTGCCTTTAAATGCGTGCTAATGTTACTTTCTGCGCAAAATCGTTTATTGTCTTGAATCGTAGCTAAATCTGTAAATTTAACTGCTCCACACATATCTAACACCCAGGTAATTGCTATAATCTTTGCTCACTTTTTAAGTCATTTACAACATTATATTGCATCTTTACTATATTGTCCAATTTTTGCACCCACAGTAAAGCATATTAAGAAGAAGAGCAAGCACCGCCAGTCGCTGTACTCCATAGAGTTCGGCCCCAGCACCGACACCATACGCAGTCGCGCCGACACCATGATGAGCTACGGCGATGGCGATCTTCATGACAACGATGGCGGCGAGCTAAGTCCCAAGCCTATGACGCCACGTCGCGTTAAACGTCGCTCTGTCATGGCACGCGGCACACATGGTCGCCAATCCACAGGCAGCCGACGCCATCATCACACCGGCAGCGGTACCATGCGCTCCAAGCACAGTAGCAGTGGCGGCGGCGGCGCTGCCGGCGACAGCAGCAGTGGCACTTATTCACGCAGCAGCATGCGTAGTTCTAGACGCAAATATCACCAGAATCCTGTTACAAAACTGCTGGATCAACAACAGCAGTTGCAGCTGCAGTTGCAGCCGCCGGTCAAGCAACAGTTGGGTTCATTTCATAGCAAAGACAATCTGACGCTGACTGCCTCAAATTTGCAGTCACTCAATGATGACATTGTAAACAACACCAACAATGTGGCGCAGCTTGGCAGCCTGACTAAAACGAACAATCATTATTATAATTATCGCAAAAATATACCGCTGGATCCCATCTATTATAATACCAATGGCCAGGGTTTGCTCTACGATAAACAGCTGCTGGATGAGCCTAGCTCACCCACATTACCCCCGCCACCGCTGCCTGCGCTGCAAGGCGGTCACTTAAATCCCACCTATCAGCATTCCACCACCAATCTTAATGATGTGGGCCATGCTGATGAGTTATATAACAATCGGCCGCCTTCAGTGCGCTCCAGTTATTCCAATTTCCATGGCTCACGGCCGCTTTCAACATCTTATATGCCAAGTAGCAATGCAACAGAGAATGTCTTCGCTGGCTTGACCGGTGCTGCCAATAATATGCAGTTAAGTCAGCCGCAGGCTCCCTGCACGCCGCCGCTTTACCAGCAACATCCGCTGCACCAGCAACAGCAGCCACAGCAGCAACAACAATTCCTTATGCCGCAGTCCCAGGCCCAGCAGTCGCTTATGGCGGATACCGCTGCACATTATGTTACTTCGCAGCCTCATATGGCATTTACCAAGCGAACAGCCTCACGAGAAAGCATACGTTCAATGGCCTTTTTGAATAATGGACCGCCAGCATATAATCTAAACTATCATACGCCACCGGATTCGGAGACAACCATGTAATGCGCAACGTCTAGGCTGGCAACAGCAAACCGTCCTTGTACAATCTATAAGCAATCTTTATGCAGACAATCCCACAAACTACTTATAAAACTTATACTTTTGTCATTTTCATTAAGGATCTCGCTAAAATTCGAATCTAACATGTGCTAATGCCTGTGTGCTTGTTTTTTTTTTTCATATCAAAAGCATGACAATATATAGATGTACTATTTGTGTAACGATTAACTTGAATCCAGTGTGTGCCTTTGGAGAAATGAAAATTCAAGCTTCCACATCGACCATATCAACATACATATATGTATTTATATATTGAGTAGTTACATAAGTAGACTTAAGCTTCTATCGTTTTACCAAAGTGCCTTTGTAAATACATATACACAAACATATACATATATAAAACTATCTTATAACATATATAAGAACGCGATTTGTGTATTAACATTACTCCGAAATATGCGCTTGATGTTTCAATGTAGTATAGAGATAACGCAAGAGAGGCATTAAACGTAAATAAGAGAAAACAGGCATATTAAAAGCCTGGTACTCCGAAATACATAAATATTTATAGAGTGCTCTCCTACTTTTCATACGCTTAGTCGCTGCTACATTCTATAGATAACAAAGTGAGAGTATTATAAATACGGGCGAGAACTTGGAAAATAACAAGTGGAGCTTACTGATATCCGCATCCCAGCCAGGTTCCAGCCCCAGCTGCTTATTCTGCGCCTTAAGCCAAGTAAAAAGTGGCGCAAAATATTCCAAGACACCACGTCCACTTAGCTTACGTTCGCCTGTAGCTATTTCCATGATATCTCGCCAGTGCTTGGTGGCGCCCAGCTCCATCATCTCACTAGTTTTAAAGAGAGTAATATAAGCGTTTGTTTTACTCTTAAGCTCTGACATACCGCAGCATTTTGCCTGTCTCCTCACTGCCATAGAAATCACAATTATGTAGCGGATAGTCTGGATCCCCGGGCTTATACTGTCCACTGGCCAGACAAAATGAACGATAAAATTGAAAGCCAAGAATTTCCGAAATGAATTTCCTAAAAAGTCAAAGGGTTAAGTCAAAGCCTGACAGGATACTTGTTACCACATCTACCTAGTATTTGATCTCTCCGGATGCAGTCCACGGTAGAATCTATAGTCCGGATCAAAATGTTTTTCATTGCGCAACTTGGGTGGCTCGACGCCTGCATATTTGTATTGTAGTCGCCAGTAAGCGCAATTGTATTCCTGCACAGCAATGCGTCCGTCCATAACATCGACAAGGAACTTGTCATTCACAAAGTACTGCGGAACAGCTAACAAAGTGTGCACGCCCTGAGATTGGGCTCAATAACTAAACTTTGCTTAAAAGTTTGTCAGTACCCACCATGCGGAACAGACGATTCAAGGACTGATCATCAGTCAAGCTGTCGTTGAGCAGTATGTGCAGGCGATGCAAATGTCTGGGCGTGCCAGAGGCAATGACTGCCGCCTCGCCCATGGCGCTGCCAAACCCAGGACACGGCTCGGTATCCAAGCCAAAGGGCAGCTCCTTCTTGTAAATGTTATACTGCAGATCGGCCATGGTGCCATGCATTTGCATCATCTTCTTGTAGTCCAATTGTGGGCAATACCGCAGCGCTACATCCGGTGGAAAATAGTATACGACAGATCTACAATCTGGACCAGCCTCCTCCTCGTTCATGCGTCGCGAATATTTCTCATAGAAACCACTAGGATTTAACAGTTTAAGGCGTAAACCAGTTAAGCTAGAAACCTTAACTTACTCAGACATGTGATTAAGCCCCAAGGATTCGAAAAACTCGGCCGCCTTTTTGTTGATCTTGACTGGTGTAACAAGCACCTCCTCCAAGCGATGATGCACCGAGGGCAACTGACTCTTGGGAAAGGGGGTTCGAAAAATTTGATGTGGCCACCAGGCCTGAGCCAGCATTTGGTCCAGCACTGGTGCAGAAATGGCGCCATCCTCCTCGTAATGTCGATTCGTATAGGTTATCTTGGCAGCATGACGCAAATAGGCATGCAGCTCCCGATACAAAGGCATTATCTCCCATATAACCTCCTCTAGCTCACGCTGAAAATTTTCCGTATCATAGTAGAGAAACCAAGTGCGCGAGGGCGTTACATGACCATTATAGGTGGCAGCTATGCGCAGCAGACGCACATAGTCTATAAATGTGGCCTTGGCGGTGTTCTTATCATTAATGGCCATGCGCCACTTTAGCCAATAGTATTCCTGCTCCTCAACGCGCTTAGCGCGTATGGCATGCCCATAGATATTAGGATACATGGCCACTGACTTTTGGCAATCATCCTGATGATGCACATGGCAAACGAAACGTCCACTTATAAATGTTTGCATGGTATGCAGCAGCTCCTTGGACTGATCGTAATCTTTGGGCCGCAAACCGTATAGCTGCAGCTTAGTTAGTCGTTGCACGCGACGACGCAGCAGCGGATCCTTGAGCAGCTCCACTGGCACTACACTCAGATTGGCAGCCAACTCATAGGAGAGACGATAAGTCTCCAGTTCGATTTCCTGCTTAAGTGGTGCCTGATTAACCGCACTATACGGACGTCCCTTGGCCGTCAGCGAAAGAAATATTTCACGACGTCGATTCCAAATGCCTCGCATTTGCTGTGTGGCCTGATCCAAGATGCTCAACGTGGCTCTCTCATAGTTGGCGCTGGCCCTATCACTGGTAGAGTTCTTAGCGTTGGCAACTTTCGCGGCGTGCAACTGCTGGCAGACCAGCAGCAGCAAAAGAAATGTGCACAAACACCGCATGGTGACGCCAAAGTCGTCGCAAAGGATGCGACCTTACGCTTAACCTCAAAGAACGGGTAAGTGACCTATTGAGCTTCCGTTAAGCTTGCGCAAATAATTGAATATAGTATATTATCGTCAAAATAAAAACGACGCACAATAATCTGGTTAATTACTCTATATACTGCAGTACTAGCCCGAACTGCTCAGAATCTCGATGAATACTGAACACTCCGCTCAATTTCAGCTATCAAGAGTCTAGAATATACAGATGGTATATACAGTGAATGCTCACTTTTTATAATTTTATTATATACGAAAATTTTTTTAACATATGATGTTACGGCGTGTGGGTTTTGGTTGCGAGCAACACTTGTGCCGGAAAACTGTAGATGGTTCTGCCTTGAATTTCTTTTCAAGTCTTGAAATAACCGTCGTCAAAAGCTTGTATGGTAGATTACCAAATCTTTCTTTTGGTCTGAGTTTTGCTTAGGGAGGTATCTAACACCAACTGATTGGTGTCGTGCTTAAATTCGGCTGAAAGAGGTTTAATCAAGAGCCCTTCACTCCAGTTTCGACAGCAAAAGGTAATGCTTATGAGATGGATGTCCTGACACTTGCTATGCCATCTCCATATTAAAAAGGGGATGCAGTTATAAGCCCCCACCACAAACGTCCTTATAGTTTTCAAGCTCAGTGAATGAAACTCCAAAGTTACAGGTATAAAAATGAATGCGTTTCTATCTCATCATCGAAATAATCGTGAATTTCGATTAAATCAGGATGTTCTAAAAGATTCGTAGGATTGACACTAGTTGAACAGAAGACTCGACTTCAGATGGTGAAGTAAGTAAACGCAACTAATACGCTTCTACCACTGGAAGTTGCACCACAATTGCTAGCCGACTACAACGACTTTTGTAAGGCATAGCAACCGATTGCTAGCATTGTTGCTTTTGTTTACAAGGCAATTTTGACAAGCAATTGTCGTGCAACTTCCAGTGGGAGAAGGGTATAAGAAACAAGAAAATTATCTATCTATATATCTAAGCGAAAATTCAATGTGGTACCGATTACTTTGCAATAACGCAATGTTTTCAGGTGAAACCTGTACCATTTGAAATATAAAATGCTTGCGATTTGCAGAATATAAGTTTCATCTGGATACGTTGCGTTTTAGTCAGGTAAAAAATGATTTGAATACAAAAAAAACAACAACAAAATACATTGTACATACAAACGTTGTTATTTCGTGTTTTTTTCGCTTCTACGCAATCAGCTGTTATGAGAGCGTGTATTAATTATATAAATGGGGTAAGGAACATTTTTGGACCCCTTTTTCACCAAATATATGGAAACAAATATGGGTGAAGCTTATACCATTGAACTTCGATTCCTATCAAACTTTTTCGGTGTCAATGAAATATCCAAAGAGCCTGAAATTTAATAGAGTAGATAACTTGGCCGTTATATGAGTTGACGTGCTGAAAAGCGACCACTTTCAGCACAGAGCACACATGTTGTTTTTTTTTTTGCTGTTTCTCTTTCTCAATTTTGTCCACGAGTCAGTCGGTCTGACAGAGACAGCAACAAGTAGCATCACAAGTACGCGTGCTGCAAGTGGTCACTTTTCAACAAAAATTTTGAACTTTAACGGTCCAGGATTCCACTCTATTACTTTCAGGCTCTTTGGAAAGATCCTTGAGCGGATCGAAATGAAAAGATCCAATTTCGATTCGAAATCAATTCGAGCTCTCTCGGAATCTAAAAAGCTACAACTCGATAGTAAATCGTTTTTACATTTTAAACTGAATCGAAATAATCGGAACAGTCCTTAATAATGACACTTGTCAACGTCAACAAAAAGCCCTTCACGAAAACATAACTTTTCCGGTAAATTTGCAAGCGTTTTGTTTTTCGTAGCAAAGCTAGCAAAACGAATAGCGCATTCAAATCTTTAAAATAAGTGTCTTGATATGGTTTTTTACTATTTATTTATTTTGAAAGTAACTTATGAATAAATTGACGCAATATTCAAGCGCTCACTGTATACGCATAGTTACTTGTAACGCTCGGATCGAAAGCGCGCTTATCAGTTTCGCAATTAAATTTCCAAACCAGGGACGTAAAACTTGAATGAAGTTTACACATTTCGTCTGGCTTTGAATTCTGTTGCTCTAGTAGACTTCAGTAGCATTGCCATTTGTTGTATCGCCCTTACACCCTGTGAATTAAGTTGGAGGTAGAGTGCTTTCTTAAAAACTCTCTTGAGCTGTACTTACTGTCCGATATCATCCAGCCTACATGCAAGTTCTTGTTAAGATTATCGTCGCTTAGCCATTGGTTAATCGAGTCAAAGTATTCCAAAAATGCTGTGCCCGACAAACGATTTAGTTTAAGTATGGTCAACGGCTGGATTATCTCACGCCAGGGCTTGATGGAACCGGTGTTCATCATATCTCTATAGGGTATTAATTGATCATTACATGTGCTTAAGTACTTAAATTCGTATACTTACTTTAAAAGCGCTCCTGCGTGCTTATTGTTGGCGAAATCACAATTGTCCAGTGTCTTATAGGCATTGCCACGTTCGAATTCTCCCGTCAATAAACAAACAGCGCGATAAATCTGATAGCCCAGAAACTCGCCAAAGAGTTTTCTAAAAAGCATTTGCAAAAATGATTCAATGAAAAACTACACGGATAGCCTCAACTTACTTGGTGCTACGATGTTGATCCACAATACCCTCATAGAACTTATAGGGCATATCATAGGCAGCAGCATCGGTTTTGACTGGTGCCTCAATGCCCATGTATTGCTGCATAAGATTCCAGTAATAGCAGTTGTACTCACTGGGCGAAACACGTCCATCAATCATGTCTACCCACAACTTTTCGTGCACAAAGTATACAGGCAGTGTAAGCAGCGTATGTACGGACATTCTAAACAGCCGATTAAGATTAAGCATATCATCGTATTCGTAGTTCTTCAGCAAACCCAAACGCTGCTGCAGATGCTTGGGCGTGGAGACAGATAGTATGACAGCTTCGCCTATAGCATTGCCAAAACCGGGACAGGCTTGCTCGTTGAGACCCACGCGCATATTATTCTTGGCTAGGGCATATTCAATAAGTGCCATATCACCATGGGTTTGCAGTAGCTTCTTGTAGCTGACCTTGGGACAATAGTGCAGCTCCACCTCGCCCAAGTCAAATATGGTTGATTTGCAGTCGGGTCCGCCGTTACCAGCCTCGATGGGCACAAAATGATCATCCATAAAGGAGCTCAAGAGTGGAACAAATAATGTAAGATATTAAGTTTTTCCGTGAGCATATACAAATACGTCATAGCTTACCTGGTCAAATTTTCGAAACCCAGAGATGCAAAGAACTTGGCACTAACATTGACCAAATCAAAGGCGTCCATATTGATTTCATCCAATTCCGCTTGCAAATTTGGCAATTTGCGCTGAGGAAAAGGATTTCGCAGCACAGACTCCTTCTTCCAAGCCTGATAGGTAACTTGCTCCATCAAATGATGAGGTATAAGACCTGTGGATGGTATTACATGCTCGCCGTACTTGATGCGCAGCACGTAACGTAAGTGCGCATGTAGTTCGCGATAGAAGGGTTTAATGGTATCCATTAGCTGCTCCAGTTCATACATGAAGTTGGCATCCTCATAATCGGCATACCAAATGGATGAGGCATTGCGGGCATGTGTGCTCAGCTGCTTATAGTAGTTGATATAGTAGTGCAAGGCATCTTTTACAGTCGCAGGTATTTTGTTGCGCCATTCCTGCCAGTAGTACTTGATCTCATCCAGATCATCGCTGTTGGTAAATATCGATTTTATTTGATACACAAACGCCATGTTGCACTTTTCGGTGTTATTCCGGGTACATGCCCACTTTTGTCGGGACATTGTTTTGAGCGTTTGTGTGGCACGCTTGAATTTATAGTCCATGGGCGGAAAAGCGGCACCACGCAGTATAATCTCAAATTGACGACGCAGCAGCGGATTTTGGAAATTCTTCCAATCATATCTTTGCAGCGTTTCAAAGTATGGGTGCATTTTTTGACGCAGCAAAATTTCTGGGCTCAGCGTATCGTCGGAGAATTTGCGGTAGGTGTTCACACTCTGCCAATAAACCTCGTTGATGCTCTGCAGCAGATTAAGTGCCTCATTCTCATCGGTTAAAAGTTGGCATTGGCCAAAACTGAGCAGGCTCAATAGCTGGAAACAAAGAAAATATAAACAAAAGTGTTAATAGAGCTGGGGCATATATATTAAGTATACGCATGTCAAGTATACGTAAACACTTACCACAATTGCTAACGGATATTGCCTTGGAATCATTGCTGCTTGGTTTTGTTTGATGGACCTCCGCTTCATGAATGCCCAAAAGCAACTAATGCAAGCATCCAAGCTCAGCCAAAAATGAAATACTTTATGCAAAGCGTTGATAACACTTGAACCCCTGAGCTGATAGTGCCGGAACTAGCACTTGGTCAGGCATTATAAGTTGTGCCCATGAAATGGTTAAAAAGTGTACATGAGATAAGTGCATGTATTAAGTGAAAAAAATAGGTGAAATGCTATGTCAAGACCGCACTGGTAGCACTTCTGCTGACAAACGCAATAATCTTACTTAAGTAATTTTTTAGTGATACCATCAATATATGACTTAGTGACTTGAAAAGCTACATCCATCACTGACTTCCTGTCAAAAATGCATGGCATATGGTTTTTTGGACGCGCAGGTATTACGATTGAAATGATGTTTGTTTGTGACTTTAAACAGAAATGAGCACGATATCTCTTACCCAAACGACTCAATTGATGTATCAAGTTTAGGCGATTATTGTTTATCCTAGAGTTTTTGAGTTGTATGCGGGACTAACAAGGACGTGAGCAACATAAACAATAGAACGACGAAAGTCATTAAAGTATGAACATTGGAGGCAATAGCGAACGTGGTATGGTTCATTCTGGTCTGCATACCGGCGGCTTGGACATCTGCAATGTCAGTGACTTCCTACAGCCGCGCAAGACAGCTTACCTCGCACGTTTGGCACCCTTGGGACTTCTGGCAGCCGAGACTCAGCGCACAGAGCCGCAGCTGTGTCGGCGAGATGGCAGGAAAGGTGGTAAACTTCCTCCTACGACGCCTATACAACAAGATATTTGGCATCCATTCATGAGTGAGTAGGAAGTATGAACAATCCGGCACTTATTTAACAGCTGTCGGGACATGAGCAGAGTTTGAGGATTGGCTCCACGTGCTTTTTGATGCCCTCTGTACGCAGATATACGACTTCTGGATGTAGCTGCAGAGCGGCGTATGGGATGTTTGTTGGAATGATGGCAGCTCCTGTTCACTGCTTGTATCTTTTGCTGGAGTCGTTTTCACAAGGCGTTGATAGAGGATAAAGCTACGAGTGGTTAAAAATTGGCGGGGTTCCCCAAATCCGAGCCTATCATGGCCAAATCCGAGCCTTTAATTTTGGTACCACCGGTTAAGCATGCTTTGCTAGGTGTACTTTTAGGTGGCACATTAGAGCACGTTGATTTTAAAGCAGCCCATTGAACATGCAACTTAAAATAAACTCCTGTGTAGATCTTGTTATCAATGACGCTACTTGGATACTTCTTTTTTGTATAGTCTTTAAACATAAGACGGATAGCCGGCGAAAAAAGCCGAGCTATCATTCATAGTCAGAGGCTGGATGGATTTCATACTTAGATCACTATTAACACAATCTTGCCGACTTCCGTAGGAAGTCGTGAAGACTATGCAAGGGGAGACTATACACCTCGCTTATTGTGAGTGTATCTTTTTCTTCTTAACTGGCCATAACAGCCCGTTATCGGGTGACGGCCTGATGTTAAAACATTATTTCATTGGAATTGTGGTTTTAGTGAGTGTATCACTTCCTAAAATACACATTCGTGTCCTTGCAAAGGCCGGATGACTTGGATGACTTGAATGACTTGGAAAGTGCTCCGTGGACTCGGATTCTTCAATACATTTGGATTGGGTTCTTTCACGAAGTGTTACGTTACGCGGAATCCAAAGGCGGATATCTAACGTTCTTTACAGATTTTGTCTGTGGTGATTCCAACCAATTTAGCTGCGCTGAAAGGAATTATTGGCTCTGGCCTTATTGGCTGTGACGCCGAGATTTCATACTTAGTATGCAAAACTGGATTCCTACAAGCAAAACGGCACAAAGGTAATAAAATCCTTGCGTCACATTGAACTTCATGCCTTCTCTTCCTCGAGATGTATGTAATACTTAGCGGTCGTACGCGAGAACGAAACGTAGAATAGCTGATAAGTTTGGTAGGTGAACGATAACGCAAGTCCCGCACTTTACGGCTGTTCATGATTCAGCTTATTATATAAAAAAAAAAAACGAAAAAGAGTATTAAGTATTCAGTATATCGCATAATTTCCCAATCTTACTTACATTTCACTTTCCATTTCCAAAATAAAGAGCATGAGTGAGTGAGTATACTGACTTCAATGCCTTCAATGCGCCTACAGCACTTAAGCCATATTTAATTGGCCTTACCTACACACACACACACACACACACACACACACATACTCATAGATGGAAGTATGTGTTTGCGCGAGCATCTCTTAGCCAACTGCTGCCCATTTTGCTGTCTATGCAGTTAGTATGTAGTTGTCTCCCATTGTAGTATGCTCAATGTGCAGCGGCACTCGCTCTGCCTTGCTCTACTCGGATGCTGATGCTCCGCTTTAATTCTTTTGTTAGCCAGTGGCCCATATTTGAGCTTTATTTTTGACATTTTTAGGTACCCCCGCTGCCGCGTACCTCGATAGCTACTCACAACTGGCTGGTGCTGCGCAATGCAACAATGGCCAAATAGAGGGAAATTTAGCAATGTTTTTTGTTTGTTGCATTTAGATTTGTTTATGCCGGCGGATGACAGCACTCAGCACTTAGAGGCGCTATCAAAGCACAGTCAAATCTTGGCCAAAATAACACGTGTATATATAGACGCCGCAACTGCCGTGGCAGCCGACTCCAATTGCCCCAAAATATGTGTGCCAAGCCAATGTTTACTTGCGACACGTTTTGCTTTTGACATTTTGGCCAAAACACACTTGCTCGCTTGCTAGTTACGGCTGTCGTTTGGCCGTAACACGTCCGTACGGCTGGCTAGCTAGTAGCTGGTGCTGCACGTTTTTTGTATTAAACAATCCGCAACACGCGCAAGCACGCACACACATTTAGCCGCAAAATGCCAATGTGCCGGAGAGGAAGTCCTGGCATGCGCAATACTGGGAAAACGTATAGCCCTACGGCCCCTTCAGTAGTAGTGAGTGGCTCAATGGTTGTGTTCTGCCTGCAGATTACGTCAAACGGAAAGAAAAACCCGTTTGCTCAGTCAGTCACAAACGAACCTTAGAACCGAGCAGTCGTCGCCATGCAAGGCACGTGTCGCCGTGTACGTAGCAGCAACAAAAACACAAAGGACCAAAAATAAAACGCAAAAAAAAAAGCAAATTGCATAGTGAAAGCAAAAAGTCTTTTGCCCAAAAATAGCGTGTACAGGATAAAAAGGAAACTAACCTACATTTTCGCGCTCTTTCACACATTTTCACACACTCGCTCACACACACACACACACTTGCACACAGCAAACTATGACGCTGACGCTGGCGCTGCTTGCAGCAGGTTAGTTTGCTGCCCCTACACACACACACACACACACACACACACACACACACACACACACACACACATACAGTCACGCATACAAGTCTTCGTCTCGTCGTCGTTCCATCATTCGCTCGTTCTTTACGACTGGTTCGCCTTGTTCGCGCTTCCTCGCACTTGCTGTTTTTTTTAGTTTTTTACACAAAGTAAAAAGAAATCAACAATAAATTGTAATAACACTTCTGAGCTTAAGGTGTGCGTGTGTGTGTGCGTGTGTGCCGCTCTCGCAGTCGCAGTCGCAGTCGCAGCCAACGCTGGCGTCGCAGTCATCACATTTAACGCCATTGTCGACGTGTAGTTCGTATGTATGTGTGTGAATGTGTGTCAAGCAATGTGCGTGCTGAGGCCTGTGCGAATATTGTTGCATACGACAAAATAAAAATGTAATTAATATAATATGTATACAAAATAAGAATAAGAATAAAAATAAAAATAAAAAATTATATATGTATATATGAAAAGTTAAGTAAAACAAAGTTTCAAGCTGGCTGCTAATTTAAGCGCTCGTGCAAATTGAAAGCAGAGAAAATTACCCAGTGAAAAGTAGTATGTAAACCACAAAAGTGAAAACGTGAAAAAGGAAAACCAAAACCAAAACCAAAAAAAAAACACAAATGTATGTATATAAATAGTAAGTAGTGCAAAGTACGACCTTTATTATTATTATTATTAACTATACTTTTATGCGCACACACACACACACATAAGCTTGAGAATGTGTGTGTGTGTGTGTGTGCGTATCTCTGCGCTTCTTAAGTTCAAAGTGCATTGCTTTGACTTTCAAATTGTAACAAATTTCTTGATTCGATTACATAAATTACATGAAAGACATTGACATTTTAGCCGCAACTAATAAAAATCAAATGAAAACGCCTAAAGGTATGCAACAAATCCCACATTTTATTTGGGTTATAAGCGTTTTCTGCATAGTTTTAAAGCACGCCACACAATAAGCCAAAAAACAGCAAACAACAACAATTTATTCATGTGGGTCGCCCCCCCCAGGTCCATAAATTAACGGCATTTGCTTTGGCCGTGCACTTAACTAGCCTGACTAGAGCCCCTTTCGTGCGGCATTAATGCTGCCTTAAAGAGCGCAACCGTGTGGCAAGCACGTTGCTCCTTTTTATGGGGCTTGGCAACTTTAAAGCCGCAAAGACCTAACCACTCACTTTGGGCCCCACCCAAATGTCAGCAAAACTTTTCGGGTCTGTGGCGCACCGCACACAGCATCTGATATAGATTAATAAAAAATGTAAACCTTGATATGGTGTAATAAATATATTTTGATGATTTGTGCGTCTTGGGTATGTGCCACCTACTGGTGGCACAGAAAGACATTAGCATGCAGCTCATAAGCAAGCGTTTCAGGTGTACACTTAAAGAAATACGCTTAGCATATTGAAATCGATTAACGCTGAAAGCCACATAGCAAATTTGGCATATTCTAGCTTGTGCGCAAACATTTTTACACACAGTTTGATTAAGCTGTATTTTGTGGTCGCAGGAGTATGAAATTATACGCTTTCGCTACGGCCGTAACTTTTAAAGTTTGCTTTCGCATACGTGTGGCAAGTTTCAAGTTGTTAGTTTTACTTTTGTGGCCACAAACTTTGAAATTCTACCGTATGGAGAAGGGGAGCGACTGCTACAACTTCTGATATATGTAAGAGGCTTGCAAAAATGCAATTAGCTTCAAACTTCAAATACTAAGCCCACGAATACCAAACACAAATGTGTACAAGCAGCTTGTTATAGTGCTTTCTGTACTTATATTTGATGAAAAAACTTTCAAATGTCTTAGAAGTAATGTAATCCCGTAGTGCTTACCTGCCCTGTCGACCTTCAAATCGTGACTAAATGTACTAACACCTTGATTAGCTACAAAGAACTGTTATTTTGTCGGAGCTTAAACTTAAAGCCCAAATAGTAGTGATGGTTTTTTAATGTACTACTCGCTTAACATTGTTTGGTACATTACCCTGTGTAACAATTTTCTGGGTAGAGGAATTTTTTACTTCTGCCTAAGAAAATTATACAAAAGCACATGAAAAAGACACTAATTTAACTGTTGCAACAGAGCAAGTATCGACAAAGTGAGCACAGAAGTTGCCACTGGCAACTGGGTACCCATACTAGCGTATTTCAGGCTGATGTCTGCGCCATAGTCCGATGCGCAGATATCAACCTAAATAAAAACTATAGGAATAGTATAATAGCGATACTATCGGACCGTCAGGGCGCCATAAGGGCGGTCGCAGGAACCAGATTAAATTCCAAGCTGGTCCGGTAAGCCCGATTAAAGCTAGAACCTCTGGAACGACGTTACTCACTCTCAATTAGATGGGTCCCTGGACATACTAACATTCCCGGACAAACTGGCGAGTGCTGCGAACCGATTGATAGGACCAGAGCCTTTTTGTGGGATTGGCACACACACTATCAAGCAACTTCTCTAGGACGAGCCGCAAACTGGATAAATACTACAGTTCGTCGGCTCTTATAACCTAAGCAGGTTCAAGAAACTATCACAGTTAGGCAATAATTCCATTATAATTCTGAGGGGTCTCTTTACTGGGCATTGTAGACTTAGAGGCCACCTGAGCAAGCTAGGTATCACCAGCTCTGGTACTTGCAGATTCTGCGAACTTGAGGAGGAATCCTCCTAGCACATCCAAGCTGAGTGTGGACACAGGACCTCGATGACCCGTTTGAAACCAACCCTTATAATTAAGTTTGTAACAGAGATAGGACTGACCGGGGAGCTATAAGATTAGTAGAGGACACAATAGATCTTATAGGTCGTGGTGCTTTAGTTCCCAATAACTTTATTATTATAAACTCTCTCACATCTCGTTTGTCAACAAACCCCATTGTCACATTCTTTAAGCAATGTTCCAGCGTGTGAAAACTTCTCGCACTAAGCTATAAGCTTTAGCATTCGATATTTGGGAAATTTTCGAACCATCGATAGTTTTGCAGCTCTATGTTGCACTGTGTTATTCAACTCAAATCTACGTAATTTTGTTTAGTTTTCTTAGTTCAAATTTGGAAAAAATTTTCGTAGAATTCATGGTCAAGCTTTTGCTTCGGATTTTTTCTTTATATGTATGAAATTTACCTTACTGTCATTAAGGAAGATTGTATAGCAAATCATTGGACTCTATTACTAATATTCTCTGTAGTCCGAAAGTGGTAATAATAGAATACTTTTCGAATGTGGGGGTAAAGGCCAACATGTGAACTCCGAAAATGATGTCACTTTATAGTTAAGGCTTACTCGGGATGTTACAAAGTCAAAAATCTACACAGCAATGTTTACCGTCGTGTTCTAATTATACGCTCAACGGAGCCACAGTGATGCAATTCGCCTCTAAGTAGCCTACCACGCAATCTCCGGACACTGGTTAATGCTGCCAAATAATAATCCCCATGCGCTTCAAAGAGCAGAAGGAAGCAGAGGATTTTCTCCTCTCCTAGCTCTTTGAAGAATTAGAGATCGAATTCTCGCAGCATTATGGCCGGCGTGCTCTAATCATATGCCAACTCGACAGAATTTACTTCTTAACACGCCTTCACCTGACACCCCTGCATAGCTTAATCTTTGATGTGCCCTAAGGTTGCTTTCTTTTGCAGTAACAAAGTTCAAAAATGCAAAGTATGGGAGACTTACTTATAATACGACACTTGCTACGCCTAAAAGAGAGTTAAGCGATTTCGAAGAATACATTTAATCGTAAGTTCAATGAGCGCTCAAAGTAATGAGATTTTCCATTAATACTTTTAGACAGATTTAGATGAATCCATAAAATCTTGAGAAAAACCCATATTTGTAAGTCTAAAACTATAATTTTTTCTCTACAAAGATGTTTTCTTCGTCTTGCGCTCCTGCTTCTTCCTGTAATTCCTGCAGATATATTTTTATTCCTTGCCAGTCGGTTTGTATATAAAATATCCGTACATTCAGTACTTTTATGCATATGTCACTTTCATTCACTTCCATTGCGGAAAATCGGTTGGAAAATGACGAATTTATAAGAGTTGATCGTAAAAATGAAATCTTTGAAAAAAAATGTGTTGTCCTGAAAGGGATCTTAAAGATTTATGATGGATGGCAGCTTAGATTTCGAAACTCCTTAAAGTTCAGCGCCTCATGTAGTTGTATACACGTGAACCCTTAGCAGAAATATGTTATTGCCCTTCTGTTTATGATGCTCAGCGATTTTAATGAAATGCCAGTGTCCGGATGGAACTGTTTCCGCACTGTGCAATTGTAGTTGCCATAGATTTCACTCCTTATTCACTCTTAGCTATGGGCTTTTGGTCCTTGGCAGCCTTTTTGCTGGTTTTTTGTTAGCATATTTTAACTCAATTCAATTCGATTCACTTTTGGGTATTCAATGATAAGGTGAGCTTTCTTTTTTAATTAAATCTATGGGTCTTTTCGATGCCTTTGGGCAACTATCGTATACGCAATTATGCCATTGGCTGCTGCAATCAGCTGTTAATAAATGAAATGTTCGAAGTGCACTCCGCGTAAGCCCTTGAGAGTAACCAATTTTTGCAGTGGGCCATTTTATCTTAACATGCTTAATATAAGCTAAGAGCAGACTGTTCGTATAAGAAGCCCTCCAGTTGGCCCTTTAAAGAAAACACTCAAATGTATGCCTTAATTGACAAATATGACTGGTTTCTTACTTACAACTGAAGTCTGTGACTACTACTTTTTTTTGAGTGTACCTATAGGTGCCATAAGTAGAATTTATAGGTTATGGCTGACTAGTCTATTCGTCGCTGTACTAGCTTGACTTCCGGCTGTATCCTCTTATGAAACCTATCAATGCTGCACTACATCCTGCACGCATCACAACGAGAACGAAAACGAGGCAAACTTGATATTGAATATTTTATGGAGCTACATCTTGGTTTATTTTTTTGTTTGTGTTTGCCATTTTGCCAGCCTCTGGCAGCATTTGAAACGTGTCAAGAAGTTTGCGAGGCACCAAAACAGCAACAACGACAACGCAACAGGAAGTAGCCGTGGCAGAGGCAGAGACAGGAGCCAAAGGCAGAAACAGCCTATAACTAATACAAAGTATGCCGCATGCCACATGCCGCATGCCACATGCCGCACGCCGTGTGCCGCATGGCACGGCAGCCATTCATACATATATATAGACATGGCCGTTGCTTATTTGGTGTGCCATTTATCAATTGTTATATCTTGTTGTAGTTGTTGTTGTTGAGTCTTGAGTCTCTAAGTGTACTTGTGTGTGTGTAGGCCTGAGAACTGCCGCAATGTTAATTAACTTTATCTTAGTTAAGCTTTAAGTCTTAAAGTGTGTTCATTTTCCGGCGCTTAATATAGCTTGAAACACAATCTGCTCGTTTTTATCTCTTCCGCTCGCTGCCACATAACGTATACGCCGTGTAGCTAGCTCGATTCATTTGTGCCTTTGGTTGTAAGCGTATGTGTGCCTTTCTCTACGTGTGTGTGTGTGTGTGTGTGTGGGTAGGTGTGTTACGTTCTTAGAATTCGCAATTACCGTTACATGACAGTTTCAACGTCGTAAGTGTCAACTGAGCGCATTTAATTAACACAAAAGTGAACAAATCTGCCATACAATATGGTATCCTAGTACTTAGTATAAAGTTGAATAATATCTAATGTTGCGTGTCTTTTCTTTGCAGGCAATCAATCAAAGAACGTGCTAGGGATGCTGCGATGTTCAATCACAACAACAACAAAAAACGATAACTATATATGTAGATGTATATAACGCTAAAATCCACAAAGCTTGGCCATGTCAATGAAAACTTTATTGAAATCTCTTGTCGCATTTGTTGCTAGAACTGGAGGCAATCAAATTTGCATAGCTTAAGGCACAATGGAGCTCTGCACAGTGGCGCACAATTACTACAAGCATACATTAAGGCGCACAGGAAAAACAAACCAAATATTTGGCACAAAAATGTTAAAGGGTTAACAAGAACAACAACAACAACAACAACGTCAGCATAAAACGCAAGAATTTCCCGAAAAACGCTCGTAAAAAGGCAAATGTAACAGGATTAAGCTTAACTGTAACTGGCGTAGCAGCTGCTAACTAAACTACAGTTTTACGATATTTTTAAATTGCAAATATATAGCAGAGCTAAAAGGAATACAAAATACAGCCCTGTGTATAGAAAAAGTAAGGGAGAGAGAGCTAGAGAGCGTACAATTCAAAGAGGAAGAGAGAGCGGGAGTGAGTGGCGAGCGCACTGCAGGCAAAATGCAATTAGCTGTGCAGATATAAGCAGAAGTGGAGCGAGCGAGCGAGCGAGCTAAGTAAAGCGCAACAAGGCTAGACGAGGACAATCAGTCAAGATGAGTGATGATCAAATAATGCCCAATGATGAGAAAGGTAAGTGCACAAGGAATTAAGATATGATGCTAAGACATTACGGTTATCAGTTATTTTATGCCAGCATTAAGATGAACAAAGGCACAATGAAAAAGAAGTAATGGGTACATTAAACATAGCGGATACGATAAGTATAAAATGCATATAGAGCAGATACATTGATATCCTGCATCTGCTATGTTGAACCTTGACGTCATTATTCTTATGAAACATATGCTTTTTCTAGGGGTAAGACTCGTATGCCTTCTTGAAAAATCTGTTATAACGTTCGAATGGTGTTACGCTAAGGTGGAGTTACACTCAGGTGGTGTTACGTTTGACAGGTTTTACGCTTGTGGGCTGTTTTAGCAGCCTCCACAGAAGAGCGAGAAGGCGTCGACTTGTCTGCTATAATAAAAATACACCAAAAAAAATAAAAAATAAAAAAAAATTCGCTTAATTAAGTTTTTGGATACTATTTAACATTTTGAATCAGATTTTTTATTTGAAACAATTGTAAATTGTAAAGTCATCCATGCATACACAGTTATTCTCTTATGTGACCATGTGTTTCTTAAGTCGCTGTCCCCAAGGTATACTTAAACAGTTGGGCTCAGCCAATCGATAGCACGCTCTTTGGAGTTCTTATTAAAATAACTTAAAATAACCACATTTCTGTCTCTCTCGCTCTGTAGGAGTCTCACAAATAGGTTAACTGCTAAAGTATACCTTCGCATACCTATGGCGATTAGCCGCTTCATTTAGTCTCTCTCGCTCTTTCAGAGTCCCACAAATAGGCTACCTGCTAAAGTATACCTTCGCATACTTATGGCAATTATGTGAAATATAGAAAATTCTTTTTGGTGTTTCGCTCTTGGCAGAATTTAAGTCGCTTTAATAGTATTTGTGTGTCAGCAAAGACAACAAGTCAATGCGTTTAGCACATTCAAGCAGAGACCTTGCTGTGTCGGCAGCAACCGACGACAATTCTCGCAGTTGCTCGGTATTTCAGTAATTTTACAAGTTTTTCTACTTTTGGAGTAAAAATCAGAGCCGTGTGCAATAATTACAAAATCGTGTTCTAATGTTGAGAAAACAAAAATTTATTATTTAGAACTTCTGACTTCGGCTCCTTTTTTCGATGTTTGAGTTTTTACCACAAGTTTTACATCAAACTTTGCAACGCAGGGTTGCCCGTTACGCATAATTCTATGTATTGACTGGAAATTGTGAAATGTATCAATTATTTGTTTTTGCTCGTTGTACAGTCCTCTCGCCTGATCTTGCGCTCTAGCGCTCATAAGCAATGAGTCACGCCTTTAGCTAGCACTTGACTCGGGCGAAAGTGAGCACGCGACGGTTGGTCTGCCCGGGTGGGCTATGAGTCACCATGTTTAGCCTAAGTGCTATATGTACCGCATAATCCTTCATTGCCTCAACCTCTGAACAATGGTTCGCTGCTGTCGCCTTTGTTCAACCGTTTCTACAGATGATTTGTCAGTCTCGAAGAAAACTAGGCGAAAGACATTTGTACTTTCTATAAAGCTTTAGTTTCACTATCTGAGAAGTCAGTTAAGTTTTGTTTCATCATATCGAGCAAGCTTTGCATATAAAAATTTCTTCAACAAAGATATCGTGACAATTCGAAGGAAACCTTTGTAAAGGATATTTTACGTCTGAAGCTAAAACAGTAAGCGATCGCTAATAAGTGCAGCTAAAAGTAGCGGAAGAGCAAACCAAGACGTTCCGCGCCGTCTCCCGAGCTCCCAAGGCAGCTTGGTTTCAAGACCACTTAATAACCAGAATAGTTTGAGCAACCTTGCAGCCATTCGAGTCTGAATCCGGTGCCTGGAGGTCCTACCTGACGCAGAAATGTCAGAAGAGTTCAAAAATTTGGTGACGTCATTTATGAACAGACCAGCACTCTGAAGAATTTTCGGGACTTCAGTTATATCAGCATTAGGTCTTTTCATCTTTTTTTTTTTAAATTTAAGGCACTTCATTTAAATATTTCCATAATCATTTGTAAAAGACCCTGATTAGATTGCTCATACATATAACCAACTAGAGTAAAGCATCATCTTCGTCGGACTTTCTTTAAAGCAGCTAAATACATCATCCAATATCATCATCGTTAGATATACATCATCTCATGATTACCTGTAGCCATGTTTTCGCTAAAACTTTTACCGAGTAGCGAAAAAGACGAAAAAGGGAAGAATGAACTTGGGAACTATGTAATTCGAGTCGTTCTATTTGTACACACTGTTGCCAGTTGCCACCCATTTTGTGTACTCTTCGGTGTGCATCAAGCGTTTATTTAAACAGATTTTTTTGTAAATCTCTTCAGATGTTAGCATAAATAAAACGTTATATTGTGTTTAGGAAGGTAAACCTAGTTCTAAAGTAACAGCAGCCCAAGAATCATCCTATATATAGGGTAGACGAGTATGTATGCCAAAGTGTGGGTCTGCATATGAAATCAGCGCCAGCTAGCTGGACGAATCATTTGCAAGGCAGGCATAAGCCAATGCCAACGCCAAAGGCAATGGTAACGACAGCGGCAACGCCACAGCCAAAGCTGACGCTGCCACTGCCACTGCCTCCTCTGCCACTGCCTCCTCTGCCACTGCCTCCTCTGCCACTGACACCTGCCCAAAGGCAAACAAAATTTGCCACGTTGCACGCAAACTAAAATGAATGTCTCGCATTTGTATCTGTGCGTGTGAGGGGGCGGGACTGGGCTGCTAAGTAGTGGGTGTTAGCTTTGTATGTGTGTGTGTGTGTGTGTGTGTGTGTGTGTGTGTGTGTGTGTGTGTGTGTGTGTGTGTGTGTGTGTGTGTGTGTGTGTGTGTGTGTGTGTGTGTGTGTGTGTGTGTGTGTGTGTGAGAGCATATATTGCTTTTGTGCTGCTCATCAGCATAATTAAATATCATGCTCATTGTGCGTATTGCTGCGTAACTCAATAAAATTTGACTCACATCAAATATATTTTAGGGGGTTTGCGGGCACAGAATCGTCCCGTCAGCCATTTTGGGGCAATCTCTGAATAGGATTGGCTGTTTGGTTATACAAGGACAAGACGCTGCGGCCAGCAGCGCCTTTTGTTTGCTTTTCTTTGGCTCTGCAGATCTAGTTAATGGGCAGCCAAACTGGCCTTGCTTGCTACTGGATTGCCACAATTGAATATTGCCACACCACCCCTAACCCGCCCTCATTCCCTCTGTGTGCATGTTTGGGCGCTTGTGTTTAACCAATTCATGGCAAATGTTTTATAACCCTTTCAGCGCATTGATTAACGTCTGACGCCGAAAAAGGCCAAAGCTATTTCAAGTAAATAAATGTTTAACAACAAATCGCCCGAACCTTGCCGATGACTGGCCATAAGTTACGCAACCATTAGAGCGTCTTTATAGCGGTATACATATATACACACACATACAAACCGCTTGACAAATAACGACATAGCATAAAGCCAATTGTTAAGCGTTATAAAGCGCACGAAATTGTTGGAGAACGCTGCTCACAGCAGCAAACCCCAACAGGGGCAGAGGTAGGGCCTGTGGCAGGGTTACGAAAGGAAACAATGCGCAAAGGCCAAATGGGGAGCACACAGAGCGCACCAGGGAGACAACGGATTAAAAATATGAACGGAAACGGAAACTAATTAAATATGTAGAGCAATCTCTTTTTCGTTGTTTCAAATTGAATGCAGATCTACGTATGTATATACGAGGGTAGTAGCATAAGTAGTTGAATAGTCTAATGTTCCCCATAAACACAGCAATCGGTTGGCCAACCTGCGGTTTAAAATCAAACTATTTTGATTTTCTTGTGATCGAAATGTACTGCGGTTTGGCAACCGATTTGCTGTGTGTATGGGGGGCCATAAGAAATCTTGGGTTTTGGGGGTAAAAACTTTTTTTTTCGTTTTAAATTTAACACATTAATCAATCGACTTAACGATTATTTTTATGACAAATGAGAAGAATATGACATGCGACATTACGTTCAGGATAAAATATGGAACATCTTAACAAATTTTCCTTAATTCCACAAAAACATGGAGACTGAACAAACTAACGACGCCTCTTTCGAAGCCAAATGTTATTAGGATGGATTAGCCTCAACATCCTTCTGCGTGTATTAGTGGCCAATGTCAGGTGCGCATTCAGCGGGTCGTTATACCGGCTAGTATGCCTATTTAGCTCATCCATCCCCATGGGCATGCGTAAGTCACGATAAATCGCGAAGTTACGCGCATACCACGGCGGCCCAGTAATGCACCCAAGAGCCCGGTTTTGCATCACTTGGACCCTAGCTCGCCCCTCAAATTGACAAACCATAAGACGACGTAGGCAAAACTATTGACTTGTAAACAAGCACCTTTTTAAGCTTAGAGTAGCAAGCAGCTGTGGTCATTGCTTTATGCTTACACCATGTAAGACGCTAGTCCCAGGTATCGGACTCAAGACTCCTGTGGTATAATCTAATTTCGAAGGCTGACAGTAGGAAAAACGCCTTACCTATGCGTAAACACGCAGTGCTAACTCTTAGTGCTATTGACTATAATGTTTCACCTGCAGGACCACTTGCCTAATTCATCCAGGAAATTCAGCGTGACCGCCGAAGCTTCATTGGGGCAAGCCAAGCTGGACGCAAAGACAGTGTCATCCGCAAATTTGGCTATCATCGAATTTGGTGCATCGCACATGACCAATCTTTTAATCCTCCGTATTAATTATTAAGTAAACGAAAAAAAAGTTGTATCCTTTATTCGACTTCTTCTACCCATTCCTTCTTACCATCATCATCGTCATTCTCATCCTCATACTCTTCCTTTATCTTCTGTCATATTCCATTTTTGTCATGCGCCTCTCGTCATCTTTTTTAATCTGTTAATCATTTTCTTAATCTTTTACTTCTTCTTCGTCTTTCTCTTCAGTTATCTTCCTATTCGTCATTCTCTTCCTTCTTATTCCATTTATGTTATTGGGAAGTTGTGCACCGCGCCGCTGAGCTACGTTCTTCTCTTAGCTAGCACATTAAACTCGAGTAGTCTATACCTCTAGGATTCTTATTCCAAGTTCACAAAACCAACAGGTCTTAGAGTTGGTTTTGTTCAGCCCAGTAAGCAGACTAGTGAGAATTCTAACGAAGTTCTTCGCTTATTGAACCTATTGAAGTTATAATAGTCGAGGAGCTGTCTGAGGCCTAGAACACTTATCCTATATATGATTCGTCGCGGTGTTTCCTTTACTCTTTGTAGTACCTTAAAATTGTGTCGTACAATGGCTCTGGCCCTTTCATATGGCTTGCAGCTGTTTCACGCTACAGTTCAATTCCGGGAACGGTGGTGTGACTTGAACCCCATCTAAGTAAGAGTTTGTTTCGTCGTTCCAGAAAACTAATTAGATTCGGGTTTCCCGAAACAGCTTAGAGTTAATTGTCGTTCCTGCAAGTGCTAACTGATTACTTTAGTCGATAAAGGGTAAGGTTTTGTCCGCTTCGTGAAAAACTCTGAAAACTCTTTTTTGTAACCACTCTTTGTTTCGTTTCGTGTGCAAGATCAAAGGGCAAAAAATCTCTTTTCCTGGACTCCAAATGATGTTTGAACTTATTACAAAATCTGTAGAGCATAAAATTCTCTTCGACATACAACTTGGGTAATATATTGGTCAACTGATTACCACTAGGTATTAGGGCAGGACTTTAACAGGGCTGTGCGTTGGGTTTGGAACCCACCGCGTAGAACCCCCCTCCCAATGTAAGCTGTTATAAGCCGCCTAGAGAAGTGTCCTACATTAGGCCGTAACAATCAAGAAGGTGAAGAATCATATAATTAAACGTTACTGAGAGAGCCTATCCCTATCCCTACAAAACCCTGTGTCAACTTTAAAGTTCAACTCTTAGCTTTTTCGTAACACTTTACGTAACGTTCACAACGCAGGATTGGCACAGCTGCATACGTCGTTTATGGCACCATTAGTTTCCAACACCAATTACTGGTCAGTCCACCCTCGTATGTGTGTGTGTGTGCCTGCTTTTGAATTACCTTGCACTGAATTTTTGCCTTTTTCTTTGGTTGCATTGAATTTTGGTTGCAGCTGCAACTGCAACGTAGTTACTACACCGTAGTGTGTCATGGCTGCCAGGCGATTAAAAGGCAGTAAAAACAAAAATATACTAACTTTATGAGACAATAAAACTTTGGGAAGCTCTGCATAAGCTATATGTCTGGGTATATGACTGGGCGGGCTGAATGGCTGGCTGGCCAGGAAGCGGGCACGCCAAAAGAAAGTGCATAGCAATTATCCATGTCACCATTGAACTTGTGCGCAAAGGTTTCCCAACGACAAGCCGTTGAAGCTGTGCACTTGCTCAAGTCGAAACTGGTTTGTATCAAGTGCCCCGATCGTGACATGAGGTAGTCTATGGATGTGTGTTTTTTGGAAAAGTCTACTTATCCAGCAAAATGTATGTTTGTATGTAATTTCCTTTTCGTTTTGGCGTTTTGAGAATAATTTTGCTTCCGCATGAAGATGTTACGATCGTGTGTTAATGTTGACGTTTCTTTGGGTTTTTTTTTTTGGCTCAACTTAGCTGGGATTATGCAATACGGGGAAGATGTGCGCGTCACTGCAGTTAATACTTGTCTGCCAACCGGTTGCCGGAGTCGGGCCGTTGCCAGCATTAGTGGCATGAGCTCCAGCCCTAGTAAAGCTGCCGGTAATGCCACTGATGCTGCTGCTGGCGTCGCGACGTCGGTTAGTCAAAGACTCGGATACGAACTTGATTTTTCACTGCCTGTTAATGACTTTAAAGTTGTAATAAAAATGCATTTTGAATTTATTATTATCTTTTATTTTGTTAGGTTTTTTTTTTACCTCATCATTGTCGTTGCGTCGCGTGCGCTACAAATTTCAAATCTCAGCACGATATTTCATCTTGCTAACGGATTTGTGAGTGCTACGTTGTAGATGTTGAAGTAGTTTTTATGTAACAAGCTCTTTTTCGTTGTTATGGCTATTTCACATACACATATCTTTATTTTGTTTACATTTTAAGTCTATTTCAATTTGCATACACCGCATAACTGTAAAACTGGGTCTAAAGAGTATGGCAAATTTTTGTTAAAGAGCTGTGTGTAAAGAGTTAAGGTACAACTGTGGAATTTGGCTAGTTTCGTGATTATAATTAGTAGAGTATGACTGAAGAGTTGAGCGTTTTGTGAGTATCTTGGAGCCGAATTTAACGGTTTTTATGTTTGTGCTCCTCAAGAAATGTGTCTTTAAGGTGACGGAGACGTGTTTATTGAAGTGGAGCTAATCGTTTCAACTCGTCTTAAGAAACCAATCCAGTTCCTTCGCCTGTCCCTTCAATGGAGTATCCGATCCTAGCATTTTTGGAGTTTCGACTTAAGATATCTTTTAGAATTTTGTCACAGCTTATGTTTCAGTTTCAAATAAAAAGATCTTCGGCGCTCGTCATCTGTCTGACATTGCGTGCGATTCTATTTGAGTCAGCGACGAAATCTCAGAGCGTACTGTTCGACTTCCTATAATGCTTGCGATTACGTTCCTTGGACGTAACTTTTCGCGCGCATTTCTAGAATGCATATTTCTTCGCCTAGAAATTATTGTTAACTCAAGATTTTACACTGGCGAATTATTACACTAGGGAACAAAAAAAAGAGTAATACTCGTAAAGTACCCCGTTTAAGTTCAAATGAAATATTCGACCTTGTCGTTGTTTCTATTACCGCCAATAAGTAGAGTAATAATGTTTAAAGGGTCTTTAAACATCTTAATCTTTGCCAGCATTATCCTAGACTAATTGTAGTGGGAGACACAAGGAAACCTAAATTTCGTTTCTGATTGAATTTATTTAAAAAGAATTTATACCACTAGGGGGTTCCGCTCCCACCACCATGCCTCTCTCGAGGAAGACACATACACCTTCCTCTTGCTTCTCTTCAAACTAAGACCTCCTGCGGGCATAAGTACGGACTGTTGAGAAATTTTGCGTATTCCATTCATACATTTTCAAGATCCGAGGAAAAAATACAGACACTACAGTATATGTCATGCTCTTTTAGCCCTATTATGGTGGATACTTCCGTGGTAGTAAGGCTATAAGCCGGAAAATAACACTTTCAATATCTATCGACGGTTGAGCTCTATCCTTTAATATTTGAGTATATTAGCGTATACCATATGATTAAATTCAGTTCAATTATGTTCCTCATATTTTACCATGTATAATTGTTATTTATTTTAACTGGTAATCAAAACGGTTGAGTTTTTTTATAAAATAACAATTACTCGTTAGTGACTTTTTATTATATTAATCAAATATGATAATTAAATAAATCATTTTTAAGAAACAAAAATAATAATCACTCACGACTTTTATATTATTATAAAATAAAAACGAACGAAGCGAACAGGTGTCGTTGCTTCATAGAGCTATCATAATTACCCTTACCATGGGATTCGCTTTCGTTATTAAAAGTGTGGACAGAGTCAATTCACATCAACAAAAACGACAAGTATCGATAATTGGGCATTTATCGAAAAGTACAAGATCGAAACGACTGTCATATTAGTAATTTTCCTAATCTAGGAAAACTGACGACAACAAATAGACTTGTAATAATTTTTGTTAATAATACTAGTCTACAAAGTTCACACTTTTTTAACATGTTAGATCTCAGATGGGTGATTATGTTTAAACTACCTTTCCTTAATATCGCTTGTACAACACTTACGATAGTGACTGTTGAATTCAAAAGTAAGTCTTGAGCATGAAATTTAATAGACTGGAATCCTTGGACGTTACATTGAGTGGACCAAAAAGCGACCATTTCCCAAAGACTGCATACATATTCGTTTTTGTTTTTGCTCTTCCTCTTTCACAGTTTTGCCTACGAGTGAGTCGGCCTGACAGAGACAGGAACACAAGCAGCCTCACACGTACACTGTCCTGAAAATGGTCGCTTTTCAGCAATAAATTTGAATTTTTAACGTTCCAGGATTCCGCTCTATCACTTTCAGGCTGTTTGGCAATGAAGAAACAAAGTGTACCGATAAAAATGATCGATTAGGTTCTTGATTTGTTTCATTTTCGTTGAATACATGTTGAATCATCTGTTTTTCTTCAAACTTGAAGCATTTTGTTCTTTTCAAATGGGACTACTGAATCAAGAAAAGTGAGATTCAAATAAAATATATTGGCAGCAGCCAAATTTGCTTAGGTAAAGCCATAAGATTTGCCTAAATTTCAGTTTTGAGAACTCATAGGGCGAATCGAATGGTGCTTTATGTATACTTTATTTGACAATAAGAGATAGCAGTTTGACTTCACTCCCCAAAAATACTGATATTCTCGAAATTTTCAAAACATGATAGTGACTGGAAAAAAAAGTACGAAGGGATATTGAGGGAAGATAGTTTAAACACATTCACCCATCAGAGATCTCACATATGAACTAGTGTTGTGTAGTATTTTGTCATAATTTGACAACAAATTTGTGAAAAAAGTTCTCACAAATAAATTTCCACAAGAACAGAATTTTAATAAGTAATTTGTAAATTGTTTGATTATAAGATTAATTTGGTTCAACACCCTACTTCGGACGTGAACTTATGAGATTTGAAACGTAAATGAACGTGCCTATGTCAATTGTTGTTAAAAAAAACTATAGAAAACGTCAGTTCTATCAGCACAAAAAGCAATAATTCAGTTTATTACTTGATATCGCAATAATCGATACTTGTCGTTTTGGATGTCGTCTCATGCCGAAAACTGTCGACTGTCAACGTTTTCGGAATGAAAAAGTTTTGAAACCAAACAATGTTGGCCCTTTCCCACACCCAACACCCGCAATACAGTTATCAAGATTACGACTATACTCATCCATACGAAAACAAGCACAAACTATAGTTTGCATACAACTTTTTCATAACTCGATCAAAAAAATTACGCTCAAGTTCGAGCTGACATCCACTTGATCATAAATATAGAAAATTATCGATAACCAGTCGCCTGCGTTGCTGACGACTCCCAGAACATAGTATAAGAATACAAGGTAAGCTTACATTTTAATTTCGATACATTTTTAATGGATTTTAAATAGCCCAACTTAGTGGGATATCTATGTGTATATGTTACTTAACGAACACCAAGCGAAGAGTATTTCACGGTCGTCATCATTACGTGCAATTAATTAAAATTGTAATAGGTCCGATGTTCAGTCGGTTGTGTAGCGCCTTGCACAACAAGAGCGAAAGAAAGGGAAAAATTCCAGTCTAGCAATGTATTCATTAATGACTTCATTAAGTCATCCGAATTATGCAGCTGCTGCTGTTTTGTCCATCTTCGCCTCTGCGCTTTTCTGCGTCAGCTCATCAACGTTAACCGTTAGAGATTGAAAATCGTTACATGGGTGTTACGCCAATGTGGACGCTTGTTGGTCGCTCATTCGTTCGTTGAATGGATGGATGGATGGATAATTAAAGTGGCACATCCCACTCACTCATCAATGGAAATGTAAATGAAAACTGCAGCTAATCGTTAGCGAAAGCTCTGTCCCAGAAACAACAATGGACAGCAGAGCGAAGAACCGGCATTGGCCATGACCTCCTCTGCTTGGCTGGTTGCTTGCCCAGTTAGTTGCTGATGTAAGGATAAAAATGAGCTGTAAATAAACAAAAAATAAAAAAACCCACGCTCCAATTTGCAAAAACACAAAAAGCAATGCATAATGCCTGACAAGATGATTTTTTATACCCTGTTTTTTGGATTTTTCGTTTTTTTGTTTGTTGCTGCCGCTGCAGGCCGAAAATTGCGAACCCTTCGCCTGCAAGTTGCACGTCTGGCTGGGAACCGTTGCAGCTGGAAGCGACCAATAAGCCGAGGTAGCGCCAAACAACCGGCCGTTATGCAAGCTTATGCTGCAAACGCCCCGGCCATTGATATTCATTGTATAATGGTGAGAGAGGCAGCCAGGCAGACAGGCAGACAATCTGCCAGTGAGCCAGGCTTAAACAATAAAAATTTGACAGTTTAAGCTATGGCGTTGGCATAAGGAATTGCCGATAGGAAGTAATGTGCATAATCAAAATAACGGTTACCTAGTAAACATTTTGAACAACAGCGTCAAAGTGCAATTTTTTTTCGGGAAGTCGAAGTTTTTATACACTTAATTAGTTATGGTGGCAACATGCCGTTTTGCGTCTATAAGGCTGCAATAAAGCATATTTACAACAGTCGATTGACAGTGCTTCAATAGTGCCGAAATATGATATCAAAAATAACTGTTTTCGAATACCCCTTTTGATGTGAAACCTTGAGTTCTCTGCAACTTGGCGCCATCTGGCGTGCGCATATGCTTGTATGAGAACAACAACAAACTAGCATTAGACTGCCAATAATGAAAACATTGAACCGTTTCGCTCCTGTGGACGCTACTAAGTTTTGAATCGATATTTTTTAGTTTTCTGGAAAACTTCAACGCCATCTATTATGCGATAATATTTGCTAACATTTACTTAAACACAAGTATATCCTATGTTTCTATAGACGATGACAATGACGAAAATACAACGCTGTTATTGCATTTACGCAATAATCGGATATATGCAAAACATTTTAAATAAGCGATGATCGATATCGTTTATACGAAAGAGCAAAAATGCAGCGCTGTTTTTTTGCATATAAGCGATAATTTATATAATATACGATAATCGGCTATATGCAAAATATTTGATATAAGCGATGCCCGGTTACCCGGTTATTAACGTCGTTTAATTCATTGGGAATGGCTATTTTTTATTCATGATTGATTGATTGATTTATTTTATCAAGAGATTAAGATTGCCAAATTTCAATAGTTAAACTGTGTTGCAAAGTTAGCCTATAACCGATAATATTATTACCAAAAATTTATTGCTAATAAGCGATTTTGAAATGCTAGCCTGCTATATGTATTAGTATAAATAATATGTATTTGATCCTGATCCTGTCCAAGAGAAACCTTCGTGCACACCAAACGAATATATGCACGAACGATTTTATATATATATGTATATAGTTAGATAGAAGCGAAGTATAATGTAATCCTATTATTAAAAAATGCTTAATACTAACAGTACAAAAATATAAAGTAAGATTCTGCCGACGTTCATTGTTGTGTTTTCTTAATTTTCATTTTGCTGCGAAGGTTAATGAGTAAGGTTGTGTCCACGCATGGTTTTTCTTTGTCCGCCAACACTTAAGCATATATGTGCCTGTGTATGCGTTGCTTCAACTTTGCAACTGATTGATTTGTGCCTCAATGATTCGCTCTCTTAGGCTCTCTAAAAAAAAAATTTATGTACGACGTCAGCAAACTTATCTTACCTTACAATTCTTCTACCATGGTACTAACTGAGCAAGTAAATTGTCTAAAGTCGATCAGCAGTTGAAAAAAGTTTATTAAACTTTTCATTCAAAAGTTACCCATTTTGTGAGAACTTTTTTAGTTGGACTCACCCTGCGTCAGTTAGCTTAAGGCAAAAGTTACTTAATTATATGAGCCAAAGCTGAGCTAACTTCTCAGATAGTATAATCAAAGTTGTAGAACTCAAAATTAAGAACGATTTATTAAGTTTAGGAGTTGATAGATAACTCGATTTCTGTTGGGTGAGATGAGGAAAAGAAAAGCCGTCTGAGAAAGGGCTTCTACTACACTCTCTCACCAAATCTTCCCAGCTGACGTCAAATGAAAAATTTGATTTAAGTCTAGTTTCAAAATTAAAGACTTTGGCTAACTTTACCAAGTGTTTCGCACAGTGTAAACAACACAATTCTTCCTATGACAACTTTACGGAAAATTCGTAAAATTTTGGCAACATTTAATATATTCTCGATATCTTATAGTGTGATCAATAATGCTCTTATCTTTATATAACTGATAAAGCTTACTAGATCTGATAGAAAGTAAGTTGAACTTTGCTCTTAATCCGGATTCGATAGATTAGGAAAACTGGAAGAAGACAGATACATGTTGATTCCGGCACTATGAGTTTTGTTACGCTTCCTGCTCTGCGTTACAAATATGAAGCCAAAGGGCATATAACCCCGAGCGTAAAGCGTGTTCCAATCACAACAACAACAAAACCAATAATAACAAAAAGCAGCAGCAACTTGTATGTTAATTTTGATTACGATTTTGAATTTCCAATTTGTAACAAAGAGTTTGACATTGAAGTCAACGTATACGTATACGGGCAGCTACTACGGGGCTACAGCAGCCAACGGCCAACAACGGCAACAACTTGGCCAGCGTTAATGAAGTTAAAGACTAACAACAAGATTGGGCTATGACTACTATATGGCTATGATGGTGCTTATGGCTGTAAATATGACGGTATCTGTTTTTATTTTTTTTTATTTTCACCTGATGAAAGTGGAGCAGAAATGCGCGCCGAGCGGCCAAGAGGGCCAAACAAGTTTGTTTTATATTTTTAGTAGTGTTTTGATTTTTTTTATTTGGAGTTTTGCAAAGGGCGACCGCACAGGTGTGAAAGGTCAACACTCTCGCGCTGTGATTACATGAGCCTAGGATTAGAGCGAGCGCAAAAGAAAAAGTACAGCGCCCACAGCACGCCTACCCAGCATAGAGCCAGGGCGCCACAGTCGCGCTCCACAGTGGCGCTCACATTGCAACATTGTCAGTGCGATTGCCACTGCCACTGCCACTGCCATTGCCACTGCCAGAGTCAGAGTCGGAGTGAGTGCAGGCATTTGGTTGGAGATTATCGGGTTGGTCCGCTCATCAGCTGGCACCGCTCTCTGCGGCAGTCGCCGCCGCTGAAAATCAAACGCTCGCTTCATTTCCATTGCGATGCGATCTCGCGCACCACTTACATAATCCAGCGGGCCGTTTCTTTTTGTGTGTATAAAACGCGACGCGGCGCCGATTGGCGAATCATTTACAGTTTGTCATTGCCTGTGAACAACCAAGCGACGACTGTCTGGTATCCTTTTGTAAGAGTTTGGTAGCGTCAAGTGGATAATATGGCGTCGTGTTTTATTGTGCGTATAAGCGTTGAGTGATCTTGTTGTGCTTGTGATCCAACAACTAATGTTTCCTTTTTTCGTGCAGTTGAGCGTATTATTGCTGGCCAGTCCGGCGGCCTGGGGCAAGCCCACATTTGGTAGAGAGCACGTACACATCCGCATACATCTGCCGGAAAGCGGCGGTGGTGGTGGCGGACATGACCATGGTGGTGGCGGTCATGATCATGGCGGCGGCGGTTTTGGTGGTGGCGGTGATTTTGGTGCAATTGAAATTCACGATCATAGCCATGGCGGCGGTGGAGGTGGCGGCGGCGGCGGTTTTGAGATTCACGATCATGGCCATGGCCATGGTGGCGGTGGAGGTGGTGGCTCTGTCAACACCTATGCTATAATTACCGAAAGCCACGGTGGCAGCGGCGGCGGTGGACACTATGGCGGCGGCGGCGGTGGTGGACACCATGGCGGCGGTGGCGGCTATGGTGGTGGCTATAGCGCTGGCGGACATGGTTCAGGTCATGATGAAGCCAAAATTGCTGCCATTGCTGCTGCAGCTGGCTCATCCGATCATGGTCATGGTGGTGGAGGCGGCGGTGGCTACGGCGCTGGTGGTGGACATGGTGTAGCTCACATTGCAGCCATAGCAGCCGCATCAGATTCCTCAGCTCATGGCGGCAGTGGTTATGGTGGCTACAGCGGAGGTGGCGGTAGCGGCGGTGGACATGATATTGCACACATTGCAGCTATATCCGCGGCTTCTGATTCATCTGCTCATGGAGGCGGTGGCTATGGAGGTTACAGCGGCGGCGGCGGTGGACATGATATAACACATATTGCAGCTATATCTGCAGCATCGGATGCCTCATCTCATGGTAGCAGTGGTTATGGCGGTTACAGCGGCGGCGGCAGTGGTGGTGGTGGATACGGCGGTGGTGGCCACGATGACTCACACATTGCAGCATTGGCAGCCGCCTCAAGCAGCTCACACGGCTCGGGTGGCTACAGCGGCGGCGGCGGAGGTTATAGCAGCGGCGGAGGCTACAGCAGCGGCGGTGGCTACAGCAGCGGTGGTGGCTACAGCAGCGGCGGTGGTGGCCATGGACACGATGATATTGCTGCCGTTGCAGCTGCTTCAGGCAGCTCACATGGCTCCGGTGGTTATAGCGGCGGCGGCGGCGGCTATAGCAGCTACAGCAGCGGTGGCAGTTATAGCAGCGGCGGTGGCGGCAGCTATAGCAGCGGCGGTGGTGGCGGCTATAGCAGTGGTCATGGCGGCGATGCCAGCATAGCTTTAGTGGCAGCCTCTGCAGCTAGCTCACATGGCTCCGGTGGCGGTGGAGGCAGCGGCAGTGGCTACAGCTATTCCGCGCCTTCTTCTGGCGGTTGGGCCGGCGCTAGCCCAAGCTGGTCCTAAGCTGGCCAGATTACTCGACATTTAGTCGTCTAGTCCATGCTGTAAATGTCGTCTGCCCCGATATATTCGCCCCCATTCAGCATAAGCTCATCCATTCATTGGATCGTTAAGTTATACGTTATTCGTTTTGTTAAGTTTCACTTATAGAGCACATCATCTCACACACATCCATATAGGCATATTTATATAACAGCCCCAAAATACTCTCGAATGATGTACAAAATACTTAAAAAATATAGTGTTAAATAATTTAAACCTAATTCGATTGTTTTTTGTCCAAGGCAACAGCTGCTTCAGTTGCTCTGCCCATTATGTCACCGGTTGAAGCTGCAGGGTGAAAGTGGCTAACGTAATGATGCAATGATGCCGCTTGATTATCATAATATAATCAAAACAACAACAAGAGAAATAACCTTGAGCTGTGTTAATTGTTGCCTAACTTTTAATCTAAGCGGCGATTTAAGTTACTCTTAAAATCCGTACACATTTCTTTTGAAGTTCCCTTTTCCATCACAGAGATTATCTTTTACAAAATAAGTACAAAATAGAAAAGGAAAAGTGAACAATGTGCAAAAGGGTATTTATAAATTTTTGCAATGTATGTAACTGGCAGAATGAGGCGTGGCAGACCATATGTTCCATGGGCAAAAATGATTAGGAGCTATAGTCGAGTCAATATAGCCATATCCATTTATTCGTCTGTCCGTGTTGGCGCACTGTTCTCGGAGACTATAGAGTTAGAGCAAAAATTTGTTAACCAAAAGATGCGCATTTTCTCCAGGTAGATCAAGTTTGTGGAATTTTGTCGATATCTTACCCCCTTCCCCCTTGACAGGCTTTCGCGTTTTTAACCCACACCACAAAATCTATCCAATTGAAATGATTGAGTTACATTAGGGTAAAAATAATTCATATCGCATAAGAACTTTAGAAGATATATATATAATAAAATTCGCAAACCTCTAAGTCTTAATAAAAAAAACAATTTTATTCAAACAAGGTTTACAAATTAAAGAGTAAGACGACTCTACAGATTAAAGTCTAAAATCGAACTAACTTAACTCTAACAATTATGCCTAGATGAAGCCTCCGTTTCCGTTGCTTGTTTATGTTCGCGGTTCTCAGCAGCAGAACATTCCTAATGGACTTCTGCAACGGAATATGATCCCCATTCAAGTGCAGCTGCATAACTGCTTAGTCAAGTATAAACATACTGTTAATTAAAAGGCTTGATCGCTTTAAGCAAAGTGCCAGTGTAAGCATAAACAAACATATTCTTATTGTTAATTAAACAGCATGGGTGCAAATGGCAATATGGATATGTTACTATATATATTTCATATGGGCATATGCCGTACTGCCTGAGTTTGGAATCCCTGCAAAGTTGGTGCGAATGTGTAGAATGACGTTGAGCAACTCATGCAGATCCGTCAAGTTAGGAAAGAGCTTTTCCGAGCCTTTTGATACCAAGCGATGCTTCAGACAAGGCGATGCTTGCTCCTGTAGGCCAAAGTAAATAGGAACGGAACTTTGTTCTATAAGTGTTCAGTTGCTTGCATACGCAGTTGATATCGATACCACCGAGCAGTTACTAAACCCTTTGCGGCTACTGAAAGATAATCTGCCATAAGAATTTTCTTGGTGGCCTTAATTATTAATGAGAGCAAGACAATGTATATGTTGGATTCTTAGATCGATGTTGAAAACTTTACTTTTGATGTTGCCAAGGATTTCGTCTACGTTAACACCACCATCAGGAAGAAAAACGATGCATGGAGATCAAGCGATTCTCAGCTTGCCAATAGATGTGTCTTTGGTCTCATCAGGCAAATGACTAGTAAAGATCACTTCCGCCAGACGAAACTAACTCTCTACAAGACGCTCATCCTTCGCGTTTTGTTTTAAGGCGTTGAGGCATGCTTGACGATGCGGTCTGATGAAAATGCCCTTGGAGTGTTTGAGCGGAAAGTACTCCGTACAATTTTTGGCCCTTTACGCAACGACTACCGCACACGATGGAACGACGAGATCTATGAGCTCTGCGACGACATTGACAGTCATGGATGAAGAAGCTCCTGCAAGAAAGGTCTTCCTGCAGACCATGCCTCCGTTGAAAGGACCAGGTAGTGAGCACATTAGCTACCTTTGGTATCACCGATTGGAGGAGAGCATTACATTAGGCACTAACCCTGTAACGGGTTGTTATTGGCAGTAAAAAAAAAAACACATTCAGAACAGAAAAGTAATTGTGTAACAGCCTTCATTTTATCATTTCTGATCAAAAGCAACTAAATGATGAAACAAAAGCCGCGCTGACAAACCCTTTTACCGATACTTAAGTTTCGGTCAGTACCAGATCCGGAACCGCAACCGAAATAGTCATCGTCATACGAAATTTCATGGTTCGTTTTGCATCGGCAAAACATCGACGTTCTTAAAGCCATCGAACATAATACCATCTCTAACGCCGATCTATTATTATCTAAAGTGTTGCTAGTCAAATTATTTTAAGATCATGCTAAAGTATCAAAACTTATCACCGAGCTTTTATATTGGCTATATTTAAAAATTGATTACGAAGTGGTTTGTGTTTAGTACACTCCTCATCACTTGAATAGTAACGTAAACGTAAACCGGTAGTAATACTTGAACAATATTTATGTTTTATATTTTTAATATTTGAAAATACCCAATACGGAGCACCTTTCAAAAAAGCTATTCGGTGATATTTTTACTTTTCTTAATTTTTTTTTAAATCTCGAATTTATGTTTTTCGAAGATTTAAGCACTCAGACAACTTTTCCGGCGATTTGGCGATGTTTTTGTGTTCGTACATTGTCGTTGATGTTGTCGTTGTCGATGTAGTGTGTTATTCCAAAACCTTTAGTAATTTTGACTTTAGCAAGCTAAATGTTTTTCTAACGTATTGGGGATGTCTTTAAAGGGTTTCCTATTGAATGTGTCTAGTCGCTATAGTTGGGTCGCCAAAGGAATAAAAAGAGAAAATAATTTAAAAAGCCTGAGTTGGTTAACAACTGTTTATCTAGAATTAAGTTAATTTACAAAATTATAATTTTTTCAGTTTTCAAGTACCATGGATAATTAGTTTACATCGATTTAATTAGCCAAGTCACTTCTAAAAAAGCTATAAACGACGAATTTGGGCATTCTATTCATCTTTAAAGTGTATAATGACAAAATTATTTTGCATTATGTTCTCACAATCGCCTGTGAACAGCTCACAGCTAACCTTTGTACGTCTTGTATAAAATAATGAAAGTGAGTTATTTTTTTAGTTTTAAGATTAAATCATAATGGTTACATATAGTTCCACCGAACTTTCCGCTTTATGTGATTTCGAAAAGGTGAACTTCTTACAATTGATATTTTTAGTTAATGTTGCAAGCAAAACAAATACAATAGAACACAAAAGTATACAATTTTTTTCATGTAAAAAGTTAGTTGTAACTATTTCAAAATTGCCGTAGTCGATTCGACGAAGAAGAACCTTAGTGTATGTAAAATTTGGGGGCTATTCAAGTGACGTGGAGTGTCAATGTTGGGTATTTATTAATGTTGTGTATTTTGTTTGTGGGTGTGTACACATGTTATTTGACAATGTTTAATGTTTTGTGTGGCCAAAGATTGTGCGTTAGTTGTTAGGGAAGAGAGTGCAGTGACCGTCGCGAATAAGAGTGAAACTAAGAATGTATCCTGCAATAAGTAAGCATTAGAACAGTGCTGCCCAAAAGGCACTCACCAACACATGTAAATGAAAACACAAATGCATAGAAGGAAACAAACATGATGCATTTCAATTTGTGCACTATAAAAACTTGATCACTTTCATGTCAAACATTGCAGCTGTAGCGAAAAGTAAAACTGATTTGTGCAAGTGTAAAAACGCAAATCCGACAACAAAATCACATTCGAATTGGTGGCTCAACAACAACGCATATGCAATAGTTGTTGTAAAACTCAACGGCATTGGCAGAGAATCAAGATAAGACGCCAGAAGTTATAGTTGTTTTTGTACTGTGCATTGCCCTCTGATGCGGGTACTTTGCATGATGGAATAAAACCAAGGTGTGCTCACTCTTCTTCTTTTCAGTTGCCAAAATGTGTGTGAGCGAAAGCTGAAATGCTTAGCTTTGTTTGCATACTCATAGAGCTCGCGCACACATGAACCTGAAAACTGAACTTATTGCTGAACTGAATGCTTGCTTTGCTGAATACGAAACTTTTTTCGGCAGGCTGAAATTGTTTGAGATGCGCACACAGATTGCTGAGATGAAAACTTACTTGTAGCATTTGCTTTTTGTGCTATTACATCCCATATTTTGCCAGTAATTAATCTATTTGAATAATTTTCATTCTTTTTGTTCCACAAAGGTGGATTAAGCGCGATTTCACTTAATAATGTTTCGCAATCCATGATTTTTGAAAACCTGGCACTAAATGTGTGCACACTTGCATACATGCAGTAGTAATGTAAATCTTGACCAAAACATCGATATTTACCATCGCAGAGTCCATCGACAATGGACATCGATGTAGGTCGATGCATCGGACTAAAAACATCGATGCATCGATGGTTTTCCGATGGTTTATATCTCTTAACATAAGAAGATTTCTATATACTTTATAATATAGACCAATAGATCTACGACTAAATTTTGTCAACATAAAAGTTTTGATAACCGTCCGCTTAGCAGTCTATTTCGTTGCGAGTTTGGCATTTGAATAAAATTTGAGATAACACTCTCAATTCTGCAAACACCATTTGTAAAACTGAGAATAAGTTACTTATTTTGGCATGATCTTGAATAATAGTAAGTTGGCGTAAGATATGGTGAAATGTTCGATGGTTTGAGATCATCGGAATTCGTGGAATAAGTACATCTTCTCCTTTGTTTTTTCCGCTAATGATGGTCGACCCAATCGCTCATCATTGCACAATTTTGGAGGATCTAAATTACAGAGTAGCATAATTGGTGCGCCTACTTTGAATTTAAGGATGGGTTTTGGCATTGAAGGCTCCAAAGAATACAATGCAAATACCAATACAAAAAAATAAAGTCTTTGTCGTACTTGAAAACTCCCATTTTCAAATTGGTTCTTTCTCTTTTTCGAGTCTGTCGCGAACGATTGATTGGCAGCCATGCGTCACGTTCTAAAAGACTTCTTTTGTTCATATAGCTTTATTTTTACATATTTTGTATTATAAAACGAAGTTTCGTTCTAAAATAAAAAGTTAAATTTTTTATATACAAAACATCGGCAAACCATCTATGTTGTTTGTCTGATGAATCGACCAACATCGATGTTCTTTGTTGATGGACTCTGCGATGGTAAACATTGATGCTTTGGTCTAGATTTACATCACTATTTGAATATTATTATATAATTTGAACTTTACGATTCGCACGCTTCTTACTACCATTATCTCTGTCACTATTTGTATGTATTTGGTCGCAAAATCAATAGTTTAGAGGGATTTTTTAAAAGCTTCGAAAAATCACAAAAAAAAGATAAACATATTCTTTGACTGGAACAATCTTAACTTGAACTAGATTAGATTTGTGGTAAGTACGATGGATCATCCGAGATGGTTGACCCATCCCTAGCACTCAGCCTTGCCCATTGTCCGACAGTTGAAAAGAGAGGAAGAGTACAAAAATAGAGTAGGCTTGCATAGAGGTTCCCGTAGAAAGTCGTGAAGACTGCGTAAAGGGAGAGTACACAGTGCATAACTTCCCAAAATACAGAAACACAGAGTGTTCCGTGGAGTCGTCTTTAAATCAACCTGTGAAAATACACGGCGCAAAATCAACGGTAGCTGGTAAGCCAGATGCACAAGTTTTCTGCTATTTGAACGAATTACTCAAGTCTGTCCCTAACTCCCAGTTCGATCTGCCGAAATGACTGCGTTGCATTGTATAACTTTATACTGCATATTAAAGTAAATCGATATTGGAATTGGGAACAGGCATGGTTATTATATTCTCTATATATTCTATATACTCACGGCTAATCCCATAAATCACGCTGCTTTAGACTTATACACGTAAAAAATATTTATTGATGTTGGCATGGGATTACATAGTTTCACGCTAAGCCTTGTTTCTCTCTTTCCTTCAATGGTAAAATGAATACCCGAACAAAATGATCATAAATTGAAAAATATACAGCTGTCATCAGACCAGATTTGATCAGTGTGGGCACCATTCCCTTAAAGAAACCTGATATGCCCTCGAGTTCCATAGTTCTCAAAAAACACGACTTGATTGTTGGGCAATCGGGATTCACTCCAAATTGTTTACGGTCATGTGCGAAGTCGGCCAATTGTATTCGCTTCTTTATCAAATCCGCTGGGTATATAAGGGTCTTTGATACCACACCTGCTATGCCGCCATTGATAAAGAGCACCGCACCTGGAATTTCATGCGACAAAATCTCCTTGCCTGTAATACGGCTTTGAACATAAACGGTAAGTTCGTTCATACATTTGTATACAAGAAAATTACAGCCAACGAGAGGGTATATTTGCAACAAGGTAAAACCCATGCCACGAAAAATCTTATGGACGCCTTCTTTCCTGATAATTCTAACAGCATGGCCTATTGTGCGCGTTTTAAGAGCCTTACTTGTTGGATCCGAGGCAACAACCCGCGTACGTATCAAGTCAAATGGTTGCGCGGCAACCACGCCCAGACAGCCTGCCATGCCGCCACATACAAAGTAGTTAAGATGTTGCTTCTCTTGGAAAAATTCAATACGCTTGGGCAGCAGAATGCGTAGCTGTTCGTATGACCAAAACTGAACTACTGCATAGGTTATGCTCATAATTTGAGCGGATTCATGACCCCTCCACATGCCCCGCAAGCCTTCTTCCTTATATATGGCGGAAATCGCTTGAATCACTCCTCTGTATTTGGAGGTAGTTTGGTTTTTACCTAATGGTTCCACTTGCAGTTGAAAGCGTATCTTGAGCACATCTAAAGGTTGGGTAATAAATCGAGTAATACAACCTGTTAATCCGCCGCCCAAAGCTTGCAGCAATTGAATATGTGCCGAGTTTCCGGTAGCCATCTAAAAATAAGCATATTTTAGCGATTATGAGGATTCTAAGAAAAATTTATATAAGAGCATGTTCTGTTTATTCGGAACTTGCAACGATTATGATTGGCGTAAGTTGGCAGTTGGGAACATCGGGCCAGAAATTACCACAGAAACAATAATTGAAATAAACCAGAGGTATAAAAGAACCGTACGTACATAATTTGACTTTTCTCTCTACGGCTTAGTCTCTCTCTCTCTCTACTAGGCCTCACTGGTCGAAACTTTGTAATGGTGGGTCTGTTTATAAATAAGAGCAATACGATCGAAGAACGCTAAGAGGTCTAGAACGACATTGACAAAGTCAAGCGGATTAACATCCAGCGGCCCCGCTGGCTTGGGTATATTGGGCATAACGAAGAACAAGCGCCAGTGGGGAATGTATCCTGTGCGGTTGCTGAAGTAAGCCGACGAAGAACCATGTAGAAGGCACACAAGGGCGAGTGAGAAAAGCAATGATGCAAGTGGATTATAGACTTCGTTGTTGCATGAAAGCAGACAGACTTGGTCATCTGCTTCTTCTGCGATTACACAGAAATCTACTTCACCAACTCTAGTCAATAAGTTCGTAGAAACATCCGATTAGATATGTGAGGTGAGCTTTAACAAAAGCTGACATGAAAAGCCCAGTTCCAAAGCTGATGATACAAATATTTGATCTGCTGAATCTCATTAAATCTAATTTTACGATATTGCGCACATATTTAATACAACCTTATTATAAAAATGTATTTTATACACTCTACCCAAAGTGTGAAAGAGTGTTCTAGCATTGCTATTCGTAGCCCAAAGAATGCTTACCTAATACACCGCAAAGTTTAAACCAAGTATCTAACGAAAATAAGCCCTACCTACTTCTTAAAAAAAAATCCTAACCAAAAAATTTGCTATTATTTTAAAAAGTTTTGAGAAAAAAAAATACACACACACTAGTTTGTCAAAGTCTTGATTGGAAAACGTGACAAAAACTTTGATGACGTGACTTTTACTGTTGTATTCAAACACGAATCTCCAACTGCGTGCTCATCTTTGGAACACAAGTTTGAACCACAAATTGATCACAAACATGAACACCTTCCTTTTCTTTACAGTTGCCAAACATCAAGTTGTTGCCTATACGCAAAAATCGCAAGTCAAACACGAGAATCGACATATACAATTGGTGCGTGAATATGGCTTTCATCCTCGCACAAAAGCCTCTGTCGGGGATGGAGATGTGCTGCCTAGGAAATTCGAACCATTTCCGGAGAATATGTATGGCAAGCCACTGGAGGAGATTGACACCTTTATTTACGAGGAGGTGAGTAAAGTAAAGTTGTAGCAAAACTATATAACCGTGCCAAGTGAATTGCACATGAGTGCCCGAAAATTATGCTCCAGAAGTGTATTAAACATTTGGCCCCATTACCTCTAATTAAAAAGCCCCAGCATGCAAATTGCATATTCCATGAGATTGCCATGTAAGTGAGTGTGCGTGTGTGTGTGTGTGTGTGTGTGTGTGTGTGTGGGCGTGTGAGTGATATGCATGTTTGTGCAGTTGTGCCAGATTTGTTTGAAGGCGCATACTTTGGCCATAGGCAAACCCCAACCCAAGCCCAAGTCACAGCGTGCAGCAAATGGCAACGGAAATGGAACACACTGCTGCAAGTATATTCATATAAAAGTGCACATGCTACACATCTGGCTATATGCATATGTTGCAAGTGCACACAAGTGCAGTAAAGGATACTACTACTACTAGACGAAAGTGAAAACATAACACTAGAAACTTTTGATGTCGATGTCAAACTGAGGTTAATGGAAACCCATAGAACGACCCTCGTGTGCGGTTTCAATCAAAAGAAGTTGGCAACTCACGGAAATCAAAGTAATGCACTAGGCAAGTTGTGGTTCAGGACTCCAGGACTCGAAACTTAAATTACAGAAGTGAGAATAAATTTAGCAGCAAACACGAAAAGAACGAGTACTGCGTCAAAATGGGTCATGCTTAGTTTGCCTACAAAATGGCCAACTAAGTTGACAACAGTATTTACGTGACTTAAACAAAAACTGGCCGTACGGACGTACCCGTACTGCTTTTTGTTGGTCTTATGCTGGAGCAGCAGCCGCAGCCTTCTGTTGCTGGGGCTGCGCTGTCGGCAGACAAATTATAGGCAAACATGCAAGTGTACTCAAGACTTTGCGGCGCCCCACAGCCAACACAATGGCCACACACACAAAATACACACACGTATGCATGTGGCAAAGTGGAAACATGTTTTTCAAGTGACGGACTTTTACTCAAGCTGGCCAAAATAAACATGAATTCAAATGACCAGGAACGCCAAACACAACGCCGCTCTGCCATCAGAATGTTCAAAAATTTACATATACACACACACACAAACACACTTGGATTGTGGCTAGAACTTTACACGCATGCATATGCATACATTACCACAAATAGTAACCCAGCAAACAACTTTGTAACAGTTTTTATATCTGTTTTCCTAGGCATCTTTCGTACACAATTTCAATTTAGATGTGTTAGTGAGGACACATAGTGAGATTAACCTGTGCCACAAACTTTGCATATAGAGTTGAGCTTAGTAGATACAGCTATATAGTATAGTGTTGGTTAGAGACCCACAATTATTTAAATTTACGCTAAAGGCTTGTTGTGACAAAGAACAGGAACTGAAACAGACATTTAACATCTGTTGCTGTTTCACTTTCTGTCTGTGATATTTTTGCTTTATTTTTTAATTTTCCATACTTTTATTTACATTATTATATTTTTTGACCAAAAATAACATGAGTGCAGTGAAATAGCAACAAGAAAGTTGACACCAATAACAGTTTACGTTGAACACGAACAGAAACAAGTCAAGTGTACTTTTTAATTAAGGCGAACACTATATATCCAGTCATTTCTTATATTAGGATTTAATACTTGGCCATCAATGTGCAAAAGAAACTGACTACTCTCTTTGCTCGTTAGAAGTGGTTCCTTTCAAAACAGCTCAACTTTCAGTCTACCGAATCACTGTAGCGTGTTCCAGGTAGATCATCGTCACCTATCGTGCCCAAAAGACTTCCATTGCGTCAGATTAGTATATAAATATTTAAAATGTTTAATTTCAAGGAAAAAAAGTACTTTTAAATGCTTTGGGATTCCATTGCATGATAAAGGCGAAGACGATAACCAATAAATGTTAAGGATTGGCTGGTAGGACCAAAAAATTTTATTAGTCAGTCAAGAAAAATTAAATTAACTATTTTAAATTAAATCGCTTATTGAAATACATTTCAAATCTGTAGAACTTTTCTATGTTATCGTGTTCACAAAATGATATTGCTTCCAATTAAAAACGAATTTGTCGTATTCATATTCATTTAGATTTTATGATTAAATAATCATAGAGGAGGGAGAGGGGGGTTCGACTTTCTGATTATTCTTGAAGACAAGAGGGGAGGGGGTCGAAAATGGGCAAAAACTTGATAAAGTAATATAAGCACTCATTGAAATGAGTCCGGAAAGTTATTTAAAATATTCAATAAAAATGATTTCGTTTGCTTAAAACTATATAAATCTGGTTGGTAGTGTTTTTTCTAGTTAGACTGGTAACTATAGTATTTAGTACACATCTTCATAGAGAAGAGTTCGGAGAATTCTTTGGTTACACCATCCGTTTGAAAGATACAATGTGGTGGATAAATGGCTAAAAAGATTTTAATTCTTGTATGTTCGAAGAAATCTTTGGTTATTAACTCGATGTCTGCTTAATTTGTAATAAAGTAGAGAAAGGTAAATTTTAGTATCAATGTGTTAAAGATAAACGTTCTTTTTCAAGTACTTGATGATTCTGTGGCAGCAACACGACACATTCTACAAATGCTCAAATCCAGACTAGACTGAAAGGCAATACATATAGCTATTCTATTTTCTTTGAGTAATATTTATACTACCATATAAACATCCGTTAAAACTCACATTTACGGCCAGAATAGACCGTCATTAGCTTACCCCTCTTGCAGTTATAATAATTATTTGTAACTTTAAGGGGTTACATACTTATTGACCATGAAACATATTGTACATTTGTATTCTTATATATCAATCAAGTTAAAATTTGATGAAATATCGGAAAATCACATGCTGTTTTTACTTTATAATATTATGGCATACTTATTAATAGAGTTGGATTTATTTAGCCCGTCGTATATTTCTATACAAATATAGTAGCATAGTTAAAGAAAACCAACACCAACAAATATTCGCAAGAAACTAGGAAACCAAAACCAACTTAAAACATCTTGATATCTTGGAGCAGCATGCCGCATTAACATATATTGCACTGATAGCCACACCTTAAGGCCTGAAGCTAAGGCCCCTACAGCCTTGGTGACTGCCTCAACGTTTTACAAGCTTAATCTCTACGAAGAGAGTACATTACGCGTTGCGTAAGGTCAATAATTCTAGTTCTATTTATAAATCGCAAAAAAATGTGCTTCATGTGACCACACCACTGTACGTATAAAATGTTTGCTGGGTTATGCTTTTGGCACGTGAGTGTGTGCCGGCTGTATTTGTGTAACACTATGAAGGCAGCTTTTACTAGGCATGGCGAAAACAGAACCAAAACTCTAGGAAAATGCTATTAAAGCATAACGGAAAATCAAAGTGTATAATGGCAAATAATGGGCTAGAGTATGCATTAAAATCAGCTGTGTTGACGTGATAAGAGGCGACTGCGTGCACACAATCTCACCTAGATTTGAACATGCCATGTAGCTTGGACTGCATTGAATAAAAGTGGCTCTGCTTGCCTGCCCACAAGGCAAAATCCTACAACGAAACTCAATAACTCAACAGAACTTTTCATTCTGTGCACTTAAAATATCCTTAAGCTTGCATGTAAAACATTTACAAGCACAATGTAAACACTGACACACACACAACACACACACACAGATACTCGCAGAGACGACACTGTGGCACCCAAAAGAGCATGTAAATTTACAAGGTACACACACAGATACACAACCAAATGGTAAACGGCCACCCAATCCGTAATTTCTGCTTGTTACATTAAAATTTCTGCTTACTCGGCTGAACGACGCTTATGTATCCTGAGTTTGTGGGAGGGGCAAGTGTACAACCGACAGACGGACGTAGGTACGCAGGCAGGCAGTGACGACCTTCAGGCAAGGCAAAAAAAAAAAAGTGTAAAAAGCTTGCAGCTCGGGCGCAAGCAAAGCCGAAGCTGAATATCCTTTACCATCTTACAAACAGCAAACCTATGCATATATAATTGAAGCAATAACGGGGCACTGCACGGCCGTAATGAGCAGTGCCTGACTACACAGGTGCTGTGGGGCAAACACAAATCGATATTTCCACTGGAATACGCCAAACAGAAAAAGTAGGAGCTCACACCCTTGTCAGATCGTGTAACCTAATTATGCATTAAATTTCATACGAGAAATTTATTGCATTTGTCCATCAGGGAAAGTGGGGTTCCGAATATTGCTACTTAGGGAGCACGGTTATAACGGGCAGTGTCTCCGGCTATACTTGCTGTTGGTCTAAGGCTAACACAAATCAATAACTCCACTGGAAAAAAAAACAGAACGGACAGCAGCCAGCCAAAGATCGTGTCACCTTCACTTCGAAGACGCTTGGTGCCATAATGTCAGCCGGAAATGAGGGTCAGCTCTTAGCGGAAGCGGTTTGAATATTGCTGCTTCAACTCTTGGGAGGAAACGCTTCCGCTGACTATAGTTGGAGCCAAAACAAATCGACTTCACTGGTAGCAGCTAAAAGTCCGGGATCGTGTATGCATTAAATTGTTGCTACTTACTAATGCCGCTTTTAAGCAATGCCAAGACTCTTGGTGTGGGAACAGTTCTTCGGCTGTAAAATTCCTACTTGCTTCTAATTGTTCACCAAATTACACAAAAAACTAGCTTGGATTACATTTTTCCCCAAACGCAGATGACATTTTAAGCAAATAATTAAAGTTGTTTAGTTTTACAACCGTAAAGGCCGCATCAACCAATATGTATCTGCATTTGCACATACGCGCACGCGGCCCATTCGTATGTATGTGTGTGTAATGATTGTGGTTATGTTGAGAAAAAGCACGCTCGATTCGAGTTTTTTCTTTCATGTCAGTCTAATTAATAACACATAGTAAGTTTCAGTTTGTTGGAACTTTTGTAGAAATCCAGTAATTTATTGGAAGCAATTTAGACGTTATTAGAAGTGAATTTTTAAATGCACACATCTTTTTTTTTTGCGTAAAAACTGATTTCGCAAAACTACTACGGGCTTTTTGGTACCCTCGGCGTGTGCTCAATTTGAGTCAAAAGTTCCTGCAAGCAGAAAAAAAACAAAATATTAGTTTTGCTGATGGCACTCCGCTGGACAATAAGCACACTTACCGTTTCAATGGGCAACTGCAGAGACGGTGCTTACTTGGACCTTGCACGCATCTTTCTGCGCTTACGCTTCAACCTACGCATACGCTTCTTACGCCACTGCAAAAACACACAAAAATTCAAATTTATTAACACATTGCACTTCAATTTGCTTTAAAACAATTTGTTTTCACTTTGCTATTAAAACTAGCAATTAAGTTAACTTTTATCAGTTGAAGAAAAATTTTATTTTTACCTTAGCTCTCATACTGCTTCTGGTCAGACAAAGAGTTTGAGAACGAAAGACAGAATCGAAAACGGAAGTCAACGATGTAGCTTCGCGTGGCCTGTTTGACAGCCCTAAAGTATCGAGTATTTACTTGACAGCAGTGCAACATCTTCTAGTGTTGTTAAATGCAAAGACCTATCGATAATTTTTGGATACAATTACGATGTTTTCATATGTTATTAACATAGCATTTTCAAAGCATATACAATAACGAATTTTTTTCAATTATTAAATTTAGTTTTCTAGCGTATTACTTTTGTATTATTATCATTTTTTCCGGCGATTTGGGGATGTTTTTATGTTCGCGCATTGTCGTTGATGTTGTCGATGTAGTGTGTTATTCCAATAACTAGTAATTTCCACTATAGCAAGCTAAATGTTTTTCTATCGTGTTCGGCATGTCATGTTCAAAGGGTTTTCTATTGAATTTGAGAACTTTGCTGTTTTAATAAAATAAATACCGACTTCAAAAGCCACAAAAGTACTACAAGTTAAATCAAAACCTAAAAAAATAGGTAAAATATAACAATTTAATATTTATTTTCTCTTATATTTAATTTAATTAAGAAATTACTTTTGATTGCTTAAAATCATGAAGTCGTTGCCATATAATATATAAATAAAATATAAGCAAAGATGTTCTTAGAACTTATCGCTTCATTTTAAATAATGGCTGGCAGTTCTACTAAGAAGAGCATTAAACACACGCATTTAATATTAACTCTCTTGACTGCGAAATACACTAAAAACTTCTAAATAAGCTATTTTATTTTTTAAATGGACCGAAAAACATTTTGTGCATAAAATAAGCATACAATTGAATTCTTCAAGCCGCTAATGAAACATTTAAATGTAACCGAAATTTGCATGTATTTTATTTAAGTTCTATGCTAACTAACAGAGCAGTGTGCATAAGCAATCTCAAGCGGATGGCAAACGTGTTGCTTAACCGGTTCAACAGCTGTTAGGTATTGGGTAGTTTTTAGCCATTCGTTTCGGCATCGACTAGTCTTTGCTGTCAGCTGTCATGTCAAGGCTGATTGCTGGCTGCTATCGATAGTTCAGTCTTATACAGCGTAGAGCTCTGAAAATATATCGAAAAATTACTTATCGATATTAGCTAATGCGGCAACTCGCTGAGATTTAAATGCAATATAAATTTAAAATTTTTTTATTTGCAGACATTTTGCGTAGTCTCAAAGAGATTTCGGAAAAACTATATACATCGCTTTACGGGCACCAAAAGCCTTTTCCTCTTCTATCCATGGAGTCCGGCACGTCGTGTCTGTGTCTACATTGCAACAAACCAATTTTTCGACTATTGCGTTATGGCAACCATACTGTTCAATTGCATTTTTTTGGCTATGACTGAAACTGTAGAGGAAGCGGAGTAAGTTAAGCTTTACTATAATAAATGCGATTACATCATAATTATTGTTTGTACCTTTTGCAGATATATCTTCCTTGCCATTTATTCTATCGAAATGGTAATCAAAATTATTGCCAAAGGCTTTCTGCTCAACAAGTACACCTATTTGCGCAATCCTTGGAATTGGCTTGACTTTGTGGTCATAACCAGTGGCTATGCCACAATAGGCATGGAAGTTGGTAATTTGGCGGGCTTGCGTACTTTTCGCGTGCTACGAGCGCTAAAAACTGTGTCTATTATGCCGGGCCTTAAAACTATCATTAACGCGCTGCTGCATTCCTTTCGCCAATTGGCAGAGGTCATGACCCTGACCATATTCTGTCTCATGGTATTTGCCCTGTTCGCGCTGCAGGTGTATATGGGCGAGCTGCGCAATAAATGTGTTCGCAATGTTCCATCGGAGTGGAACAACATATCTCATTTGGACTGGCATATGTGCGTATATTTAGTTAATAGCAAAAGAATTTACTTAAAGCCATAAATTTGCTTGCAGCTGGGTTAATGATACGGAAAATTGGTTAATCGATGATATGGAAATGCCCATATTGTGTGGCAATCTAACAGGTGCTCGCCATTGTCCGCAGGGCTACACTTGCATATGCGTTGGCGAGAATCCCAATCATGGTTATACGAACTTTGATAACTTCATGTGGTCCATGCTCACAACATTTCAGTTAATTACATTGGATTACTGGGAGAACGTATACAATATGGTAAAAGCATTTATTGTTTCCATCAATTACACTTAATTATGTATATGACTCTAACTTTTGACAGGTGCTAGCCACTTGTGGTCCAATGAGTGTATCATTTTTTACGGTGGTTGTGTTTTTTGGCTCATTCTATTTAATCAATCTGATGCTAGCCGTAGTTGCGTTAAGTTACGAGGAGGAGGCAGAAATAACCAATGAGGTACGTCTATCCCGCCCAGTGCTCTTAACAAATCCAACACCCAATCATTTTCTGTTTGCAGGAGCGCAAGAAAGACTTACTAGATCATCGCGATGATTCTACCTTCAGTTTTGACCCATCCGTTTTGAATGTAAAAATGCTAAACAAAAACAATAAAAAGAAAATCGACTCACGTAAGGGCGTGCTGCTCGCTTCGTATAGCAAAAAGAAAACTCGTCGAAAAAAGGTCAAAGGCGGCAAGGAGGGCAATGGCAATGGTGGCAGCAATGGTAATGACCACACGGCCACACCCAGCCCCGGGCCTAGTCCACGGCACAGCGCTACAGAGCGACCCACGGCATTGGCTCTGCAGGCACAGCAGCAGTACCAGCATCAGCAAGTGTCAGCAAGCATCTTGGCCAAGTGTGAGAGCGCGGTAGCAGCACAACAGAAAGCGCGCATTACTTTTCAGGAAGACAATGTCAAGAATCCCAATATGCTGTATCCCACAGATAACAAGGGACAAGTCATTGTCAACAGTCGACAAACAAGCTCCAATTCAAGCGGTGTTAATCGGGAGTCCTCGCAGGATGATTCCGGCGTTGTGGATGATCACGAAGAGCAAGACACTGGTAATGAAATGGGTCAGGTGTCGACTGTGGAGTTGGCCTTGTCGCCGCGTGAGGTGCGTCTCATCAAGTGCAATGGCAACATTGCGCGCATAAAAAATCACAATGTTTATGCGCTGCATCAAGAGTTTTCCTCTCAAGTTGTTGTGATCGGTGAGTACAGAAACATGTGTACCCCTTCTATGTCAGAGTTTTTCGAACACATTTGTTTCAATCAGCAGATGATCTACCTGATCGTAATTGTGATCGTTGTGTGCAATGCTGTGCTGACTACGAGAGTTGGCTGCAGTTTCAGAATTGCCTTTACAAGGTAGTGCGTGATCCTCTTTTCGAATTGGCAATTACCTTGTGCATTGTGTTAAATACAGCTTTTCTTGCTATGGAACATCACGGCATGAGCGAAAGCTTTCGAAATGCCCTGGATGTGGGTAATAAGGTAAGTGAAACCAAAAAATAAAAGTGATACAAAGTCATACTCAGAGTGTGTATAGAATAAATAGACTATACAACTATGCCAGATAATTAGGTTTATTTCGGTAATATGTTTGTTGAGGAAGCTATCACCTTCGAACGGTGCAGAATAGAATTATGGATGACTATTTTTACTCACAAAGTTTACCATCCACAGGTGTTTACATCCATTTTCACATTCGAGTGCATTGTCAAGCTTATGGCGCTATCCAAGGAATTCTTTTTGTGCGGTTGGAACATATTTGATCTGATAATCGTAACAGCAAGCCTGCTAGACATTATCTTTGAGCTTGTGGACGGTCTGAGCGTGCTGCGTGGCCTGCGTTTGGTAAGTGTTACTGCATTTATCCAGATTCTATACATATGCTAATTTTGCATCTATGAATCTATTGCAGCTGCGCGTCTTAAAACTCGCGCAATCTTGGACTACTATGAAAGTATTGCTGAGCATTATTATATCGACAATTGGCGCGCTCGGAAATTTGACGCTCATCTTAGTTATAGTTATTTACATATTTGCTGTGATCGGTATGCAGTTGTTTTCCAAAGACTACACAGCAGAGAAGTTTGATCCGGATCCAGTACCAAGGCAAGCTGAATATACATTAGATTTGATAAAAAAAACTTAAACTATGCTCATGTCACACGCAGATGGAATTTTAATGACTTTTTTCACTCGTTCATGATGATTTTTCGCATACTGTGCGGTGAATGGATCGAACCACTGTGGGATTGTATGCGTGCCGAGGAGGAGGTAATGTTTGTCACATAAATTATGATTGGATTAACATAAATATAGTTTATATTTCTAATAAATTTTATAGCAAGGTGCTTCTACGTGCTTTGCCATATTTTTGCCCACTTTGGTGATGGGAAACTTCATGGTGCTGAACTTGTTCTTGGCCTTGTTACTCAACAGCTTCAATTCAGAGGAGCTGAAATCGAAAAAAGAGGCAAGTCATCCATGTTTTCCGATTAGTTTTGTCTTAGGGGTTTTCTTATAACTAAAGTTCGTGAATGTATATGTCTGTATGTGTGTGCAAACATAAATTTTTTAAAAACTAAAAACAATTTTAAATAACAAATTTGTAACCACAAACTGTGTGTTTGTGCTAAAATCCTTAAAACTAAAATGTGTTATCAATTAAAATGATAACTTATTATATTCGTTCTAAGTGTTTTATTGATATTCCAATTTGCCTTGCACTTTGTTGTAAGTTTCAGTGTGTGTGTGTGTGCTTAGATACGTAAACGCACACCAACCATTAAAAAACTCATAACATTTTTTTGTTTACCTAAGTTTATAAATAACATGTAAAACATGCATAATTTTATCACACTTTATGTTGTATCTACACGCAATATTCATACAATTTATATATGTAAATTTATGGTTTAAACTAAAAAATATGTTTGAAAATCCCCATAAGCATACCCCATAAGCTGTCAAGGCTCTGCATTGTGTTGGATTTTTTAATGTGCTCAATGTTTCTAACATCTACATGTCTTTATAACCCAATTAACTAACTTTTTCATATAAATGTTTAAGTATCTTAAGTGAGGGAATGCAAACCGTTTGAGCAACTGTTCCGTAAGAAGTCGTGGCAGAGTATAATTCTCACTCAAGTGAAATGTATGACTTCACAAAATGCGCAAGCTCGGCTAGTGACAGAAAGTGTTCTGTCAAGTTGTCTTCTCTGAAGAAGAAGACATCTTCAGGCCCTTGGGTTGGGTACCTTTACAAAGTGCTTAGTCAATACTATAGAGTAATTATCTTATGAGTTGACATCATGTTGATTCTGGTCTTCCGCTCGAGGGTCGACGCCGTTCGGGCGGTCTACTGTTTGCGAAACCGAGCCTTTGTCAGTTAATCTGCCATCTCATTAACCTGGATAACTTGGTGACGAGGAACCCAGTATAGACTAACTGTCTTATGACGTGAAATCTTGTTGAGTCTGGTCTTACACTCACTGGCCACGTTCGGGCCCTAAGCGCAGCCTGACTGTCATTACAGATCCCTACGGCAATACCGCACAGCTTTCTTTCATATACACAGCTCGTCGCATTCAGAAGTTTCTTGGACAATGAATTCAGCAAGATTCTTATAGACGACGTGTTTCAAGATACTACTTGTAAATTACACTGCGGAACACTTTCAGACTGATTCTCTCATTCTTTGTAATAAATATAGTAAAACAACTAAAGGGTTTTGCGATCTACAGCGGAATAACTCAGAAATTTGTTGAAACGTTTGGCTGGAACCTATGTTCAAGCAGACCTCTGGAACAATGTATAATTTCTGTAATTTTTTTGTTTTGGTTCGTTGTCCGTATACTGTGTACCCGTATCCAGATCGGTCTTGTTAAGTAATACCCATAGATTTGTAGGATAGGATTAGACCAATCTTAACAAAGCGATATGGTTAAAAGCCGGTTTGCATTCCTGATAAAAAATCTTTTACAAGACGCATAAAGACGTGGAAACTGCTCCTTAATATGTGTCGTCTCATAAGTATGAAGTTACTTGTGAAAGGTATTTCAACTTCGGCTCCATCGAAGTTCGTATTTTGTCGTGTTCATAGTGTATGTCTATTGCATATTTTAACGATTATCTAAGTCTAACCTAACTTATTGTCTACATGTAAAAACCTTTAAAATGCACTAAATCTAAAATTAACTAAAACTTCTGTTGTCAACTCTGCACTATGTGTTTAAAACTAAACAACAACACAAATAAACTTAAAAAACACACAACACTAAAAAACACAAAATACAAATTTTAAATACACAAAAACGTTAAACAGATTTTCAAGAAAAAGGTAATTTTTCTAACTAAACCTTTAAATACTTATTCAATTATTTTAATGACTTGTTTGCTTCATTTCGTTAAAAAATAAAATCCTAAAATAATAAATTCAATGTTTGTATATAGAATTCAAAAGCTTGTGCCTTAATTTGGAATGCAAATCGATTAGTTTTCCTTTTATAAGTGTATTTAGCTTGCTGCTCTTATAAAAAAGTGTGTTTCATTTGTTTGTATTGGAAATGTAATTGAATGCTATTGTCTATCCATTAAAATATATATATCTATATTCCAGTAGTTAATCTTTATTTTATATACGATAGCATGCAAATCTCTAAGCTAAATGTCTTAAGCTAAAGCCAAGTTTTCTCTTTATATAGGAAGTTGGAGAGGAGTCGAAACTAGCGCGTAGCATAGAACGCGTGCGTGATCTTATACGTAAGAAGCGGCAGGAGCGTAAGGATCGTAAGGAACGCAAATACGCTGAAAAGTTTCAACAGATTGTTCTAGAAGCGCAACAGGCCTCGGCTGCTATGGCACTGGACAAACCGGGCTTGTTGGCCGAGACCAAATTCCATAGATTGAGCTATCAGGTAAGCCACTGTTCTCTTCACGTCTTAAACACTTAACACAAAATGCTTAGGAGAACGTCCTTTGTGAAAGCTCTGGGGTCACTTAACAAAGCGAATAAGACATTAGGACATTAAACTAATGTATTTGATAACGCCTTGTCCATCACACTTTTTTGCTTTTGCTGGAACGCGCTGCGGTGGTGAAAGCCTCAAAGCACGCTTTATTTTGAGGATGTCAAAAAAGACTCCACGTCCAATACAGTTGTCTAGCTATTCGTGAATAAGGAGGTAGCGTCGGTGCTCACTGGAAGACCAGGGAACCGTTCGTCCCTACACGTAATAAGAGTATTTAAGAGTGTACTGGAGAGCCGGTAAACACTAATTTGTTGTGAGGAAAGACCAAACTGACAAACTGACTTCCCTGCCAGATTCCGGGGTAAAATGCTGCAGGGTTGATGATTATTTCCACATAATAATCCTTGGACTATATTAGGAGTCATACGCTATTTGAGGCCTATGGTTTTTTGCATGAATGCTCGGCTATCGCTGGCAGTACTTTGCTCAAGTATTTAACACTGTTGCTGAAGCAGAGGACTGAATCATTAGCTTGGGGAGTACAAGCAAGAGAATTTCGTAAAACTAGCTACAACATGATTCGCTTAAGCAACAGCCTGGCATTACACCTCCTTTAGAAGTATCTCTTCTTGTGTTAAAGCTTACTTACATAACTCGAATTTACTATTTTCAGGAATCTATGAATCGACCGGTATCTGGCTCAGATTTTGGTTTCCAGATTCCACTCAAAGACGGTCTGCATACAATAGTTGATGGTCTGGAACAGGATGATTCCGCCGATGAACTACAGCTGCAGCAACAACAACACCAACAGGAGCAGCAGCAATCATATCAAACTACAGTGGACACTCAATGTATAAACGACGTCTTGCCACCCACATATGAGAGTGCCATGTTGGCAGCAACTAGCACTCCCCTAGACAATAACAGCCGCAATGACAACAACGTGACTCTATACCCTCAAGCAGAACGGAGGTTACAGCATCAACTATCATCAGGTGTTGGCACACAGCATAATGACTCACGGGACGAGCCCACGTACACAGAATCGATTGAGTTGCGCCTATTGGGTCAGTACAATTCCACTGATACCGATCCATATGCACCCGATCAACGTAGTGGCTCGTTTATGCGCGCAGATTCGCTGCAGGATAACTCTTCACGTCGCTGCGTCAGTGAGGATCACGACGAGGCTTATTTGCAGTACCAAAAATCGCTGCTAACGCGTTCACCCAGCTATCGCAAGTCATTGGATCGTCTGTCACAGTCCAGTGGACACTCACAGCGTTCACTGTTGCCTTCGCGTAGCTTAAAATCTGATGAGCATATGCGTTTTGGCAGCGACATGCGCAGACATTCCAGCGGGCACTCCTTAAACTCCTTGTCTATTGAGCAAGATGAACTGCTGTCGCAGCAGGGAAATTTGCGTGAGGAGCTGCTAAACTGTGATCAAAAGGAATTATTTCAATTTCTGCAGGAAGATGACCAGCGGCATAACAACAACTATGCAGCTGGACAGGTGGGCTACGACACACCGGAGGCTGAGGCCTTACTGGGTCAAGATAGAAGAGCACACAAAACTTCAACAAGCAGTATTAAGTCGAACTTGAGCTATATTTCAAGCTCTATTATGCAAACTATAGAAGCACGACGCAATGGCAGCCACTCGAGCAATGGTCATGGTCAGCAGGAAAGCGAACCGCTCGTAGAGCACTCGGAATTCGATAACATAATACAAAGCTTTGAGAAGGAGCTGGAGGAAATCAAACGCTCGACCACCTCTCTAGAGCGCAAGTTATCCACACTCTCAGAGCCATCACCAGCAGCCGATGAAGCCACCAAAGCCATAATGGATCACATAGCCATTATAACAGGCGCCTCTGAGCGCGCTGCAGCCGACGAAGTTGTGCATCCGCTAAATCCCTATGACAGCTATGATCTATCCACTGTGCCGCGGCGCGCTCATTCCGTAAGCACCGCCGCACAGCGTCAATCCGTAAAGCTGAAACGACGTAGCCTAGAGAAGCAACGCAAGATCGATGAAGACTTTAGCATATCGAATGAAATACGCAAAATCTGTGATCAAATACATGCGCCGTTTGCTGCCATGGAGGCCATGGCGGTTGCAGCCACCAGTACTGCTGGCGGACAGTCGCCTTTTATGCGCCGTAAAATCGATCCATTTACGGTACAGTTCGATCGCTTTAAGCGTTTGTCCTTGATTGAACGTGTTGAAGAGCTGCCCGAAGACGATAAGCCCATATCTACGCTGCGCATCGAGTCGGAGAAAATGCCACGCAAGTTCATCAAAAACGAGCAACTGCCATTGGACAGCTTGTCGCTGAAGAGCACAAACTCGTATGAAAATCTGCTAATACAAAAGCAAATTTGTAGGAATCCGAAAAATAGCTCACTCAACTCAATGTCTGCCGCTGTGCCTGCCACACCGCCAACTTCCTTGAAATCAAGCATTGAACCTCCAACACTGGCGCAAATTTCATCGCTGAAAGCTACACCGCCGCTGGCTGCCTTAACGGAGCACCAGCAGCACTTTCATGCGACTAGCATACAGACCACAGCAATGCACCCAACGGCTGTGGGCGCGAGCTTGCCGCCGCCAATGGCAAAGCGCCGCGCCGAGCATCCACAATCTGCACTAGACAAAGCCGCTTCTTTTCAATCCGCACGCACCGAATCGCATAGTTCGGGTGCGGCCGATACAAGCTCGGCCTTGGCACTCGGACATGCTGGTAACTTGTCCAACGGCAATCGGGAAAAGACTGATGCACAGTCGCAGAAGACGTCGGCGTTTTCGCGACTAACTGAAAAACCATGGCATTGTTTGGTCTCCTACGTAGACGATCTCACTGTAGGTGGGAGACGTAACTCGCAGGGTGCATACAATGATCCCATGACTTTTCCGAGCTATGGACAAACGAAACCGCCAAAAGTGCCAGATGATTGCTTTCCACAGAAGTGCTACGAGCAGTAAGCAATGGTATAGTTATCAGATAAGCATTATTAATAAGCATTTCTCACTTGTAGCTTCTACTTTCGCTGTCCCTGGTTCATGTCCTGTATGGATACAAAGAGTGCCAAGCATTGGACACGCGTAAGGACGGCTGTCTTGGCAGTTGTCGATACTCCAGCCTTTGAGTGGTTTGTATTAGTGCTGATCTTTGCGTCGAGTATAACGCTCTGCTTTGAGGATATATACTTGGACAGTAATAAGACACTAAAACGCGTGCTCTACTGGACAAACTTTAGCTTCTGCCTGATATTTGTGGTTGAAATGATACTGAAGTGGCTGGCGCTGGGCTTTTCCAAATACTTTACCAGTTTCTGGACCATACTGGATTTTATCATAGTGTTTGTAAGTGCCGGTGCTTTGAAAGATCTATGTAAAAAGTAACTCATGTTCATTTTAGGTATCGGTATTCTCGCTGCTTATTGAAGAAAATGAAAATCTCAAAGTGTTGCGTTCCCTACGCACGCTGAGAGCTTTGCGTCCCTTGAGAGCAATCTCTCGGTAAGTTCTTAACTTGGCCTATGCGCTATGCTGCACGCACTCAGACTTAAGCGTATGTACATGAACTAGGACACTGCAACTGCTACTTGTTTAAACTATTAAAAACTGTTGACTCGAATTAAGTTTTCGCAAAATTTAAAATGGCTAAAATGCCAAAAACTGTGCAGTGTTTAATACAATCTCGTCTTCTTTATGAATTTCGAATAGAAATCTGTAGCACATAAAACATCGCTCCATGACCTATAAATGCCTATAAATACGTGTAAATACTTTTGTTTTAAAACTTACTTATACATATATAAAACAGTAGTTGAAAGTCAATAGTCTTGGTTTCCTATAGCTGCCTATTGTATATATATATAGTATATACTTCTGTAACCATCATTAAACTAGAGCTAAGCAAGTTTTGTATTAATGCTGAACTCTAACAAAGAGTGTAGCTAAACTCCACACCAAGCACTATTTCCGGTATCCATGTGCACTTATAACAGAACAGTCTGCCGTTCATTCCGTAACTATTAGAATTTCATAAAACATTTCTATTCCAGGTGGCAAGGAATGCGGATTGTAGTAAATGCTCTAATGTATGCAATACCATCAATTTTCAATGTACTTTTAGTTTGTTTAGTTTTTTGGTTGATTTTTTCAATAATGGGTGTACAATTTTTTGGTGGTAAATTTTTCAAATGTATCAATGAAATGGGCGAGTTGCTGCCAATTACTGTAAGTATGCCAAAAAAGTGTGCTCAAAAGTCCACAAACATGCCGGCAAATGTCTTATTTCATATATAATATATTTTCGCTTTCGAACTTGCAGGAGGTCAACGATAAGTGGGATTGTATTGAGCAAAACTATACCTGGATAAACTCAAAGATTACGTTCGATCATGTGGGCATGGGTTACTTGGCGCTGCTGCAAGTGGCCACTTTTGAGGGCTGGATGGAGGTTATGGCCGATGCGGTGGATGCGCGTGGCGTGGATTTGCAGCCACAGAGAGAAGCCAACTTATATGCTTATATTTATTTTGTTATATTTATTGTGTGCGGCTCGTTCTTCACACTGAATCTGTTTATTGGAGTTATTATTGATAATTTCAATATGCTCAAAAAGAAGGTAAGTCTTATGGCCTATGCTGGCCATTGCAAGGGGGTTCTTCTAAGCAAGCAATTGCCTGTACATATTTTAAACAGCAAAAACAAATGTTTTCTAAAAAAACTGTATATTCAAAACCTGGTGCCCCATTAAACCCTTGCCCCTTCCATTGTTGTTGTCGTACTTAACAATTAGTGTGTTCAATTTGATACAATTTTATATGTTATAATGTGTAAATATCAATAAATGTTCATTCTATTCTCATCACTTTTATAGTATGAAGGAGGAGTGTTGGAAATGTTTCTCACCGAATCTCAAAAACACTATTACACCGCTATGAAAAAATTGGGACGAAAGAAACCACAGAAAGTTATTAAGCGACCTATAAATCATTTTTTAGCTATGTTTTATGATTTATCCAATTCGAGAAGGTAAAAACATTAATATGTTTCTAACACACAGTAAAATACTTAAGTGCTTTATTATAATTTCCATTTCGATTTTAACTTAACTTTAACTTCAACATTCTATAATAGTATTAGTTCCTTGGTTAGACATCTACATGCAATTGATTTGGTGATAAAAATCATTTTAACACTGGCATTCTCAGCGTTTTTGATTAGCGCTTAACGGTGTTTGCTGCTTCTTTATTCGAAAAAACAAAGAAGTTTTATAAACACTCAAAAAAAAAATATATGCAAAAGTTTTTTTAGGCACCTATATAACTCTCATATAAGTAAATATGTAACCTCTTGCACTTTAGACTTGTATGATAAAGAGTGGGCATGGTCTTCGTTCCTGTGTACATAATTCATATAAATCGGTGTTTTAAATACTTTATGTGTACATATTTGGAATGTTGGGATTCTTATCAACTTAAACCTTGGAAAGTTTTGTAAAGACACTCGATATAAGTACATATATGTTACAATCAAATATGAGTTTGCATAATTCTCTTTAATTGCATCTTATCAGCATGTGTATAATAAGCATTTTTTTTTTATTTCAATGTAATGCATAACATATAAGAAATACCCTTTAAAAAGAGAGAAACAATGTAAATATGTGTTTTTAAAGCGTATTTAGACTTCGGCCTGAACGAAGTTGTACTCTGTTTTTAATGTTACACAAAATTAATTGCAATTTGTCGTTTTTTTTCTTGGTGTTTTTTCCACCACTCTCCCTTTACCTAAACCAACTATGCATCTAAAAACATTCAAAAATATCCAGATTCGAAATAGCGATCTTTGTACTGATTTTTCTAAATATGCTTACTATGGGCATAGAGCATTATGATCAACCACATGCAGTATTTTTTATACTGGAAGTAAGCAATGCATTTTTCACCACTGTCTTTGGATTGGGTAAGTTTTGTAGTAACAGTAGAGTTTAGAGATGAGCGCGGTAAAAATAATTTATTTTAGTAGTAGTTTTTTTTAGTAGCTATACTGTTTCAATTTTTAAATCTTGAATTGGGACTCTTTAGACATAACTATTGTAAGTAAGGCGTCTGCATGAATGCACCCAAAACTTTATTCACTTCCTTAATGAATAAATGAATGCGGTGCATGCTACATAATGAATTCGCGTGAATGAGTAAGTACCGCAATGACAATATTCAATCGAATTGCCAAAATGGCCCTGAACTGGGTTACATTTTTCCGAAAAGAATTTTGTTTCAAATTCAAAAAACTCATTTAGAAAAAAATAAATCATATTTCCATGGTGTTACAAGTGGCTTAATAGTCAAAGTCATTTAGTGGAAAAGTAAAAAAAATGATTCGAACGTGACAAAAAAAGACGCAAAAGTCAGCGATATCCTTAAAAAAGGAATCAAATCACTGTGTTTTTTATGTAAACGAATTATTAGTTAAAGTCAAATGTAACATTGCGAACGTGACATATTTTTTGCCAGACAGAGCAATACTTCTTCCCTTCTTGATGACGAAGGCACAAGTATGCCTATGGCAACTTGTAAGCTACGTATTAAACAACATTATGAACTCAAAGTTGCTTTGTCAGTCTCTAAACAAACTTGGTCCGAAATCAAATATAAACGCACAGCGGAGCTCTGTTCCCTTAATCGGAAAAGGTGCTGCGGGGTCGTGCGAGCCATTACGAGGCATTGGATATTTGGTGTCCATGCGGCTAGGCTTTCCGCCCCTTTCAACGATTTTTGCAGGAGCTGTGGGGACGAGGAGGAGGTAGAAACGGTTTAGCACATATTAGGTTCATGCACAGCTCTCTGTAGATGTAGTCTCAAGCATCTAGGCAGATACTTTCTGAATAGTATCTCAGATCTGTTCGTAACTAGACCTAAGCGGATTGCAGATTATATAGCTGTATCCGGATGGTCCCCCTTTCTGATTTTGCCTGTGTTTGAACAAGGAAGCAGTGCCCGGTATCACATATGGCATATTATGGCCTAATACCTGTGACAGGCACTATGTTACGACAGCCGTCGTAACCTAACCTACCCAACTGTGAGTAGGAAGTTCTTTTGCACTCTGTGTGTCTCAAAGTTTGAGTGCAGTCATGCAGGTCTCTACTACTCCATTTTGAACCCCCCTTTCCCGTAGTACCGCGCGCATCTCTTATACCAGTAGAACTAGTTAACTTAACCTTACTCGACTTGTCATTCCACAGAGGCGATTGTGAAAATAGTTGGACTACGTTATCATTATTTCACGGTACCTTGGAATGTCTTTGACTTTCTGCTCGTACTGGCCTCCATATTCGGCATACTCATGGAGGATATCATGATAGATCTGCCCATAAGTCCAACTTTATTACGCGTGGTACGCGTTTTTCGCATAGGACGTATTCTTCGCCTGATCAAAGCCGCCAAAGGCATACGGAAGCTGCTATTTGCCTTGGTGGTCTCACTGCCAGCTTTGTTTAACATTGGCGCGTTGCTGGGACTGATTACATTCATTTATGCCATATTGGGCATGTCGCTTTTCGGTCATGTAAAGCTACAAGGTGCACTGGATGATATGGTAAATTTTCAGACCTTTGGACGTAGCATGCAGCTGTTGTTTCGCTTGATGACCTCGGCCGGCTGGAACGATGTGCTAGAGTCTCTGATGATACAGCCCCCCGACTGCGATGCCTTCTTCAATAGGCAAACCAATGGCGACTGTGGCCATCCGTTGCTGGCCATAACCTATTTCACAAGCTTCATTATAATTAGTTACATGATTGTCATAAACATGTATATTGCCATCATTTTGGAGAACTTCAATCAGGCGCATCAGGAGGAGGAGATTGGAATTGTTGAAGATGACTTGGAAATGTTCTATATACGTTGGTCCAAGTAGGTTTAACGCGTATATACACCCTAGCCATGATTTGTGCCGAAAGCTTGCGAACTTTTTACTATATCAAAACTTATTGATTTCGTTACAGATATGATCCACATGCCACCCAGTTTATACACTTCTCGCAACTGTCCGATTTTATTGCCTCTCTCGATCCACCATTGGGCATATCAAAGCCTAATAATGTCGCTTTAGTGTCATTTAATTTACCCATCTCTAAGGGAAATAAAATACACTGTCTCGACATTTTGCACGCGCTAGTTAAGCACGTGCTAGGTCATGTCGAGGAGACCGATAACTTCAAACAGTTGCAGGAACAAATGGATGTCAAGTTTAAGAAACAGTTTCCAACACGCAAAGAATTGGAAATTGTTTCGTCCACAAGGATCTGGAAACGCCAGGAAAAGGCGGCCAAGACCATACAAGTTGGTTGGAAGGACTATTTGCGGTACAGAGCAATAATCATATTCTGTCTCTGCCAGCAAATACTAGAAGTTATCCAATTCATTTTGTTCCTTTCGACAGGCGTAAAAGGGAAAAGGAGCGCTCCAACTCCGGCGATAGTGCTACTCAAACCTCTAGCCCAGGCGGCTGGCAATCCAAGTTATCAGCGCTTAATTTCTTTCACTTACAAGTAAGTGGAACCTAGTTTTTAACTTGCTTACAAGTTAAAACGATTTTCGTTTTCTCAACATCCTGTTAAATACTCTATTATAAGTGGCTCATTTAGGATTACAAAATATGTCTGGCGGGAAAAACAAGCAGACAAATGCGTTGCATTGGATAACTGTCAAAACTGATATGTGAAAGTTAGAGAAAAAACAATAGAGCATTTTTTAAACAACTTGATCAATTGCTTTGGTGCAACGATTAAATTTCAACGGCATGTACGATACAGCTAAAAAAAGTTTCGATAGTGGCACCATTTGATATTTTCGTTAGTTTTAAGAAAAAGATTCGATAGTACCATCGGTTCGAAACGATTCGATACTATCGATAGTACTATCGGTTTTTTCCTAGTGTTAGTTGCTTCGCTAGTTGAAAAAAAACAACGATAGTGAGACACAAAGTAACAAATTCAATATCTCGATAGTACTATCGAAAAATTATGCCCTTATTGTGCCCTCGATTTTGTGTTTATAGTCTTTGCTTAACAGAAACCATTTGGTCGCGCGTACACAAAGTTTGTTTTCCTAAAAGACCGAAAGAAACAAACGGGAATGCGAAAAGGTTCTTCCTTTGTTTCCGTTGTATGGCGTAGAGAAACAGTTGTGCACAAGGGGCGAGGCATGCGTGTACGCAAAAGACCTTTTGCTAGTTTTTTCTCATCAAAGTGGTCCTGGAAAAACATGAGCGAATAGAAACCGAAAAAAATGGGTTTCGAATGAGCTTTGATCCGGCTGCATGAATTTTTAACGTCTCTCTATTCATTGTGTTCTGCAATAACCGTTTTTTCAGCTAACCTAAAAAGGTTGACGGGCATTTGCGATAAAATTAGTATTTACGAATTTATTTACGAATAAATCAATTACAAAAGTCTAAACTTGAGGATATTTGAGAAAACGGAAGTTGTGGGATTGTAACTTACCAATGCATCTATACTTTCTGCTACACAGGTCAGTCGTCGCGGCACTGCTTGCTCTAGTCGTGCCTCATCACGCAAATCCTCACGCGCCTCGGATGCCTCTGATCTAAGCGAATTGGCTGGTCCATGGTTGAATTTGCCACTGATGATGGTGTCCGGTGCCGATGATGTGGTTAAGGATATCAAACAGCAAAGCGAAGAGCTTGGAAAGCGGTAGATATACAACATTCCATTCATACAATACAACATATAATACTGATATAAATCCATAAAATGCAATTTTTAGACGAAATGCTTACACACACACACACGTATACATTTTAACATTGATGACTTATCGTTTTGTGTTCCATAATATTTGAATTCAAGCCCTATTTTTTAGCATATCCTCTTGTATCTCCCTAAACTATGAGTCCTTGCTCGCAGATATGGTCACAACCGTTATGAGAAGTGGCTCCCAGCCTAGTGGCTTGAATTACTTAGGTAAAGGCAAAACAAGTTAGTTCGCAAATAACCACTCTCGACAACTTTGTTTTAGTTTTTTGTCTATAACTCGCTGCCAATACTACACTCATAAATATATTCGCATATATATTTCAACTAGTATCAACAACAAATAATTCTACTATCAACTAAAAATCTTGTTTCTACATTTTACAAAATATTACTTATATATACATATATATGTAAATCGAATCATATTTGCGCTAATCATTAAGAGAACGCAGCTAAAACAACCAAAAACCAAACAGTCTCTGTCAAAATCTCATTGCCGCAAAAGCTCTCCTATTAACTACTACTACAAAACTACTTGCAGTTCTACTTGTAACATTTGAGTATAATGAAATTATCATTTGTAAGTAGTGGCCTAACTCAACCCTTGTTGAAACTCTTTGAAGAAACTATCAAAAAAAAAATTCCTTGAATGCCAACTTTTATTTCCTTAAATTCTTATTTGCCTAGTACTGCCTGCCTTTATATAGACATAACTAAAAGCTATAATATCCAAATAAAGTACATTTTAAAAATTGCATCGTTACTTAATTGAATAAACTAAATGAAAAATTCTAAATTCCGAAATTCGCATACGAAACATACAACATTATCGATTGGTTATAATCTTGAGAAACAAAATTCACAACATTAAAAGAAATACACATGACAACAGTTCACAATAAACACTAGAAATGGGCGCGGAATTAAAGTTGCGCATGATTTCCGAATCCCGAACTAAATGAACTATAAGCCTTGCTACTTGTAAGCTCTTCTGGAGAAAAAGAACGGCCCCCGATAGTGGGACTCGGTACCCAGCATACGGTGAAATGGCAACGAAACTATTTATCTACTAAAGTTTGATATGACTGTAACAAGTTCCAATTGAGAAGTTTTCCTTTTGGGAAGTTGGTTTTTATGGGGACATAAATTACTTTTATCCTCATAGCTTGTGTACATTTCGGACTATAACTTTTAATAAATCTATCATTAGACATATCTTACGGAGTACTTTCCTCTCAAACACTCAAGGGCATTTTCATCAGACTACGTCATCACTCATGCTTCCGCGCCATAAAGCAAAACAGGAAGAATGCGCGTCTTATAAAGTGTTCCTTTCGTTTGGCCATAGTAACATCTATTGGCAAGAGTGATTCTCCGCTTGATCTCCATGCTGAAATCGATCTTCATTGTGAAGGTGATGCCAAGGTATACGAGATCCTAGACAACATCAATAGTATGGTTTTCAACATTAAACTTAGAGTATTTTTCGGAATAATTCAGTTTTCTAAAGTTTGGTTGATTTTATGTTTCGGTAGAGTACCAAGAATGCGAGATTTGTCGGTTGACCAGATTTCAATGAAATTAACATTACCATTTGTAGGAATTGGTGTAGTTACTCGGAACTGTCGCGATTTTTTCGAACACACCAAAATTTTTTAAAGCAGAAAGGACTTTAGCAAAAAATTTCGAAATATTTGTATAGCCTTCGAATTTATTGAAATCTTTATCGGTTGTTGGCGTAATTAAAGTTGGCAAGACTTAAGAAAAAATAAATATTGTCTTGACAATTGCTTTTAACTATAAGAATTCAGATAAGATCTTCCGTTCTTCAAATCCAGAAATACGTTGATTTTTATATATTTAAAGTGTGCGGAAATATTGAAATTTTCGAGTCTTCGCATTTTTCCGAATTCTATATTTTTGGAATAGAACGAAATTTTTTTTCAAGATTTGCCGTAATTGTGCATAATTGTTTCAGATTTTTGATAGTCAAGGCTTTTCGGAATATGCGCACGGAAGTTTTTTAATGTTGCCCAGATTTGTTGAACTTTTTGTTACACAACAGTTCCGCACTGTTCGTTGGATTCGTTTGAATTCCCGCAGATTCTCGTCCATTTCTACGCCGCACCAGTACAGTACTCATACAAATATACGTAATCATATCAAAATAACTATTGTAAACAGCTTATTAAATTTCAGCTTTTTTGTATAATTATGAGAACTAAACCTGTATTTTCGTCAAAAAATTGCAAAATCAAAGTAACTGCTCCAAATTGAACAAGTATCTATTATAACTTACACTTTATCTATTACGAATTACGAACATCAATATAATTTATAATTTATATTATTAGCGGTAGCATATTTGTGGAAGCGCCTAGAGCAAGTCGTCGCCGAAGCTTTTATAATTTCTTTTTGCGTCATCAGGATGCTGTCGATGACAGCTTAACTTCACCTTCAGTACATAGAAAAAGTAATTATTGACAAGTGCCTACCCACTGCTATATCATCTAAATACTATCAGAAAAGAAAAAAAAAAAACACCTATTTGTAAATACTCTTGTGTACATAGCCACAACTCAAACTGCACTTTAAATTGGACTTATCACAAGTTAAACTCATTAAACTCACCTGGCTTTTAACTCTCGCTCATTTAAGTTTCGAACTACATAACACTTACGTTATAAAGGCGCCTAGCTGAATTTAACCAATTTAGCAAAAACAAACAAAAACAAAAACACCCTCAAACCAATTTCAATTCTTCATAACAATATGCAATATATTCCGCTATATATTATGTCTTTATATAAAATGTTTAGTTTTATGAAAAATACTTACATTACTAATTTATGTGTTATCTACTGCTCACCCCCAAAAACACATCCTTTTGTTATTTGTGCTCTTCACCATGCCCCAAAACTGACACTAATGCGTGCGATCTCGCCCACAACAGCAGCAATAAACACCAACGCCAACACCAATACCACCACCTCAACCTCAACCTCTCAAGCCTCCGCCAACGAAAGCGATAGACAAACCCAACAACAGGTGGTGGTGGTACCAACTCCAACGCGTAAGCGCGCCTCGAGTTTTATACGCAAGAAACCGCCCCTAGAAAGAGGTTTGTCAGCACAAAGCGCTTTAAGAGTAAACAAGAACGCTTTTGTCTGTATGTGTGAATCCTATTTGTGTGTTGTCTACTTGGATCTTGCCAAATACAATTGCTATTTAACTTTGTTCTAGCTGAAGGCCCGGCACCGGAGGTTATTGTTACCAAACCCTCACCGGATCAACATATACATCCGCTCGGACTGCGACCGGATAATGCGACATTGGTGCATGTGCTGGTGCACCGCGAAAGTGAGGAGTACAAGGATGAAGAGGATAGCGGCAGCAATGGCGTGCCGGATAAGCCCAGGCCACCGCAGATACGCATAAGCACAGGCTCTGCGGAGAGCGTCATGGTAGACAGCTGCCTAGCGCAACCCATGGTTCAAATAATGGTCGATAGTCCCAAGGAACCACCGCGTGGCGACTTTAGTGCTGCGGGCTTTGCGCCAGCTACTATAGACATAGATGCGCCCATCGATGTCAATGTGCAGGGTGATACTTCTAAAGTTTTTTATGTCTACAATCCGGAAAATGTGCATGACATAGTGGAAATCGAAGAAGTGCCAACAACACCAACTACAACAGCAGCAGGTAGGTACATGTATTTCCGTGTCCGAGCAGCATGAGTCCAGTATTAGCTCCGTGAGAGCCGTTTGCCAATCACTACATCTCCAAGCTGTCACCCCCAATGCCATGCCGATGACTGCTCCATAGTAGTCTCTCATCGCGACAGGCCGTGTTTAAAGAGCACAACAATAGTCCGTCCCTTACTACAAACTTAGCAGACAGGAACCTCAGCTTCACAGCCCCAAATTCCATTGCCAAGGAGCTCTCTACTGACCTTTATATCAACTTTGACGATCGTAATATCTCCCACAGCAATATAGCCCAAAATTTTAATTGTGTCCTTCGACTGCCTCCTCAAGTTTGGAAAACATTTGACGGGTGTTATTAAGCAAGTCAGTAGAACCCAGCAGACGATAGTCGCAACCTACAACGCAAAAAATCGCCCTCTCCTCGACTAAACTGCACCAGTTTGGTATCCTCCACTAAGTGACACGCAGTCAGTTCACTGGTTGCCACACGATGTCACACATGGGAACCAGTACCAGTTGAATTCGACTAACCCCCCATTATTGGCACTTTGGACTAACCCAGTGTGCTACGCGTATCTAGTCCTAGTCCACACGATTACACATTTATCATAGAGTCAGTGTGCTTCCCATTACGGAGCACTGCCTCCTCTTCACTCGCCAGTTTATTCTGAAGACCTCTCAGGACATGCAGTTTGGGGCACCCAATGTCTGAAATATCGATCTTAAAGCCGTGAGCTCCCTGTTATTGCCTTTGTTGCCCACCTCCCTTTTCCAATGGGAGATCAACTTAAAATCATCCACACGATCGAGGCAGTGTTAGGTTTAGGACCCACCCTATGGATCCTTAGCTCCACATTTCCATCTACTATCTAAATACTTCAAGATCCTGAATAATGAAATATGTAAATACATTCTTTCATTGGAATTGTGGTGGGTCCCAAACCCTACGCGCAACCCTTTTAAGGCCTGGGGTTGCTCTACTGGTCTTGAATGAATGCAGTGTCACAGTTAGTCGCCTCATACGATAGGCTTTTACCTGCTCAGGTGGTATTCTCTAACCCGCTCATCACCATAACGACCGATGTCTAATCGTAGTCTAACCTCTATCAATTTCTCTTTTCTTTGCAACAACAGCTGCAGAAGCAAAAGTTGTACCCTATACGCCCGATGAAGAAGACACACACAGATGACCTTCAGTCTATAGCAGCGGTAGCGGCAGCAGCAGCAGCAGCAGCTCATCGAGCTCATCCGGACCCAGCACGCCAACTGAAACCGCAACTACTACACCTGAAGAGGTTGATTCCAAACGACGCTTGAGTTGACAATCTTTAGTCTGAGCACGATCTTTGGCATTATCACTACTCAAGTATTTAACTTATGCCAAGGCGGCAAGAACGGCAGCCAACAGTCAGTGTCTTTTCTCTCATAGTCGATTACATAAACAGCAGCTATACTTACATACATATGCTAAAAGTAAAAAAAGAGCTAATTACTAGTTTAGATTTAAGTCGGAAACAAGGCATTCTTTGCTGGTAACACTAAAATACTGTGTGTATGGCCAGATCCAGCTAAGAAATGTTCAGATAAAACAACAATATTGACTCAGTGTTAACAAATACGTGCATTAACAAACAAGTAAAAAACACGTTGTAATATTCCAATCAAAAGATTCATTTATACTCGTTATAGGTACTCGTTAGGCTTTGTTTGCATGTTTCAGATATGCCGTAGTTATATAAAGAAAATACATATTTTGAAGGTTGTTTTTGCTACATAAGCGCATATAGTATATATTATGTATAGAAATTGGCATTAAACTCGCAATATAGTAATAGGCTCGTTATAACTAGTAGAATTTCAGTTCGTAAATATGTTTTGTACATATGCCAAAGCAAGTATTTAACAGAAAACAATGAGCTACTCATATATAGAGCGTCATAACAAAAAATTAGTTAGAAACAATTTTAATAAATATATTAAATGCATATTTTTTTTAGTCGTTTTAGTTGGTTTCGATTAAACATATGCTAATATATTTATAATTATGATTATACAAGTACAAAAGTCAAGTATTAGTAGTTTTGAAACGAAAAACTACTTATAATAAACAACAGCTCCACTCATTTTCTTAAAACAATATGTAATTAATAATGAATAACAAAAAGCCAAAAAAAAAAACAGCTAAAAAACGTATAAAACACAAAGTGATTATAACTCCAAACACGATTTAACTTCAAACTAAAGCAAAACTATAAGTACATATATATAAGTACTTATATAATAGCAAGGAATTTAATAAGAAATTGTTAGCTAAATATATACAGACGAAAACCCACTCGGGTATTACACATACTTGTATACACACAAATACACACCACACACACAGACACTAAGCAATCAAGCAAACTTTAAATTACAGTTAAAACTACAACTAAAAGCCATTTTAAAAGCAGTCCTACCTAAAGCATTGTGCATTATGTACCAGTTAACTTTTATTATAATACGATATACGGATACGATACGATATGAAATGCCTACATACTATATACTACATTCTTATTTAGTCTAACTAAAAAACCAATCAACATTTCGTGCAAGGTCTCCTAAAAAATATCTTCCACGTAAACAAACATTTACATACATTTATACAAGTACTACAGCAAAGTACAGCTATATTATTTAGGCATTTGCCAAGTTTCAAAGAAACATTTTTATGATTGATTTACACTAAATGAGTCTTAACTTATTAAACTATGTACTTACTTAAGTCGTTTGCATTGGCTACAAACCAATTTTGTATACATCGAGCGCATACTTATTGTAGGTAAAATAAAAACAAGACATACACTTACTACATTGCGATACGTACTTTTACTTACTCTACTTTTCTAACTTAACAACAGACAATCAGACAGCGATTGATAGTAAATTGAAATTATATGGTACCAAATAAATCGTTTTTCCAAAACAAAAAGTACACACAAAAAAACTTACTTGTGATTTTAACAGCAATTTTTACACTTACAAAACAAAACTAAGGGCATAACTTTTAATTAGAATTGTTAATAACAAACAAAATTAAAGATTAGACAAACAAACCAAACAAAAATAAATAAAAAAATAAATTAAAAAAAAAAATACCAAAAACAAATGATAAATACAACAGACAGAAACCAAACACTCGTCAATTAAGTGATATTTAAAATTGGTACATAGCATAACAGCTGCAAGAATTATATAACATAAGATTTACAATAGTATTCAATTGTACATAGTGAACAAAAACTTTAAAAAACCAAAAAAAAATACTAAAAACAATTTCAAAGCAACAGCAATAACAAACAATGGTTGCAGGCAGGCGAACTGTGAGCGCAGCATGTGCTTTCACTTTCTATGGATTTATCGATCGATAAATATTTTCTTCAAGCAACGATTATCGATTCTTTTAGAGTGGAAACCATGGCCGTCAGCCGTTACTTTGCCATGCGGCCTAATTTGGAGTATACAAGTTCTGCTTCGCGTGCCAATCGTATTTGGTGTGCTGTGCCGCTCATTCGTTCGCTCTACATGCGAGAGCAGCAGTTTTTTGTTTCGCGTTGTTAATGTTTGTTTAAGAATCGATCGAAACTTTAAGCAAATGCTTCAAGCACAGTTCGCCGCAATGCAACCAATTCATAATGCTACATTTAAAAGATTTCATTTTTTGATTGTCTTCAATAAAAATTCGCTTACAAACATAAAACAAAAACAACATGTAAATTTTAATAGTATTAAAGTAACAGTAAAACGCGCTCTTAGCGGCGACAGTTCAATAATATCAGAAATATATAATTAGAAACAAGAAATTGCCATAAATAAGCGCATATTTAATAATTTACGACACGTTTAATTTAGACATAGAATTTAAAGACAATAAAAAGAATGATTATGTAATATTAATAAAAAAATTGTGGAAAACGGGGTACTCGCTCATTACCAAAAGATAAGCAATTCATAAAGTTAGTGTTAAATTTAACGAGAAATCAAACAAAAACCCAGCAGGCAAAAGCGCTTTTCTTCAAGCAAGCAATGTAACCAGTCCAACAAAAGTACCAAAATACCAAAAAGAAACAAAAAATACCAGAAGAGCAAACACAGCAACAGTCCTATGCATTTACATTAATACACTAACTACACCGCAACGGACCGAACCGAAACAAACCGAAACGAAACGCAACGAAACGTTTTGGCTCATTAGCAGTAATACAGTTGGTTTTATTAGGCATGCCTTAAAAAAATATAAAAATAATTTTGAGGTTATATACTTAGTAGTTAAAGTTTCACAAAAAAAAGTGCTGGGCGGCAAAAAATACAAACACTATATATATATATAATAATTACATATATAAAAGCTCTGAAAAATTAAGTCAATTATTTTGATTTGCCGCCATAAAAACGTAAGGTTTTGATTTGAATAGGCAAATAAGTGCTTATATATACCAAAACATATGCTAAATAAATACTATATAGTTTTAGACTAGAACGCGATAATTGTTAATCATGATTTACGCACGCGAGGCCCAAACGGTTTTTTGATTAAAAACTCCATTAGTCGCGTTTGATCATATATCAAAATTGTCAAATTACCAAACACTTCGCCTGAATTGGTTATAATATTTTGACTTTTGGCCATTATATATTTTTTAGCGCTCTTGCTGATTAATTTGCCTCATTAGCCCTTAGCCATGAAAGTCTAAACGAATACGAATGCATTCATTAAGCCGTGAAATTGATTTGATGAGATTTGATACGCTATGCTTACAGCTCATTGCGCATAATTGCCATAACAAATTCGAGTGAATTCGTGCGAATTCGCGTTTAGTCAGTGAAGTGTAGGGAAATCTTCGTAAGCGCCTAGTTAAAACCGTAACAATAATATGTGAGTAAACGTTTTGAAACGCATCATATCAAAAATCTTAAAAAACAAAGCAGTTTGCTAACAATTTGCAGTTAAACATTTACTCGGGTACAACAAATGGTACAGTAGAGCAGATGAGCTACTAATTTATACAATATTTATTGTCTATATGTATTGTATAATTAAATAATCATTATATACTACTTACCTATATATAAATATATACAAAACATATATATATATATATATACTTATCAAAAGTCAAGTTTATTATTGTAACTTTAATGATTAGTTTAAAGATCCTCTGATGTCAAAATCCATTTTAAACTGAAGATTGAAAGTAATTAATCAATTTTGATAATAACGTACGCACACACACACACACAAACACGTATGTATGCATAAATTGTAGCTGAAAGTTATAATTAAATATAATACCAAAAAAAAAAAAAACAACAGAATTGTTGAAAATAGGCGAACTATAAACACTATACATATATTATTATATAAAAACAAGCGAGTAAATAATTCTTGAACAAAAAATAATAACAACCAAAGTATTTTGTTTAGTTTTTGATTGTATATAGCGAACTTATATATAACAATTACATATAATAATAGTTAATAACTATTCAGTTTAAATTGCAGTTTTTGTTAAATTTAATTACATTTATATATTCATATGTTAATAAAACATTTTCAAACTATACAACACTAAAATGCATTCGCCTGTAGTTATGAAGCTTAACCACTGGGCTGTTCCTTTTAACATGGGCATGTCCTTATGTCGTACTCTTAATAAGATGGAATAACTCTGCTCTCTTGGTGGCTTAAATTAAGTGAGAGTCTGCACTAGCGAGAGCAACAGCGCAATTAGCGTAGGAACCGAGTAAGAAGCGATGATCGTCCTACCCTTTGCTGTCAACAATGGCTACCTGAGATTAGAATAACTATAAGGTATGATTGACGCTGTGGCAGTCAAGAGCGAGAGAGGCCGAGATAAATGTTCTGCTGCTTTGCCTAAACACTCGCATGCATACATGCATACATATGTAGGTCGCATTACTTCTAAAAACCTTCTTTTGTAAGTGGAAATGGAAGAAAATCCGAAGATTGAAGAAGTTGTTTTAGCAGTATGAAAATTGCGGCCATCCTATATAAGAAACGAAAGGAAAACGTAAGATTTTGTAAGTACTTCCCCGTGACGAAGTCATGAGAAAGGAAGTACTTTTTACCTACTTCCTACTCCAACTGGGATGTCTAGATGTTTTGTGTTGTTACTTGGCTGCAGTTAAGAGCTTGAGGCAGCATTTATGAGTTATAATACCTTATACTTTTTCTATTAGAGGCTAGCCTACCAAGTCTTTCTACAGGATTTTTACGTTATACATAACAAGTACACATATAAGTATAAATACATAGATTACTTCATCGATAACTTTATCACTTAAGGTTGGTTGTGGCATGGAACAGAATGACAGTTTATGTTGAACACAAACAGAATCAAGTCAAAAGTACTTGTTTCTGTTTAAAATGTACTCAATACCGTTTTGATTTCTAATGAGTACAAACTATTTAAATAATGTTCATGGTTGTGTCGCAAATGTACTGAATTCTGTTTCCGTTTCTGTTTTTTATCACAACCAATGTTCAGGTCATGCTGCGTTCCTCCAGCGCTTGCAACAGACGATCCAATTTTTGTTCTATTACCTGCAATCTTCGTTCGGAGTTTTGTTCGCGTTGTCGCTTCATTTCTGCAGTCACCTTGTTATCCAAAACCGCCAGAGACATTTTCACAGTTCTGGTGTCAATCTCGGAGCATTTACCCGTTAAAAATGAGCAGCAGCAGGGCAGAAATTGTACTGGTGGATCAAGCAGCTTCTTTTGTTGTCCCGCATTGGTAGCCAAGGGCAAAAAACTGGCCTTACTCTTGCCATTGCTGCGCTGCTTCATTTCCTGTAGCTCATATTCAGGCGTATCTAGCGGTATGAGCACCTTGTTGCCATCATTGGGCAGTATGGATATCTGACGCACGGACATATAGTTTGGATAGATGTTCATGAGACGCCGACAAATGCTGCGGAAGGGTTCGCTGTTTACAATAAAGCCTGTTCGCCCAGAACGTCCTGTGAGCACGCTCTCATAACGCGCCAGCAAATTGGTGCGGCAAATGGAGCCATTCAGCTCGGCCTGAGCGCGGATGGCCTACAAGTAAGCACTGAGTTAGTGAAAGGCTTAAACGAATAAACTTGTAAGCTAAGACTTACCTGAGTATCGCTCACAGCCAGACCATTCAACAGATTGAAAAGCACAATGGTCATAAAGAACACAAACAGTAAGAAGATCAGATAGCTGTAGATCGTGTCAAATTCAATGTCACCCGCATCGAATTCTCCAGTCAACATGACTATTGTTTTGGATATAGCAGTCATGGGATTCGAAAACTTATTAAAGTCGCCTTTAGGGTTGGCAGGAGCGGCATTTTCATCAACTTCCGGCTTGCCAAACATGATGTAGAAACACAAGCTGAAGGTGGCCACAAAGATGGAGTAAAGCGTAAAGCTCTTAAGGAAACTATTGGAAACCGCGCGCAGCATAAGCATATGTGTGGATATGGACAGCACAGGCAGTGAACCCACCAGCAGACAAAATTCTATGGCCACCAGCAGTATGGTGCACACAGCAATGGCACGCTGAGTTTCCCGATCATAGGTGGACTCTATGCAGGTCAGAATGGAGAGAAAGATCAGCGCCAGTTCCATTATGTTGGTAAATGAGCGGAAATACAGCAGCGGCGACATGGCAAACTGTATGAGCTCGCGCACGATCAGATAAGCAATGCCAATCCAAGAGAAGAGTCCAAAGAGCACGGTCAACGCCTCATGATCGCTTTCACGGAACTTTAGCAAAGTGTGTGTAATAATCGATATAGTAAAAAGTGTATAGAGTAGAAAGTTTATGTAAAAGATGACCGACAGACGATGCCATTTGAGAAACAAAAAGCTGGTTATTAATGGATGTTGCAGCAGCGGTCGCAGTTCCTTGGAGTCGGCAATATAGGCTAATGGTGTCATTTCATCGTGCAGCACTTGATTGCTCGGCTTTTTGCCTGCACCCATTTGAGCATATTGATCATGACGCATGAGATTCTTGTAGTTTATAACAATTTCAAAGCCTTGTTCGCCGGGCTTTAAGCCGTTGGTGGTTATGCAGGAGTCGAAATGCTTCTCCAAAATCTCCGGCTGCAGTTCCTTTATAGGCAGCTCATTAAAGGCGCTCTTCATGCCTATATAAGCACCATGTTTAAGCAGCATTTTGATAGCTGCCACATTGCGATACTTGACCGCATAGTGCAGCGGCGTGGTGCCACTCTGATCCACCTCATTTACATCCACATGCTCGCTGTGCAGCAGCAGCTCAAAACACTTTTGATAGTCGCAAAAGTCATCCAGTGGCTGCTCATCCAGCTTGCTTATAACTGCATTTAGAAGTTGCGCACGCGGCTGCAGCTTTAGCTCATGGTGCTGCGTGAGCTTGTCCAGCGCTTGCCAGTTGCCCCAAATGGTAGCAAGCTCTACGGGCGTCTTAGCACCGCTGGGCGCATTAATATTTATGCCGGACTGCAGTACCGCATCAAAAGCGCGATGTTGTCCTTGCTTTATGGCCTCGATCAATAGTGGCATATACTGCTCCTGTGTGGAGTTGCGCAGATTGTCCTTGTCGCTGATATTAAGCTGATATTCAGCGAATTGCTGCTCAAATTGGCTTTCATCGCCGCTGCGCAAGTGTCTTAACAGCTGATCGCAAGTGATCTCATCGCTTACTTCACGCTGTACGGGCAGCTGTAGATCGGGATACTGCGCACTCAAAAGATGTCGCACCTCGCTGTTACGATAGCTGTCTATGTCCAGATCGGAACGTGCCAAAAACATTAAGACTAGCTCACGCTGTTTGCTCTCTTCCAGCTTGCGATTCTTAAGCACATAATGCAGTGGCGTCATTTCGCGCTGATCAGGTATGTTGGGTGAGGCGCCATAGTCCAGCAGCAGCCTGATGCAATCTTGCACCTTGGACACATTGTCGCTGCTTAAATTTTTGGCCAACGAATTGAGTGGAGTTAGGTGGGCATATTTGCGATCCACTTGCACGCCACGCTGACGCAGCAATGCGGCCAAATTGGCGGCATCCCGGGAGTCTGTGGCATAGTTTATGGCCGCTTTGTTGATATGCTGATTAATCTAGATAGTGGAATTACATGCGAATTGTAGAGAGCTACAAGGAAATATTAGTCAGAGCTGCGCTTACATAGTTTATATTACAACCATGACTTATGCATGCCTCGATGAACTCCGCACAGTTGGGCGTGGATAGCGCCTTCTCATAAATGCTGGTGTGTCTGTCATCTAGCAGACTTGGTTTGGCGCCCATATCCAAGGCGTTGCGGAACTCACGTATATCATGCTTGGCAAGTGCTGCGCTTAGCTGTGCCTGTGGATCGATAAAACCGCAGTTACTGATATCCATCTTGCTGATCTCTCAGGTCTGTGCTGTGGGGTTGAGTAACTGAAAATGAAAAGCGTATTCATCACCACAATGTCTACATATAGTAAATACAACATACTAATTTAAGACGTAATATAACAATGCTTTGAATTGCCGGCATATTTGCTTGCAGAAGAGTTCACAAAAAAAAATGTTGTAAGTTGAAATGCGGGGTACAGAAGTTTAAATACCCTCAGCGTATATGCAGTAGTACGATGGCAATTGGAGATTAACGCTGAATTTCTTCGAGTTTTTGAGAACTAAATCTATTAAAGGAATGCGACGCTCATCAACACACATTCAAACATTAAGGTCTTCATCAATCATTTGTACTATCGAGTCCTATTTGACTATTGAATATCTGAAAATTTTCATAAATATTCTTCTTTTCGGCATGAATTTGATTAACGAAGGGAAAGTTTAAGATGAACTTCTAGCAAAAGGGGTCCATATTACTGAAGTACATTTTGGTCTCAAAAATAGCAAAACTTTTTGATTTAACAACCCGGTTTGGCCGACCGATTGCTGTGTCAATGAGCCGCATAAGGAACTAGCCCTGCTGCAGATCAATCTGGCGTCATCTTATCGTGTGCTATCTTTTGAAGACTTGAATGTAAGCTATGCCGTTTATTTGACTATAAAGTCTTTTCTAAGAAAATAAACACAGATTAACCAAGGTATCGGCTTATAGAGGGGGCAGGCCTGGGTTCTGGTGGAACAGAGTGAAAGCTTCTATTGCTATCACCGGTAATTGACCAGGGTGATACCTGTCTCATGTAATGCCCCTGGATAGCTGCTCTAATCGCCACATGAGTTTGGGACCCGCCTCGTTAAACCCTCACCCCAATGGAAAATAGTAGAAAGAATGGAAATATTAGTACTGTAAATAAAAAATTGTCTATCACAGCTGAAAATACTCATTCTCATAAGTGTACAATGCTGTTTTTGCACTTAAACGGTTAGCATGAAATATAAATAGTAAGGCGCCTGTTACACGAGGCGAGATTTTTAAACGAGGCTGTGTGATTTGTATCTGCCACCGTTTGTAGGAACGTTAATATGGCCCGTACCTCATGCGACTTGCTACATATCAGAATCCATCGAGCGAGATTTGTGAGGTTGTTAGGCTTTCCATGTAAGACATCTATCAAGGTGCGCCTTGGGTATGAAAGCGACTCATATGCCGTGATGGTAGCATTGCTTGATGACGGTACCTTATGTCAAGTAAAAGGTCACGCAGGTTCGTTATTTCCCTCAATGTACACTGGGCACTTCACATTTTCCGTTCATTAGTATGATTTCGATGATCGGTAGTAACAAGGTCTACTTCTCTAAGGTACTATCTAGATATACTGCCAAATGTTTTTGCGCGGTAGCTACGTCACTGTTCTCATATAAAACAACTGGTGTCCAATGCAAAACTGCGGACGCAAAAATCGTATTTGAGTTTCCAAAACAATTCTGTGTGTACTTTAAAGAGAGAAGTACCTCTATACTCCTATGTGACCAACTTTTTGCCAGACTCATAATGCTTTTGAGCAATAGTAGAGTATAAAACATAAAACCTTCGACATAATTTAGAAAACAAAAGCAAGCTTTAGTTGGTTTAACTGCCAAACTGAGTGACGGACTGAGTGACCCCCGCACATTTGACAACGCTTCATGGTACAGCGATTTTCACAAGCTTCTATTCAACAAAGTTTTATATACCCTCTTTCTCGATTCGGCTTTTGTTTTAGATGGCGCTGGCTACCGTTAGAGCCAAGTTAGGAGGCTTTGGTCAGCTGGCTGTCGGCAGCTGCTGTACATTAAGTGTTGAAATGCTGCGTTACTGGTTTACTATACTATATAAACTTGTACATAACATATTTTGTACTCTCTTTTTCTAATCTCGTTGAACAATTAAGGAAGGTATTTTTAAGTGGATTTTGTGGTACGAGCGCATGAGTAATAGTACTTTGTGGTTTGCCATGTAGTTACTAAAGTGTAACAAGCCAAGAAACCAGAGATTGAGACCCGCAGCATAAACGTAGCTGCAATTATGTAAGCTTTACATTCATCTGCTGTTAAAGTGCGTGGGAGCGGCCCTTATTACACTGCATAAATTGCCACTTGACCTTGTGCGTCTTGAGCCGCTGTACTCGGTTACAGAGTGAAGCCCGCCTTTTATATCAAATTTCAACTATCATAAAGAATAATCATAAAATAATCGACATATCAATATCAATTAGCAATCAATTTGTTCCGCTTTATGCTTTGACTTTTGGTGTTGTGGCCCCTGGTGAAAACATCCCATGGAGTTGAGCTTAAAGCAGCGCAAAAATGTTCAAATTAGACGATTTATCGTGCGCGTCATCTTGTCCGAAATTTAAAAGCGGCTTCTTTATTGTATTGTCTTTTCATGTCTTTAGCTGATTTCTATGCGAAAGGCTCATTCTCCCTCTATCTGTCTGTTGATACTTGAAATATGTGAGAAATCGGCTAATCACACGTTAGTTCATTTAAATATTCATGTATCTTAGAAGCAAATTTTGAAAACGTGTATTCCTAACCAACATCTAGCGCCTTGGCTGTATAAGTAGCAGCTGTCGAAGAACATTCATAAGTAGTAGCTGACATATCCATGCATATTTATGGATTTATATTTTAAGTATGTCTTAACTAACATCATTAGATAATGTTTACTAGTTATTTATTGTAATCACAATGGAGGGCTTCATAGAACCCCCACTGTAAGATAAGCTCAAAACGCACAATCATTTCTATTAATTGGCTAAAATGTTGTGTGTTTGCTATTCGAAATCTTTTGTTTGTTTGTTTGCTCGCTGTGTCAGTTCTGCGTATATGCTATAAGGTATTTTTTTAATACTCTTAACCAATAAAACGATTAAAGAGCCTTGGTGAATTCAGGAACTATGAAAACTTGAGCGGTCAACATTTCTCATAATCTATGGTACTCTATGATACTATTAGTAACTGCAAGAAGGACTATTGATACTCGTAAGGAATCCTTATTTGAACCCCTTAGCGTATTTGAGTTTCTATTATACATTGAATACTTATTGTAACTGCCAATTGGTTTTAACCGACGTTACTATAACCGAAACTATAACTTTGGAGTTAAGCTGAATATTTTGGTATGTACATGCCGTGATGGTAGCACATCAATTAGCTTCAATTAGCTTATGCGCACGTTTGATGGCTCCACATTTTTTAGGTAACCATCAATTTTCATCCTATGCTCCAAAATATCAACATTTTAAAAGAAAAAAGATCATCAAATTAAGGTACTACTGCTGGATCTTGTAATGCACCCAGTAGCTGCAAACTGCATTAGCATTACTTTTGCAAAAGAGCACAAAAGCGTGGAATTCTGGACCTTTAAAAAATTATAAAATTTTACTGAAAAGGGACCATTTCCAAGACAGTTTACGTTTGAGGCTGCTTGTGTTGCTGTCTCTGTTAGACCACTATCGGTAAATGGGTAATGTGGAGGGGCGAAGTTTTTAGACGGAAGTTCGAGATGTGCAGGAGTTATGTCGTTAGGAGGTTCTTCCAAAAAGTCAATTGTTTGGCTGAAGTATTGAGTACCGGTGCGTCTTCCTGAAGAGATGCAGAAGGAAAACTGGAGTGGATGCACAGTGGGCACTAAGGTTGTGGAGGATGACGGGAATAATAGTTTACTAATGGGCGCTCCCGGAATAACCTTCCCGATGAAGGCGGGAATAGCCATGACGGAGTTAGGGTCGCAAGAAGCGACTCAAGAACGACAAAGCTACTATCGCAGACTGTTCAAGACTGGCGGCAATGAGTTGGTAGGGTGCATGGACTAGCTCTTTTGCAGAATATGGCCAAATGATGAAATACTATCAATTATAAATTAGCATAAGGGATCGACTATCCATACAAAGCTGGTGGACTTTGCAAATTGGCGTTGAGCAATTCTCATAAACGCATTGTAACTGCCCCTCTATCAAATTAGTAGAATTTCCCCATCATGCACACAAAGGCATAAAGTTTGGACAGTCTTGAGATTAAGCTATTGACTCACGCTGCAAACATCATAATAGTAATAGAGAAACTCAGCAATCTTTTGTGTAAGATGTTGACTCATGCTATAAAACGAGAAAATCGTCATAATATCGATTTTAAATGCGATTTGTCAAATTGACAACAGAATTACTAATAGCCAATTCGAAAGATAAATTGATGATCGATTTCTATACAATCTGAGAGGAAATTGATTACAGGGCAACAAGAGGTCAGCAAAACTCACCTGCAAAGTTTCTAACTCTTATTTTATGTATTTGTCTGAACAAATACTAGCCATATTGATTTACCAAAGCAATTACGCCACTAAATACACAAACAATATCATTGTTTATACAAGCTTTGCAGCCATTGACAATTCTCTGCCAAATGCTGTCACGTACGCAACTTTGAGATAATACTTGTAGCACCCGAAATACATAGCACTAAAAAAGTGCACTAAATATTTATGTCTGTTTCGTTCGCAGACTATTATCAAATTCCTGTACAGCTGTATAAATGTATCTCAAGTCGTTAACCCGCATCTGGCAGCTTCAGATACTAAATTGCAATATCCGCAGTGCACAAAGTGCAAAAAGCTTGCCAAACCCGTTCATCGAGTTCAGCAGAGATTACTGAAGGCATGTCAGTAAATATAATTACTACGAAACTTCTTTTTATATCGGAAATTGTATAAAAACTTAAGTCAGACTTGAAGAATTTCGACGCGATTGCGCAGTTCCTGACATATTTATGGCTACACAGCTGGAAAAACATAAAAGTTAATGTTGTTTTAGAAGTACGTGACAAAGTTTTGACAGAGGCTTGATTTTGAGATTATGTAATTATTATAAACGACTGGCAGTGTTTAAAAATTGGAAAATCTAGCAAAGTTTTTGGTTATTTCAAAGTTGTACCATATGCAGACTGTACCCGTTAGTGTAAACATGCATACACTATAAGAAATTAGTTTATTAGCAATGTTTATGGCCATTTTTATGCACTCGCAGCAATTTTCCACTGCAAATTGTGCACATGACTCGAGCAATGTTTACTCTTCGTATTAAAAGCGTTGAACAATAGCTCTAAAAAAAACAAAAAATTCTTATAAACAAAACTGTTTAGAGCATTTCATTGGTATCATAAAAAGTGTTCAGGGCTGCCGATACACAAAGCTACTGTATAAGTATATTTGTTTATTTTAACTGGAAGTTTGAAGTCTTTTTTAAGTAACTTAAAAAAAGTGTTTGTGCTTAGTCAAAAATGTCATCATGAAAACGACTTTATTAAGATGGATGTGCTGAGCTGAGCAAAAAGCATGACTTCATGTCTGTAGTAAGTAGAAAGAATGAGTGCTACATATAAAGTAGCATCCGCAAAAGTTTAGTTGTAGCACAAAAAAAAAACATGCCGGAAGGGCAGCATAATTACAGCGAACTGTGAATACCCTCTCTGAGTTTGTTAGCTGCTATGTGTTAAAGTTTTTGAATAGAATACTCGTATAAGGAACGCTATTTAGTTTTCGACTCTAGTTTGATATATGGAAAAGAAACATCCGAGATTTACTGTGAGGCCTTACTCACCAGTTCGAGAAGATTTGTTCTAAAACAAGTTTTTTGATTAAGAAAAGGTTTACTAAACAACTTATACCAAAAACTAGTCCTTTACCTCAATTGTGCAATGCTCTAAAACATAGTTTCTGGCAATTCAACCAATTGCTTTTGGCTTGAAATTCTTTTAAAATGGACTGCTATCACTTGAAAAACGGTGGAAAGAGAATTCTGGCGCAAGGATAGAGAGATTTGTCTGCATCATTGATTGCTGTTGGGTTACAAATTTGTTGAAGGCGGTTTCGGGCACGCCACTGACTATGTGTTAATATTGCATCACATAATCAAAACGAATTCAGTATATCAAAAGTGATAGCGCCAACCTGAAATTGTGGTATATAGATCTGGGAATAAGCCACACAGTCGAAATGAAAATTATTCCCGGCGCCTTATCACTGTATGTGACTGGTACATTTGAGGTTCGACATTGCGCCGGGATCTCAGTCTGACAACCGTAAAGGTGCAGATATCATACTTCTGGCCTCCCAAGCCCAAGACATCCCAATAAGAAGGCTAAACGGGTGTTGCTTCATACATTTCAATATAAAAGCTCCTTGTTCCTTTTACTTACGATATTGTGTGCGAACTTTTGGTAAACAATCTGTGTTAAGCATGGGTCAAAAAGGTCACAGGTTAATGATAAGCAGGCACGCATATATCAGGGATCGGCAGTGTCCACAGCGCAAATTTGCGTTTTATCAACACTACAACAGCGTTATAGGTTGTAGACATTGTGATAGCATGAATCAGAATCAAATTCTGGGATCGGTTTGTTTACTACTGCGGCGAAACTCCCACGGTAGGGGAGCACAGCTATGTGAGCTACGTTTAGGGTTACAGTGCTTAGTCCATGTAACCGTTGCGGTTTCGGTACCAATTCGGTTTTCTTGCGAAAAATCAATTAAAGGCATTTTTTCCAGTTTAAGATTGCGATATGTCACACAAAACAATTGATCTTAGTCACAACAGTTACGCAAGCGACTACTATGATCTTTTGCATATAAAATAGTTCTGATATTAAAAAGAATTGACTTTTTAAGTTTCAAATTTCTATGGAGAAACACACACACACACACATGTCACACATGTGACAGCATTCACAACATTTTTGGAGATACAGAATCTAAAAGAGGGGTGACAATGTGTTGCCTAAAGTCCTTATAAAAGCTGCAAGTATCACACCAGAAACTGAGCATACTCTAACCCAGCGTTTGGAAAAGCTAAAAACAACAGCACGAAAATGTTTGTCTGGAAATACAATACACTCAAACAAACAGACATACTACATATGTATGTGTGTAAAACTAAAGTGGATATAATGCATGTTTCTACATATATACTACTGAATGTTGTATACGCTCTGCGCACTTCATAAACAATTTGAGAGCTTCGCTGGCCTACATATAGAGCACAGTCAACAATAACAAAAGTCTGTGTAGGCAGCCGGACAATGCCTCATGTACGGGGGCAAGCCAAAGCCCGTACTTTCAATAATTTAGAATAATTTAATTAAGCACACGCTACTGAAACTGCACGAACTGCGGTCAATGTTTGTGCGAGAGACAAATGAGTGAGTGTACGTTTGGCTTTAGCCCTCTTCAACAGGCCGTCAATTTGTAATACAAGGAACACTCATAGAACTGTATAATATATGGCTACAATTAATTAAATGAACGGGTGTGGGTATAAGTTTATGTGTTGTCACGATAAATATTGCATTAAATTGATTTTAAGCCACGGTGATTTGCATAGATGACTTATATTAAGAAGTCGCAAAGTTACTTTACTTTGTCATGCCGCAACCTACACACAAAAGTCAAAGATGAGTGTGTCGCCCCTGTGCCTACGCCTTTGTGTCAATTTTCAATTGACGTATAAAAAGTGTTTTGGGCGGAGCCAAGCCGAAAAGTTATAAACAAATAGCCCGAACAGCAAATAAGGTAACTCTTTGTATGTCTAGGCTAATGCGATTCCTTTTCATAATTTTAATTGCAAACACTTTTTGCCTAAATAACTGATTACTTAATGCTAATTAGACGTTTGTAAGCTTAATAGCATAATAAAAGAAGAAATGCAAATTCAGTAAACGCACACGGGTACATATGTACAATGGCTTATATAGCTCATTGCGGCACGGAAATGTTGTACGCCTTATGTCCATGCAAATGAAAAGATCGCATATATGGTAAAGGGCAACAAATTTTCTATTACGTGTTTGAGTTTTCCAAGCACAGTTTTTATTTTGGCGTTACTTTTTTAAATACACTTGATGCTAGCTCTTGTTTTTTAGGTTGTTGCCTTTTAAGGCCATGTCAAGTGTTGCTGCCCACAATTGCAAAATATTTGAAATGTGTTTTGCCATGACGTCACTGGCTTAAAGTTTGATTTTTTTATAATAAAAAATTAATCATTTATCAAACGCATTCATTTAAAAGTAATCATTAGCTTGCACGTCATAAAAACAAAAGAAGTTTTTGCACTTTTTAGCTGCGGGCGCCGTTTTCTGCATATTTTCAACCTTGACGTTGACGTTTTCAAAACGTGTTTCATGCTTGTTGTTGTATTTGTGGGTTTTGTTGTTGTTGTGAGTGGGTTGTAAGCGCTGATCTTTTGCATCTGCGGTTGTATTATTATTATTATTTTTTTTAACTTTGATGACAAATTAATAACGTTATTGGCAGTAACTGCTTCTAAATTTAAAATTCTACACAGCAAGACTCATCATCACACAAGATGAATGACTTGTTCGACTAAGTCAAGCGTAATTGCATTACGCGCTTAAATTTCACTTTAGTATACATATTTTTTATAAAAACTCTCTCATTTATATGTATATATATTTAAGATTTTATTTTGAAATAATTATTGATAAAAACGTACACAAAAATTGGCGCTCGCTCGTTGGATTTACGCGTTCAATTTATCCGCTTTTTGAACTGCAGTGCAAAAAATCTGAAGGCACAATGATCGTGCGAAGCCACAGCCTGCCGGTATATGCGACGGTTCATAGTCAAATTTCTTAGCAGCCGGTCACTCTATAATTGAAGAAAATACCAACTCAGTTGGATATAAGCCGCTGGTTCTTGTCTGCACTACGATCGGCTAAACAGCGCCATTTGGCGACTTTGTGTTTAGACTTCGCTATAGTTTTTTAGATCATCGAAGCAGCGCCATCTACCGTTTTAGTGTTTAGACTGTAAGACAGTATTTAAACGGAGTGGTTCTTGTCTGAGCTAAGTTATACTTCTCATTGTGATGTGTTACTTTAATTAAAAATTACTTTTAAGCATGCCTAGTTTTTGGGTTTCCGCCCTTTCGTCGTCTCCCTTCGACCGTCGCATTGTAGACCATTCTCACAGGAGCTTTTTCATCCATACGCACTACATGATCTAGCCAGCGTAGTCGCTGCATCTTAATTCGCTTGACTATGTCAATGTCGTCGTATAGCTCAGAGTTTATCGTTCCATAGAATGCGGTAGTCGTTGCCAAAATCAAAAAAATCTTACGGATTATTGGTTCTACAACGCACTAATTTCAACGTTCGCAACATTTAAAAAGCCATAATTTGCTGTTAATTAATTTCCAAAGTGATACATTACAGTTTCCGTGACATTCAGCGGGTGACATTTTCATAAGTGTTTATGCCAGAAATAGCCGTTTATTAGTCGTTAAATAATCATAAATTTAAATTTTTCCATACACCATTTTTATGCCGTGAAACTGAAAAAAATACTTATTGTACATGTATTCGAAATGTGGTGCCAAAAAGAACATTATACACGATCTATGAAAATCAAACAGTCAGTTCAAAGACAGCAATCAACTATTGAAGTAAACAGCTTTGTAACATGGTATTTACAATAACTATTTAGCAGTACTGTTTAGTATTTTTTCACAAGCAAGCGAAAATGATAAATTAGTTAAATATTTCACATCTGCAACTATTCCTAAACCAAAACAAAAAGTTCATTAATTTAAATTTCGCGGCAATACAAGCCATTTCTAGTTAATGTGCTCATCAAATATTTATTATTTCACATACAATTTTTACTTTTCCAGTGGGTACACACTTTTTTCTGTGATAGCTCTACAAATCAGCTGTTTAGTCGTTCATGTATAAACAAATTCGATAAGATGTTTAAAAAACTGTTGCCAATTTTGCTCATTTGTAAGTATTTGATTGGCTTAATCAAACAATTAAACACTGACTGACATATTCAACACTTCAGCGATGTATGTTGTTCACGGCAACTCCGAGCTATATGGGCTGCACAGCGCACTTAAATATTTTGGCCTGATTCAAAACGGTAATGCTTCGCAGCCCGAGGCGTTGGGTCCATCACGCGGGCAAAGCCATTATAGCTTTGAAAGCTATGCGCTGCACGGCACACGGTATGTCTGTGCACCAGATGATAAGCACATACTGCACTTGCTGCAGGAGCGTCGCACACAGCCGCCCGAGCGCAAGCCGCCAATAATGGTGAAATGTTTGCAGCCGCGTACCAACTCAACGGCAGAATTGGCCAAGCTACTGGTGATGAAGCAAAGCAAGCATATCCTGCACTTGCTGCAACCCGTTGGAAATGCCACAAAACGTCATGAACCGGGCAGCTGTGTAGTCATCTTCTTTTGCACACCCACCAGCTTAAGCTGTGCTACTATGGCCCCCGTGGTTAGTCTATTGCCACATCTGTTCCGCACGCTGCCCATAGCTTATGTCGATGCAATGGAGTTTCCTAGCTTTAATGCAGAATTTGGCGTTGTGGGTTTGCCCACGCTGATGATCTTCCATCAAGGACGCCCCTTTGTTAAATACCATTCTGGAGAGCGCAGCTATAGCGCGTTTATAAGCAGGCATACCAATATGAGACCAGTTAGCCTAAAGAGCGTGCATCCGTTAGTGCGCAGCCTAACCAGTGACACAGCTTTTCCTTTGTCCAAAGAGGTTGAAAAGCGCACCGACTACTACCTAGGCTTGGCTTGGGCTTTTATACTTCTTTGTCTGGCCAACTATTTGCGTCGCACGCTGCTATGGAAGCAGCTGGTGGAAATGGTGCAGCGCAACTGGCGCGAATCCGAGGAAACACAAATGGAAATGGTGGACTAGTTATAATTTTAGTTATTAAACTTTTGGCTGTTTTAGAGGAAAAATTGGAAAAGAAGAAAAGTTGCAACCAAAGTACACTTTAAATTTACGTTTTATGTATTTGTTTTAATTAAATTCACATAAACATTTATTACATAGGACTTAAATTTACATAAGTGGTTGTATTTATATAGTTTAGACGCCAACCTGGGTGCCACCATTTGGTGGCGATCATTTTGATTCGTGTTTGTCTCCTTGCGGTTTTATTAGCGAATTTCAACACATCATCTTAAAGCTTATTGCTACAAAACTAAAATCTTGAGAATGCGAATCTTTAAAATTAAAAAATACACTACGTTCACTTCAAATTTTGTTATTATTGATAATTGATAATTTCCATTCAATTTTCATAGCAACATTTTCAATATTTGCTGGTAATACATGTAGCTTAATTATATATAGTTCTTCTTGAATTCTTGAAGTGTAGGGCTTTGAACAATAGCCATTTTTTGTATTGTTTTTTTTTTTGTAATGTAGTGTAACGAGAATGTGTCAAGATATAAATTATATTTTCAACTTCCCCGTTTACGCTGACGCAGCAATTTATAAAAAAAAATTTCAAAATTAGGCTGGCTTTTCAGGTTAGCCAGAAAAAAAAACTGAGTGTGCATCGTGAACACAGGAGGTTAACTAAAGCCGCGAAAGTTTTCAATTGTTGTTAACAAAATGTGAAAAATTATATAAGTTTTAGGTAATTCTAGTTAATTTGCTTGGTTTCTCTCTCATTAATTAGAGGTTGCCTGTCTGTGTCTATGTGTGCGCGAGTGTGTGTTTGTGTGGTGGGTGGTGCGGATATTTGCTGTTGGGTGGGGTGTTTAGTGTTTACGTCGCTTGGTTGTTTGATTTTTGGGCTCAACTCCATTTGCATCCTCGGTTTTGCTCGAATGCTTGGCACGCTGATTACGACGCGCGGCGGCCGTAGCATAGGGATGTGGATGTAAAACGCTGTGGGCAGAACAAAAAAAAAACACAAAAAACGTATTAACAGTTTGTAGCATAACGTAGTTACAACGTAAAATATAAATAATACATATACAAAGAGCAATATAATCATTCGTTTAAAAGCCAATTTGAACGAAAGTTTTTAAATGGACAGAACATTGTATAAATGAGAGGTTTCTTTTTGTTTAATGAGTGACGAAGGCTAGATGATAACAAGCGCCGTTATTAGTACTGACTGATGTTACGTAGTAACGTGTAAGTTTCGTAACGTCGTGGTAGCTGTCGTTTTGTACAATTTAAAACAGCAGCCGCAGCAGCAACAACAACGTAAGAATTTTGATAAGCGTCGTCGTCGTCAAAATACGTAGCGTAGTTAAACAGACGACATAAGAAACGTAGACCAAATTGTGCGCGCTCAACGCGTAACATACATATGAGACTGACGTAACGCAGCCTTGTAATTCGTTGTCCAGCGTAACATAACGTGACATGATGATGTATGCGTAACGTATATATATACAGTAAACGAAAAACGTATGGTAAATTTGTCACAAGAAATAAAAACAAAATGTTATAAGTTTTAACTGATCGAACACGTTGCTCTTTACTGGAACTGAGTTATACTAATATGTATGCATTATTATAGTTGGTGGTTTTTTGGTTTGATAGTAGTAGCGGGCGGGCTTACGTAATACGTAAAATAAGACAAACGCGACACAACATGCTTAGTAATTAAGTCTACGCTGCCTTATTTGTTGTAAACGTTTATGCAGTAGTATATAGAGATAGTATGTGTAAGATAGAGAGAAAGTAATTAGTGTGCTTGCAGGCTGCCTTACACGTAGCATGTGGCACGTTGTACGTAACGTAGCGGCGATGAACGTGATGAGCTGACGAAACCGTAAGCTTGACGATGTGACGTAGTGGCGGCATCTTTGCGACGAGAGCGCAGTGGTGAGCGAACAGAGCGGTCGTCGCAAACGCAGTGGCTTTGTTAGTAGTATTGGGAGGGTTGGTGTGGTTGAGCGATAACGTCGACGAGGCATATTTATGACGCTGGTCGTTGTTTTGATTACGTTGATTTATATAATTTTATATTATAAATGTGATAAATATTATGTTTTATGGTTATAAGTAATTGCGATTTCGATTATTCGCTGGATTTACTTGCGATAGAAACGTGGATTATATAAACGCCAATCTCTGTGTTGAGTGAAATATATAACATTATAGAGAAAGGAGAGAGAGAGCGAGAAGTTGTTAATAAAGACAAAAATTTTATATATACTTTGTTATAGAGTCCGGCACGGTATTATTAGTTTAAATCAAATTGCACTCGGATATTGAGCCAACTATTAATTTTAACGATTTTGTCTAACAAACTGAAAGGATTTGTTGTGCGTGACTATATATGACAGAGTAGCTTAAGTCTTCATAACAAAATGTTAAGTTATTGCGTTTTGAAGCTAGAATCATTAATAGTTACCATTCCTTTTTTCAAACTTATACATAGCTTCGCTCATAAACTTAAAAATGGAATGGCAATAGCTCAACATTTTCTTATGTCGACTTAAGCTACTATTCCATATAACCACAGATATTGAATTTGCAAATGCCTTGGAAGGACAGGAAAAGGTTAAGTATTTAAATCGTTTAAAATATGTCATATTGAAAATATGATGTAGTTTTGAATTTAGACCTTATCGGAGTTAGATTTAGTTTGAGGTCTGCGTCAATTAACTAAACTTAAAAAAATATTTGGAAATATTGATGACAATCTTTTGGAGTAGGTTTTTTGCTTTAAGGCGTTTGCCCTCTCTCGTGCAGGACTCTACTTTGTATATACAATATATGTGCCTAGTAGAATATATAAAATATTATTTTGTAGATAAGGTACACTTCAGTGAGCAGGCAAATTTTGAGTTTGTAAGCGAAAGCTTTGAATTTGTGCAGCCAAAAATTGCAACTTTTCCGAAACGTAACGTAATCAATAACGTTAAAGAGTCGACAAATATTAGAAACGTAGCCGAACATGTAAGTGAGATTTGTCAGAGACAAGAAAGAAATACAAAGTTATTTTCATATTACCGACGTGTTGTGTTTGTGAATGGATTACTAACGCTTATATGTATGTATTCGAATATATATATAAAACTAGGCAAGCATTAAGGCCTACGTAAGAAAATTGTCGATTTGTGAGCGTTACAAACAAACCTTGGCGAGGCTGCTATGCTGTGACTAACGCTGGAAGTAGTGGCCAGCGGCGATGACGAGGGCGTACGCAACGGTCTGCGGGGCGAGGCAAGATGCTGGCCATTGCGCAGATAAGCGCGACGCGGTGCTGATAAGTTACCATTGCCCAGATAATTGTTGTTACTAAGATCGTGGGCCGTAGCTGGAGTTGTTGCTGTAGGCGTGGTCGATGCGGCGGCGCGGCGTGACGTAGACGTAGTTGTTGTTGCTGCTGGGCTGCTGCTCGTTGTCGTCGTGGATTTTGTATGGAATCGAGTCGAAGAAAAGTTGAAAGAAATTACAACAAATCGTTTGGTAGCTTGTACTTGTAGTTGTTAAGAGTATGTAGTTTACTATTGGTAGTAAGAAGATAAGCATGTGACGTAGCAATCCGTCGACGTGTTTTCTTATACTTAGTTGTTGGGCGCGATGCTTAATAATGTGATGGGGAATGTGGAAGTGCTTCTTGATATGAAACTAGTAATTTAGTCACGCATAATTAAAATCATAGATTTAGAACTAATTAAATGAAAAAACAATTATACGTTTGACTTGGTCGCTTGTGGCCCAAAAAAAACGTTAATAAGAAAAAATATATATACAAATTGCTTTGATTTAAATATGCCGCCTACCTCAAGTGTTTTCGGGTTTTTATGCATGTCTTAATTATTTTGCTTAATTGTTTTAAGTTTTTACGTAGTAGGAATGTAATTAATTCATAGCATAAATATATATATTTGCAATTGTTTTTTAGTTTGGGCTGTTTGATATTATATAGTAAAATATACTGTATGTACTTTGCTTTTTTTTTTTAGTAATTATATCTGCAAGAAAATACAAACAATTTAATTTAGCGCAAGTCGTATAAATAACATACAGAAAAATCAGACTTGTGTAGTTTTATGTTAGCTTAAGGTTAGGATTTAAAGCACGCGAGGGGCTCTTTGGGCAGTGTTAGTTTGTGGGTAGTAACAAAAAAAAAACCCTAAATATTTGAACAATTATATTTATACTCTTTATTGAGGACTTACCTGCTGTGTGGAGCTGTGGGTGCAGCAGGTAGTGTAGGCAATTGACGGCCGGCGGAAGAGCGTGGCTGCTCTTGAATCACACAGTCATCGTCTTCATCATCATCATCATCATCTAGTGGTTCTATGGTGACAGTTGATGTGGCCGGTACTGCACGTGGTGCGCATATGGCCTGCATGCCACGTCCATTTGGTATACCACCGCGTGAGGCACGCGTGGTAAACTCGCGATCGAACTGTTCAGCTTCCTCTTCGTCCAAATTAATGAACTCCTGACGCTCCTCTAGCTGACCAGAACGCATGTCTTGTTCCTTTTCTATAATGTGTGCGCGCTCGCCAATATGATGTCCAATGGCCATTTTCTTGAGGCCTGTACGTGAGTCCTGCACGCTTTTGCGTGTTTCACGCACACCGCCTGGTCCATTTTTTACGCTGGAACTGGCTTGATATATCTGTGGGCGTCCATCGGGACCCGAAGACATGGTCATAACTGTGCTTTGGCAATATGAGGCGCCATTTGCGCCAATGTCTAGATATTACAAAATAGGTCAGGTGGGTTTATACTTGGAAGACTATAACTTACCTGCATTTAGCAAGCGATTAAAATTGGGCATGGCTGGAAAACCAAAGAGTCCGCCTCCCATGGGATTCATTTGATGCTGCTGTCCGCGCTCCATAAGAGCACCCTGCTGAAAACCCGGATCAAAGGGAGCTGGTGCTAGCATATTAAACGGATCCGGCATGAATGTGTTCATCAGACGATTCATAGAGCGCATTTGCATGTTCATTGCGTTCATGTGATGGTTCATGTGATTACTGCGGGCGTACACAATAGGTTTATTAATAATTACCGTAATAATAATAATACACTTCTAGACTGCACGAACTTTACGTTCACATCTTCGATGCCGTCTTCAACGGTGGATCTTCCGCGAGTTGTCCTATTGCGTTTACGTCGGTTGCTCATTTTTTGGTCTGCCAATATGACATATGTACAAAATAAATGCTGCCAAATTTACATACTAAAAGGCCGACATATAGACAAAAAAAATAGTTACAATTACAGGCAAATATCTGATTTTTCGACTACTATGATTGGAAAAACTAAGCAATAATTGTACTATTCACTGCATAAAACTCAACGAAAGTGCCAGAAAATATGCATTTGGCTGGGGAAAATCATTACGGTATGCAATCGAAATTATCGATTAATTACGCTGTCGCTGCGCAGCACACAAACAGCATACACACAAAGTGCAAATATGTGTGCCATGTGTGAAAAATTGGCACTAAATGCGATGCCTTGCGGAGCACCCACTTGCTAAGTTCACAATTTAAAACGCTTCTCAACTAATTTGATGTATTAAAATGTATTGCGCATTTCGTTTTACACGCATTTTGTAGTAAATTAAATTAGTCAATGTTTTTTTTCATGCCCCAACAACAACTACGAAGCTCTACAAATACACGTAAAACATTATTACTTACTTCATAAAACCAAGATCATCGTCGAAATCGCCCATTAACGCACCAAATATTGACATTGTGTCTTTAAAGTTATTATGTTGTTTATACAGATATTTGCATTAGTTGGAAACTATAATATTCACAATTTTCTTCGAGTTTTCTCGAAAAACGAGAGCACGCAGAGATATGAGATACTATTGATGTGACCGTATGAGGGAAATGCAATAATACCCAAATGCAGTATGCAGGTTGGTTCTGTAACAAATTGTGGCAGTTCTAATGCTGTGCAGACCAAGTTGGCAGTGTCCTTCGCCCTAAGCTTTGTCTTGGCGCTAAATATTCATATTTGAAATTATATTTGAATTAGAAGTTATTGTTGTAGTGCTTTATTTTTAATGCTTGTATTTTACAATAAAAGCCTCACTTTCTAAGATAGCAGAAAAGGACAGAGAAAACATAATAAATAGATATAAAGATTTTATTTTAACACATATATGTTATCTGTCTATTACTATATTATATTTCTATATTCTCTATTATTATAAATTTAAAAAATGTAAGAAATTTAATTCAACCATTGGTAAAATATTTTGCACATTCTAACAGATTATGAAATAAAAATATGACTGCATATTTAAATAGTAGAATTCGTCCTGGGACTTATAGTCATTTTCCTAACAATAAATAAAATAATAATAAATCATATCAGGATAAGAAAGAATTTAAAAATTGAAAACTGGTATATATTGTTTTACATTGCTGAATATTTATATATATTTACATAAGTTATTAATATTGTTGCCACTGCATATTATAATTGCCCGCAGCTTCTCCTCTAAACTCTACAAATAAGGCGCAGCATGCTCTTCAATCCAAGCGGTATGGTGCATAACACTTGTGTATACGCCTGGAAAGCCTTCGCGTGCACAGCCCACACCCCAGGACACAATGCCCACTAAGATGCCATCCACTGTCAAAGGGCCACCCGAATCTCCTTGGCAAGCATCCTTACCGCCTTCTGTTTCACCGGCGCCCGCACACAGCATTTCATCTGTGATTGTGTAATCCTTGGTAGCGTATTGAACACCGCAAGCACTTTTGTCGACAATTTCCACATCCACAGCACGCAGTCGTGCCGGCAAAGCCTCATCCTCTTCCGTACGTTTGCCCCAGCCGCTTACAATAGCGTGAGCGCCCGCTGGTGGTGTGTCCACTGCCAGTGGAATAGGTTGCACCGCATCTGAAAAGACCAAAGGCTCCTTCGTGATAATCAAGCCCACATCATTCACATGGGTTTTTGAATTGTAACCGCTATTGTAGATCAACTTGGACACAGGCACACCCAGCTGCTCCACATCAGCAATGGAATTCTGTCCAGCCACAATGTGTATGTATGAAGCAAAGCGTCCTTTGATGCAGTGCGCAGCTGTGAGCACTACCCTCGGCGCATATATGCTGCCACCGCAAATGTGCAGCAACATATAGGTCTCGAGGCGCACGGACACCTGGTAAGGCAACTCGGCTATATCCGTTTCAATACCACCCACAATATGGGTGTCAATAGACGCTGCTTGGCTTAGCATGGCCAACGCCAGCGTTGACAAAATAAGAAATCCCCAATGGAGCGACATACTGTAGACTATGAAACTTGGCCAATGAGCTGCTAGTGGCTTTTATAGTGACAGGGCTTATCGTTAGCTAAAACTGAAAATAGTCCAAATTACGCTAAATACGATAATATTTGGATTTCAATAAAGAAATTCTACGATATTGTAAAAGTTTTATAGCAGCAAAAAACCATTGTTCACTTTATATCCATTATAAAGTTCGGGACTCTTCAGAAGTGAAATTCTGAACCATCACAAGGCAACGACAAGCGCAGAAAGGGGTAGCTAATATTTGGACTTTGATGGGTGTGATTCTATATGCGAAGCATGGCAAGAGGGAAGCACATACCTAGAAAGATTATTAGTCATTGGATTACAAAAAGTTTTGCAATTTTAGTGTGACAGTCAGCTATTGATTACGCCAATCACACTTAAAAAACGTTTATGTGGCGTATCTGTGACACTTTGACTAGGAAGTAGACATTCTATAATAAGAATTCATAGAATTGTGTTTTGCATGGATTAAGCTATGAAATAGAGTAGCTGTTAGCTAGTTCGTACGAACGATATTTGCAAATTTAACCTACTGCTGCCGTTAAATTGAGTTGACGTGCTGAAATGCAACCACTTTCAGCACAGTGCACACATGTGAGCTTTTTTTTTGCTCTTTCTTAATTTAGTCTACGATTGAGTCGGTCTGAAAGAAACAGATGCTTTTCAACAAAAATTTTCTATTTTTTAACGGTCCAGGATTCCACTTTATTACTTTCAGGCTCTTTGGTTGTGAGCTTTGACAGCATTGTGCCTGTTATCTTTTATTCACTTTCCGCGCTTGTTTCACGAAGCAAGATTTTCAAGTGAGAAATTTAAAAATACTCACGCGCGACTCTCAAAATCTTACAATCTACAATGGACATCAAGCGATGCGAGTAAGATAGTTGAAAGTTCACTGATAATCACGTTTTACAATATTTCTAACTCCCATTTAAAACACTGTCTCAAAAAAGTGTTATGATATACAAATAAGTATCGAACAAAAGCTACAAAATTAAGGTTTAAATTGCAAAATTCAAATTTTTTTTTTTTGTATGCGTGTGCTAAAAATGCACGTGAAAAACAAGAGAAGGGAGGCAGCACTAAACTCTGAGGAACAATACAAAAGAATATCGCACTTTACACAAGAATCTCTGTTATGTGCAAATAAGCGCACAATCATTGCATTAGGTAATACTAGTTCAGGAGGTTGGCCATTAAACCTTATATGTATATTGTGACCTCGTAAAATCTTCCATACAAAAAAAAAGCTTAGAATTTGTGCCCTTTTGATGTCATATCGGTATATTAGTTTTCAGCATTTAAGTTCACTGATAAGCCTATTATAGCTGTGACACTGGCGCCACAAGGAGGATTTACAGCAATAGCGTTTCTTTCCACAAAGTAGTCGCAACTTTAAGGTTCAACCTCGCGGTAGTCTCTGTAAGTAAGCGTTAACCACTAACTATATTGTATTTTTCGGCATTTGATTAAATACGAGGCCTTCTTATAAATAGAATATGCAGCAGCATATATCAAAGGTAGAGGCGATTTGAAAGCATGACCATGATTTCGACGAATATAGCGTTACCTCGTGAAATTTTCCATATATATCAAGATCACTTAGAGTAAAAATAGTAACAGCTTAAAAACTTTTGACGTCGCTCTTGCTACTACCTTAAAATAGTAGTAACTTCTCGGGCGCAAATCGACATGCTTGCAGTTTTACTATTAATCAATGTCTACGGGGCTGGGTAAACGATATCTCATAAATACCACTGCGAAATCAGATTCGTTGCAATTTAAAATATATGATACAGATAAGGTACCCTGTACCAAATTCTCACATTTTCCTAACTCTTATGGTGTTCTTAGGCACAGGCGGACATGGCTATATCAACTCGAATCGACTGATTATTTTAGTTAATAAAACTTCTAGTTATAGCTCCTTCTAAATGTTACATTCATGGCTTAAAACTATAATACTCTTGAAATTTGCTTAGAGGGTTAAAAAAATGGTTAAAAACAAACAATGTGTCTTTTTGTAGTATGTATGCCTTACAAAAGCTGCCTGCTATAACATTTACTACTTAAGTGTCAGAACAGCTAGCTTTTAAACACATAGATAAGACAAAAGCTTTAGAGTCATAAAAGGTTAAATCCGTAATTTGATTTGACCATGATATAAGTTCATGAAATTGTATTTTCCCAATAAATCCATTATCAAAATCAAAGATTAAGTTTAAAGGCTGGCCAAAGCACATTATTTACAACAACCCAACCTTAGCGATAAGTCTTTGCGATGGTATAAAAGTCCCGAGCCCAAATAGTTTGTTTTTTTAGTAGAAAAAGTTTCATAATGAATCGCATATTGCTCGCGTTGTTCGTCGTTTCGGCGGCCGTAGCTGTTCACTGCGCTGTGCCTGGGTCCGGTGTGCCCTTGCCGGATGGACGTATTGTAGGCGGCAAGGATGCCGATATTAGCCAGTATCCACATCAGATTTCCATGCTCTACAATGGCAGACATCGCTGTGGGGGCAGCATTATAGCCAAAGATATTATTGTGAGCGCAGCACATTGTGTGGTTGGCTTGGACAATGCCGAGGGACTCAGCATTGCTGCCGGTTCCACGACGCTCAGTCAGAAACAACAGGAGCTGCCTGTCAGCGAGTTTATCATACACGAGAAATACAGAACACTCAATAATGATTATGATGTCGCCATTTTGGTGCTTAAGGGAGAATTTCATTACAATGAAAACGTGCAGCCTATCAAACTGGCACAAGACCTGCCCGAGCACGGCACAGAAGTAACCGTAACTGGCTGGGGCACCACCACCGAGGGCGGCAGCATACCCGATGTTCTACAACAAGTCAATGTCAATCTTGTCGAGAACGCCTCCTGCAAAAAGGCTTACTCTATTATGCTGACAAGTCGAATGCTCTGCGCTGGCGTTGAAAATGGCGGCAAGGATGCTTGCCAAGGTGACTCCGGCGGCCCGTTAATCTACAACAATGCGCTCTTGGGTATTGTCTCTTGGGGTACTGGCTGTGCGCGTGCTAACTATCCAGGAGTTTATGCAGCAGTTCCACTACTGCACGAATGGATACAAGCTGCAGCCAACGCTAATACCCGAGTGGGCATCATTGAATTCCTGTAAAGACGGAATTTTGTACTTATTAAACACATGACGCTTGGAAGCTTTACCAAGTTTTTTTTTTATAATTGTTTTTATTGGTCAAATGGTGCCGATAAGCCTTTTTATGAACCAGATAACCAACTAAATGCTAACAAAAGTAGCGCCTAAACTAAACCAAAATGTGACATAAGCTTAACGGCTGAGAAACAAACTTACTTTTCTTTACATTTTTTAGCCTTTGCATTAGACTACAAATGAAAGATTCTTATTAAATTCTCTAATTCATACTATTTCAAATTAACTCTAAACGAAACATTTATAGGTGTTAAAGTTTGCTCAATGGCCTTAACCTTCTGTAAGTCCCACCCCTCATTTATCAATATGCTCTTTTTATTCACCAACTCGCTTCATTCGGAAACCTCCAGGCTACAAACAGGCGGAAAAAAACCTTGCCTCCGATTTAATGTCAACCAAATTATCGCACAGTTGTCAAAATTTGACTTAATTGGGGTAAAGGGTCTAATTAAAGTTTATTGTTATATTGCTGATTAAGAGTCTGACCAATAAGTAATTTGATTGTTAAAACTTGCTTAAAATATGACAGAAACACCTTTCAATTAAATTTCAACCCAACAGGTATAGAAAGTTTCCAAATGAACATTAAGATAAAACCGACTAGAAATTTCTGATTCTGTCGAAAAAATTTGCAAAATCACACACGCCTTGTACCTCAGATACCAGGGGGCTGCAGTGATAAAACGAACATCATTATTTTAACAAAGCTGGAAACGCATCCAACTTCTTTTTGAAGCTACTTGCCAAATCGACATATCATATTTCAGGACAGGCGCTACAATCTTTCATCCTGCCTCGCACCTTGACAACCTATCCAGCAATATTCTGCGCAACAGAACGCATTTTGTTCAATATTAAACCCAGATATTTAGCTTTGACATGCAATTTTGGGGGAATGCCACGCTTCAATGGAAAACGTACATTAAGGCATTTTCCATCGCTTTGCCCAATCTTCAAGCCACCATAAAAATAACTGGAGCTCCGAAGAAATAGACGTTTCTTCCGGAGAAGAACAAAAAACAGGCATGTCATCAGCATAAGTTCAAATAATAGTGGTAGAATCACTTGTAATATTATCATCATAAATTTTAGGATGTGGAGAACCATACCTGTAAAAGCTGAACAGCAAAGGACCCAAAACACTTTCATACGGAACACCATCAAGAACAGCCTTAGAATCAGAAATAGCATTTTTATTCTTAGTCTTTAGTTTTTATTGCGTTATCCCTGGACCGCTGTACTGCGTCCATGCCTGATGGACGCATTGTGGACGGTGAGAATGTCAATATTAGCAATTATCATCATAAGGTTTCCATTCGTTGTTCTGGCCACTTGAAGCACATCTTGCCGATAGCCTTTGTATTACTGAATTACGTTTAATGCCCGCTTATAAACTGGCCAAGTTAAGACAGTTTTTATGAACTTAAAAGATAGTTTGTAGCCCATTAGAGGTTTGCCTTACAGCTTGCAATAAAGATGTAAACCGTGGGATAGTCAGGATAGATAGAAGGGCCCCATTCTTCACGATAGCCCCAACCATCCACAGTAGCAATACGTCCAGCAGCCGGATTTGTTTTTCTTTAAAGCTTTTGTTCCCGAACTGCACACATATTTAGTATATCTCTCGCTCTCAAGAAAAAATTCATTATTGCAAAAGAACAAAGGCGAACGATCGATTGCTGTGAAAAAATTAAGGTTATTTCGTTCTAATAATAAATAAACTAATTAAATAGATCGGACTCCTATGTCATTCAGCTCGAATAGAAACCAAAATAAACTAAATATGTAGTCTTTGAAAAACTACAGAAAAAACCTGTTTCGTCATTTAGGCCTTAGGTGCACGGAAATCATCGGGTCAAATCCTGTTGTTACAACTTAGCCCATCCACAATAGAAAACCTGATTTAGCGAAGCATTGACCGATTGATCAAAACATCGTGTAAATAGATACGTCGAAAATTCTAACAAAAAGAAATAAATATGAGAAAAGGTAAAACAACGCTTTCAAATTTGGACCCCACATTAAAATTCGATAACATTATTCTTTTAAATCAAAAACTGATTAAATATTAAGAGTCTTGTCAATGCTCCAGACATCTGCAACAAAGTCTTTGAAATGGTATAAAAACCACGAGCGGTCAGCCATTTTCATTTTAAAGTTTTAATTCTAAAAATGGTTCGCATGATACTCGCGTTAATCGTAATTTTTATTGCAATATCCTTGGGCCACTGCTTTGTGCCCTTACCTGATGGACGGATTGTGGGAGGAGAAAACGCTGACATTAGCAACTTTCCATATCAGGTTTCCTTGCGTTTTTTTGGTCGACATACATGTGCAGGCAGTATTATCAGCCCTACCAGAATCTTAACTGCAGCGCATTGCTTGGAAGGAAAATCGAGCATTACTCATTTAGCATTAATGCCGGTTCCTCTTATCATGGTGTAATTGGACAGGTAATCCCTGTAAAGACGATCCACATACATGACGAATACGATAGTTGGCCTCAGGATTACGATGTTGGTATGGTAGTTCTTATGAGCAAATTAAATTTCGGCGCAAACGTTAGTCCCATTGGATTGGCCACGACAATGCCGGCATCCGGCTCTATTGTTACCGTAACTGGCTGGGGTGCCATCAGCGAAGGCGGTATCATGTCCGACGTACTACAATATGTCGAGGTTCCAATTTTGGGACAAGACTTTGCAAACAAGCCTATGGTTCTTCTGCTGTGACTGATCGCATGTTCTGCGGCTCCGCTGAAAATGGAGGAAAAGATGCTTGTCAAGGTGACTCTGGCGATCCGTTGGTCTTTGAAGGGTCACTTTTAGGCATTGTATCCTGGGGCTATGGCTGTGCGCGCCAAAATTATCCCGGCGTTTATATATCATAGAAAATCCAGACATACACATTTGGATAACAGAAAGGATCCCACTTAAAGTCTAAGAGTTGGTCATTGAGTATCATAAAAATGTTATTTTTCCAATAAATACAATCGAGCTATATGATTTAGGCTTATGTTTTTACTATAAGGCGCGCGCAAAGCAGAGACGCCTGGAGGAAAGCTTTACCTCAGGCCGTAACCCGGTAACGGGTTGTTATGGCCGTAGGCGGTTAGAATGCCAATATTAGCGACTATTCGTTGTTGTGGCCACCATATCTGTGGAGGTATTATTATGAAGTCAGAAAATACAAGAAAACTGCCCAGGTACTCAGCGTTACTGCCGTTTCAACCACGCATAGTACATGAAGAGTAAAACAAAATAAACAGTTGGTAACCAACTCAGGCTTTTCTGCACGTTTATCAAAACAACTGAAATTAACTAGGAGAAATTTAAACAACAAAAAAATGAAAAAAAAAATTTCGAAAATGAGTTACTCTTTTTATTCCACCCACCCAACTACAGCGTCTAGAGTGGTCAAATTCAATAGGAAACCCTTTGAAGACATGCCCAACACGATAGAAAATATTTCGCTTGGTAAAGTAAAAATTACTAAAGTTATTGGAAAAACAAACTTTTTAAATTATTTACTCTTATTATTCCTCTGGCGTCCCAACTATAGCGACTAGAGTGCTCAAATTCAATAGGAAACTCTTTGAAGACATGCCCAACACGATAGATTTAGCTTGCTAAAGCCAAAATTACTAAAGTTATTTGAATAACACACTACATCGACAACACAAAAACATCTCCAAATCGCCGGAAAATTAGTCAGAGTGCTTAAATCGTCGAAAAACATAAAATTAGACATTTTAGTTTTTTGGGCAATCGCAATACTTTTTTGCGGAAAAGTAAAAAAGTGATCTTTCTGCTTCTCCTTTAAAACCGTCCATTCCAGAGCATTCTATTATCGTTCAGACTTGCAATATAATGAACTATGTTTTCTCTTCTCACTTAATATGCTGCATATAGGAAAATGGAGCCATTTATGTTTACCTGGTTTTACACATTTTTTGCAAGTCCAAATCAAAACGCTTTTAAAATCATGTAAAACCCACAGAAATACGTTAGAACCCGTTTTTTCGACTGCTGCAACTATTGTTAGTCCTTCTTGCATAGTTGTACTGCATTTATCTATTTTCCTAAATAATTTGTATTAAACTTATATCGACACATTGTTTGCCCTCTCCACTGCGTAGAGTAGTGATTAACTTATCATTTTCTATACAATAACTAAGGATAACTAGCACGCAATTTAATGATTGACTTTATATAAAGTCTTAATTAAACAAAAAACTTTTGGTGAAAAAAAAATCGGAAGCATACTTGTAGATGTCATTTAAAAAAAGAGGTTTACATGAATCTTTACTTACGTGTTTCCTCCGAAAAATAGTCAAACTGAATTTCTTACGTGCAGATAGAGTGACGGAGAGGTAAGCTAAGGGTAAAGGGTATAATTAAAGTTTATTGATATATTGCTGATTAAATTAAGAGCCTGACCAATTAGCAATTGATTTACAACATCCAAACGTTACCGATAAGTCTTTAAATAGTATAAAAACCGCGGACACTGACCCATTTCCATCGTTGTGCTTCTTCTTCTTCTTAACTGGCCATAACAACCCGTTATCGGGTTACGGCCTGATGTAAATACATTCCGCATCAGGTTTCCATTCGGTATAAGTCAGAACATATTTGTGGAGGCACTATTTTAAAAGCAAACACCATTTTGACTGCAGCTCATTGTGTTCATAATTTGAGCATCGATCTGTTCGAAATTAATGCTGGTGCCACCTATTGGTTTGACGATCGGCAGCTGCTTCTTGTGGCCTCTGTCATCAAACATGAGAACTACGACAGTACCACTCAGGATTATGATGTAGCTATTATGAAGCTTGACGGTAGTTTAAATTGGGATACAAACGTATAGCCCATTAAACTGGCCAACTTCCGGCACCTGGGACTCAAGTAACTGTTACTGGTTGGGGCTCCGTATTCCCGGGCACCGGCTCACACTTTTCGCTTCAACAAGTGAATGTCTATATAAGGGAGGCAAAGATTCTTGTCAGTATGACTCAGGCGGACCGCTAATCTACAATCGTGAAATAGTGGGCATTGTATCCTGGGGCATTGGCTGTGGGGACCGAAGATTTCCCGGCGTTTATGCATCGGTTCCAAGACTTTACGATTGGATAACGAAGCACTAGTAGGACAACAAAGCACCAATAAATTCCATTTGAATGTTTATTATTGTCTAATGATTAAAGTATAAATCCAATAAATTATGGTAGCCATCGATATCGGATAACTAAACAGCAGGCAACTTGGGATGAACTACAGGTAGCCCATTTGGGCTGATTGAAATTATTAAATTATTAAAAAAATAGCTTAAAATAAACGTTCGATTATAATCGTTAACCACAGTTGTATGCCAGGAACATCTTTCAATAAAATTTCAACCCAAGAGCAATCTGCCAAATAAGTTTTAAATCATGTTGAACCCAAAATCAATCTGTTGTTTTTCAGGAATATCTTTGAGAGCGTAGGAAATCTAGCATTACCGCTTTTGACAGAAAGATTTTTACAGGGTTTGCTGTAAGATTGGGATTAAGACAAAACGTAGATATTGTGATTCTGACGAAAAATGAATTGATAAGTTACGCAATTGGCACAATTGATACCCCCAGAAATATAACAGTTGCTTTCAAAAGCAATTTTCTCGAAAATCTGAAATAACGCTCGGATGTAGTTATGTTCGGATTATGTTACGCGTTGGTGTGCAGCGTCCACAGAAGAGCAAGAAGGTTGCATGAGTGCTGTGTTACCAGTGAAAGCAAAAATAAGAGCATGGTAGCAATTGCGCACGCTAGAAGCGCTAGAAAACATAAAATATAGCTGCTGAAAAAGCTCAGTAACTCGACAGTTCCCATGCTTTAATAAAATTTAATAATAATTGGAGTTTCGAAGAAGTAGTCGTCCGGAGAAGAACAAAGAACAGACATGTCATTAGCATAAGTACAAATAATAGTGGTAGAATCACTTGTGAAATCATCATCATAAATCTCAGGATTTGGAGCATCATACGTGTAAAAGCTGCGCAAAATCCCAGAAAAGTACGGGTTTTTGCCCTCTTCCCCCGTTTCAGATGTAGGCCCCTCCTCTATAAAATAAAACTTTTTTTTTGTTTTAAAAAAAAAATTTTGTTTTTATGTTTAATTTTACTGTTATTTTTAACAACAACTTAAATTAAACTTATTGAAAAATATTAATACAACTTAAAATTTACAATTAAGTCTATGTTTTTATAAATTTAATATTAACATAAACCTATTGACGAGGTCTACCGGATATAACCCTCGTAATCTCCTTTTTAATGTATGGCCTCCTTTTTTGCGCCGCTTTAAAAGGCGCCTTGCCAAAGGGTTTTCATAGTTTTGAAGGCGAAGCTTGTACTGCGCGGCTTGCTCTTTTAAGACATCCTTAACTTTAGGCACATCTAGGTCACCCTCTATGTCCGCAGCTCGCATGAGCCAGGGGGCACCAGTTAGTATGAGAAGGGGTTTTGTCTGCAGAATTTTTTACAAATGGGTTTCTGCAGCAATCCATATCGCTAGCCAGGAGCTATGCACGACTTTTAGATGGTCACCTTGTTTTTTAGGGATAGCTTTTTGCTGGTTAGGAGCAATCGGAGCTAGCAAATTTTGTTTTTAAGGCAGGTCGTGACGGTGGAGATGTGTTTTCCGAAGGTCAGACACCTGTCTAAGTGTACACCCGAATACTTAGAACTGCAGTAATGCTCCAGTAGTTGGTCCTGCCACAAGACCCCAGGGCAGAGATCCTTACGCAGTGTGTACGTCAAATTGGCGCACTTGCTTGCATTTATGCCTATGTTCCAGCGCTTAGACCACATTTCAAAGCTTGGCAAGTAATGCTGTATGACATCCTTTGCTTCATACACACAATTGTTTCTGGCCAGGATGGCCGTGTCGTCAGCATACGTGGCGATGAGCAGGTCCTGTGAGTCCTGTAGCCGATTCCAGAGCCAGTGGGGATGTCGTTTGTGAAGAGGGTGTAAACTGTGGGCCCCAAAACACGTCGCTGTGGCACCTCAGCTCGGATGGCCCTGACTGTATACTCAACACCAATCAGCACCACTGAGAAGGAACGTTCCGTCAAGTAACTACGCACTATCCATAGAAGTTCAGACGGCAACAGAGGCTCGACTTTACAGAGTTGACCATTATCCCAATACGCTGACACCAGATACTCCTTCGCTTCGAAGCCCTCAAGTATGAAATTTGCTACCCTATGCAATTGTTCTTTTGTTCTATGCGACTTTCGGAAACCAAATTGAAAAGAGGGGACTTTTTCTTTTATGCTTTTTATGGACAACAAACGAGTCAGCAGGCAGCGTTCAAATAGTTTGCAACCGTGGGCAGCAAGCTTATTGGTCTGTATGAGCCCAGGGAGGAAGGGCTTTTTCCAGTTTTATGGATCATACAGATCCTCGCTTTCGTCCATAGGCCATCTTCTCCTGGAGCCTTTCTGGTTTTTAGCTCTTTAATGGGCCCCAAGACTTCCTCGGCTGTGATGGGGACGACAGGAGGACGTTACTGCCCTGGGCTGTCGAGTACAAGCTGGACCTTTCTTTGCCTGCTTGTTGAGCTGCTAATTAATGGTTGGAAGCTTTCCTCCAAAAGCCTCAGCTCTAGCTCCCTAAGGGATCTGGCACTAAAATAAAACAGAATTTCAGTTTTTATTCAAATGTTAAGATTAACATTTATGTTAACAAAATGTGGTACGTAGATTCATCATCATCTGCTTCAAATTTGTTTTTTTTTTCAATTTCTTTCCGACCTACAAAAAGGTTATTTCAAAGTTATTTTGTGCTAATAATAAATAAAGGAATTAAATAGATCGAACCCCTATGTCATGAAGCTCGCATAGAAATGATCGGCTTAAGCCAAAATTTACTAAACATTTAGTCTCTTAAAAGGTCGGCAAAATCCTCTACTGAACCCTCCCCGAGTGTGCCAACTGGAAATGACGCTTCAGTAGTTCCGTTTTGGAACGGGTGTTAGCTAAGTCAGTTGATTGGACCCGTATGCGTTGGCTCTTTAAAAAAAAGGAGGGCGACACTCCTAAAACGTCGAACGGGAGCAATCCCAAACATACAGCGGAGGCAGTGGCTCAAAAGCCTGGCCAAAGCTCGCTTGAGGCTGCGGATATGGCCTTCGGGCCCATCAGCTCAGTCTGTAGCGCTGGGTCGAACTTAAGGTTCCATCCCGGACTCAGTGTGGTCGGCACTAATTCGGACGTACCTGTCATCGGGGATGTAAAGCAAAGCAGAAATGCGGCGGAACCTCCTCTAGTGATGGGAGAGGAGACGTGCTAAGCACATCTTGACGCGGCAAAATACATCCCATTCAGAGGGGTGGCAAGGAAGAGTCGAGTGGGCGAAGTCTGTGCTCCCCAACTTCAACCCAGAAAAACCCACACTTGCATGGGAGAATGCACAGCCTAAAGGCAGCGCTCCCAGGAAGTGCAGGAGCCTAAAGCGAAGAGATCAAAGGTTCAACAAAAAAGATCCTTCGCTGACATTTCTAAGGAAAGGATCCTTATTGGCGTAATCGACCAGGGGAATGGAGATGGCAGGATTCCCAGGTGGCGCTGGGTGGAAGCAGCCATGGCCATCAAATGCTTCGATATGCTCGAGAAAGATCCCGGCCCCCCACCAGTCTGCAAAGAATTGGGGTGGTACCAGGGAAACGTTAAAGTCATTGCTTGTGACGACGAGCGCTCGGTACAGCTGTACAAGGAGGCAGTAGCGAGCCTAGGCGAGGTTTACCCTGGAGCGAAGCTAGTCGCTGTAGACTGGTGTTATGTGCTTAGTAAGCCGGGAGCAAGATTTTGGTTCCCCTCCACTTTTAAGGAGCCGGAACAAATTCTAAAAATGATCCAGCGCTGCAACCCTCACCTTCCGACTGGCGATTGGAGGGTGGTGAAGGTTGAGTGCTCGGAGGGTCCGACCAGCCAGGCAGTGATGACCTTAAATAAGGAGTCACTGTCTCCTTTAGAAACAGCCCAAGGGAAGCTTAACTTTGGGTTCTGCTCCACCATCATAAAAGTATACAAGTCGGATGCTGCATCTGGGAAAGGCTCTGCCGACAAGCCAGTCGAGCAGGACCTTTCCTCGGAAATCGAGGCTCCCGACTTAGATGGGTATACGTCGGACACTTCAGCCCTCGCAAAGGGTATCTTGGCACTCACACATGACGATGAGGAGTCCCTGGGGGACTTATTGTCGGATGATGAGGATGCGGATGAGACTGTGGTGGAGCCTCGGCTGCACTTTTACTTCGCCTGGCTGGGGGCGGAGCAGATATAGTCCTGGTGCAGGAACCTTGGATAGTGGGCGACAAGGCTTGCGGCCTAGGCTCAAAAGAATTTAAACTTCTTTTTGCAACAAACAAAGGTAAAATTCGTACTTGTATACATGCTAAAAAGAACCTCAGCATATTTTTGCTCCATAGTTACAGTAATGGCGATAACACAAGAAAATATTAAGCTTCTCATTGGATGTGATGCAAATGCTCATCATACTCAATGGGGTAGTTCAGACTCCAATAATAGGGGTGAGTCGATCATTGATTTTATCATAAGCAGTAATTTGTTGTGCTGTAACAGAGGTAGTGATCCTACCTTTGTTATAAAGAAGCGAACAGAGGTCATTGACCTCACTCTTGTTTCGCTGTCTCTAATTGGTCAAGTGATTAGCTGGAAAGTTCTTGGCGATCACTCGTTCTCTGACCACAGATATATTGAGATCGTCTTATCTTACTCCTCACCTAAAGCGGAGCAATATATAAATCCAAGAAAAACCAACTGGGCTTATTATAGAAATAAGCTAAGTCGGATCCTCCCAGATCCTCTATTAGAAAGTAGTCAAAGCAAGGATCATCTCAGTGCCCTTGTAGACAAGTTCACAAAAGCGTGCAACAAGGCTTTCAAGATAGCATGTCCTCCCTGCAGGCCGAGAGGCAAGAAAAAGCCACCATGGTGGAATCCTCAATTAAATGAACTTTGCCGCAAATGTAGATCACAATTTAACTCAGCAACTCGATGCAATTCTTACGAGGTATGGCTGACCTACAAAACGGACCTTTGCTGCTTATGAAAATGGGCGGACTCCTGCGAAAAATCCCTGAGTATTTTACTAAACACCCATTTTCCGGGATGTACTATAGATAAGCCATCCTATGCTGCTCCTACAGGGGCGATAAAGTCACTAGATTATCTCCTAAGTGATAACAACATAAAGTGGGCGGTAAATAGCTTTAAACCGTATAAATCTCCCGGTCCTGACAAAATTTTCCCAGCTCAACTTCAATATGCTGGCCCCCCCATAGCCATAAAATGACTTCAATATATTTTTAAGGAAGTTCTCACAACAGGTCAAATTCCTAATAGTTGGCTGAAATCAGACATAGTCTTTATACCTAAGGCAGGGAAGGCCTCTCATACTACCCCCAAGGATTTTAGACCCATCGGTCTAGCATCCTTTCTTCTTAAAACCTTTGAAAGACTCATTGGCCTACATATCAGAACCACTCTAAATCAAGAGCTTATATCTGAATCCCAGCATGCTTACCGAAAGGGACGAACCACGGAAACAGCCCTTCATTTGGTAGTGTCCATGATAGAGAAATCCCTAAACACAAAAGAATATACCCTAGCCGCCTTCCTGGACATTGACGGCGCTTTCAATAATGTTGTCCCTCAGGCAATAACGGGAGCACTCATGGAATTGGGAGTTGATGACCAACTGGTGAGACTGATCAGCCAATTGCTCACATGCAGGACCGTTCAGTCATCTCTGGGTCCATCAACTATCTCCAGGTACGTGAGCAGAGAGCGGTATTATCTCCTCTTCTTTGAAACTTGGCAGTTAACAAACTGTTATGCGACATAGAAGGAGGTGGCTGCCAAGTTGTTGCCTACGTGGATGACGTTATGATTAGTTTCACTGGAAAATTTCCTCAAACACTATGTGACCTTATGACGGCTAAACTAAAACAGCTGTCCGAATGTGCAGCTAGTAGTGGATTAAGAATAAATTAAGAAAAAACAGACCTTGTACTCTTCACGAGGAAATACAAAATTCAACGGCTTGTCCCCCCCAAGCTAAATGATTCCAACCTATCTTTCAGTAATAGTACAAAATATCTGGGGATAGTACTAGACAGGAAATTGGACTGGAACCTAAACACTCTTGAGCGCACCAAAAAGGCAGCGATAGCACTATATTCCTGCAAGAAAACCATAGGCCTTAAGTGGGGCATATATCCCAAAATAGTTCTATGGCTCTATTCAGTGATAATAAGACCCATCCTCCTATATGGAGTTCTAGTGCGGTGGCCAGAGTTGCAAAAGCAAACCACCCTAAGGCAACTCAATAAAATGCAACGGGTGGCCGAGATGTGCATCACAGGGGCGGCTCGTACCACGCCAAACGCGGCCCTGGATGCTATTTTAAACATTAAACCTTTGAATCTAGCAGGAGAGGAGTCTGCTCTATTGTCGGCAATACGCTTGAGAGATTTAAACATATGGAACAATTGTAGCTTCGGTCACTCCTCCATACTAACGAGGAACATGTCCGTCCCACTTAAAACTGACTACTGTGTACCGGTGGAATTTTCCCGTACACCTTTTAACATTCTCATCCCAGGTAGGGAAGAATGGTCCCTTGGTACTCCCGGACCTATTGATGCCTCCAACTTCTTCACTGACGGATCCAAGTTAAATGATCGGGTTGGAGGTGGGGTCTTTTCGGAGGAATTAAATATAAGACACAGTTTTAGACTTCCGGATCACTGCAGTGTGTTCCAGGCGGAAGTTATTGCAATAAATTGAGCACTAATGTACCTAAAGAACTCGGGTAGCTCTTTGAGAAATGTTAACATATACAGTGATAGCCAAGCGGCCATTAAATCAATTAGTCCAATGTCGTCAAATTCGATATCTGTAACAAACTGTCGCATGTCTCTGCACGAGATGGCCCAACAGTTCGTTATAAGCCTGATATGGGTACCAGGACATCGGGGTATCGAGGGTATGGCCACATGTAAGCTCCATATTAGAAATTACTTCGATCATACATCCATGGAAAAGTGGATTAACGTGACTAATTTCCGGGTAGCCAAACAAACTCGGCCTAAAATAAATAAAAAACGTACAGTGGAACTCTGCTCTCTGAACAGGGAGAGGTGTTCTATGGTTGTACGTGCCATCACGGGACACTGGCTGATCGGCGCTCATGCAGCCCGGCTCCGGGTCCCTTTTAATGATTTCTGCAGGAGCTGCTGGGACGAAGAAGAGGTTGAAACGGTGGAGGCGTAGATTTGAACATTGAGGCAGTTACTTCCTAGATAGTATTGCAAATCTGTCCGAAATACGACCCAGAAAGATTGCAGACTTTATTGCTGCATCGGGGTGGTCTACTTTCTTATTCTGTTTTTGGATCTGAGGTTTAACGGGGAAGGAGTGAAAATGAGATCCTACGGTAGCACAACGGGCCGAGACATGGCCTAAGTGTGCCAGGCTGTTAGCCTGGCAGCCGTTCTAACCTAGCCTAACCTAGTCTCTTAAAAACCACAGAAAAAGAACGTTTACGGCATATAGCGTTAGGTGCACCAAAACATCGGGTCATACCCTTTTCTTAAAGCTTAACCCATCCTCAACTCAGTAAATATAAAACCTGATTTATCGAAGCAATGTCCGATTGGTCAAAACACCGTGTAAGTAGATACGTCGAAAACTCTAATCAAAAGGCAAAAGAGAAATTGTAAATCAATTCTTTCACCGTTGGACTCCATAATAAAATTTGATAACGAAACTGATTAAATATTAAGAGTCTGGTCAATGCTCCAGACACCTGCAACAAAGTCTTTGGAATGGTATAAAACGTATGAGCGGTCAAGCATTTTCATTAAAAAAATTTAATTCTAAGAATGGTTCGCATATTTTTCGCGCTAACCGCAATTTTTATTGCAATATCCTTGGGCCACTGCTTTGTGCCCTTACCTGATGGACGGATTGTGGGAGGAGAAAACGCTGACATTAGCAACTTTCCATATCAGGTTTCCTTGCGTTTTTTTGGTCGACATACATGTGGAGGCAGTATTATCAGCCCTACCAGAATCTTAACTGCAGCGCATTGCTTGGAAGGAAAATCGAGCAGTACACTCAGCATTAATGCCGGTTCCTCTTATCATAATGTAATTGGACAGGTAATCCCTGTAAAGACGATCCACATACATGACGAATACGATCGTTGGACTCAGGATTACGATGTTGGTATGGTAGTTCTTATGAGCAACTTAAATTTCGGCGCAAACGTTAGATCCATTGCATTTGCCACGACAATGCCGGCACCCGGCTCTATTGTTACCGTAACTGGCTGGGGTGTCACCAGCGAAGGCGGTAGCATACCCAACTCACTCCAAAAAGTCGACGTTCCAATTGTGGGACAAGACTTTTGCAAACAAGCCTATGGTTCTTCTGCTGTGACTGATCGCATGTTTTGCGCCTCCGCTGAATATGGAGGAAAAGATGCTTGTCAAGGTGACTCTGGCGGTCCGTTGGTCTTTAAAGGGTCACTTTTAGGCATTGTATCCTGGGGCTATGGCTGTGCGCGCCCATTTTATCCCGGCGTTTATACATCAGTTGTAAATCAAGACATAAAGAATTGGATAAATGAAGTTTAAAAGTGTGTCATTGCATATCATAAAAATATTGATTGTCCAATAAATTTTGGTTGATTGTATTTATACAATCGAGCTATAAGGTTTTGTCTTATGTTTTTACTAGAAGTCGCACGTGAAGCAGAGACGCCTGGAGGAAAGCTTTACATCAGGCCGTAACCCGGTAACGGGTTGTTATGGCCGTAGGCGGTTAGAATGCCAATATTAGCGACTATCCTCATCAGGTTTCCATTCGTTGTTGTGGCCACCATATCTGTGGAGGTATTATTATGAAGGAAGTCAGAAAATACAAGAAAACTGCCCAGGTACTCAGCGTTACTGCCGTTTCAACCACGCATAGTACATGAAGAGTAAAACAAAATAAACAGTTGGTTACCAACTCAGGCTTTTCTGCACGTTTATCAAAACAACTGAAATTAACTAGGAGAAATTTAAACAACAAAAAACTGAAAAAAAAGAAACAGTTCCGCACTTTTATCAAAACAACTGAAATTAGCTAGGAGAAATTTAAACAACAAAACAATGACAAAAAAAAAATAAACAGTTGGTAACCTACTCAGGCTTTTCTGCACGTTTATCAAAACAACCGAAATTAGCTAGGAGAAATTTAAACAACAAAAAAATGAAAAAAAAAATTTCGAAAATGAGTTACTCTTTTTATTCCACCCACCCAACTACAGCGTCTAGAGTGGTCAAATTCAATAGGAAACCCTTTGAAGACATGCCCAACACGATAGAAAATATTTCGCTTGGTAAAGTAAAAATTACTAAAGTTATTGGAAAAACAAACTTTTTAAATTATTTACTCTTATTATTCCTCTGGCGTCCCAACTATAGCGACTAGAGTGGTCAAATTCAATAGGAAAGAAGTTGAAACAATTCCCAACACAAAAACATCGCTAAATTGCCGGAAAAGTTTTCAGAGTGCTTAAATCGTCGAAAAACATAAAATTAGAGATTATAGTTTTTTGGCCAATCGCGATACTTTTTTGCGGAAAAGTAACAGTTGGTAACCAACTCAGGCTTTTCCGCACGTTTAAAAAAAAACAACCGAAATAAGCTACAACAAAGTTTTTAAAAAAATAAAATAAAAATTTTTAAATTATTTACTCTTATTATTCTTTTGGCGACCCAACTATAGCGACTATAGTGCTCAAATTCAATAGGAAACCCTTTGAAGACATGCCCAACGCGATAGAAAATATTTGGCTTGATAAAGTGATAATTACTAAAGTTATTGGAAAAACAAACTTTTTTAAATAATTTACTCTTAACATACCTCTGGCGACCCAACTATAGCGACTAGAGTGCTCAAATTCAATAGGAAACTCTTTGAAGACATGCCCAACACGATAGATTTAGCTTGCTAAGGCCAAAATTACTAAAGTTATTTGAATAACACACTACATCGACAACACAAAAACATCTCCAAATCGCCGGAAAATTAGTCAGAGTGCTTAAATCGTCGAAAAACATAAAAATGCAGGAGCCTAAAGCGAAGAGATCAAAGGTTCAACAAAAAAGATCCTTCGCTGACATTTCTAAGGAAAGGATCCTTATTGGCGTAATCGACCAGGGGAATGGAGATGGCAGGATTCCCAGGTGGCGCTGGGTGGAAGCAGCCATGGCCATCAAATGCTTCGATATGCTCGAGAAAGATCCCGGCCCCCCACCAGTCTGCAAAGAATTGGGGTGGTACCAGGGAAACGTTAAAGTCATTGCTTGTGACGACGAGCGCTCGGTACAGCTGTACAAGGAGGCAGTAGCGAGCCTAGGCGAGGTTTACCCTGGAGCGAAGCTAGTCGCTGTAGACTGGTGTTATGTGCTTAGTAAGCCGGGAACAAGATTTTGGTTCCCCTCCACTTTTAAGGAGCCGGAACAAATTCTAAAAATGATCCAGCGCTGCAACCCTCACCTTCCGACTGGCGATTGGAGGGTGGTGAAGGTTGAGTGCTCGGAGGGTCCGACCAGCCAGGCAGTGATGACCTTAAATAAGGAGTCACTGTCTCCTTTAGAAACAGCCCAAGGGAAGCTTAACTTTGGGTTCTGCTCCACCATCATAAAAGTATACAAGTCGGATGCTGCATCTGGGAAAGGCTCTGCCGACAAGCCAGTCGAGCAGGACCTTTCCTCGGAAATCGAGGCTCCCGACTTAGATGGGTATACGTCGGACACTTCAGCCCTCGCAAAGGGTATCTTGGCACTCACACATGACGATGAGGAGTCCCTGGGGGACTTATTGTCGGATGATGAGGATGCGGATGAGACTGTGGTGGAGCGTTTTTCTCCAGATGTCCCTAAGACTTCTGCAGATAAACCTCCATCACAGTAAGGCAGCCTCGGCTGCACTTTTACTTCGCCTGGCTGGGGGCGGAGCAGATATAGTCCTGGTGCAGGAACCTTGGATAGTGGGCGACAAGGCTTGCGGCCTAGGCTCAAAAGAACTTAAACTTCTCTTTGCAACAAACAAAGGTAAAATTCGTACTTGTATACATGCTAAAAAGAACCTCAGCATATTTTTGCTCCATAGTTACAGTAATGGCGATAACACAAGAAAATATTAAGCTTCTCATTGGATGTGATGCAAATGCTCATCATACTCAATGGGGTAGTTCAGACTCCAATAATAGGGGTGAGTCGATCATTGATTTTATCATAAGCAGTAATTTGTTGTGCTGTAACAGAGGTAGTGATCCTACCTTTGTTATAAAGAAGCGAACAGAGGTCATTGACCTCACTCTTGTTTCGCTGTCTCTAATTGGTCAAGTGATTAGCTGGAAAGTTCTTGGCGATCACTCGTTCTCTGACCACAGATATATTGAGATCGTCTTATCTTACTCCTCACCTAAAGCGGAGCAATATATAAATCCAAGAAAAACCAACTGGGCTTATTATAGAAATAAGCTAAGTCGGATCCTCCCAGATCCTCTATTAGAAAGTAGTCAAAGCAAGGATCATCTCAGTGCCCTTGTAGACAAGTTCACAAAAGCGTGCAACAAGGCTTTCAAGATAGCATGTCCTCCCTGCAGGCCGAGAGGCAAGAAAAAGCCACCATGGTGGAATCCTCAATTAAATGAACTTTGCCGCAAATGTAGATCACAATTTAACTCAGCAACTCGATGCAATTCTTACGAGGTATGGCTGACCTACAAAACGGACCTTTGCTGCTTATGAAAATGGGCGGACTCCTGCGAAAAATCCCTGAGTATTTTACTAAACACCCATTTTCCGGGATGTACTATAGACAAGCCATCCTATGCTGCTCCTACAGGGGCGATAAAGTCACTAGATTATCTCCTAAGTGATAACAACATAAAGTGGGCGGTAAATAGCTTTAAACCGTATAAATCTCCCGGTCCTGACAAAATTTTCCCAGCTCAACTTCAATATGCTGGCCCCCCCATAGCCATAAAATGACTTCAATATATTTTTAAGGAAGTTCTCACAACAGGTCAAATTCCTAATAGTTGGCTGAAATCAGACATAGTCTTTATACCTAAGGCAGGGAAGGCCTCTCATACTACCCCCAAGGATTTTAGACCCATCGGTCTAGCATCCTTTCTTCTTAAAACCTTTGAAAGACTCATTGGCCTACATATCAGAACCACTCTAAATCAAGAGCTTATATCTGAATCCCAGCATGCTTACCGAAAGGGACGAACCACGGAAACAGCCCTTCATTTGGTAGTGTCCATGATAGAGAAATCCCTAAACACAAAAGAAATCTCTAAACACAAAAGAATATATATACATATATATATATATGACGGCTAAACTAAAACAGCTGTCCGAATGTGCAGCTAGTAGTGGATTAAGAATAAATTAAGAAAAAACAGACCTTGTACTCTTCACGAGGAAATACAAAATTCAACGGCTTGTCCCCCCCATGCTAAATGATTCCAACCTATCTTTCAGTAATAGTACAAAATATCTGGGGATAGTACTAGACAGGAAATCGGACTGGAACCTAAACAGTCTTGAGCGCACCAAAAAGGCAGCGATAGCACTATATTCCTGCAAGAAAACCATAGGCCTTAAGTGGGGCATATATCCCAAAATAGTTCTATGGCTCTATTCAGTGATAATAAGACCCATCCTCCTATATGGAGTTCTAGTGCGGTGGCCAGCTTTGCAAAAGCAAACCACCCTAAGGCAACTCAATAAAATGCAACGGGTGGCCGAGATGTGCATCACAGGGGCGGCTCGTACCACGCCAAACGCGGCCCTGGATGCTATTTTAAACATTAAACCTTTGAATCTAGCAGGAGAGGAGTCTGCTCTATTGTCGGCAATACGCTTGAGAGATTTAAACATATGGAACAATTGTAGCTTCGGTCACTCCTCCATACTAACGAGGAACATGTCCGTCCCACTTAAAACTGACTACTGTGTACCGGTGGAATTATCCCGTACACCTTTTAACATTCTCATCCCAGGTAGGGAAGAATGGTCCCTTGGTACTCCCGGACCTATTGATGCCTCCAACTTCTTCACTGACGGATCCAAGTTAAATGATCGGGTTGGAGGTGGGGTCTTTTCGGAGGAATTAAATATAAGACACAGTTTTAGACTTCCGGATCACTGCAGTGTGTTCCAGGCGGAAGTTATTGCAATAAATTGAGCACTAATGTACCTAAAGAACTCGGGTAGCTCTTTGAGAAATGTTAACATATACAGTGATAGCCAAGCGGCCATTAAATCAATTAGTCCAATGTCGTCAAATTCGATATCTGTAACAAACTGTCGCATGTCTCTGCACGAGATGGCCCAACAGTTCGTTATAAGCCTGATATGGGTACCAGGACATCGGGGTATCGAGGGTAACTGCATAACCTAGAAGGAGACGGCGCGAGTATGCCTATGGCCACATGTAAGCTCCATATTAGAAATTACTTCGATCATACATCCATGGAAAAGTGGATTAACGTGACTAATTTCCGGGTAGCCAAACAAACTTGGCCTAAAATAAATAAAAAACGTACAGTGGAACTCTGCTCTCTGAACAGGGAGAGGTGTTCTATGGTTGTACGTGCCATCACGGGACACTGGCTGATCGGCGCTCATGCAGCCCGGCTCCGGGTCCCTTTTAATGATTTCTGCAGGAGCTGCTGGGACGAAGAAGAGGTTGAAACGGTGGAGGCGTAGATTTGAACATTGAGGCAGTTACTTCCTAGATAGTATTGCAAATCTGTCCGAAATACGACCCAGAAAGATTGCAGACTTTATTGCTGCATCGGGGTGGTCTACTTTCTTATTCTGTTTTTGGATCTGAGGTTTAACGGGGAAGGAGTGAAAATGAGATCCTACGGTAGCACAACGGGCCGAGACATGGCCTAAGTGTGCCAGGCTGTTAGCCTGGCAGCCGTTCTAACCTAGCCTAACCTAGTCTCTTAAAAACCACAGAAAAAGAACGTTTACGGCATATAGCGTTAGGTGCACCAAAACATCGGGTCATACCCTTTTCTTAAAGCTTAACCCACCCTCAACTCAGTAAATATAAAACCTGATTTATCGAAGCAATGTCCGATTGGTCAAAACACCGTGTAAGTAGATACGTCGAAAACTCTAATCAAAAGGCAAAAGAGAAATTGTAAATCAATTCTTTCACCGTTGGACTCCATAATAAAATTTGATAACGAAACTGATTAAATATTAAGAGTCTGGTCAATGCTCCAGACACCTGCAACAAAGTCTTTGGAATGGTATAAAACGTATGAGCGGTCAAGCATTTTCATTAAAAAAATTTAATTCTAAGAATGGTTCGCATATTTTTCGCGCTAACCGCAATTTTTATTGCAATATCCTTGGGCCACTGCTTTGTGCCCTTACCTGATGGACGGATTGTGGGAGGAGAAAACGCTGACATTAGCAACTTTCCATATCAGGTTTCCTTGCGTTTTTTTGGTCGACATACATGTGGAGGCAGTATTATCAGCCCTACCAGAATCTTAACTGCAGCGCATTGCTTGGAAGGAAAATCGAGCAGTACACTCAGCATTAATGCCGGTTCCTCTTATCATAATGTAATTGGACAGGTAATCCCTGTAAAGACGATCCACATACATGACGAATACGATCGTTGGACTCAGGATTACGATGTTGGTATGGTAGTTCTTATGAGCAACTTAAATTTCGGCGCAAACGTTAGATCCATTGCATTTGCCACGACAATGCCGGCACCCGGCTCTATTGTTACCGTAACTGGCTGGGGTGTCACCAGCGAAGGCGGTAGCATACCCAACTCACTCCAAAAAGTCGACGTTCCAATTGTGGGACAAGACTTTTGCAAACAAGCCTATGGTTCTTCTGCTGTGACTGATCGCATGTTTTGCGCCTCCGCTGAATATGGAGGAAAAGATGCTTGTCAAGGTGACTCTGGCGGTCCGTTGGTCTTTAAAGGGTCACTTTTAGGCATTGTATCCTGGGGCTATGGCTGTGCGCGCCCATTTTATCCCGGCGTTTATACATCAGTTGTAAATCAAGACATAAAGAATTGGATAAATGAAGTTTAAAAGTGTGTCATTGCATATCATAAAAATATTGATTGTCCAATAAATTTTGGTTGATTGTATTTATACAATCGAGCTATAAGGTTTTGTCTTATGTTTTTACTAGAAGTCGCACGTGAAGCAGAGACGCCTGGAGGAAAGCTTTACATCAGGCCGTAACCCGGTAACGGGTTGTTATGGCCGTAGGCGGTTAGAATGCCAATATTAGCGACTATCCTCATCAGGTTTCCATTCGTTGTTGTGGCCACCATATCTGTGGAGGTATTATTATGAAGGAAGTCAGAAAATACAAGAAAACTGCCCAGGTACTCAGCGTTACTGCCGTTTCAACCACGCATAGTACATGAAGAGTAAAACAAAATAAACAGTTGGTTACCAACTCAGGCTTTTCTGCACGTTTATCAAAACAACTGAAATTAACTAGGAGAAATTTAAACAACAAAAAACTGAAAAAAAAGAAACAGTTCCGCACTTTTATCAAAACAACTGAAATTAGCTAGGAGAAATTTAAACAACAAAACAATGACAAAAAAAAAATAAACAGTTGGTAACCTACTCAGGCTTTTCTGCACGTTTATCAAAACAACCGAAATTAGCTAGGAGAAATTTAAACAACAAAAAAATGAAAAAAAAAATTTCGAAAATGAGTTACTCTTTTTATTCCACCCACCCAACTACAGCGTCTAGAGTGGTCAAATTCAATAGGAAACCCTTTGAAGACATGCCCAACACGATAGAAAATATTTCGCTTGGTAAAGTAAAAATTACTAAAGTTATTGGAAAAACAAACTTTTTAAATTATTTACTCTTATTATTCCTCTGGCGTCCCAACTATAGCGACTAGAGTGGTCAAATTCAATAGGAAAGAAGTTGAAACAGTTCCCAACACAAAAACATCGCTAAATTGCCGGAAAAGTTTTCAGAGTGCTTAAATCGTCGAAAAACATAAAATTAGAGATTATAGTTTTTTGGCCAATCGCGATACTTTTTTGCGGAAAAGTAACAGTTGGTAACCAACTCAGGCTTTTCCGCACGTTTAAAAAAAAACAACCGAAATAAGCTACAACAAATTTTTTAAAAAAATAAAAAAAAAATTTTAAAGTTATTTACTCTTATTATTCTTCTGGCGACCCAACTATAGCGACTATAATGCTCAAATTCAATAGGAAACCCTTTGAAGACGTGCCCAACGCGATAGAAAATATTTGGCTTGATAAAGTGATAATTACTAAAGTTATTGGAAAAACAAACTTTTTTAAATAATTTACTCTTAACATACCTCTGGCGACCCAACTATAGCGACTAGAGTGCTCAAATTCAATAGGAAACTCTTTGAAGACATGCCCAACACGATAGATTTAGCTTGCTAAAGCCAAAATTACTAAAGTTATTTGAATAACACACTACATCGACAACACAAAAACATCTCCAAATCGCCGGAAAATTAGTCAGAGTGCTTAAATCGTCGAAAAACATAAAATTAGACATTTTAGTTTTTTGGGCAATCGCAATACTTTTTTGCAGAAAAGTAAAAAAGTGATCTTTCTGCTTCTCCTTTAAAACCGTCCATTCCAGAGCATTCTATTATCGTTCAGACTTGCAATATAATGAACTATGTTTTCTCTTCTCACTTAATATGCTGCATATAGGAAAATGGAGCCATTTATGTTTACCTGGTTTTACACATTTTTTGCAAGTCCAAATCAAAACGCTTTTAAAATCATGTAAAACCCACAGAAATACGTTAGAACCCGTTTTTTCGACTGCTGCAACTATTGTTAGTCCTTCTTGCATAGTTGTACTGCATTTATCTATTTTCCTAAATAATTTGTATTAAACTTATATCGACACATTGTTTGCCCTCTCCACTGCGTAGAGTAGTGATTAACTTATCATTTTCTATACAACAACTAAGGATAACTAGCACGCAATTTAATGATTGACTTTATATAAAGTCTTAATTAAACAAAAAACATTTGGTGAAAAAAAAATCGGAAGCATACTTGTAGATGTCATTTAAAAAAAGAGGTTTACATGAATCTTTACTTACGTGTTTCCTCCGAAAAATAGTCAAATTGAATTTCTTACGTGCAGATGGAGTGACGGAGAGGTAAGCTAAGGGTAAAGGGTATAATTAAAGTTTATTGCTATATTGCTGATTAAATTAAGAGCCTGACCAATTAGCAAGGGATTTACAACATCCAAACGTTATCGATAAGTCCTTAAATAGTATAAAAGCCGCGGACACTGACCCATTTCCATCGTTGTGCTTCTTCTTCTTCTTAACTGGCCATAACAACCCGTTATCGGGTTACGGCCTGATGTAAATACATTCTTTCATTGGAACTGTGGTTTTACGTGGTGGGTTCCAAACCCTACGCACAACCCTTTTAAGGCCTACTGGCCTAATGGTCGCCTCATACGACAAGCTTTGACCTGCTGAGGTGGTATTCTCTAACCCGCCCACCACACAGGATAGTGTGCTAGTATTCTTAAAATGGTTGGCATATTACTCGCAATATCTGCAATTTTATTTGCGATATCGTTGGGCCACTGCACTGTGCCTATGCCTGATGGAAGAATTGTAGGCGGGGAGAATGCCAAAATAAGTGACTATCCGCATCAGGTTTCCATTCGGTATAAGTCAGAACATATTTGTGGAGGCACTATTTTAAAAGCAAACACCATTTTGACTGCAGCTCATTGTGTTCATAATTTGAGCATCGATCTGTTCGAAATTAATGCTGGTGCCACCTATTGGTTTGACGATCGGCAGCTGCTTCTTGTGGCCTCTGTCATCAAACATGAGAACTACGACAGTACCACTCAGGATTATGATGTAGCTATTATGAAGCTTGACGGTAGTTTAAATTGGGATACAAACGTATAGCCCATTAAACTGGCCAACTTCCGGCACCTGGGACTCAAGTAACTGTTACTGGTTGGGGCTCCGTATTCCCGGGCACCGGCTCACACTTTTCGCTTCAACAAGTGAATGTATATATAAGGGAGGCAAATATTCTTGTCAGTATGACTCAGGCGGACCGCTAATCTACAATCGTGAAATAGTGGGCATTGTATCCTGGGGCATTGGCTGTGGGGACCGAAGGTATCCCGGCGTTTATGCATCGGTTCCAAGACTTTACGATTGGATAACGAAGCACTAGTAGGACAACAAAGCACCAATAAATTCCATTTGAATGTTTATTATTGTCTAATGATTAAAGTATAAATCCAATAAATTATGGTAGCCATCGATATCGGATAACTAAACAGCAGGCAACTTGGGATGAACTACAGGTAGCCCATTTGGGCTGATTGAAATTATTAAATTATTAAAAAATAGCTTAAAATAAACGTTCGATTATAATCGTTAACCACAGTTGTATGCCAGGAACATCTTTCAATAAAATTTCAACCCAAGAGCAATCTGCCAAATAAGTTTTAAATCATGTTGAACCCAAAATCAATCTGTTGTTTTTCAGGAATATCTTTGAGAGCGTAGGAAATCTAGCATTACCGCTTTTGACAGAAAGATTTTTACAGGGTTTGCTGTAAGATTGGGATTAAGACAAAACGTAGATATTGTGATTCTGACGAAAAATGAATTGATAAGTTACGCAATTGGCACAATTGATACCCCCAGAAATATAACAGTTGCTTTCAAAAGCAATTTTCTCGAAAATCTGAAATAACGCTCGGATGTAGTTATGTTCGGATTATGTTACGCGTTGGTGTGCAGCGTCCACAGAAGAGCAAGAAGATTGCATGGGTGCTGTGTTACCAGTGAAAGCAAAAATAAGAGCATGGTAGCAATTGCGCACGCTAGAAGCGCTAGAAAACATAAAATATAGTTGCTGAAAAAGCTCAGTAATTTAAAAATAATTGGAGTTTCGAAGAAGTAGTCGTCCGGAGAAGAACAAAGAACAGACCTGTCATTAGCATAAGTATAAATAATAGTGCTAGAATCACTTGTAAAATCATCATCATAAATCTCAGGATTTAGAGCATCATACGTGTTAAAGCTGCGCAAAATCCCAGAAAAGTACGGGTTTTTACCCTCTTCCCCCGTTACAGGTTTTCGCAGTTTTCACCCACACCATAGAAGCTATCCAATTAAAACTTGGTATGTATATGTAGTTATACATAGTGTTACTGGGCATGTGTGATGAGAAAATCATCAAGATCGAATAGCAACTTTAAAAGATACATATATCTAATAAAATGCTAAATGTAGACCCCTCCTCTATAAAATACAACTTTTTTTTTGTTTTAAAAAAACAATTTTTTTTTATGTTTAATTTTACTATTATTTTTAACAACAACAACTTAAATTAAACTTATTGAAAAATATTAATACAACTTGAAATTTACAATTAAGTCTATGTTTTTATAAATTTAATATTAACATAAACCTATTGACGAGGTCTACCGGATATAACCCTCGTAATCTCCTTTGCGCCTTGCCAAAGGGTTTTCATAGTTTTGAAGGCGCAGCTTGCACTGCGCGGCTTGCTCTTTTGAGACATCCTTAACTTTAGGCACATCTAGGTCAATCTCTATATCCGCAGTTCGCATGAGCCAGGGGGCACCAGTTAGTATGCGAAGGATTTATGTTTGCAGGATTCGAATTTTTTGCAAATGGGTTTTTGCAGCAATTCCATAAACTTGCAATCCATATCGCTAGCCAGGAGCTATGCACGACTTTTAGATGGTCACCTTGTTTTTTAGGGATAGCTTTTTGCTGGTTAGGAGCATTCAGAGCATGCAAATTTTGTTTTTAAGGCAGGTCGTGACGGTGGAGATGTGTTTTCCGAAGGTCAGACACCTGTCTAAGTGTACACCCAAGTACTTATAACTGCAGTGATGCTCCAGTAGTTGGTCCTGCCACAAGACCCCAGGGCAGAGATCCTTACGCAGTGTGTACGTAAAATTGGCGCACTTGCTTGCATTTATGCCTATGTTCCAGCGCTTAGACCACATTTCAAAGCTTGGCAAGTAATGCTGTATGACATCCTTTGCTTCATATACACAATTGTTTCTGGCCAGGATGGCCGTGTCGTCAGCATACGTGGCGATGAGCAGGTCCTGTGCTTCCTGTAGCCGATTCCAGAGCCAGTAGGCATGTCGTTTGTGAAGAGGGTGTAAACTGTGGGCTCCAAAACACGTCGCTGTGGCACCTCAGCTCGGATGGCCCTGACTGTATACTCAACACCAATCAGCACCGTTCCGTCAAGTAACTACGCACTATCCATAGAAGTTAAGACGGCAACAGAGGCTCGACTTTACAGAGGAGACCATTATCCCAATACGCTGACACCAGATACTCCTTCGCTTCGAAGCTTATTTGCTATCCTATGCAATTGTTCTTTTGTTCCATGCGACTTTCGGAAACCAAATTGAAAAGAGGGGACTTTTTCTTTTATGCTTTTTATGGACAACAAACGAGTCAGCAGGCAGCGTTTAAATAGTTTGGCAACCGTGGGCAGCAAGCTTATGGGTCTGTATGAGCCCAGGGAGGAAGGACTTTTTCCAGTGATGGGAGCGACAGGAGGACGTTACTGCTCTGGGCTGTCGAGTACAATCTGGCACTAAAATAAAACAGAATTTCAGTTTTTATTCAAATGTTAAGATTAACATTTATGTTAACAAAATGTGGTACGTAGATTCATCATCATCTGCATCAAATTAGTTTTTTTTTAAATTTCTTCCCGACCTACAAAAAGGTTATATCAAGGTTATTTTGTGCTAATAATAAATAAAGGAATTAAATAGATCGAACCCCTATGTCATGAAGCTCGCATAGAAATGATTGGCTTAAGCCAAAATTTACTGAACATTTAGTCTCTTAAAAGGTGCCGACTGGAAATGACGCTTCAATTGTTCCGTTCTGAAACGGGAGTTAGCTAAGTCAGTTGATTGGACCCGTGTGCGTTGGCTCTTTAATAGCCTGACATATTTCTGGGAAAGATCTCTGATATGGTCTGAGGTAAGGGTTGGACTAAGGTGTCATGCGACCCGTGCCGAGAGTCAGCCTGGCTGGGGTCCCTTTCAAAATAGCCCAGTCTCTTACGGATCATCCGGATACCTGGCGCCCTCCGGATTAACTAGCCTTACCTGCGTAATGCGGACCTCTGCGCAGGTGGACCACCCTTTCTCCGCCACTCGTGGGAACAAAAATTATGAATCCAAATTATACCTTGAAAAAAAAGGTGGGCGACTCTCCTAAAACGTCGAACGGGAGCAATCCCAAACATACAGCGGAGGCAGTGGCTCAAAAGCCAGGCCAAATCTCGCTTACGGCTGCGAACTGGGTCGAACTTAAGGTTCCATCCCGTACTCGGTGTGGTCGGCACTAATTCGGACGTACCTGTCATCGGGGATGTAAAGCAAAGCAGAAATGCGGCGGAGCCTCCTCTAGTGATGGGTGCTCTGGACGAAATGCCGTCGACCAGCGCTCAGGCACATAAGTTTTCCTACGCGGAGAGAAGACGTGCTAAGCACATCTTGACGTGGCAAAATACATCCCATTCAGAGGGGTGGCAAGGAAGAGTCGAGTGGGCGAAGTCTGTGCTGCCCAACTTCAACCCAGAAAAACCCACACCCGCACGGAAGAATGCACAGCCTAAAAGGCAGCGCTCCCAGGAAGTGCAGGAGCCTATAGCGAAGAGATCAAAGATTCAACAAAATAGATCCTTCGCTGACATTTCTAAGGAAAGGATCCTTATTGGCGTAATCAAACAGGGGAATGGAGATGGCAGGATTCCCAGGGCGCTGGGTGGAAGCAGCCATGGCCATCAAATGCTTCGATATGCTCGAGAAAGATCCCGGCCCCCCCCCCCAGTCTGCAAAGATGTGGGGTGGTACCAGGGAAACGTTAAAGTCATTGCTTGTGACGACGAGCGATCGGTACAGCCGTACAAGGAGGCAATATCGAGCCTAGGCGAGGTTTGCCCGGGAGCGAAGCTCCCGAGAGCAAGAATTTGGTTCCCCTCCACTTTTAAGGAGCCGGAACAAATTCTAAAAATGATCCAGCGCTGCAACCCTCACCTTCCGACTGGCGATTGGAGGGTGGTGAAGGTTGAGAGCTCGGAGGGTCCGACGCCATCATCAAAGTATACAAGTCGGATGGTGCATCTGAGAAAGGCTCTGCCGACAAGCCAGTCGAGCAGGACCTTTCCTCGGAAATCGAGGCTCCCGACTTAGATGGGTATACGTCGCACACTTCAGCCCTCGCAAAGGGTATCTTGGCACTCACACATGACAATGAGGAGTCCCTGGGGGACTTATTGTCGGATGATGAGGATGCTGATGAGACAGTGGTGTAGCGTTTTTCACGAGATGTCCCTAAGACTGCAGATAAACCTCCATCACAGTAAGGCAGCCTCGGCTGCACTTTTACTTCGTCTGGCTGGTGGCGGAGCAGATATAGTCCTGGTGCAGGAACCTTGAATAGTGGGCAACAAGGTTTGCGGCCTACGCTCAAAAGAACTTAAACTTCTCTTTGCAACAAACAAAGGTAAAATTCGTACTTGTATACTTGCTAAAAAGAACCTCAGCATATATTTGCTCCATAGTTACAGTAATGGCGATAACACGGCAGCGAGTCTGGAGTTCCAGTCAACGACAATAAGACTGCTGCCATCTTATATGGCCCACGATCAGCAGGCACCATGGTGAAATCCTCAATTAAATGATCTTCGCTGCAAATGTAGACCACAATTTAACTCAGCAACTCGATGCAATTCAGACGAGGTATGGCTGACCTACAAAACGGACCTTGCTGCTTATAAAAAAGCAATTAGGCGTGCAAAAAGATCATCATGGAGATTTTGCTCCGATATAGAAAGTAACTCCGAAGCCACTAGACTTAGGAAGGTACTTTCCAAATCCAACCAATCTATGGGATACCTCAGAAGGGAAGATGGGTCATGGGCGGACTCCAGCGAAAAATCCCTGAGTATTCTACTAAACACCCATTTTCCGGGATGTACTATAGACAAGCCATCCTATGCTGCTCCTACAGGGGCGATAAAGTCACTAGATTATCTCCTAAGTGATAACAACATAAAATGGGCGGTAAATAGCTTTAAACCGTATAAATCTCCCGGTCTTGACAAAATGTTTCCAGCTCAACTTCAATATGCTGGCCCCATAGCCATAAAATGGCTTCAATATATCTTTAAGGAAGTTGTCAAAACAGGTCAAATTCCTAATAGTTGACTGAAATCAGACATAGTCTTTATACCTAAGGCAAGGAAGGCCTCTCATACTACCCCTAACGATTTTAGACCCATCAGTCTAGCATCCTTTCTTCTTAAAACCTTTGATAGACTCATTGGCCTACATATCAGAACCACTCTAAATCAAGAGCTTATATCTGAATCCCAGCATGCTTACCGAAAGGGCCGATCCACGGTAGTGTCCATGCTAGAGAAATCCCTAGACACAAAAGAATATACCCAAGCCGCCTTCCTGGACATTGAGGGTGCTTTCAATAATGTTGTCCCTCAGGCAATAACGGGAGCACTCACGGAATTAAGAGTTAATGACCAACTGGTGAGACTGATCAGTCGATTGCTCACATGCAGGACCGTTCAGTCATCTCTGTGTCCATCAACTATCTCCAGGTACGTGAGCAGAGGTACTCCTCAAGGAGGGGTACTGCCAGGTCATTGCCTTCGCGGATGACGTTATTAGTTTCACTGGAAAACTTCCTGAAACACTATGTGACCTTATGACGGGTAAACTAAAGCAGCTGTCCGAATGGGCAGCTAGTAGTGGATTAGGTATAAATCCGGAAAAAACAGAAAAACAGTACTCTTCACGTGGAAATACAAAATTCCACGGCTTGTCCCCCCTAAGCTAAATGATTCCAACCTATCTTTCAGTAATAGTACAAAATATCAGGGGATATTACTAGACAGGAAATTGGACTGGCACCTAAACACTCTTGAGCGCACCAAAAAGGCAGCGATAGCACTATATTCCTGTAAGAAAACCATAGGCCTAAAGTAGGGCATATCTCCCAAAATAGTTATATGGCTCTATTCAGCGATAATAAGATCCATCCTCCTATATGGAGTTCTAGTGTGGTGGCCAGCTTTGTAAAAACAAACCACCCTAAGGCAACTCAATAAAATACAACGGCTGGCCGAGTTGTGCATCACAGAGGCGGCTCGTACCATGCCAAACGTGGCCATGGATGCTATTTTAAACATTAAACCTTTGAATCTCGCAGGAGAGGAGTCTGCTCTATTGTCGGCAATACGCTTGAGAGATTCAAACATATAAAACAATTTTAGCTTCGGTCACTCCTCCATAATAACGAGGAACATGTCCGTCCCACTTAAAACTGACTACTGTGTATCGGTAGAATTTTTCCGTTCACCTTTTAACATTCTCATCCCAGGTAGGGAAGAATGGTCCCTTGGTACTCCCGGACCTATTGATGCCTCCAACTTCTTCACTGACGGATCCAAGTTAAATGATCGGGTTGGAGGTGGGGTCTTTTCGGAGGAATTAAATATAAGACACAGTTTTAGACTTCCGGATCACTGCAGTGTGTTCCAGGCGGAAGCTATTGCAATAAATAGAGCACTAATGTACCTAAAGAACTCGGGTAGCTCTTTGAGAAATGTTAACATATACAGTGATAGCCAAGCGGCCATTAAATCAATTAGTTCAATGTCGTCAAATTCGATATCTGTAACAAACTTTCGCATGTCTCTGCACGAGGTGGCCCAACAGTTCGTTATAAGCCTGATATGGGTACCAGGACATCGGGGTATTGAGGGTAACTGCATACCTGACGAGCTTGCCAGACAGGGTACTATCGCTCTGTCTCCCCTAGAAGGAGACGGCGCGAGTATGCCTATGGCCACATGTAAGCTTCATATTAGAAATTGCTTCGATCATAAATCCATGGAAAATTGGATTAATGTGACTAATTGCCGGGTAGTCAAACAAACTTGGCCTAAAATAAATAAAAAACGTACAGTGGAACTCTGCTCTCTGAACAGGGAGTGGTGTTCTATGGTTGTACGTGCCATCACGGGACACTGGCTGATCGGCGCTCATGCAGCCCGGCTCCGGGTCCCTTATAATGATTTCTGCAGGAGCTGCTGGGACGAAGAAGAGGTTGAAGCGGTGGAGCATTTCTTCTGCTCTTGTCCGGCTCTCTGCAGGCGTAGATTTGAACATTTAGGCAGTTACTTCCTAGATAGTATTGCAAATCTTTCCGAAATAAGACCCAGAAAGATTGCAGACTTTATTGCTGCATCGGGGTGGTCTACTTTCTGATTCTGTTTTTGGATCTGAGGTTTAACGGGGAAGGAGTGAAAATGAGATCCTACGGTAGTACAACGGGCCGAAACATGACCTAAGTGTGCCAGGCTGTTAGCTTGGCAGCCGTTCTAACGTAGCCTAACCTAGTCTCTTAAAAACCACAGAAAAAGACCGATTACGGCATATAGCGTTAGGTGCACCAAAACATATAAAACCTGATTTATCAAAGCAATGTCCGATTGGTTGAAACACCGTGTAAGTAGATACGTCGAAAACTCTAATCAAAATTTCATCAAAGAGAAATGGTAAATAAATTCTTTCACCGTTGGACTCCATAATAAAATTTGATAACAAAACTGATTAAATATTAAGGAAGGGGGTGCGAAGGCGGTAGCATACACTACTCACTCCAAAAAGTCGACGTTCCAATTTTGGGACAAGACTTTTGCGAACAAGCCTATGTTTCTTTTGCTGTGACTGATCGCATGTTCTGCGCCTCCGCAGGAAAAGATGCTTGTCAAGGTGACTCTGGCGGTCCGTTGGTCTTTAAAGGGTCACTTTTAGGCATTGTATCCTGGGGCAAAGGCTGTGCGCGCCCATTTTATCCCGGCGTTTATACATCAGTTGTAAATCCAGACATTAAGAATTGGATAAATGAAGTTTAAGAGTGTGACGAATACGATGCATTGCATATCATAAAAATATTGATTGTCCAATAAATTTTGGTTGATTGTATTTATACAATCGAGCTATAAGGTTTAGTCTTATGTTTTTACTAGAAGTCGCGCGTGAAGCAGAGAAGTCTGGAGGAAAGCTTTAAATTAGACCGTAGCCTGGTAACGGGTTGTTATAGCCAGTTAAAAAGAAGACCTTCAAGTTTGTATGGTAATAATTCACATATTGCTAGTGTAGTACGCGGTTTCTATTGCTTTATCCTTGGGCCGCTGTACTCTGTCCATGCCTGATGGACGCATTGTAGTCGGTGAGAATGCCAATTTTAGTGACTATCCTCATCAGGTTTCCATTCGTTATTCTGGCCACCATATCCGTGAAGGCATTATTATGAAGAAAGTCATATTGTCGCTGACCAGGTGCCTAGTGCCCCGGTGCTCAGCGTTACTGCTGTTTCAAACAGTCGTCGTACATGAAGATTAAAACAAAAACACTTAGGGTTATGATGTAGCTATATTGGTTCTTAATGGCGATTGAGATTAATTGAAACGTAATAAAAAAGTATAGCACAACCCGGTCAACAGCCTATTCCCACAACTGAAGTAACCGTAACTGGTTCGGGCGGGAGCATTCAACCAGAATCTGATAGTTTTGGATAAATATTTTTTTTTATTTTCAAAGATGCTTGACTCAGTGACTACGGAGGTGCTTTAATCCAAGAGTCTTTCTACCTCTGCGAGTTTGTATAGAATTAACAGAAGTTTAAAACACTTTGTACGCAAAAACAATATGTTTTTTTATAATAATTTTTTTATAAAGCACATCTTGCCGATAGCATTTGTATTATTGAATTACGTCTAATACCCGCTTATAAAACTGCTCAGATAAGCAAGTTTTTTTGCACTTAAAAGATAGCGGCTAAACTAAAACAAATAACTCGCTTATCTGGAACAGAAGTTTTGTGTTCGTTTATAGCGCATTAGAGTTTTGCCAGTGTTTTAGAAATCCATTCCTTAAAGCTTGCAACAAATGTGTAAACCGTTGGATAGTCAGGTCTGCCACAACCACGTCCCCAGGAGACCAAGCCCACTAGTTGCTCATCAATGACCAAGGGTCCACCGGTATCACCTTGGCAGGAGTCGCTGCCGCCATGTTGCAAATTGCCAGCGCAGACCATGCGATCTGTGATTTCACTTGAACCATACACATTGCCGCACTGCTGCTGATCTACTATCGGCACTTGCACATGCTCCAGCTGATAACTGGAAGGGCCCCATTCTTCACGATAGCCCCAACCAGCCACTGTAGCAATACGTCCAGCAGCCGGACGTGATGCTCGTATTCCTATGGGACGCACACCGTACTGTTCAAAATTTAGAGGTGATTGCAGTTTGAGTAAGCCTATATCATAATCTGCGCTGCGATATTCAAATTGCTCATTGTACTTCCACTCTGAGACAGGATATATGAGACCATCAGTGCCGTTGCGCGTTCTGGCGCCTACAACAGCCATTATTTTGGTGCCCACGGGCAGGTTCCACAAACATTGCGCAGCAGTTAAAATCACAGTTTCGTTATAAATGACGCCGGCGCATTCGTGCAGATAGCCAAGCTCTTCACGCTCACTGCGTCGGTAGCGTAGGGATACAATATACGGATGACGCGCAATATCCACAGTAGTACCGCCTATAATTCTACCATCCGGATGTTGCTCGGCTAGCGCTATAACTGCGAAACTAAGTAGCTGGAGAATGAGCTTAACGCGCATTTTGCGTGCGTTCCGTTTGAATGAACGTGCCAAATCAGACTGATTGTAAATTATATTAGGGAAGGGCACATTTGCAATAACTTAAACATATTTTCTGATTAGCGTAATTATTTAAGCTTGTTCAGATAACGATACAGGGTAATCAAAACGATTTTTTCAACGTTACGCTCTTTTGATTGTCGATTTTAGTGGATAACCCAGGTGGTCGAAAAGCTCTGCCTTTCAACGAAACGATCGGTTGTTATCAGTTGTGCAATTGATGTTAGGTAGGTTGAGCCTACTACAGTTACTGCTATTAGTACTTCGCTTTAGGATTCTGTCGAGTTTCTTCTTTTAGCGAGTTAAGCTTATCTGAAACATTTATTCGCTGCACAAGTGGATAAATAAATACCATTATTTTTAAATTTTAATCTATGGTTAAAACTGTTCATGAGAAGCATTCACACAAAATTAAAATATTTTAATTTCGACATAAATGTTAACTACCAATGTAACAAAAACTATAAATGTTAACAGACTTCTTATGTTAAGACCAGCTTAACAGATGATATGTGAAGAAACCTTTTTCAACACAAGCATAACATAATGTTAAGTTAGCATACACAACCCACTAACACCAGTGTTGCCAATTAATCTTTTTTCCGCGAGGTCTACCGTTAATTCCAGTTTTTATTGAAAATATGTTTAGCTTATTGCAGCATTATTTTAGGTAACCAAATAAAAATTAAAATACGTGTGAAGTCAACGGAATATATTGTAGACATCAAGTGGACCCTCAGCTGTCAACATTTAATTACACTGTGCAATAGCCAAAATGGTGGCGGGGTGATTGCATTTCAGGGCGATTGTGCTAGCCAAGTTAAGCAAAAATCTCTAAAGGAGCTTAGGTTCACAGGCCAAACTTTTTTCCATGACCTTTTTTATACTTTTCTTATCTTGTTTCATATTTGAGTCTATATTTAAAATTCATTTGATATTCTTAGCCAAGGTATCGCTGGAAAGGTAATTGAATACCCAAAATGATGTCCTTTTTATGTAGAATTTATAGTTTATGTGTATGCAAGCTGCCAATTGTGAACGATAGGTTTGATCGAGAAACGCTCTATTAAAGAATTATTGCAATAGGTGAAGAAACCTTCAATGGATAATTAAATTGGGTCAGATTCGTAGAGGATAAAGTTGGCATATTTCAAGTTCTAAGGCACATTCTGCCAAAAAATGCAATTCTTCGTGGTGGCCGTTAGAGCATACTTTTTTGCGTAAAATGATTTATTTTAATTTAGGAGGATAATTTTATATGAAGCACCATTTTAAATTTGTTGTTTTATTCACAAAGTTATAAATATTATTGTGAATTAAAGCAAAGTTTAGTAGTCCTTTAGTTTCTAAAGGAACAAATACTTACTTACTTAACTGGCTATAACAACCCGTTACCGGGTTACGGCCTGATGTAGAGCTCTCCTCTAGGCGTCTCTGCTTTGCGCGCGCCTTCTCAAATTGGTGATACCAAAGGTAGCTAGTTTACCCTCTACCTGGTCCTTCCAACAGAGACATGGTCTGCCCTTTCGTAGCTTCCCTTCGACAACCGCATTGAAGAACTTTCTCGCAGGAGCTTCTTCATCCAAACGCACAACATGACCTACCCAGCGGAGCCGCTGGATTTTAATGCGCTTAGCTATGTAAATGTCGCCGTTGAGCTCATAGAGTTCGTCGTTCCATCGGGTACATTAGTCGACTTGAAATTGAAATTGTTAGCTTTTATTTAAGTCTATTTTTAATTGTAAGCTTAAAAAAAAGTTAACAACATGTACAAACACTAGCCCCGATATCGAACTATCTCTTTTCTTTGCATTGATAACTAGCTATTGCCTTTGGCGAAAGCGCAGAGCAGCCTTGTTCCGTTCTAGTTTATTTTTTGTAGCATACTTTCAGGAATTCGATTCAGCCAAGCAGCATGTAACATTCTTATCTAGCTTTAGGTCATAAAACATCTAATCGCCAATTTTACCTTGAAATGCACGCTGATTTCAAGCCAAAGTACCTCGATAAGAAACATAGAGAAAAACCCAACGTATATGGCTTAAAAAAGATTTTATTTCACATGTGTGTGCTTTGCAGCTAGAACTTCACTTAAGGTAGCTGCACCTTTGACTTGATCCAGCCCAAAAGATTAGCTACGTTGGCATAAACACCAGGATAATCCGGATCGGCGCATCCATAGCCCCAGGAGACTACACCATGCAATAGATCATGCACAACTAAAGGACCACCTGAGTCACCTTGGCAGGCATCCTTGCCACCCTCACCGCGTATACCTGCACATAGCATCGAATCCGTTATCATACCAGCTCCATAATCTTTCTCGCAGAGCTCATTGCCCACAATGGGCACATCAACAGCCAACAATGTATCTGAAGCATAGCCACCAGAGCTGGTAGTACCCCAGCCGGTGATAGTACTTATGGCGCCATCCAAGGGCACACGCTCCGCCAGCTTAATAGCTTTAATGGTAAGATTGTTCAAAGGCAAAGCTGGCTCCAGTATAAGTAGTGCAACATCATTTTCGTAAGTTGAGGGATTGTAATACTCATGCATAATGATCTCCTTGACATTTACAATGACGCCATCGGTTCCTTGGCGCAAGTTAGTGCCTGCCACCACTTTATATTGACTGGGCACGGTGGCGATCACGCAATGCGCTGCGGTCAAGATCTTATCTTTGTCAATAACGGAGCCTCCACAGCGGTGCGAGTATGGATAGGTGGGAGCCAACAAAGGTTTGTACCGCAGGGAAATCTGATGCGGATAAGAGCGTATGTCAGTCTCATGGCCACCAACAATGCGTTGTTGTTCGTTGGAATCCCTTTGATCACTTAGCGGCTGTCCCAAGGTTACTTGGAGCAACGCCAGAGCGAGCAGTAACAGGAGCAGCACGCGTGGCATTTTGTAGACAACTTTCGAAAGACTGAAATAGTTAAGGCCTGGCCAAGAGACGACCGGCCCGGTCAGCTTGTAAAATTTCTTATCGGTATCAATAACTACTCTAAAACTTTACTGCACAGACATGCTATGTAATTATTATTGCTTATTGGCGATAAAGTCAGCTGTTTGTTATCAAGGTAAGGATCATATATTTTATTGATAGATAGGCCGCACTATATTACCCATAAGTGGCACGCTGCTGCGCAATCCATTCTAAGAAACGATTAACATTCGTGTAAACTCCAGGATAGTCACTAGGTGCACAACCAAAGCCCCAGGACACCAGTCCAGCCAGCTTTGCTTCGACTACCATAGGACCACCGGAATCGCCCGAACAAGCATCTTTTCCATCTGTACCTGCACATAGCATAGCCGGAGTTATGGGTCGCCAATAGTAGGCCGTTTGGCACTGCTCAGTGCCCACTAACGGCACAGTTACCTGTTGCAGCTGTGTGGCGGCCAGCCCATCCTCTGCTGTTAAGCCCCATCCGTAAACTCTTGCCATGGCGCCTGCTGGCGGTGCTTCGCTGGCCAGCTCTATTGCCGCTATCTTTTCATGCGTTAGCGGCAATGGTGGATCCAAAAACACCAGCGCTATATCGTTGTCGGTTATGCTTGCATTGTACAGCTCGTGTGGTACTAGTTGTTTAACGCGTGTCACTACACCATCCATGCCCGTGCGAGTCTCCGTGCCGGCCACCAGCAGAAAATCTTCGGCTAAACGTTGGTATATGCAGTGTGCTGCTGTGAGAATGGTGCGCTCATCCAGCAGACTGCCACCACAGGAGTGCACATAGGCGCTAGCTTTGCTGCCACGGTGCCTCAGGGATACCTGATGTGGCGCATAGCGCGCTTTTATATCGCTGCCACCCACTATATGGGTATCGATGCTGCTACCCCATACCAGGCTGAGGGTAACCAACAACACGTTGGTACACAAAATGTTGACCATTCTCTGGAGTTGTCTAAGTATCGTTTGACAAGCCAATCAGACACTGACCAGCAAATCAGTCAAAAGCTTGCCTCTAATCGTGAGTAAATTGGCCATTAAATTAGTTACCAAAGGGTTCGATTAGATTATCGCTAAATGTGTATTGTTGAGCTTTGCAGTGAGAACTTTTGAGAACGCCATATAATTCTCTCTTAAAACTAGCGATTCCCAATTTTGACTTTTTTTTTGCCAGCAATAAGTGTTTTATTCGGATTTTTAAACAAAAACTATTTTTCATATCAAACGCAAAATTGTCAACGCTCTCAAAGATATTTCAAGCGCAACAGCAAACTATTGTTTTGAGATTATTAGAGTAAATAAAATTAAATAGCTGATTTTATAAAGCGCAAACACCAAAATTAAGATTGTTTTTGATTTTGCATTGCTGGAACAGCACTACAGCTTTTGACAGCGAAACTTTACAGAAACTTAAAGCTAAATGTGTTGAAGATAGGCTAAATTCGCTTAATATTCATGAAAGCTTTAAGAAAAGCTTTTCCACCATTTCGTATAAAAAGTTCGCCTAAAGTTTGGCATTCAATATTTCTTAAAGTAGATCCACACTATCGAAATTATCAATAAAATACACCTAATAACACCCATAAGATTTTATGATGTTTATTTTAATCATTTTTATAATACTGACTCTTATTCTCCATTGTCGATATCCGACATTACTGAGGAAAATCCAATATTTTCGATGTGCCCATTTAACAATTCAGTTTATGGTAGTAGCTATTCTTATATTAATTCGACTAAAGGCATGATTATATATTTATAAGCAAAACATTTATTCGCCCTAAACTCTAATATTTTTATTATAATAATGCCATATTTCCGTATCTTCGTTTTTCCATATCTCAACTTCCACATATGTACATCTACGTCTTTCTCTTTGCCTTACAATTGAACTTCGTCTGTCTCGTCGCCTTCGCCTTTTTTTCTCTTCCTTTTCTTCTCCATCTTCCTCTTGGTCCTCCTAAATTTATTTAACTAATCTTTAGGAACACAAAAACCTGGTGCCCTATAACCTATAATTCTCTTATATTTAATAACACTAGGCAACACATTTGGACTCAATTAAACGCCTATGGCTAAAACATACCTTTTCCGGTCAATTTTGAATTTGAACTTTGTAATAGCGATATTTCGTTTCCTTCTAGATAATAAAAGGTATGTTTTTTTATTTAGACCAATTTCGTCTAAAAAACATTGGTTTGATATTAAATTACATTCAATTCGAGTTACAATTCATCTCGATCTGTAGTAAGATTTCCAAGTAATATGAGATTTGCTGAGATCGCAACTCTCGAAATCTCGAATTTTTTGAAATAGCGATAATTCGAAAACTGTGCTAGAAAATCCAAAATGGTTTGCGGATTCGAAATCAGCGACCCAATATTGACCGGAAATGGTCGACATAGGCTTTTTGTTGTTGCATAGTGTAATCAAAGGGTCTTAGGACTGATAACTGTGTACTTCTTATACCTTCTAAAAGAATAACCCTTATATAGCGATGCAATTAAATATAAACATTTTTAAAATAGTTATACCCTGTACACAAAGTGTAAAAGGGTATTATTTTAGTCTCAGCGCGCCATCGTGTAGTCTTAACTGACTATAAAGTATATCAGGTCTTATTAGGAATTTATAAAAAAATTATGCATATCAATTAATACACTTGGAGAAACCAACTTTATTGACGCACATTAAAAGATTACGACCAGAGCTTAGATCATAAGAGCTGTATTAATCACCCAATCGCGGAATACGGCAACATCAGTATAAACACCTGGGTACTCCACTTCTGCGCAACCACCACCCCAGGAGACCACACCAAGTTCACCACCAGATATCAATGGCCCGCCAGAATCGCCGCTGCAAGAATCCTTACCCAAATCGGTAGCGCAGATCATAACGGGCGTAACTTCGTTACCGTAATTATAAATGGATGAAGCGCACTCTGACTGGCTGACAATATGAAGCTCTACATATTGCAGTGTATCAGTTACGATGAAGGAATTAGAAAAGGTAACGCCCCAACCGGATACATAAGCTTTAGAACCATGACCTGGTGTCTGCTTAGCCAAAGCAATGGGCTTGATGTTGGAACTATAAGCAAGTGATGTCTTTAGTCGAAGTAGCGCAATATCATTGACTACAATGTCGGGGTCATAGGCCTCATGAATCTTAAAAGCAGAAACCTCCAAAAGTAGACCACCAGTTTTCCATTCGCTAGACCCAGCTCGGACTCTTACTTCAGCTGCATCCGTTAAGTCTTCCACACAGTGAGCAGCAGTAACGATTAATATTGGCGGAGTAAATGGAACCACCGCATACGTGACGGCCCTCAATAATCAGCGAAACTTGCCAAGGAAATTGGCTGATTGTTGTGGTTGTACCTCCGATTATGCGGCCATCCAGCTGAGACAGCGATGACCCAAAAGCGCATGCAATCAACGAACAAAAGACTACAAATTGGAACATTATAATAAATGTTTAACGAATGGTGGCAATTTTGCATGCAAAAGCTGTTTTTATAGGAGCGTATTGGTTTACGCTCGAAAACTTAAGGGCTGCATAGGTACTTCACTAACAAGTGGCGGATGATGAAGTATCGCAGCAAATAATAGTTATTTCGAGTATCTTAAGAGACACCGTATATATCGATTTTAAACTTTTATAACTCTTCTTATATGTACAATTCGTACTATCTACACAATCAATCTAAAAATGATAGCCCCATATAGGGGGCTACGCTCCCTACTCACTTAGCTATTAGTAAAGCGTAGTTTTTTTTTCTCTTCAAGGTCGCTCTATTGGTTTAAAAATTGACATTTGAGGTAATCTTTATTTGCATTATATTTGAGTATTCGATGTAACGAAAAACATTCTTACTTTGGTCAATTTTTAAAAGTAACTTATCCTAACTTAAAAACAGCTTATATTAAATTGCATTATAAATATTTAATACATCGCACCAATTCGTCATAAAACTGAATAATTGAAGCAAGAGGTTTACGGAGACATCAGCGTATTCGCTGCATCAACTATCCAGCTGCGAAGTACAGCTACATTCGTGTAAACACCTGGATCTTCACCGAGGCAGCCGAAACCCCATGAGACAACACCAACTAATTCGCCATTGGCAATCATAGGACCTCCCGAATCGCCGTAACAAGAATCCTTGTCCTCAGCAAAAGCGCAGATCATAGAATTCGTAATCCATCCGTCCATGTCGTAGGCGTCGGAAGCGCATTCTTCTTGGCTGATAATTTCCAAATCAACCTGTTGCAGTTGTTCTTCTAATTTACTTGCGGTAGGATCGGCAACGCCCCAACCCGTAACAGTTGCTACCGTGCCACTGTCAGGAGCTACGGTAGCCAAAGCAATGGGCCTAATGTTCGAACTGTATGCCAATGAGGAACTTATACGAAGTACAGCAATATCATTGTTCAGTGTTCTATTGTTGAATTGCTCGTGAACCTTAATGGCAGATACTTTAAGCAAAACACCACCAGAGTTCCATGTGGTGGAACCAGCGCGCACTTTAAACTCGGTGGGCTTGGCATTCTGCAAACAATGAGCAGCGGTCACGATGATATTGGAGGAGTAAATAGTGCCACCGCAGCAGTGGTAACTGCCACAATGCAAAGATATTTGCCAAGGATATTGAGTAATGGTAGTTGCTGAGCCTCCAATAATGCGACCATCCAGCTGTGCGAAGCTCCTAAGTGGTACAGTACCACACAAAATGCAACCAAAGACTAACAGCAAAATTGCGAAATTAAACATATCGTAAAAACTAAGAAAATGCTGTCTCTGTTTTTACAATTATTGCTTTTATAGGGAATTCAATCATAAAAATTACATTTTATTGTTTGTCAAATAACAAGAAGTAGCACTGAGGTTTTATTTACTAATATTTACTTACTAAAGGTGATTAATAGTACTTAACTGCAAAATAGTTTGGTATTGATATAAAACCGAAATCAGACGTTATACCAAAGGCAACACAAACACTTGTGTGTTTCTATTGTCTTTGGTTATACCCTGTACGCAAAGTGTAAAAGGGTATTATAGATTTGTGCAATGTATGTAACACGCAGAAGGCGGCGTGGCAGACCATATGTTCCAATGGCAAAAATGGTCAAGAGCAATACTCGAGTCGATATAGACATGTCCGTCTGTTCTACCTGTCTGTCCGTGTGGTCGCATCGTTCTCGGAGACTATAAAATCTAGGGTAAAAATTTGTTTACCAAAAGATGCGCATTTTACCTATTCAGTGCAAATTTGTCGAATTATGTCGATATCTCACCCCTTCCCCCATGACAGATTTGAACGGTTTTAGCCTAAACCATAAAAGCTATCCAATTGAAACTTGGCACAGTTATGCACACTGTTACTATGCATGTGTATTGTAAAAATGATTCATATCGAAAAATAACTTTAGAAGATATAGCTAATAATGTGCCAATTTTAGACCCCCTCTGCTATGAACTGTAAGAGAATTTCGCTTTTTACCCCCCTCAACCGCAGCTCGGATTTGCAGCCCTGCATTCAATTCTATTATAAATTTATCTCTCTAACATATTGATTGATTGATAGGTTTGTCACTTGAACTTTTCAAGTAGCTATTGTTTACTTTAGCCTTATCTATAGTTTTGCATGCTTTTTTAATCTTTTACTTATTTTTTTATTTATAAAATTTTACAATTTGTCAGACTTATCATCAAAATTTTTATAAACAAACAAGAGGCTAAACTCTTATTAAACGAAAACTAAAACGTTCAACGTAAAAGAGATAGCTGTTATACTAGCGGGTTGTTATAGGAGCATGTAGCTATTATATCTGTTAGCTGTTATACCTGTTATACTAAAATAGATAGCTGTTATCAGTAGCAATTTAAAACCTACAATGGTCAGACCATCTAAAAATTTAAATTCCACGAAATTTGTTTTTTTAATAGGTTATTCGCCTAAGCTATATTAAAGATTTGTGCGATCCAAGATGACTCATTTTAAAGGCATTATCTTTTTCATTATTCATCCCTAATTTGATTATATTCTTTCAAAGACCTTTGTTTAGCTATTGCGCTTTTTCAATAGCTTTAGTAATAGTGTGCTAACTAATTTTTATAAAGCAACAAACTTTTGTTTAACCTTTAATTGGCTTAGATTTATATTTATTGTGTTTATGCCGCGGGGGCCGATCTACAGTTGTTTAGTTCTTATATGTTATATGTTTAATATTGATGCTTATGTACTACAAGTAAGACAATATAAAACTTCTAAGCAAGCAATCCGATTGACCGTGTCGAAGTGAAGCGAAATGGCAAAAGAAGTGAGAGTCGCAGTTTGACGACAGTTGCAGCTCAAGGCATGCAGAATACATTACAAAATGAGAGCAAAGTGGATGCTATTCATGTTTCAGTTATGTTAGCTGACTTAATTATCTAATGCTCGGTTAGCATGGAGGCTGCTGTGCGGGCTTTGCTGGCTGCAAAACCAAACAACCTCATCAACATAAGTTTTAATGTGAGATATTTGTTCCTGGCGCAGGACAATGGCGGCCCTACGGTCAATATTTCCAAACCAAATCCGGGTGAAACTTACCCAGAAATGATTAAAATAACAGAGACTCATAAATGTAACTTAAGCTAATCTTATCGACATACCTTTAAAGTGTCGGCTTATCTTGATGATTTGATGACGTGAACGTTCAAGTTATAAGTTCGTCTACGCTCTATCAGCTGTCAGAACACATGATAATATTGATGAGTGGTTTTTGCCACACTCCCCACTTATGTTGATAACATGACGAGCATGAGAAGTAAAATAGTTCAAACACTTTATATCCTCTTGAACTTAACCTGAAGAAGAAGAGTGGGTTTTTCCTGTAACAATCGCATGTGACGGAAAATCGTTAGCGACTTTCTACTCAAAATATTGCATGTTCGGAAAGATAATTGGCAGCGAAATTCCTGACAGAAACGACTGGCTCATTATACTCTCTACACAAAGTGTAAAAGATTATAGATTTGTGCAATGTATGTGTATGGCAGACCATATGTTTCATGGGAAAAATGGTCAGGAGCAATAGTCGGCGATATAGAAATGTCCGTCTGTCTGTCCGTGTTGTCGCCCCCTTCTCGGAGACTATAAGCTATAAGCTGTTGCTAGAGCAACAATTTGTTCACCCAAAGATGCGCATTATACCTATTCAGTGCAATTTTGTCAAATTATGTCGATATCTCACCCCCTTCCCCCGTGACAGCTTTTCGCGTTTTTAGGGGATACAGACCACACCATAAAAGCTAGCCAATTGAAACTCAGCACAGTTACGCACGCTTGCATGTGTAAAAAGTGTAAAAATGATACATATCGGGTAAGAACTTTAGAATATATAGCTAATAATGTGCCAATTTTAGGCCCCCTCTCCTATGAACTGAAACAGAATTTCATTTCTTACAGAAAGGATAAAGTTAAAATTTATGTTAACCAAATGTGGTACGTTAGGCTTAAAAACCAAACATTTTTGACCGCACCATCCCCCTACCACCGTAGTACAGTTACCATTATAAAGCCCAAACCCTTCAACGCATCGATACAAAAATTTGCATGAAATTTGATTTTTATGGAAAAAGTGGGTACAGGTATCTGCATCAAATTTTTTTTAATAATGTAACACTCCTAAATATTTTGAACTGAATATTTATTGCAAATGTAGTAGGCATATAAATCCATATATACTCCGAGTTTTACACTGTACGCGCTGCATTGACCACCCAGGTACGCAAATCGGCAACATTCGAATAAATATTTGGATATGCCACAGACGCACATTCGATTCCCCAGGAGTAAACACCAACCAACAGGCCTCCGGACACCAATGGAGCACCTGAATCCTTAAAGCATGCACCCTTACCCTCAGCTGTAGCGCAAATCATAGTAGGTAGCACACTGTCTCCATAACTGTGGCTATCGGAAGCGCAATCCGTGAGACTTATAATATTCACCTTAGCCGATTGCAATATATTTGGCTGTTGAGCTGCGCCACTTTTAGTGGAGCCCCAACCCGTCACGGTGGCTATAGCTCCACTAACAGGAGTTTCTTTAGCCAAAGTAATAGGCTGAATTGTCGTTCCAAATCGCAGGGCGGTTTTTAAACGCATCACAGCTATATTGTTGGCTAATGTTGATGGTGTGTAATGCTCGTGTAGCTTATAAGCAGCAACATCCACTAAAACTCCGCCGGATCTCCAGTCACTGGAGCCTACGCGTACCTGCATCTCAGTAGGATAGGCGAAGATCATTAGATTTGCTACTGTTATAATAATATTGGGGGAGTAAATAGTTCCACCGCAGAGAAACGAACCTCTAGCGAATACAGCAGCTTGCCAGGGGGAACTGTCGATGGTGGTAGTATTGCCACCAACAATACGGCCATCCGGTTTGGAGAGAGCCGCGTCAAAGGTGCAGCCTAAAATCGACAACAACATGAGGTACTTGTACATTTTGAAGGTACCGAAATAGTGTTCACATAACTGTGTTTGATTGGAGCTTTTATAGCGGTAAATGCATATTTGATATCGGAATAAGGGCTTAAGAGAGTTAATTTACAAGTGGCGACTGCGGGCATGATAAGGAAATTTTAATTTACAAGTGTGTGAACTTTTTTTTATCAAGAAACGGTGTTTTGTTGAAAATTATTTCTTTTTAATCTTAATATATAAATCTGGAGAACCATTGAACAAAATGATTACATATTCGGACCATATATTCGTTTGGTCTGCAGAAGGGTTTCTTTCCAGTTTATGTCCGGTAGGTGGAGAGGATAAGCAATATTCTTAAGCGACGTAATAATAATAATATATATTATTTAAGCTTATATAGTAGTACTAGTAGTAGTAAGTAGGCTAGCATCTGAATGTGTTTACAATTCACAACTATGATTAGGTAAACATTTTACTCTGAAATTTAATTTGGAGATGTTCCAGAAGAGGAAACATGGACAGAAGTACTCGAGATAGTGGTTCAAGAAAATTCAACACCAGAACAACGTATATCAAGTATTTAAGATCTTGCAAATCGTTTGGCTGCAATGAGTACTGTACAAACTCCTGCATATCGAGCTCAAAACTTGCAGGGGACAAGAATAACTGGGAGGCAACGCATAACAGACACTTATTCTGATTCAGACTGTGATTCCAAAATTAACAGTGGCGAATGAATTCAAGGCATGTCTCAAGTCATCATATTTGTGGCGATACGTGAAAAAAATACCATTGTATATTAATATGCGATTGTTCCTCCAAGAAGATATAGCCGCATAAGTTTTCTCTAAAGAAATGTATCCACATGCCATTTTACAATTCATTTTAACGAAATATGAACTAATTTGTCACTAACGGTTATCCGAACTTTGATGGAAACTATTTTGACAATGAATTAAATTAGACGATTCAAAATCAAAATATTCGATCGCGTTGAAAACGAAGACGAACTCGTCAATTATCCAGTATAATTCCTAAATTCTTTGGATTTGCCTGGAATGCCAACTCTTCATTTGCGTCTTAAATTTGGATCTGCAATCAATATGCTACGAAATCTTAATTCCCCAAAACTATGCAATGGAACCCGACTGATTGTAACAAAGCTTAGGAACAAAGAGTGGAATCGTGAATTTATTTAATCAAAAAATCTATTGGCAAAACGAAGTTTGTCAGCCAGCTAGTTATCTATTGAATAGTTTGAAATATGTATGGGTTCCAACTTGGAACTACGAATGCTGTAGTCACGACCAACGAGCGGAGGGTATAGAATAACTTTTCCCACTTATTGTCATAGGTACTTGTTGATATCCGGCATGAGCCAGACAAAAAGAAAATATAATATTACGGTACTCTTGTAACAACTTGAAGTGATTAAAACTACGTAGTCTTTGGATATTTTTAATCTTTCACTTATGCTTATCCGAATTGCAAGCAATAAATTTCTTGCCATATTTCTCTTCATAAAGAGAGTTACGAGTTAAGCAATCAAAACCATATAATGTCCAACAGCTTTTCTCATATTTTAAAAATACTCGCACTTCGGTGTGGAAAAACCCTGACGAATGGGTATTTGGCCATTGGCATATCAGGGGCAACATAGCGTATCACTGCGATACGTCCATATATAGAATATTGGTTCCTATAAAAGGGGCACGCATTTCTGTAGAGCTTCATTGTAGTCTCAATATGTTCAAGTTTGTGATCTTGTTGTCTGTAGTTGCTTGCGCTTTTGGCGCTGCCATTCCTGAGGGCATGTTGCCCCAATTGGATGGTCGCATTGTTGGTGGCACTGCTACCTCCATTAGCAGCTTCCCCTGGCAAATTTCTCTGCAGCGCAGTGGCAGTCACTCCTGCGGTGGTACCATCTACAGCACCCGTTTCATCGTCACCGCTGCTCATTGCTTGCAATCCGTTAGCGCTTCATCTCTGAACGTGCGTGCTGGCTCCACCCAATGGAACTCTGGTGGCCAAAATATTGGCGTTGAGTCCTTCAAGAATCACGGCAGCTATAGCTCCAGCACCATGCAAAACGATATTGCTGTCATCAAGCTTAAGTCTGCACTGTCTCTGAACTCCGATGTCAAGACCATTGCCATGGCCACCTCTAATCCCAGCAACGGCGCTGCCGCTCAAGTTTCTGGTTGGGGTACTACATCCTCAGGCAGCAGCTCCATTCCCACCAATTTGCTGTATGTCAATGTCAACATTGTTGCCCAGTCTCAGTGCGCTTCCAACAACTACGGATATGGTAGCCAGATCAAGAGTGACATGATTTGCGCTGCTGCCAGTGGCAAGGATGCCTGCCAAGGTGATTCTGGTGGCCCATTGGTTTCGGGCGGCAAGCTTGTTGGTGTCGTCTCCTGGGGTTATGGCTGCGCTCAGTCTCATTATCCAGGTGTCTATTCCAGTGTTGCTACATTCCATAGCTGGATTTCCAGCACTGTTAACGGAATGTAAAAAGTTTCGCTTTTTTCACAAATAAAAACGATTTGAAGATTATGAAATGAGTTTGTTTATTGAAAGTAGCAAGAGCAGTATGTATAGCTTTGATTAGTAGCTTTTATAGTTAGTATTCCCTGGACAGTAAACTGGCTTGTACGTAGTCCCTTGAACCCACCACGTTAAGCTGATGCCCCAGTAAAAGAAGTTAGAGCAGCCTTTGTAAGAAGTCGTTTGCGAAGCAGAGGCGCTTGAAGAGACCCGACCACTCTATGTCCGTCAATCGGTAATAGATTGTTATAGCCAGTTAAGAATATGAAATATTGTTACTATTTCCAAATAAAAGTGCCTTAGTTATGTGGAACCTGAACGTTTATGATGGCTTAACGGGTATTATGGAAATCTGCACTTTTCTAGTTTAATAGCAAAATTCTTAGAGAGAATCTCCTCCTTGGATCAAATTCCGACGAGAAAAGTTACCCTGTGTCAAAGACAACACAGTAATAGTGTGCATAACTGATTGGACAGGTTTTATGGTGTGTGTGTAAGCCGTGAAAATCTGTCACGGGGAAAGGGAGTAAGATATCGACTTGATTTGACATATTCCATCAGCCTTGGGAAAATGCTTATCTTTTGGCTCTAACTCTTATAGTCTCTGAAAAACTTGGACCAACGCGGACAGAAGAACAGACGGATGTCTATATCGACTTCTAATAATTTTTGCTGCATTGATTATTTAATAAAGTTCCAATTTTAGACTTATTCTACAAACTGCAACAAAATTGTACTTTTCATAGAACTGATAATATTTAACCCAGAGGTATGTAGACTCATGTTAAGCTTATAAACCAATTAACTTTGTTATTTCGAATCAACCCTCCACACTCCGCAGTACAATTACCTTGATTATGCCCATACCATTCAACTCATAAAACAAGTACAGAAAATCGATTTTCATGGGAAAAATGGGTACATCTTTCGGGACTGTCTGCATCAAATATTTTAGTAATGTAACACTCATGTTCAGCTGGAGATTTATTGCAAATTTAGTAGGCATATAAATACAGTTTTACTCGGAGTTTTACACTGTACGCGCTGCATTGACAATCCAGGTACGCAAATCGGCAACATCCGAATAAATATTTGGATATGCCAAAGACGCACATTCGATGCTCCAGGAGTAAACACCAACCAGCAAACCTCCAGACACCAATGATGACCCTGCATCTTTATAGCAGGCACCCTTCCCCTGAGCTGTAGCGCAAATCATAGTAGGTAGCACACTGTCTCCATAACTGTGGCTATCGGATGCGCAATCCATGAAACTTATAATATTCACCTCAGCCGATTGCAATAGATTTGGCTGTTGATCTGCGCCACTTTTAGTGGAGCCCCAACCAGTCACGGTGGCTATAGCTCCACTAACAGGAGCTTCTTTAGCTAAAGCAATAGGCTGAATTGTTGTTCCAAATCTCAAGGCGGTTTTCAAACGCATCACAGCTATATTGTTGGCTAATGTTGTTTGTGTATAAAGCTCATGTAGCTTATAAGCTGCCACATCCACCAAAATTCCGCCGGATCGCCAATCAGTGGAGCCTGCACGTACCTGCATCTCAGTAGGAGAGGCGGCGATCATTAGATTCGCTACTGTTATAATGATATTGGGGGAGTAAATGGATCCAGCGCAGAGAAAGGATCCTCTAGCGAATACAGCGACTTGCCAGGGAGAGCTGTCGATGTTGGTAGTATTGCCACCAACAATACGGCCATCCGGTTTGGAGACAGCGGCGTCAAAGGCGCAGCCTAAAATCGATAACAAGATGAGGTACTTGTACATTTTGAAGGTACCGAAATAGTGTTCTCATAACTGTGTTCGATTGGAGCTTTTATAGCGGTAAATGCAGGTTTGGTATCAGAATAAGGGCTTAAGAGAGGACTTTAATTAATTTACTGGGGCATGATAAGAAAATTTAAATTTACAAGTGTGAACTTTTTTTTTATCAAGGTCTCCACGCGTGCAATCAAAAAAAAAGTGATTCCTAGAATTTTAGGATTTTGTTACCTAAAAAGACATTTAAACAAAAAAAATGAACAATGAATGACTTAAATTTATTCCAATTTCCAATAAATAATCAAAAAAACTATGCTTAGTATTTGGGATTTTCTTTGCAAGAGCACCTTCCCAGCACAATATTAAGGCTATTCGATTGTGTTTAGATCCAGATCCATTTCCTATTATCTTGGTTGAAAACGGCGTTATTTAAAAATAAAAATCTTTAAAATGGGTCTGCTGGCCGACCCGTGCCATTTCAGAGCACGTGCATCAGAGATTGCATTAACTAAAGTACTAAATCAGTAAGCTCCTCGCGCACATAGTCAGAACTAACGAGCGGAGGGTATAGAGCACCTGTGTGTAATGTGGAACCTGAACCCCTTAGTTTATGATAACCTAACGGGTATTATGGAAATCTGCACTTTTTTAGTTCAATTGCAATTAGATAGAAAGTTTTAATAGGGTAGGAAAAATAGAATGCTTATCTCATCTTTTCGAATCCTCAAAGTGCTCAAAGAAGAGCAACAGTCGGGTAGCCGTACGAGAAAAGTTTCCCTGTACCAAAGACAACACTCCACACCTGAAAAGTAAAGCTGTTGTTTGTGGATGAGGGGTTTCAAAATATTTTATGTTTTGTTGAATAACTCGAATTCTTGCTACTTTCATGCGCTTTAGAAAAAGTAGAAAGTCAGCACAAAATCTCAAAGAAGAATTCGTTACACTGAAAGACATTTGAAATTGTAATCTATTTAAAAATGTAAATTTTTATTTTCATAAATCCCTTTAAACTTTTAACTTCTTAGATTGGACCTTGAGACGGCAAAAGCAGCTAGATAAAAGGATCAGGTTTTTCGAGTACTCCAATAGCGAGCGAACATTTTTATGTACAAATCGGTTTCAGAATACTTAATCGTCATATATATACTTAATCGCCCAGTGAGACTAAAATGGTCTTGTAACAGCAAACAATTTAATAACAATGTTGTTGAATTTTCTCTCTGTGTTGCTGGGGTGCAAGAAAGGTACGAGAGTTGCAGATTTTTTGTCTAAAGCTCTAGGTCTCTCCATTTACTGTAAGATGCACCTTCAAACGAAATTTCTTGCTTCTAGATCTTTTTGTGTTTGAGTAGTACTAGGTTCTCCAGACAGACAGATAAGGCTGGATACATGGCTAAATCGATATCGATATCTTTTGTTTTGCCACATTGCTTCGTCCTTTCCCGAAGTATTATAGTTTCCAGTCGTGCATAGCTCTTGGATGGAGATATGGATTGCTAGTCTACGGAATTGCTGCAAAAACCCATTTGCGAAAAATTCGAATCCGGAGATTACATACGGTCGACCTCGTCAATAGGTTTATGTAAATATGTACAGAAATAAATTTATAAAAACATAGACTTAATTGTAATTTTTTAAGTTGTATTAGTATTTTTCTTTAAGTTTAATTTAAGTTTTTGTTAAAAATAACAGTAAAATTAAATATAAATAAAAGTTCTATAAGTATGTAGTTTTGTAAGTATGCTTAATAAAGGTTTCTTGAAGAAAAAAAAACACTGAACAGTACTGGTTTAATTAGCATACATACAAAGTCGCAACCATAAACTTATGAATCTTTTATACGAATATACTGTGAAGAGTTTACCTGTTTAAATTTAAATAATGAAATACGCCTCATGGCTTAATTATGAAATCAGTGCTAAAAAAAAGCGTGTAGGGAAGAACTCTCTTATCGCATATGGAATAATAGCTTCAACATTTTTAGACGGAATATACTCATAAATGAAAATTGAGCTTTTCCGATTACAGAGACGATCAGGCTCCGTTCTAAGTAATGGAACTAATCAACAACTATGTATGGGTTATAAATTGCGAATATTTCTTAAATAATTTACATTTTTTTATAATTTGGACAAACAGACGTGATAATGCAGAGAATGGGCTTACCGTATGAAAACTTCATACTATATATATATATATATATATATATAAACTTCATACTATATATATTCATGTAGCATTCTGATCCCACACAGAGAGAAAATATCAAAATTGTTTCAATTTTATTGATATATATATATATATATATATTCAAATTGAGTACATCCGCGCTTGAAAACTGTTAAAGAATTGAAAGTCTCAATGAGAAAATGAGCATGTAATGTTGACAGAAACGCATATAGTTGTTAAGTTTGTTAATAAGTTTTTTTTTTAGTTATTTTCTGGATATTTCATGATAAATTATGCCCATGTTGTACTCATTTCAACAAATTTCAACTTGAACTTAACAATTTTACTTTACATATTGAATATTCGAAAGCTTAAGTTCAAAAAGGCGTTCTTTTTTCTATTTAAAAGTAGAGCCATGCTCTTAAACTCGGTTCTTCACAAACAAGCTCAATAAGTTTGTCGTTTGCGCACGATAGAAAAGTTTGATAATAATAATGTAATATCCAAACATTCTTCTTTCTTATTAAACAATTCACAAGTCAAGCTTTTTTTAGCTTACGCCCCTTTTTACTGCGAAAGTCTCAATTTAGAACTCAGCGGCACGTCACTCATCCATACAGCTTTAATATCAACTGACAAAATAAAGTCACGAATCTTCAAGTCTCAAATGCACTTCTATTAAAATTAAATTGCTTAACGATCGATTTTGTCGCGCTCCAAAATCACAAAAATATATGACTCCTACATATATGTATGTATTTGCACACTTCTTGGGCGTACGCCTTTACATTATTAAATTAAAATCATGAAAACCGCAAATTATCAGGAAAACAACTTTATTTGTCTCAAGAGCTCTTGAAAGATTACCAAATTCCAATTTTGTAAATAAATGCAGACAGCTTCAAAAGTGAAGATTGATATCAAAATATAGCGATAATACGTTCCGATTTTCCTATAAAAGCGCTCGCAGTCCTACCAGAGTATCATTGTAGTCACAATATGTTCAAGTTCGTGATCTTGTTGTCGGTTGTTGCCTGCGCTTTTGGCGCTGCCATTCCTGAGGGCATGCTGCCCCAGTTGGATGGTCGCATTGTTGGTGGTACTGCTACCTCCATTAGCAGCTTCCCCTGGCAAATCTCCCTTCACCGCAACGGTGGTCACTCCTGCGGTGGCTCCGTGTACAGCAACAACATCATCGTGACTGCTGCTCACTGCCTGCAATCCGTCAGCGCTTCTTCCCTAAAGGTCCGTGCTGGATCCACTCAGTGGAGCTCCGGTGGCACCTATGTGAATGTTGCTTCCTTCAGAAACCACGAGGGCTACAACCCCAGCACCATGGTCAACGACATTGCTGTCATCCGTCTATCCTCATCTCTGTCCTACAGCTCCAACATTAAGGCTATTGCTTTGGCTACTTCTGCTCCCGGCAACGGTGCTGCCGCTCAAGTTTCTGGCTGGGGTACTACTTCCTCCGGTGGCTCCATTCCCAACAATCTGCTGTACATTAACACTAACATTGTTAGCCAGAGTCAGTGCGCTTCCGGCAACTACGGTTATGGCAGCCAGATCAAGAGTACCATGATTTGCGCTGCATCCAGCGGCAAGGATTCCTGCCAAGGTGACTCCGGCGGCCCATTGGTGTCCGGTGGCCGTCTTGTTGGTGTTGTCTCCTGGGGTGTTGGCTGTGCTCAGTCCAGATATCCCGGTGTCTACGCCGATGTTGCTGTTCTCCGCGGCTGGGTGGAGAGTGCTGCTCGCTCCGTTTAAGAACTAGTTTCAATAAAAAATTAAACAGCAAAAAGAAAATATATCTTTTTTAGCAGGTTTCCACCCGCTTCTACTTTTCAGGATCCCAAACAGAGCCTTATTTATTCAACAGTTTAAAAAGGCACAGAAGCTTTCAATAAATTCAAAATAACCTTCAATTTTATTGTTAGGGTCGCAGGCCAGTATCAATATTCAGCGGCAAATTCGGTGCAATCGTCTCGGTTTGTCAGAAGAGGAAAGTTGACAATTCAAGTTGAAAAAAAAGTTGAGAAAAAAGTTGTACATTCAATTATTCAGTTCAGAAAGAGACTACACAAAAAACGTGAATGTGTTAGTCTACCTTGAGATTTGAGCCTGCTTCAATGCTGCCTTTTTTTACAATGATTCAATTCTTGGGTCAGCAATTCGATCGGATATGTGTGAGCACACGACCAAAGCTAGGCGCATTCGGGCTTTGGAAGCAGAAACCTATTTATACTATCTCTTTTCAGCAGCTCGGCCCGCTCTCTGACTAATATGTGACACGTCTAGGCTTCTGCCGGCCCCTGATTAGGAGTGTCTTATTATGTATAAGATCTAAGACTGATGCGTGTCTATTAAGCAGCTCGACTGTATGCAGAATGTTTCTTGCAGACCAAAAAGTTCCGAGTTTTTTTCGGGTTAGGTTTATTAGGGCTGGTGCTGCAAATGAATTTGAATTTAAATTTATTCTAATAGAGTCATGCCTTTTCACGTGCTTTAGCACTTAAGAAGCCACTTCAAACCAGCAATACGAACAATGTACGGAATTGTCGCACTTCTTTGAGCTTTATAGAAACCCCAACAATAACAATTAAATTATTTTAAGGTTTAAGGAGGCACAAAGAATAAAAGAGTTATTTCAAACTCTCTGCTTTTAATAAACATGCGGATAGAAAAAAGATTTCAGCAAAATGGATATCAGAGTTATGGACCAGTATATGCTATAGAATTACTCAAGAAATCTAAAATGCAATGTTGCTAAGAATATTTTTAAAGAGATTTATGACAAGGTTTTTGTGGTATTTTGTCTGTCAAATGGATATGGATATTCAGCTTTGTGGTCGATATTGATGCATGTTCCTTTTTTAAATGTTGAAGCGTAGTCTAGTTAATCCTCGCAGAGCAATTTATGGACTATATTTAGCAATTAACTGGTGTCAGAGTGATACATATAGTTCGTTTACGTATTTCGAGAAACATGTTGCAATTTTCGTTCCCAACTTAATATACTTTTGCAGAGAGAATTCTTATTTTGTTTTGGGTATATTTAGAGTATACGAGCTTCGGAGCGCCGGCAATATCTTTTTTAAGCTACCGGTATGACACCTGTCATATATAACTTAGACGTACGCACCTGCTTGTAATCATGAAAACCGCAAATGACCAGTGAAATCAAATATATTTGCCACAAGAGCTCTTCAGAGATTACTATATTCCCATTTTGTGAATGAACGCAAAGGTTTCAAAAATTAAGATTGATATCAAAATATAGCGATAATACGTTCCGATTTTCCTATAAAAGCGCTCGCAGTCCTACCAGAGTATCATTGTAGTCACAATATGTTCAAGTTCGTGATCTTGTTGTCGGTTGTTGCCTGCGCTTTTGGCGCTGCCATTCCTGAGGGCATGCTGCCCCAGTTGGATGGTCGCATTGTTGGTGGTACTGCTACCTCCATTAGCAACTTCCCCTGGCAAATCTCCCTACACCGCAACGGTGGTCACTCCTGCGGTGGCTCCGTGTACAGCAACAACATCATCGTGACTGCTGCTCACTGCCTGCAATCCGTCAGCGCTTCTTCCCTAAAGGTCCGTGCTGGATCCACTCAGTGGAGCTCCGGTGGCACCTATGTGAATGTTGCTTCCTTCAGAAACCACGAGGGCTACAACCCCAGCACCATGGTCAACGACATTGCTGTCATCCGTCTATCCTCATCTCTGTCCTACAGCTCCAACATTAAGGCTATTGCTTTGGCTACTTCTGCTCCCGGCAACGGTGCTGCCGCTCAAGTTTCTGGCTGGGGTACTACTTCCTCCGGTGGCTCCATTCCCAACGATCTGCTGTACATTAACACTAACATTGTTAGCCAGAGTCAGTGCGCTTCCGGCAACTACGGTTATGGCAGCCAGATCAAGAGTACCATGATTTGCGCTGCATCCAGCGGCAAGGATTCCTGCCAAGGTGACTCCGGCGGCCCATTGGTGTCCGGTGGCCGTCTTGTTGGTGTTGTCTCCTGGGGTGTTGGCTGTGCTCAGTCCAGATATCCCGGTGTCTACGCCGATGTTGCTGTTCTCCGCGGCTGGGTGGAGAGTGCTGCTCGCTCTGTCTAAAACCCTTTTCAAATAAAACTTTCAAGCAATCTTAAAAATAAAATCGATATTACTTCGGAAGGCTTCAAGCTCTTATAATCTTATTAAAACACTTTCGGTATAGTATGTCTCTATTAAGCTTCCCAAATCCATCATTGCTGATGTTGGATGAAAACAGGTGCGTCTGGCCGAACGCCTGGACCGTAACCCAGTAACGGCTTGTAATGGCCCGTCAAAAATAAATGAAAGCAGTCTTTTAATGCATTTTAACTTATTTCAGCATAGTTTTACAAGTTACAGAATTTTCTTGTGCTTTTCCTTAAATTTCGCAATGCAACTTAGATTAAAGAAGGTCCCATTACTATTCCTCACGAGCCGCCGAGTTCCACAAGCGACTCTTGGTGTGTACATTAGACTTGTCTTTTTGGCTTATGGGTTGCAGATGCGCTGCATCTACTATGTCCCTGTAAGAATGTTTTAAAATCTATTGGTTATAACAACACTACGCCTTTACACTCCTGACACTTACTTGAACTCGTCGTAGCTTTGAGTGCTATTTACGGCACGTATCTTGGCATCATTACGTAGCGCATAAAGCTCACTCTCACGAATACGAGCCAGACAGCTCTCCCGCAGGCGGAGCAACTCGTCCGGCGTTATCTTATCCATCACTTTCTCACAGTACTAATATAACTTTTTATTTGACGTATTGTTCAAAAAATTTTAATCCCATAAGACTTGTTAGTCAATGGTTGCCTAGGTTACGTAGTACATATTTATAATACGTACATAGCCTGTTGATACATCATAGGCATCGATAAGCAGCAGTTAGTTATAATTATTGGGTGATTACTTTTACAATCCATTCAAACGATAAGCTGGCTATATATTAACCTGAGTTACGGCTAGTAGTCACTTGGATTTCAACACTTGGAGACATGATGTTCGGTACGCGCAGCTTAACGCTAATCGTCCCGCTGTTGGCAATGTGTAGCTATGTGACTACACTGCCCGCTGATTCGAAAACTGATGGACGTATTGTGGGAGGAGCGGATGCGGCCATATTTAATTCACCTTGGCAGGCTTCGCTGCAGATCAGCGCACGTCATGAGTGCGGCGGCGCTATATATTCGGAACGCCATATCATAACGGCAGCTCATTGCGTGGTGGCCAAGTCGCCTACTACTATAAGAATACGCGTGGGTTCCAATAAGCACAACAACGACGGTACCGTGATAGTTGTAGAGAAATATAAGGTGCACGAGCATTTTAACAACCGCAGCTTTGACTATGACATTGCCTTGATTCGTCTGTCGGCGCACATTAACTTTAGTCTTTCTGTAAAGGCCATTAATTTGGCCAATTCTAGTCCAGCCCAAGGCAGCAGCGTAATAGCCACCGGCTGGGGTTATACAGCGGAAGACGGCTCCAGTGGTCTTGCAGGCAGTCTGCAAAGCGTGCAGCTGCAGATCATAGAGCGTGTACAGTGCGGCTCTAGCAAATATGGCTACGGATTGGACTTTGTGACGGAGCATATGATCTGCGCAGCTGCGTTGGGTAAGGATACTTGCAAGGGTGATGCAGGCGGTCCTTTAGTTACAGATGGCTTGCTAGCAGGCATAGCATCATGGGGTTATGGCTGTGGACAGGCTAATTACCCAGGCGTTTATGCGGATGTTGCAACATTACGCTCGTGGATAGTAAAAACTGCAAATGAATTGTAAAATTATAAATAAAAAATAAATTATAAATTTTACAAACAAAAAAGAACTTTGTACGCCCCACAGGTGGAATCGAACCACTTCGACGCTAATCGACTACGGATTTGAAGTCCGCACCCCGGACCACCGAAGTTCAGTGGAGCACCATCAAATCAACAAAAGCGCTATATAAACAAGCAAAGCTTGCAATAACCACTTGGGAATTGTAAGCATTAGAAGCGAAAAAATTATGACCAATAGCAAATGTTCCTCTAGAATATATCGTAATTTATTTTCAAAATAATTAAATACATTCTGCACAAGGCTTTTGGAATGAATATTACAAAATTATTATTTACTCGAACAAATTCAATTGAAAAAACAGAAACATCGCTTAGAGCGGTACAGAGAAGTACACTCGAAGAAATGTTCAGAGCTTAATAAAGAATGCGTTTCGCTTGCTTATTGAGTACCAAATGTTGTAGGTGTTAGCAGTAGTTGCTGCCACAGCCTACTTGCGGGGCTGTTGAATGTTAACGTGTGGTTTTTGTGACACGGTAGCGGCCGGTTTGGGCGAGTGTGCCACCTGGGCTGATGCGGGCGTGAAGTCCGTGTGGCCTTTAACATGAGCACCACTTACAATGCCCGAATTAACGCTGACCGGTTGCTGAAATGAAAAATTTGTTATATTAAATAATATGTATTACAGCTATTACTGTAGCTTACTGTAAGGCCAGTGCAATCTTCGGCATCTTTAGCTGGACGTTCAGTGCCCGGTGCCTTGTGCTGTACAATGCGCATACCTCCGGCCTTCACTGTAAACAACAAACAAAAAAACAAATCCGAATAGTTGTAATGTGTACTCAGATGGTCAATGATACTATAGGTTAATGCAATTTATGTAAACTGTCGAGTCGACTTATTCATGTCAGTCGACTTTTTAACAACTAGATCAACAGTCCACAAAGTGAGCTGAGAAGTTGCGACTGGGAACTGCGAGAATTTTCCTATACAACTTTTCTCTTCTGACACACAAATAACATTGTAATGGACGAAATTCTGCCGATGTCTTTGGTACAATGTTGATGTTTCAACTTCTTTCATTGGTGTTACTGTGTGTTGTGTGCGAATCATTATACTCGGCGGTAAACTTCGAAAAGATATAGAAAATAATGTAGACTTCGGACTGCATTCCTCCACCTAACCTTCAAACTACAACAAAATTATTTTTGTTGTAATTATGTTTATTAATAAGTTAGAGGGTATGAGTCATACCTTAAAACATATCGATGCAAAACATTGCTCAGATTGTTTTTTTATGGGAAAATAGTTTTATGATATCCCACTGCGATGCATGTCTCGATTGTCTGTATTATTTCCTTTAGGTCAGCGAAATGACGAAATTTCGACCAGCAAAAGCATCTGCGACGCAATAAGACGCATGGTCCAAGATATTTTATAGGCTTATCAGAAGCAGCTAAGTGTTGCTTCAGCCAGGTAAAACGCGATAAGCCGGATTGTGGCAATTGATTTCTTTGATTTGTGCAGAAACAAATTTTCCTAAAGTTATGCTTTTCCGCTGGTTTATTACAAATAAGAATAAGCGTTTCATACGCATGTCCTCCGCTGTTGCTTGAAACGCTGGCAAAACAAAAACAAAACATACAGTTGCAGCTAACTGCACTTACATGCAGGTGGATGCCCGGCCACCAAGTTGGGTTGTTCATCAGACATGTTTTGAACCTTTTTTACTGAAATTAAAATATTTGTATACTTAAAAAAATGTAAAATGAAAATTATGCAAACCTTTTCGATATTTAACAATAAAAAATAGTCTTCTCAAATTCTATTGCGTTCTAGTTGTGACACGAATGCAAACTTAATGATTAGGGTTGCCAATCAGTTGCGGTTACAAACGCCGCCAAGCCTATTGAACGTAAACAAATCGCCAGCGCTGCCACACATTCCAATAGAGTTGGGAATTTCAATCCAATCTTAAGACATAGTTCATTAGTTCAATTGTTGGTCAACGAGCTAATACACTCAATTATTTGTTTGATATTTGTGTTCATTTTCTTTTTTCCATCTAGAAACTATTTTCTGGAGAAAGCCGGGGTTTCTGCAATCATGGCTATTGCCTGGGCAACAACACTAGTGGGAAAAAATAAAGATAGCCGAAAAACCTAAACGAAAGAGAATCAAAGATATAGTTCAGCAGGTCAATGAAAAGATTAGTTTGATCGAACTAGTTCAGAGCCATTTTGCATCAACTCTATTAGTCACAAAACACAACAACTAAGATCTTGGATCATAGTGGCAACCCTTTATTATTATCAAAATCATTCTGCAATTTATTAGTAAAATATATCAAAATTTGTTGTAAGAAGGCATTGAGTTTATTTTGTAAATTAACAGGTACCATATTTTGCTGTCAAAATGAAAGGCACAAAGGTAAAACGAGTGCACAAATGCACTCAACATTTCTCATACATTACATCACATAATATTAGTGTTCAAGTTAAAATGCAAACGAGTGAACTTCGGCTGATGATTTTAATATGGTTGTTATTGTTGCTTATAAGTCCGTATTTCACCACCCAATTACAGCCCTTTCCGCCACTGAAAAATGACAATTTAATACGCGCTGCACGTGGCGAGGTCGTCGATCGTGTTCCAGTCTGGGTCATGCGACAAGCTGGGCGTTATCTGCCGGAATTTCAAGAACTGCGCAAACAGCATGATTTTTTTACGGTTTGCCGCACACCCGAACTTGCTTGCGAGGTGACCATGCAACCGTTGCGTCGCTTTGATTTAGATGCATCCATAATATTCTCGGACATATTGGTAATACCACAGGCTCTGGGCTTGAACGTAGAAATGCACGCCGGCGTTGGTCCCGTGCTGCCGGACCCTATTAAGACACCGGAAGACCTGAAGCGCCTGACACCAGATGGCGCCTTGTCGCGGCTTACATATGTAGGTGATGCCATTACAATGATGCGCTACAAGCTGGATGGCCGTGTACCTCTAATTGGCTTTAGCGGCGCACCCTGGACCCTTATGGGCTATATGATTGAGGGTGGCGGTAGCAAAACTATGTCGAAGGCAAAAGCTTGGCTAACTATGTATCCCGATGAAACTAAGCTGTTTCTTAATCTTTTGACGGACTCTATTATCGATTATTTGGAAATGCAGGTAAAGGCTGGTGCACAAATGCTGCAGGTCTTTGAATCCTCTGCAGAGCATTTAACCAAGGAGGATTTTTTGGTATGGGCAGTGCCCTATTTAAAGCGCATACGTGATGAGTTGGTCGACCGTTTGACAAAGAAAGTAGTGCCATTGGTGCCTATTGTGAGTAGCAATCGAAAACTTTTGACTTAAATGGTATTAACTATTTTTTTTAGACGCTCTTTGCCAAGGGCGCCGGTCACTCGCTTAAAGAACAGAGTGAGCTGGGCTACGATGTTATAGGACTGGATTGGACTGTGGATCCAATAGAAGCACGAGCACAGGTTGGTCCCAACGTAACGCTACAAGGCAATCTGGATCCACAGGATATGTACAGGGGTCCTGATGAGTTGCGGGCTTTAACCACAGAAATGGTGCATAAATTTGGCAAATCACGTTATATTGCCAATCTGGGACACGGCATAACGCCACAGACACCCATATCAAGCATGGAAGTGCTGGTGGAGTCGGTTCATAAAGCCTTATAAAAACGCATAGCGTTGTTTTTTTCATATACATAAATATATTAAAGACATTTCGGATTTTGGCTAAGGTAATTCAAGTGTCGAATGCCATATTTTGTTTGTGTTGCTCCCATTTTAGTTTATCGTAAATCATAAGCGTACTTCCGCAGCAAATCAGCAAAGTGCCCATTGCGACTTCTGTAATAGATTTGTAAATGAGTTAAAACTAACGAAGGCTGAACTGTGTGTTGTCCACTTACTTTTACCTGGCAGTCGCTCGCCCAACATATAACCCGTAATGGCTGTAAATGCAAAACTCATGGAATTGGCTACTGGTACAGCAATCGTTATATTGGCGCTCTGCAAAGTCCATACGTACAAGACACTGCCGCACTGGTTTAGTAAAAATGGTATCCAGTAATGTAAACGCGTAGCTATGGTGCGCAGTTCTGCCCAAATTTGCCACCTGGAACCGGTTTCAAGGGATTCAATACCTTGGCTGCCCAATTTTATAAATGGGTTTGTTACACCCCAGAGCAAACCAACGGCTAACAAGGTCCCTATAAATACAAGTTTTTAACGAAAACATACATAAGAATAAATTTTTGTAACTTGCAGAAATCCGATACATTTCTTAGGTAACCGGTCGAATTAGACATGATCACTAGAAAAAACTGAAAAATGTAACACTTAAATTTTAGTGGAAATAAAAAATTATAAACAAAAAAAATGTAAACATTGCAGAACAGCTGATTAGCAGGAATGTTCCAGAGTTGAATTAGTACGTTTATCGATAAGGATTAATAACAAATGTCAAATTACACAGGGTTGCCAGGCAAAAGCGCCATCTACCTATTGACGTTTGCAATTTTTGACATTTGTTAATTTCTTTTACGTCAAGCTTTCATTTCCGATAGGTTGGTTGTTTATAATTTCTGCAATTTAATCATAAAACATCACAATTTGTGTTTAATGCAATGCTAAAAAATGTATGAAACTAAATTCCGCACACGTAATGCAATGCGCTAAATTTAAAATTTAGCTGGCTTTCGGTCTGTGTGTACATTTAATTGGCGGTTGCAATTGACTCTTGTTGTTTTCCTCAAATGGGAACTTTATCACTAATCTGCACATATTTCAACAGGATCTCGAACGGCGGCCTAATTATTAACAATGGCAAAGACCAAGGGTGAGAAACGCAACAAATCGGCAATCAATGAAGTCGTCACACGGGAGTGCACGATTCACTTAGCCAAGCGTGTGCACAACATTGGATTCAAGAAGCGTGCGCCGCGCGCTATCAAGGAGATCCGCAAGTTTGCCGAACGTGAGATGGGCACCAACGATGTTAGAATCGACACACGTCTAAACAAGCACATCTGGTCCAAGGGTATCCGGTAAGTAGCAAACAAAGTTTACTTCCCTTTGCAGCACATTAAATCTTTGTTTATGTATCTATCTGCAGCTCCACGCCATTCCGCGTGCGCGTGCGTCTGGCGCGTCGCCGCAACGATGATGAGGACTCACCCAACAAATTGTTCACTCTGGTGACCTATGTGCCCGTGGCTACTTTTAAGAATTTGCAAACAGAAAACGTCGAGTCTAGCGATGATTAAGCAAATAATATTGTGCCGCAAACAAAACAATACGGTTAATAAAAAGTAAATTTTTATTTAGAAAAACTAACAACAAAAAGTGCAATAGTTGTGTATTATAACGTGATTTAGAGACTCTTAAACTGCGGTTCCACCAGAAAAACACCGCCTTGAGCTGCTGCAAGTAACAGAAAATCTTGTTGCGCCTCCTGCAGGCTCAGATTATACAGAAATCGTGCTGTGGGTAGTGTGCTAGCACCAACAATTTGCTGTAAACCCATCACGCCTTGTTGCTGGTAAACGCGCAACGGCTGTGTTGTCGATGTGGTGGATACAAACAGGAGCAGATCATTGGATTTCTTCAGCTCCATAAAGCTTATTTGAAGCGGCAAGGCATCATCAGCATGAAAATGAATCACTTGTTCCAGTTCGAAGCTCAAACCTTCAGCGCTGTTGAAACACTGATGTGATTACAACTCTAGCCAGATCATCCAAGAACTTACCTATAAATATGTATAGCTCCTGCTCGATGCTTGGCTGGTGACAATGTCAGCACTGCCAAGTAGCTACGTTTACTTAGCTTTCCCAGCGTCATTTGTTGACCATGTACCACTAGCAACTCTTGCAACGTTTTTCTATAAGTGTCAGTTGTTGCATTCCACATCCAAAACTCTACAGCATTGTGACACAGCAGTGCCAGCAGGTCATCGTCTTGATGTTTTATTGAAAGCAGTTGTTTTATGCCTTGACGATGTATGAAAGCATTACGATGGATGCCATTATCTAGGCAAGAAATTTTTACTGCACGCCCGTGCAATGCCAAGCAGTCCAGTGACTTGATACGTAGTGGACTAATTCTACTCATCGACTCAGGGTTGAGTTGTGTCCAACTCTGGCCAAAACCAGCTTTATAGTATGCCAAATGAGTTTTGTTTTGAGGCAGCAGCGTAGATAAGGCTGAAAACACATGCATATAATTACAGGGTGTTCATTTGTGTAGGTTCCATTAAGTATAGGATCAGTACGGTGTAATCTATGTTATATTTTTAATAAATACCAGATTTTTTACTATGGGTCTACGTCAAGAATTGTTCGGTCCTCATTTATAAGAAAACTAGATATATACAGTTGCGGGCAAAAGCATCCGCACGAAATTATTACTTTAGTTTTTGGCATACGGACACTTCTAATAGCCTATAAAATTGTAGGCAGAAGCAGAAAGAGGACTCCTCAAACCACGTGATGTGTTGCTTGACAGTATGAACCAAGTGTTTCGGTTCGATTGTTTTTTTTATTATGAATTATGTCGGATCTATAATGGTAATTGAATGGGCTAAAGATAAAAAGAAAACTTCTTCGAATGTAGGATCAAATTCTAAAAAACATTAGCTATTTAATAGCTTTCCGATGCCAAATGAAACACCCTATATTTAGATAAACGAAAGTGAGTCTATATGTATATGTAACTCGGCAGACAACGGCTAGTTTAAAAACAGCCGTCGCATTAAGAACCTTTCACAGTTGTCAGAAAAACATCAAAAGCAAAGCGATCGCAAGAATAAAACACTCAAAAACTTGGAACACACCCCTTAAAAATGGTGACACATAGTATTTACCGCTTATACATAATGTGCTTGTTTATTGTGGGCATTTCGGCCTTAGCTTCATCCAGAAAATGCAACACGCCAAAGCCCAATCTAACTACACTGCTGAATTCCAAAATAACCACCGCCAGTAATATTCAGGCTGGAGAACTGTTGCCCATGGTCATTAATACATGGAATTTTACAATTGCCAATAAGCTTGCCTGGCGCGTGCTGAATCAAACGCCCAAAGGCTTGCGTCAGACGCGCAATGCTGTGGTCGAGGGCTGCTCAAAATGTGAGAGCCTGCAATGTGATGGCACTGTTGGTTATGGCGGCTCGCCGGATGAAGAGGGGGAAACCACATTAGATGCCATGATAATGGATGGCAGTAGCATGAATATTGGTGCTGTTGCAGGCTTGCGGCGCATAAAGGATGCAATACGTGTTGCGCGTAATGTGTTGGAACATACACATCATACCATGTTGGTGGGCGATGCAGCTACAGAGTTTGCCATAAGCATGGGTTTTAAAATGGAGTCGCTTTCTACGCCAGCGTCGAAGGAAATGTGGCAACAGTGGATTGCAAACGACTGCCAGCCGAATTTCTGGACGAGTGTATACCCAGATCCAAAGATATCCTGCGGTCCCTACGAACCCAAGCCGTCAGATTTAACTCCTTGGAAAGAGGATGGCATACGCTTTATCTACAGCATAGACCAGCACAACCATGATACTATTGGTATGATAGCTATAGATGCGGGAAGCAACATACATGCAGGCACTTCTACAAATGGAGCGCGCCATAAGATACCAGGACGCGTGGGTGACTCACCCATACCAGGTGCAGGTGCCTATGCAGATAATGAAGTGGGAGCGGCTGTGGCAACCGGCGATGGCGATGTAATGATGCGATTTTTGCCCTCATTTCTAGCCGTAGAGGCTATGCGTGGAGGCAAGGCACCAGCGCAAGCAGCACAGCTGAGCATAGAACGCATAGTAAAGTATCATAAGGACTTTTCTGGTGCAGTTGTTGCGGTGGATCGTTTGGGTCATTATGGGGCAGCTTGTTATGGCATGGAGGAGTTTCCCTTTGTAATAAGTAGTCCATCGCTGTCAGAAAATCAAACACGCACGGAAAAAGTCAAATGTATAGTTGAAGGGGATATTGATTTTCTTTAGCGATGTTATAATTATTATAAATTGCATAATTTACATTTTGCTGTAATTAAATTGCGAATATGCGGCAAATTTTGGTCTGCCATTTGTTTTTTTTTTTAGTGCTGTACAACGTTGCCATTTTTTGTAGATCGCGTGGCTAATGCACGTTGAGACCAGCTTGAGCGACTTATGTCTTGATGCATTTTTTGCACAAATTATATTTACATATGAATACATTTCATATTTAGATATACAAATATTCTTATTATGTTTTATATATTGATATACCTTTTTTATTGAGTTTTGTTAATTCACTGAGAGATTGGACTATAAATAAAACAAAAAAGGAGTCAAAACGTTTGCATGCGTGTACTATGTGCAGATGTTTCTTGAAGCTTAATAAAAAAATAATTTTAAATATTACGACAAAGTTTAGCTTCTTAAAAAAAAATTTGGTAAACATTATGTATCAAATTCTTTTAAAATTATCTCATGCCTTGTTTTGCATGTTTGACTTTCTTGCATGCTCGTACCAGCCGGCACATCGTTTGAACGTGTTATACACCCTTTGCGTTTTTTCCGCCAAATTGGCGTCGTCGGATACGAGAAAAAGCGAAGTTGCGAAAAGAGTAACAAGAAAGGCCAAGCGCAGTGCAGAAGGGACGGTTGCGTTTTAAGTGAAAACTGAATTTTCATCAATTTAATTATAAAAAAAAGCCGTCAAAATTAGTAAAAACGCGCGTACAAGTCATTCTTTGACTAAAATGGCTATTCAGCTGGATAAAATACTTGCGGACATATCTAAAGAAAAAGCGCTGCATCCAAATAATGGTGGTGCATCAAAACAGGAACAGGATGAGGCTTGGGCACGCATCGGAAAACTAAATAAATTGTCCGTGCATGAATCTCGCTCCATATTTATTGTCTTGCAAAAAAAATATGAACAGGAAAAGCTTAAGGGTAACTCATCATGGAAGCTATTTGGGTTAATGAATCAAATACATCAGGAAACAAAGGCACCGTCGAAGTTGCAAGAGTAAGTTAAACAATTTACAAAACGTAGAGTAAATACTAATTTGATTATGCATTTACAGAGAGCAGTTACCCATAGAGGAAGTAGAGGAGTTTGAGATGCTTGAAGTGCAGGAACAAGATGAAGACGAAGATTCTTCGGCAGCGCCTCTCGTGCAGCCTGCCAACTCAACTGGATCAGCGTCTTCAGATGGTGAAAGCCCAAGCAAGTCAACCGGTTTGTCGGAAAAGGAGGAGAGAACTTATACGAAAGCCATGGTTGACACGCCGCGACCGGCCTTTGAGGAAAAAAAACTCCTCAACACCATGGCCAACAACACTACGCCACGCTCCACCACACAGACCTCTGTCTCATTGGCGGCGGCTGTTTTGCAAAAAAAAGGAATAACGGTCAAGAAAACACCTAGTTTAGTAGCCTCTTCGAGCAAACCAACGCCTTCATTCCAACAACAGCAAAGCCACAGCAAGAACACGTCTTCGCGCACCACCATACAGCTGCCCGACTCGTTAAAACGCAAACTATCCGAGGAGTTAGGATCATCCACGCAAAAGAAGCTGCTCAAGACAACAAGTCCACGACAGAACTCCACAACGGCTGCAGAGGCGACACCATCGACTATAGTGCACACAACCACAGCCCAACTGCTGCAGGTTAAAAAGGAACGGGAGGGCAACCAGTCACCGCCGCCAGGCATTAACATTATAACCATACCGGCTGCACCGCTTGTTAATGGCAACATAGGCGCCGCCACCTCATCAACTGCCGCCACCGTGGCTTCCACATCGACCAATGGCTTTTCGCCGCACATTGAAGAGCTTGATTTTAAGAATGATATTATATTTGAGTCCGGAAATGGGCATGGGAAGGTAAATGCGTCAAATGCTCCAGAGATTATTAATTTGGGCAACTTTGATAATTCGCTTCCGCCAACTTTCTTCAAAAATCTATGCAGTTCATCGCGTCACGAGGCTCTGGGATTGTATGTGGCCAATGTTATGAATAGAATCTCTCGTCGTGCTGCCGCCAAACTAGAGCTGGGCATTCTACGTGCCATTGTCGATGTGCAGAGCGACGAGTTAGAACAGTAGTTGGCATACACACTTATAGAATTTAAAGTAGCATAGTAGCTCCCTTGGACATATTTAAATTTTTACGCTTGACAAAAATAGCCATGTTTGAACGAGGATAAGCAGCCTTTTTTTGACTTGTACTAACTTATCAAATGATGTACACTCGGTCCAACATGGCTTGGTAATTATAATTCTCAAAAGTTCTCCAAGGATTGTATACACGACTCGTAATTGTATGTCGTTTAGTTTTAAAATCTATAACTACTTCATTGAAAAAATAAAGGCGCATAAAGCTAACTCACTTGTGTTGTGCACAAAGCTCTGCTCCCGAGGCTGCCAGACAAAGTAGTCCATTTTCTTACTGTTCTTATGCTCAATGGCTAGTATATACATGCCCTGCATTGACAATGACTCTACATGACTGACATTCAGTGACAGCTGCTGGCGAAGTACAAAGTTTTTCAGCACGTGAGGAGGGTCTAAAAATAGTAGCACAGTTAAATTTTTACTTGAAAACTCGGAGCACTTAGTTATACCCGCCAATCGCTGCTGCACATACGCCACATTCTGTTCTAGTTCCTCCCAGTTCTCCAGCGAATTTGAGGCAATATAACGCTTTTTAAGATCATGCTCATTAATGCGCTCATAGTTGCTCACTGTCAGCGGCTGTGTGAAGATTAGTTGACCCTCCACATGTAAATTGGGGTGATCATGTGCCTTATTCGTTAGAAGCTCATTAACATGGAATCCATTGATTTGGTCCACCCACAGTTGCTCTATATTATTGGTAAGTATACGTTGCTGCAAAGGCAGTGCATTCTCTACATGCAGCACACCCTCTAGCTGCTGCTGCTTATCACGTAACAAGAGCCTATCCGGCTGCCATAGAATGCCATTTACAGGACCCTGCACTTTCAAATCATTATAGAGATTGACTGCTTCGAGTATTGTAATGCCGGCAATGCTTTGGTTGCCATTGACAAAGACAGCATCTTTCATCCAATGCGATACAGGCACGCGGGCTACTTTGCTTGTGGACGTGGCATATAGGCGTTTTATAGCCGCGTCGTCGACAGTCTTGGTTGCGCTTATAACGGTTATGTCTGTGGCATCTGTGCGCAGCACATCATCTACCAAATTGAGTTGATTGACTTGCACATTGTGTAGATTCGCTGGGACAAGAGCTTCCAACATGCTCCATTGCCCGGTAATTATATGGTTGCCACTAGTCTTCAAAGTATTCGCTACAAAAGCATTAAAATTCATAGAAGCGTTGCTGTAAAGAAAGTAAAATTTTAAATTTCAATTTACAAGCGCGCAGTTCACATTTGGTATTGGTGGTATTTTGCAAAACGCATTATTTAATGAGCCGCTATTTAATGGGTTGCGCAAAATACGGTCACACTGTATCTATCACTGTTTCTGGACGCGTGCAAAAAAGAGTTGTTGAAATAATTACAAATTGCTGCCCCTCCGCTTAAAAAGTGCATCTAATTTGTTTAAATCATAATAAATTCAAGGTAATGTGCATATTAAGCATAAATTGCATTTAGTATTTGACATTGTTAGATCCACAAGCGCTCTGCTTTGCAACGTGTACAGAAATTTCACCTGCAAACAAAAGTGCACAGCTGATTTTACCTTGTAGTTCCAGTGCTTGCCAAACCGTTTTTAGCGCGTAAACAAATTTTTCATGTGCTTTTCTTCTAGTGAAATTTAATACGTACGCCGCGCACTAAGTTCCAATTGTAAACATACGTCACTTACCCTATGCCCTCAACAAGTGCTCCGTCATTGCCATTGGTATCGCGTAGTTGAACATTGCTTGCCCTTAGAGTCTGCATAAAAGTGACGTCATTTAAAAAGTTCAACGCTACATTGACTCGCTGGCTACGCGAGCGGCTAAAATAGTTCTGCTTCAGATACGCCAATTCCATGCCATTTATGGTGCCCTAGAAATGAGTGTCCAAGTTATTAACTAATTCTGTATTTTAATTTTATTTGGTTTTGCCTTACTACAAACTCTAGCAATCCCTCGAAGCGAGCCGAGTTAAACTCCACTTGCTGCTCCTTGCCATCCAGCGCGATGTGCTCATTGGCCAGCCATACTTCATTCAGCACTTCTTGCAGGCGGCGTCCATTCAAAGTCTCATAGTTGGGTGGTCCTGTCTCTTCAAACTCGACATTCTCAACATGCAATGTGTCAAAGCTATTGCCGCTTAAATAACGCATTACTGACTCCAAATGCATATGGTTTAATATGCTCACATTGCATGACTTTGATGCCTGAAGCTTGCCTTTTATGCTTAGAGGTCCCTGTAAAATGCTAACTCCATCCTGGACATGTAACATATCCGCGGGTATGCGCAATCCATTCACCTGATCTGCAGTAAGCGCCTCTTGCAGCACAATGGGATTTTCTAAAGATAAAAATGGTTTGCTGCTCATATTTTGCTTAAATGATTAACAAGGAATGAAATATTCGAAAACAGGAGGATTGCAATCTACCAAAGGTTGGATAAGAAAAACTTTGCAATTTTAAATATTTCGGTACAGTCCCCCACCGAAAAATATTTTTCCGTTCGCCCTTGTTTGGAGATATTGGGTTATACCCAATTTCTATTCTTTGCTTTATTCCTCACTCACCAAATGTCACGGAGTGCAGGAATTCCGATCCATTCAGCCTATAAGTGTCGGTGATGTACTGCTCTAGCGTATAGTTATTAAGGCGTCCATGCAGCTCCACACCGCCAACACTGTCTACACCAGCTAGTGTTTGTGCCACCGTAAAGCTCTGATCTGCCGAAGTTTCCAGCCAGCAATTTCCAAATTCTTGCGCTGTTATGCCGTTTAAACTGCGTCCAAAACTTAAGCTACTTATGTTTACCGGCTGCTCGAAGCTAAAGTCGCCCACGTACTTGACGTTTCCGGCCAATTGCTGTAACTGCTGCTCCACATGCTCCACGCTGACATTATTAATATGTGTGCTCAGCCAGAGATTCGTGGCATAAAGCGTGCCTTGAAAATTTGTTGGTAATGCATAGCTGCCAGCGCGCTTGCTGCCATGCGCATAAATTTCGCTCAAATTGTGACCATAAATGGCTCCATTGGAATGCAGCTCCTGCACGCGAATTTCCTGCGTATACAGCTGCTTTATATATAAAGTGGCATTGCTGTGCTGATCACCTGTTTTGGCTAGGTAGTTGGACAAGGGCTTGCCATTAAGCTGAACTTGGTCTGCCTGCACTTGCTGCACTTTCAGCCCAGACAAATGCACCGGCACCTTGATCGTTTGATTGCCATTTTTTGACAGCAGTTGCTGCTCCAGCTGTTCCACATTGATGCCATTCAAACGCTTCACCTCACCAAAACCGCCGTTTATTTCAAGGTTTTGTGGAAGTAGTTTCGCCCCTTGCACCAGCTGCACTTCATCCACATTTAGCTTGACCAAATGCTGCAGATTCTGCGCATTGATGAAGCTCAGCTTGGTGTGGTTAGCGCTAAGCGGCTGCTCAAAGCGTAAATTGACATCCTCCAAGGGAATATCCAATCGTATGCCCTGCTTAAGTGCTTGTGACGAAGATCTTTGAGTGGGAGCATCCAACAAATCGTTGGCTTGCAGCAGCTTTGCTATGGTCACATCGCCATCAATCACATAATCTCCATACAGCTGCAGCGCCTGATGTGCCACCTTCAAGGGTGACATGGCGTGCAGCTTAGCGCCTAGCATTTGACCCTAGAAATCGTATGTAACTCATCGATCTTCGTTCACCCAAAACTTCATCTTTCCTACTTACCGCCATGGCTATGGGCTCTAGCACCTGAATGCGCTCAAAACGCTTGGCGCCCTCTATTACTTGCGTCTCGTTCGATTGCTTGAGCAGCACATCGAAGCGTTGTCGATCCACCTGTATATTGTTTAATCTTTGATTTATCTCCAGACGATTTACCTTAATGGGCTGCGCGAATTGCACATCCTGCTGCACAATATATTCCCCGCCATTTATGGAGACAAGTTGCGACAACTGCTGTCCATTTATCTCATTGTTGTTCACCAGGACAGCCTCCGCGGCCAGATTACTTATGCTTGCAGAGGACTTGATGAACTGCAAATCTGCGCCATTGCGCTTGAGCGTCTGTTCCTGCAGTTGCTTCCAGCTGTGATCATTCAGTTTGCCTTTCAACTGCAAATGCTTCACTTTGAGCTCGTTTAGCAGTGGTGTGCCTGATTCTTGACGTACTTCACTTGCCTCCTTGTACTCCATACTGACATAAACCTTGCTGGCATTTATGGAATTATATATGGGCGTATAGCTCTGGATGCCATTGATTTGGCCTGCCTGCAGCGAGTCTCGTATTATAAGTGTGCCCACAGAGATTTCATCAAACTCATGCTTGCTGTGTGTACTCTGGACTTGGCGTCGTGTACGAGCAGCTGTGGCCGCATTGCGTTCTATTACATCCAATGCACGTTTGGCGTACTGCAGAGCTTCCCAGTAGTTGGTGTAAACATTGAGACGATCATCAACGAGCTATAAAGGTAGGAAGGAATCTTCAAGTTCCAAAGTGCGTTTTCTCCCAGAAATACTTACCGATTTTGTGTTAACCTGCTTGATATGCATATTATGCAGTTGATCTCTGACTTGGCGTTGTTGTTGTTGCTGGAAGTACAAGGGATGCACTACGTGTAAGGAGATTACTTTTGTAAAACCAACCTGTATCGCCTTTAACAGTTGTTCTACTTTAACTCCCTGCAATCGTTTTGTCTGCGCACGAGCCCACTCCATTATCTCTTGACGCAGCATATTGGCGTGCTCGTCCTGCTTATAAAGTGGCTGGAAAATATTTGTTTCATTGGCGGCCATCAGCTCATTGGCTATGACTATAAAATTATGTTATGGATTAGTTTAATGCTTTTTGTAGTTCTCTGTTTTATTGTGAATCCCACCAAGAAAGCTTTGCTCGCCTTCCTCGTAGCTGCGCATACGTGCCACGCCTCGGCTAAAGGCGCCCTCTGTAAACTGCACCGTTGATTCCTCAAATTTCCAATCATTTAGATTATATATTTTTATATCCTGCTTATTGCAGGCAACCAGCAATAAAAACTTTTCTGAGACGGCATTCTGCAAAAATTATATCACAGTTTGACATGCCTATAGTTTGGGAGTCACTCACTTACCTGAACGGGCAAAAAACGCTCAACAGCATAAAAAGACAAACGCTGATAAGGCACAAACTCGGTTTTATCATAGACATAGAACACTGTATCGGCCTCGGCTCCACCTGCACGTCCCACCGTATTGCCCAACACCAGGAAATGACGCAGACTTACCTCATTTTTCGGCACACTAAAGTACTTGATGTCCACGGCGCCATTGCTGGGCAAACGCTGGAACAGCTCAAAGCGACGTGCTGTTGGATTGTATTTATAGATCTCCGAGTGCGTAGACGTGTGTCCATTAGCATCTGCATAGTTGGCCACAGCTACATAGTCCGTATAGTCTATGCCAAAAGCTTCCAGGCGTCTTGCATTGCTGCAAGGTATGGCGCCAAGGCGCTCAAATGTGCCACCCGTCCACTTGAAGTAGGGACAACGTTGCTGTTGTGCCTCGGCTGCGTGTGCTTGCAGCAATGTCAGCTCCTGGCTGCTAATGCGCAAATACATTGCACGTAATCTCCGGGCAGCAAAGTACTGAACCGTGCGTACGCCCAGCTTGGGCGATAGCTCGTAAATGGGTGATCCTTCGCGCGCATGAGTTAAAGGCTGGGTAAGATTGTATGTGACCGCCACATAGCCACGACCGCCAAAGGCTAGACAATCCAAAGCAATGGCTAATGGCGTGGGCAGCTCTAACAGCAGTTCATACTCATTACGCAGCGCCTGCCATCCGTAAACAGCAAACTGACGCAATCCGCTCTTGTTCTTGTGCAGCACACTGGCATATTTGATGGTGGGCAGCTGCAGTATGCAAATATCCAAGGGATAGGGCACGGGTACAGAGGCAACGCGTGTGAGACCATCGAAGTTATAGGTTGCTGGGAGTTGTAGGATACAAAGGGGTGACTTTTAGGATGTGTTTAAACCCACACTGAGGCTGGCTGACTAAACCAAACAACTCTCTCTCTATTTCGTAGCCAGCAATGGCCGAGTTAAAGTCCTATCGCACCTGCATTGGCCAGCAATTGGAGGAGCTGGAGCTGCTTAGCTCTATATACTGCGGCGCTGGTGAGCTGCAGCTGTTAGACCCCAGCGTTGTAGCCGACTTCAATGAGTTTTTACAAGGCGACATAGCCATTGCTGCGGATTTAAAATCTAGTCTAGAATATACAGTGGCACTAAAGCTGCCCAGTGGCCACAAGTTGGACGTGCGCATAGAGCTTCCACATTTGTATCCGCTGCTGGAGCGGGCTATTGTAAGCGTGCATACACCGCTGCTAAGCAAAGCTAAAAGCGTGCATCTGAAGCAGCTGATGTCACAGTATTTGGTCGAACAGCAGCAGCAGGAGCCGTATATATATCAGCTGCTTAGCTGGTTGCTAGAACAAATCGAGCAATTGCTTCAACGTCCAGCTAGTGAGCTTCAGCTGGGCGAACCAGAAGTACCCCAGCCGCTCCATTTCGAACGCCTGTGGATCTATTCACATCACATAAAGTCCAGCGCAAAACGCCAGGAGTTGATCAAGCAAGCGCGCCAGATGCAGTTAAGTGGGTTTAGTAGACCCGGCAAGCCGGGCATTATATGCGTCGAGGGCGAGCAAGAGCATGTTCAGCAGTATTGGCGCACTATAAAAGCACTGCGTTGGCAAAAGATAAGCCAGGTCAAGTCGGAGGTGCGGCAGCTGGCAAATACAGCACAGCTTAACGAAACCCGACGCTTTGATGGCTTCAATGAGCAGTTGTTTAATGAGGAGGGAGACGAAGAAGGCGTCATGAACATGGGCCAGTTTATACGCTATTTGGAGGCACATAGCTCGGGTTACATGAAGACTGAGTTGTTTGGCTTAGCTTAATGCATGAGCTTATTTTTTATTTTAATAAAAGTTGTTATAAAAATGAAAACCTTTGTCATAGAACTGTTGCATGTCGCGTTTGTGTAAATGAGACGAATCTTCATCGGAATTCAGACCATAGCTGGGCAAGCTGGCCTGGAATTGCACGTCCAAGGCTTGTTGAACATGGAGTAAATTACATAGGAAAACCAATAGAAATATTAAACGACACATTTTGGCAAGCACAAAAAAAAAATTCACAGATCACAAATTTAAACACGTGTAGCGCGTTCGCAACGATGATTTATTATATATATAGGGATAACGGATTTAGTTAAAGCTCAAAATTGCGAGTTGAAAGAAAGCTAGAGAGAGGCTTAAATCGAGCATCAGCTGGGTAACGGCGCTTTAATGAAAACATGATTATGAATTCTAAGTGTCAAAATAAGTGAAACTCAATTTCTCGTATTTTTACAATTTTCAGATATTGTGTGTGTTTACAAGTGTACAATTTATTTTTTGATTTTAGTGACGAATGAAGCTAATTAAAATTTTGATTTTCAATGAAGTTTCTAACATTTCCTGCTATTGGGTTATGGTATCGCTTTACGGTTGAGAAACCATAAATATAAAACTAGACTTGCTTTTCACATTCACACCAGAATTTAAACTTGTTTACAACTGAGTTATTTTATCTTCCTAGATATGTTTATCATAACGTCATAAATGTTAATTATCTAAAAACCGATAATCTAATCAACGATCTGAGGGTCTGATGCATTTATTATCGGACATATCATGCCGCATAGAAAGTGATAATAGTTTTTAGTTAGTAGTTAAAAGTTAGAATCTTGAACATGGCACTTCCAAATGCTCAATTTATTCATCTATAAATACTTATTAAAATCATCAAAGAGATTTACAATATAATTTGAGGTTTTATTATAAAAGTTAATAACCATAGGACAACATCTTTAATAAGATAAATTTTTTCAGCTTATATAGTTTCTTTATTCAAAACTTTAACATTATATAAATCCTTCGCCGTCTATATCTACATTATCGTAAAACTTATATGTCTCTTTAGCCGTTGTTTGCGATATCTTCATTGGTTCTATCTGTGTTTCCTTGCTCCTGCAAGAACTGTAGCCACCTGATGCTCTTGCATTCGGTGGTTTGACACGCTTCATAAAAGCACAATAGCAGCAATAATGAGCTCTAGTGGATTCCGACTCTTTTCTCCGCTTCACGCATTTTGTTTGGCTATAAGCACGCCGTAGATTGGCATTGGTTAAGCCATATATAACTGGATTGACGGCAGCATTCAAAAACATTAGATACTGGGAGATGTACCAAAAGAGTTGCATGCCACTGGTAATGGAACCGGTGTCCAACGCGTAATACTTCTCACGTAGTACTACCAAGATGGTAAAGGGCAGACGTAGAATGGCAAATACCACAACCACAATGAAGAGCGTTTTGGCAACACTGCGTTTATAGCTGACTGTGAGCGGATGCTCACGGCGTAAAACGCGCTTCTCATAGCGATCGAGCTGTTAATGAAAAGTTTACCGAAAATTAGATCTGTATTATTGGATTAAGAATCTTAAAATATAATGTGGCTTAATTCGGTAAAGTCTTCTGAAAGGAACAGATATTTTAACGGTGAAGGACTGGAAAATAAGCTAGCTAAAAATTACCGCACTTCTATAGATAAAGGTTTCGATCAAGTCAAGGGAATTTGTCGAATTATGTCGATATCTCACCCCGCTCCCACTTGAGAGATTTTCGCGTTTTACACCCACATCATAAAAGCTAGTGCAAGTTTTGACCCCTCCCCCTGTAAACTGCAACAAAATTTCACTTTTTATGGACATTTTAATATAGTAGGTTGAGCTTTAAGTTTTGTCGAATCAATCTCCCACCCGTCGCAGTACAGTAACCTTGATAACGCCTACATCCCTTATCACATCGATAAAAAAATTTTCACAGAAATTCGATTTTATTGGGACAAATAGAGTATCCCGCTGTGGAGCATCGTCTCGAATGTCTGCATCAAATTTTTTCATTTGAAAATATGCATAGTACCAATTAGGTACACCAGCAACTCACCAGTTCCAAACCGAACGGTCATACTCACCTTATAGAAAATAGCCGTATAGCAGATAAGCATAATGCCAAGTGGCAGCCAAACCAATATGGTAATCAGCACGTACCAATATTTGGGTAATATGCTTGTATTCTCCTTGCAATATATCTCGGTAAAGTTCTTCCAAATACGTACTTTATAGTATCTAAAAAGCGCCAGTGGTAATGCAAAGAGTACTCCGGCCAACCAAGTACATACAATAACAATCTGTGCGCCACGCAATGTCAAACGTGTCTCGCTGGGCAGCACTATGGCCGTCAGTCGATCATAGCTAACCACAGAAAGATTCAGCACGCCCGTTATGAGAAAGACCAGAACCAGAAAACCCTCCAGCTTGCAGCCCACGCAGCCCATCTGATAGTTTTGATAGAAATCATTGAGCATGAACATGGCCGGACAGATGAGCAGCGTGAGAAAATCCGCTACGGCCATGTTGGCTATGATAAGATTGGTTGGAGTGCGCAGCGGTCGATTGCTGGCTATCAGGTAGATTATAATGAAATTGCCATAAAGACCAAAGATGATGAGCGGCACAAAGGTGCAAATTTTCCACGTCATTTCGCCTAGAGGCTTGTGCAGCCATATGCGCTCCTCGGGAAAATCCCATTGACTAAAGTCAAACTGTCTAGGATAGGTTAATTAAGATGTGTTTAGTATTTAGATTATGTGTGCTCACCCACATTACTAGAATTGCTGGAAGACATGCTGTGCAGCTACCTGTTACTTCTGTCTTCTGCGGCAGTATACTGATTTGGGATAGGTTTTCCAAGCCTTTGACACAAACATGCAAATTTACATGGTCAAATTGGTAAATTAATTCATTTAGCTAATAGATAAGACTCCTCGCAGCAGTGGTGGAACTGTCACTGATAAGAGTAGCTGTACCTAAAAGCTAATGCATTTGATGACTACGAGTTTTGGTATGTGTGGTTATAAATATAGATGCTTACGTTGTATGGCGGATGAGGCATTTGAAGGTACTTTTAATTTACCAAAAATTACTTTGCAATTCCTTTCTTTTAATAATTACCAACAGCTACCATTACTTTTGACAATTAACAAGTAATTCTTCTCCCGATAGCTTTCATATTTAAACTTTTCTAAGCTTTTATTGTGAGCCTTTAACCAACTAATCAATGCCATTGGTTCCAAAACTGCCGCCACTGTTCGATGTTTTTTTAGCGTGGTCTTGATCATAACATTTTACCATGCCATAATTCGGTTCCTCCAGCAGTACATGTTCTTGCTCTATTAATCTAGTTAAGATTTCCAACTTTGCCATATTTCCACTCCCTGTGCGTGCACTTGAAACTACAAAGGTTGGGATTTGATTTGTATTTTCAGGATGTTGTATTGACTTACACGCTTCCTCATTTTCGAGCTTATTGCGGTTTTTACCAAATTGTAAAGCTTCTCTATGCATGCACTTGAAACGAGCTGGAAAGATTTTCTTATTCAGACCATCTATAACCTTGAGCACCAAAAAGGGGTTGAAATCCAGCATGACCGCCTTAGAAACCTGGCTCAGATATATAATGATTATAAAGCCCGCCACTTGCACTTGCAAATCGTCATATAACATTAAATGGACGGCAATAAATAGGGCACGATGGACATCTAAAGGTCATCTCAAAGCAGCTGGGACGCAAGACAATCACCCGCGGACCATCAATAGCCACCAGCTCGGTCAGATAAAGAATCGCCCTGGATTCGAATAATAGAGTTCGCAATAATTCAGCTGGTAGTTGACTACCTACCCAGATGTTAGTATATGCTTAAACTTGGCCTCGGCAATGCTCCAATTCTCAAAGAGCTTAGGCAACGAGGTTCGGTAACGATAAAAGTTTTCAATGCGTTCCTTGGCGCGTTCCACACTGAACTTGGAGACACGCAGAAAAGCCAAAAGAAAAGCGACAGCCAGTGACGCAGTGCAGCCAAGAAGCTGGGAGATTCATTAAGTTCCACAGATGCCTTGTCGGCCAAGGCAGCAGGGAGAGCTAACAACGATATCATGTCTACTACTAAGTAAATCGAATGAGTTTCTATGCTTTTGACTTGCATTTAATTGAATTGTTGTAGTAATATTATGAAACAGGTTTTCCTATGTATCTATCTTCAATGTGAGCCGCTCTAATCAATATCCAATTTTCGAAAAGAGCCATCAATGCCAAACAAAGTGTCCGCACTAAGACTTTTTTCAGGTCGCAGTTGCTCGTTGACGCCATACTGCTCGTCCTCCTTGAACTTATCTGCATAGGCCAATAGATCCTTTTCCGTTTGAGCCTGAATATCAGCTACATGTCCATTGATGCCGCCATACTCCACCGGCAAGTACTCGCGCGGTATGTGCTCGTAGAGTTGTTCAAAGTTTTTGAAAACATAAAACTGAAAATAGTAAAAATATTGAAGAAATTTTGGATCAATGCCCATCATTGAACATTAGGCCCACTTAAAAAAGTTTAAAGTGAGATTGATTTAGCATGTGGCCGATATGTAGCATAAACTCCAATGAGCTGTTGGTGTCTCAACGCATTTATCTAAACGTTCCACTAACCGGGAATTGTTGTCTGTATACCATAGCTTGTAGTCGTTTGTTTCAATATGAATACTCACACGCTTTTGCAGCTTCTCCGACATCATGCTCTTCGATAGATTGACCACAGCAACTGCCTCTTTGGGACAGTTGACAAAATATATGCCTTTGAGCCGCATGGGCGCGCCCTTTTCGGCAAAAACTCCCATTTTCTTGATCAACATTAAGTCCATTTGTGCCAATAAACTTAGACTTAACTTGGCTAAATCTATAATCTCAACGTAGCCGCTGACAACTGCATTATCGTCGGTGCAGATTTGACGCTCCAACAACAATGCCTGATAGTGAAACAGATCGTTCAGCCTAAATTGTTTCATATCAAATTTGGAATAGTCTGTGAGATGCACGCGTGGGCCACCAGGTCCATGGGGTTTGGGTAAAGTAACATAACATCTTTTGAAGAGCAACATTAGTGGAAAACCAGAAGTAAATGTTAAATCCTTACCCCGAGCGACATAGCGCTATGAATTTATCATCTATATTCCTATTGCCAAACAGCTCCGGCATTAAGGGCTTTATGGTATAATAATAATCCAGCTTGGACTTTGCCTTTTCCAAGCTATATTTGCAGCCACGTAGGAAAGCCACCAAGAACTGTGCATCTTGTGGCGCTTTTAAATGTGGCTGTTTCGACAGCCACTCACGTAGTGCCGTCAAATCGGAGTCTATGCGTGACTCTACTTCGTTGAGCTCTGTCTGCGCAACTTGACGCAGTTCTGGAGTAAGGTCACGTAACTCTGCCATAACTGGAACAATGCTGCAGTGCTTCGTGGCAAATGCTTGGTTACTAAACAAAGTACATTTGTTTGCTGACTCTTTGAAGTGCTAGAAACTCTTGTACTTTTCGTTAATCTATTAGCTTTATGATTTCTTATTGGCCTGATAATTTTCGTGCTTCATGGTCTGGGTTATTGGCACAAGTTAGATTGCGAAACTTTGCACACTCATTGATGGCAGCTGGTTCAGTTCAATTGCAACTGTTACAAATGCAGCAGCAGCTAACCCTCACCCTAAGCTATCGCTCGATAATCGTGGTTCTGCGTTTGCCTATACTCCACTGACTATAGTCATATCTTATCGGTTCCAGCAAGGCAGCAAACAAAAAATGAAAAAAAAGTAAAATCTATGCAGAATGCTTGGAACCGCCGACAGTTACTACTGAATCGTCGTGAATCGCAGCAGGCATCGAATTTAGCCCAGACTAATAGTTCCCAAAATTTTTTTGTTAGCTCACATATCATCTGTACACACATATACATAAATTTAGGCCTCATATATGTTACAAAATTTACAGTTCACGCAGCTCCAGCTCCTTTGACATATACCCATAATTCCGGAACTATGGCCCAGATACGCACGCTCGCTCCAGAGCTAGGTGAGGTGGCGCACACACAGCTAAACGAAGATGACAGCAAGGTATTGGATGACATTGAGGCTTTACGTGCTTGGATACGGGAGCAGTCATATTTACAATCACGCTTGGATGATCAGTTTTTGGTAGCATTTTTGCGTTATGCCAAATGGGATCTAGAGGATGCTAAAAAACGTTTAGTATTCTACTACACATACAAGTCCAATACACGAGATTTGCTCAAAAGTCGTTTGGTGGATGATAAGCTCTTGGAGTTGGCACGATCGGGGTGAGTTTTGGCGTATGAAACAGTAAAGAAATTTCGTAACTTATAAAGACTTTAATTACATGACAGTATTTTTGCCACACTGCCCAATCCGATTGGACCCGGTGGACCACGCATACACTATACACGCATGGGTCACATAGACACTTCCAAGCACAGCGTCAGCGATATCTTCCGTTTTCACGCCTTCCGCGCCGAAATTGAAATTAATACCGATGACAACTGGAACATTGCGGGCGTAGTGGAGATCATTGATTTTACCAAAATTCCCTACTCACTGTTGTTGCAGTTTGATGCGGGCATGTTCAGGCGCATGAATGCATTCCTAGAACATGGCATACCCACGAATTTAGTTGGCACTCACATTGTAAATGCCTCGCGGGAGACGCAGTTTGTCCTGAGTCTGGTGCGGAATGTGATGAAGCAGAAGGAGCTGGTACGTAATTGGTAAACATATAGCTTAGAAGCAAATGAATAATTTTTCTTGCGCTTCAACAGCTGCACATACACTCCAATCTGGACTCGTTGCAGCGAGCCATTGGCAAAGAGTATTGTCCCGTGGAGCTGGGCGGCGCGAATGGTTCACTTAACGATGCTATGGCCAATTATGAGGCGCAGCTAAACAACTTTGCGCCTTATTTTGCGGAGGATGAACGATATGGCGTGGATGAGCAGCAGCGTTTGGCTAGTGAGAAGGAGCAGCGCTCAAGTGTGGTGGTCAGTGTGGCTGGAGCAGCCAATGAAGGATCTTTTCGCAAGCTAAATTATGATTGAGCAAACGGCAGTTAGTTGTATATTAAAATGCACATACTACTTACATATATACAGATATTTATATAAATATATATAAACAGAGCGCTATAGTGAAATTCGGTCATAGGAAAACCTGATATTTTATAAAGAATTCATACCATACAGCAGGAAACCGCAAAAAGCAACATCGAAACTAAAAGCAAATTGAGTAACAAATTGAACCCTTATAAAAAAAGCACACTAAAAAACACCATTTAATGGTCAAAATACACACAAATGTTTGCTATTATTAATTGTTGTTCTTATCGGTACACACACCCAAACACACAAACACACACACTACTATAAACATACATTGAACATTAACGTACACGTACATAAAAACATATATAGCTAGTATATATACTATATAGGTCCTGGTATCCTTAACAACGTATGTTTAACATCTCGCTCAGTTTTTGACGTCTTCTATTTATGTGCTAAGTTGTTGTTGGCTTTTATTTTACATGCTACATTTATATACATGCATACAAATATATTTTCGATAATATTTCCTTAGTTAAGTGCCGTTTTTACTAATTTTTGATACTAGTTTACATATATACATACATACCTTATACATATATATATATATATATATATATATGACATTGTATATCGTATGTAGAAACAAACCCATGTTGAGTGCGTTAATAAATTAAAACGAATTTGTTTAAATGTCAAAAACAAAAAAACACAACAACAACAAATAGATACTGCTTATTTTGATTTATTTGTTGTCTTGTCCCGTATGTAAAGCGACAGTTGTTGTAATGATAAGCAATAGATAACAATGTCCAATGTGACGTATCGAACTTTGAACAAGTGTTTGATATTATATTTTCAGATATAACCTGATTTTAGGCGCTGGTAAAATCGCCTAACTGAAGATAAACTTTACTATATGATTTTTCGAACATTCGAACAATGGCGCGCAATTAATCAAGTGCGCGAAAGCATGAGCGGGATAACAATATAAGCAAGTCCAGCATCAAACGATCTGTGTTGTGAAATACTGAAAAGCCAGCTGACTAGGACGTTATAAGCAGATATTCGCATATGTATGTAAATATACAAACATGTGTACAGGTATTTAATTAATCAAGTTTTAACCATTTTCAACCATGAAGTACAGAATTTGAAGAGTAGAGTATTATTTTCAGGTGCAGCTTGTGGCTGTCCCTTATTGATCTGGGCTATATATGTTTCCCCATTCATTGTGTTGGCACCTCTAAATCTGCAGCTTCATCTTTACTGGAATTGGTGTTTTCTAACAAAAGTCCTGTGGTGATCTATCAAATTCAATAATGGTTTAAAAGTTGCATTAACAAATAGCGGATAAACAGACTTGAAGATCAGAAAACATTGACTTTTTATTTGGCATTCAACAAAACTTTTATCAGTCAAATGTTTTTTTTAATAATGCTAAAAATGCCTTGTGTTCATTTTTTGAATTACATTTATTTCTACATTTCTTAAAACAGTACTCTAATTTAAAAATAACTTATTTTTAAACATGATAACTTGTTAAAGATCACAATACAACGTAAAGCAAAGTGATTTTGTGACGAAACTAAGTTTTTTTTCTTATCATAAATTCTAACATTTTGCTATGAAAATTTGCATTGTCCTTTGCAATGCGCTCCATGATTTCAAGTCTTGCCATTGCAATGCGATTTAAATGCTTACTGCGGTTGTGTGCAATTTTTATCATGGCAAATTCATATGGTGTCATTTCACTATTATTGCTGTTTTCAGTTTTAATTTGTTTTGCCGGTGGAACATTGTAATCCTCTTCCTCCTCTTCTGCTGCTGACTCTGGATCGGCAGAGCGATAAGAGTATGATGCCTCTGCGGATGATATAGCATTGGATTCATCTTGTTCCTGCTCCTCTTCTGTTTCGCTCTCAAAATACTCAACTGTGAAAAATGAAACAAGTGTTTATCAACCAATGCATAGGTGTACTTATTAAGTTATTTTTACCTTTAGTGTCCACTAGAACTTGAGAAAAGCTTGTCGGATATGGTTGCCCTAGTATTCTGTGCACCCTTTCAAAAAGGCGCCACTGCGATGGAGGTCCGTCAGATTTTTTCATTATTCTTAGCTCCCTTCTAAAACAAATTCGAATAAGCGAATAGCTTTTATTTAAGCCTAAATAGTTCTTATTTACCTATATTTCCCAGTCAAATTATCAATCTTTGTTCTGACTTGCTTAAAATCCAGATCAAAGCCAGCATTTACTAGTCGTATGGCCGCCTGCTTGAAGAACTTCGTATTGGTTTTATTTACTCGAAATGTTGGATAATTTTTTTCCCACATGTCGAGCAAAAGGTTCTCATAGCCAGGTGCCCAAAAAAGTGCAGACTTACGCTGTGTCATATCAATAATGTGCTTCTTTTAATTGATGTAAAAAATGTTGTTGACATTTATTTATTATGGCAAATGTATATACATATGCTGTCTTACATGCGGAATGTGCCATTCTGAAAGATGCCACTTTATCGAAGACGAATCGATTTCATTCAAAATGTCGCATTTAGTCGGATGTTATTCTGTTGTTCCAAATATTCGGTATATTTGGACAATTCATAAACGGTCACACTGTTAACTAACAAACAGCTGCAAAGGGGCAAAGTGCAATTCTCCGTAGTTTTGTGCTTCAATTTATTTAATTGAATAGACATAAAATGTCAAAGGCATTTCAAATTTATTATGATTTTCTATCGCAGCCTTCGCGTGCCCTCTGGATTTCTTTAAAATTGGGCAAAACATCTTTTGAAGCGTGTCCCGTGGCCTTGCGCAAACGTAAGTACCTCTGCACTTGGGCTGCCAGTGTTTAAAACCATTTATTAATCGTGTTAATAGGTGAACAATTGACTGATGAATACAAAAAGATCAACCGCTTTCAAAAGGTGCCCGCCCTGGTGGACGGTGAATTTAATTTATCCGAGAGTATTGCTATAGTGCGGTAATCACTCATTTCAGTTAGTTGCATGGTAAATCTGCACGTATTGTATCTCTTTACTCTTGCAGCTATCTATCGGACAAAGGTCAATTCAGCGAACAGCTCTATCCCAAGTCACTCAAGGAGCGTGCACGCGTGGACGAGTTCTTGGAGTGGCAGCATTTGAGTTTGCGCCTCAGCTGCGCCACGTTTTTCCGTGATGCTTGGCTGCTGCCCATTAATGGTTTGGCACCTAAGCCAAGTGGCGAACAAATTGAAAAGATGACCAAATCTGTGGAAAATAATTTGGGCTTGTTGGAACGCATTTGGTTGCAAAAGGAAGTATTTTTGACTGGACAGCATCTAACTGTGGCGGATGTGTTTGGTGCTGTTGAAATCGAACAGCTGAGTAAGTGTTACCCCAGCTTTAGTGAGTTATAACTAATCTGTCCTATCTAAATTGCAGAGCTTACGAAGTATAAGGTAAATGAAAAACAGTTTCCTAAGGTAGCCAAGTGGCTAGAGCGTGTACGCGAGAGCTCTAATCCCTACTTTGATGAGGCCCATGCGTTTATTTACAAAAAGGCTACGCAGCCAGCACAGGCCAAAATTTAAGCTATGTGAGCTATCAGCAAATCTTCAATAGTATCAACTGCCATTTAACTAAAGACTATATATGTATGTTCCAGTTCTGTTTTGTACAACATTTAACAATTTATTATTATAATTTCTGCAAACTAATCAATGTCCAACTTTCTGAACGAGCCCTCAATGCCAAACAATGTTTGGCTGCTTACGGGTGCGCCGCGTCTCAGTTTTTCATTTGTACCATATTCCGCATCCTCCTCAAAATAATTTCTATAGTCCATTAGCTTCTGTGTCCATGTGTTTATAAGGTCTTGCACATTGCCATTGCTGCCGCCATATTCCGCCGGCAAGCATTCCTTGGGCACATATTCGTATAGACTTTCCAGTTTTGAGTGTATATGGAACTGTGGAAAAATTTACATTTTTAGGTGATACTAACAATTTTCAGCAATAAGTGTTTACTCACGCGTTTGCGTATTTTTTCGCTCATCAAACTCTTTGCTATTGACATGAACTTTTCCGCCGTGCTGGGCGCATTGACAAAGTGAAATCCTTTTGGTCTATAAGGCCAGGCTTTATCGCCCAGCACTGCAAGTTTCTTGACCAGCATGGCATCAAACTGAAACATATGACCAGCGCCTACGCCTTTCATATCGATAATTTCCACAAAGCCCATGATCATAGCATTGTCATCCTCTCGTATTTGTATTTCACCCATCATAGTGCCTACTTGTAACACTTCGGCTATGGTGTATTTGCCAGAATCGTATTGTCCATAGCGTGATATGTGTATGCGTGGACCATCAACCTGCAGTGGCTTGGGCAGGCGCAGCAGGCAGCTGCAAAAATAAAGGTATCAGCAGCTGATTGCGAGGTACAATTATAGTTATGCTCACCCCGTTCTTAGTATGTTTAGCTGTTTGTCGTGCACCAAACGATTCTTGTAGAGCTCTGGCACTGCGCCACGCATGGCATAAAAGTTGTCCAACTTTAGTTTGGTCTTCTCCAGACTATATTTACAGCCGCGCAGAAATGCAACCAAAAATTGCGCATCCGTGCGTGCCTTGAGATGCGGCTGCTTTGAGATCCAAACGCGCACTGTCTCTATGTCCTCTTCTACGCGTTCCGGCACTTCACCAAGTTCTTGTTGTGCGCGCAGTCCCAAGGGCTCGCTTAAGGGCCTTATGGCATTATTATTTTGATCCGACATGTTGACGGTGACGGCAAGCGTTTATCAGTGGAACTACATAATAGATTAAAGAGAAACATGATTTATTGGAAAAATTCTAGCAGGCTAAAGTTTCCGTCCTTGCCGGTATGGTCATAGTTATTCGTCATTGGTTAAACAGGTGCGCCATATTTATGTCACAATTTAGGGTGATTAGATTAGCATATGTTGGTTACACTTAGTTAGGAGGTTGTTCCCCTGGGAGCACCTCTCGAGCAGCTTAGTCAGCCGATGATAAGATTTATTAAGTGCCTAGCAGAGATTCCAAAATGACTATCCATAAAAGTCTTTAATCAGTCATAGCGCCAATGTTAGATTGATAAGCGTCAGACCAAAGACCACCACGATTCATTTCATTTTGTATACTCAGAGATATCAGCGTCAAGGCGTTAGGCAGTAAGACAGTACAGACTTATATATGTAGCTACTTATGTAGTTAGTTAGCGTTCTCGACCTCTACTCACAATTGTCTTTAATTTAATATATAGAACGTCGTCGTCTGCACTTATACACTCACTCACAGTTATATATACACACATATAACGTTCTATATGTTATTGTTAATACAATTATTTGTTATTATTCGTCTTATTTGTTTGCCCGCTACGAATATTTCGACGAACCGCTGTTATTGACGATGGGCGCGCGACTGCCAGCTACGCTGCGTCTAGCTGCCAATTCGGGGTCTATCTGGTTTTGCTTTCTCAAAAATATACATACAATGTACACCACCTACCATACCCGTACCGGTTGCCAGCCTACTATCATATCACAACGTATGTGTCGTCACTCCGTTGGCATGACGCATAGTCGAATGGAACTATGGCGAATTGTTTGTATTTCTAACAGAAGAGCAAATACAGTGGTCGATCAGAAATTAGAACTTCCACATTAAAGAGTTATTCAGAAACTAGAATTAGATCCAACAATTCTATTTCCCGAATGTTAGCTCCGTCTTTAAACTAAAAATCAAACTGAAAACCAGCATCCGGTTTAAAGGTCTACAAAACGATATAACGATAGCTGAGGCTAAGGATCGGCTAAGTATGTTGGCGCAGTCTTGCAAAGGCTCTTGGGGAAAAGTTATGAGAGTGGGATTCTCAACTAATGATAGTGAAGAAGCAACTCATATAGTGGCTCTGCTATCTTAGTTTAGTTGAATATATAGTAAAAAATTAAGTAGAATAGATAATTGAAACAGAATTATTCGAAAACACGAAACCGCGGTTGGAACCGTAAGATTCTATTATTTGAGCGACCACTGTACCACGTATAAGAGATTGAAAGTTAGGAAACCTAGAGGGCTTTATGCATAGCGTATGTAACAATCAGTACCTAAAGCTATATAACACCAGCCGATAAGATACAACGTTAAACTACAATCACATTAAAACGACATTGAAGTTTATTTAGTTATAATGCAATAATTTTGTTGCAAATTCAGCTGTTCTAAGATCTCATTAGAGTTGGAATTTCCATAAACGTCTCCGCTAGTCATCAATATGTTTGGCACTCGCTATCTGTATGTATGTTGGTGAGCATTTCCATTAAACTGTCTATAGGCAGAGATAACGACCTTATCGTTAACATGATACATCTGTTTTTGCTCGGCAAATAAAATAGCTATAAACTTTTTTTTCTTACCTTTTCACGAACATGATAATTTGTTATCGTGTACTTGATTACTGTTGGATATATAGTGGTAGCTATAAAAGTAGATATGGGTAAACGAGAATATGGTACCATTGCGGGTTGTCCAGAGCAAACTAATAGGTTTTTTGGAGTTCACAACGAATTTCTTACAATTTCCACAAAAGTTCCTTAGAGACATTTTACTAGTCGTGTCTTACACTCAAAACTGTCATAACTTTTGATACAGCCCGTCATAATAAGCTTGTTTTGTCATTATAAGTTATTCTTAATACACTCACTCAAGCAAGTACAAGTACAATCATAACCCGATTAAATGTATTTATAACTGCGAAAATGATTATGTATGTTACATATCTATATCTATAGAAAACAACTTCACAAAAAACCGCAGCAATATGTTACACTCCAGACAAGAACGCGATAAAATATACAAATGTTTTTGTTATCGGTTACGGGGACACATAGCGGAAGTCCAAGATATTCTCGGGTGCTTATGGGATTACTGCAGGTTAAGAACCTATAAAATTTGCATACAGCATGAGTACTTCCGACAGGTAAGCAAGGTAATAACACATACTCTGTGGAAATAAATACGAAATCCATTTGTTTGATCTTATCTATGAAGCATTAAGAAAAAGATTGATAACATTGAACATATACCTTTCGGAGAATTCACTCGTAATACTCTAACCAAGAAAACAAGGTGAGCACCATAGAACACATTCTATGATTAATGGCTATATTCATGGTTGATCTGGTTTTTTGAGTTTCAGTTGTTACAACTTCCGTTTGCTGCAATCATAACAGATGGCTTGCGAAGCAGCGAAGTTAGAAAGTTATTGACGATACTATTTGTATCCACACATATTTTAAAAGAAGGTCTGTATGGGTATGTAAGCACAAAATAATATGTAAGGCTTCTTGTGTTGATCAATGCAACAAGTCTTGACGATATAGATCCAAAATTCATAAAGATACTTTCACCACAAATATTGCAATACATAACTTACACATTTAATAGAGTCTTTTCTTGGTCAATATTTCCTGTTATGTGTAAAGTAGCTAAAGTACTGTACACTGAGCGAGAGGAGATCGTGGTGTGCAGGAGCAGGAACGACGTAAGGAAGTTCTTCCAAAAAGTCAAGCGTCTGGCAGAAGGATTTAGTACCGGAGCGTCATCCTGTGCAGGGTGAAATCTAGTTGTGGATGCACAAGGTGCACTGAGGTTATGGAGGTAACACTTCACTGGCTTGCTATCTGGCGATGATGCGGATATTGCCGCTCCGATGTTAGCTTCCCGACATCCCCAATTATAGGCGATGCCGTGGATAGATGACCTGCCTGCTGAGCTGTTCAAGACTGGAGGCAACGAGTTGGTAATGTGCATGCACTAGCTCATGACTGGAACCTTGGTGTTCTCTGCCCTGTCCTCAAGAAGGGTGATCCCAGGGTGTGCGCTAGAGTACTGAGTGAAAAACTAAAGCCGTTTGCGAAAGAACTGATTGGACCGTATCAGTGTGGTTTAAGCCCTGGTAATCGACACCCACCATCTCTTTGTCGATTATAAGGCAGCATTTGATAGCCCGTTGAGGGATCGCGTATATGCCGAATTGTCTGAGTTTGGAATCCCTGCAAAGTTGCTACGACTATGCAGAATACCTTGATACCAAGCAAGGCTTCAGACAAGGCGATGAACTCTCCTGCGACCTCTTCAACCTTTTGATGGAGAATGTGTTACAAAAGGCCGAAGTACATCGGAAAGGGACTGTATTCTATAAGGGTGTCCAGTTGCTTGCATATGCAGATGATATCGATAACGTCGGGCGTACTAAATGAGAGCAAGACAAAGTATATGCTTTCTTCGAGTAGAGATACACAGCGGTTGGACTCTCAGATTGATGTTGAAAGCTTTTGGAACTTTTGGTTTTGTTAGGGATGTCGTCTATCTTGGCACCACCGTCACAATGAAGAACGAGGTCAGCATGGAGATCAAGCGGAGAATCACTCTTGCCAATAGGTGTTTCTTTGGTCTCAGTAGGTAAATGAGTAGTAGAGACCACTCCCGCAAGACTAAACTAACACTCTATAAGACGCTCATCCTTCACGTTTTGCTTTATTGCGCTGAAGCATGGGTGATGTCGCGGTGAAAGTGCCCTAGGAGTGTTTGAGCGGAAAGTACTCCGTAATATCTTTGGCCCTCAATTAAGGCCATACAAGAAAATTCGCTGAGAGTGGTGAAGGACATTCCGGCCGACGCAAACAAGGCATGTTTTAATGATTGGAAAAAGAGGTGGCATATTAGTATCGCTTCAAAAGTGGCATATTTTGAAGAAGACAAATTCAAAATCTAAAAATCTAATGCTATTTTGCTCAACTCATACACAAAGACAGACACAGCATACTTTTGTACCCAAAGAACGAGTTTTTCTCATCGCAAGCACACAACAAAAATTTAATCGATTGTAGTTTTAGACTTGGTTGTTGGAGAATTTTTGTGACTACCAGAATCGTAGACAATTTTTCAAATTTTCTACAAGCTCAGAAAAACCATCCTGAGTCTATTGACAAAGACTCTTCAGGCTACCAGCAACATTTTCGACGATTGTGCCAAATTCTTTCGAAGGCCTGTTTAAAGTGCAAGTAAGCTGCAATTTTCTCTACGAGACACCTTCCGTGGACGAGGGTTGTAAATATGTCTCAGGAGTCGAACTTGCCAGCTTTCGAACTATTAAGCTGTCGCCCTTGTCGTCCTTCAGCTAATAAGAGTAGTGGTGCGCAGTGGCCTCTTTAAGAAATCTTACTAGGCTACGGTACGAGTCAGAGTCCTATACTTGGACTCTTACTTTGCCTCTTTTGCCGCAGTGGTATGTGTAATTGCTTAAGCCAAGGACGAGGTCAAGTTCAGCCTCCATCTGGATCACGTTCGATTCTTCATCAATGTTGATTCGAGAGGATTTTCACGATCTGGGAACTTTATCCTTATTTGCAACGTTGTGATCAATTTCCATCTTGTCAGCAAGCGCTTTTGCCTCTGTTGAATCATCATCTCCTCCCGCATTAGCTAGAATTGTAAATCGGTTTTCAGAAGTTGATGGGCCTTCTTCATAAGCAGTATTCGTCGCTTACTGTTTAGCAGTCATATTCCCTTTTTTGCTGCTTATATTGGAAACAGTTGGCGATTTGCGTTTGATTTAGGGTGGTCTGCCAACTAATTAGTTTTTGTGTCGTTTTTCCTTTTTCAGAAGCTTTATGAGCTGCCCCAGACCATAAAATCATGTGCTCTATTAGCACTTGTGCTTCAACAAGATGCAGTACTACATGCACGTTAACGTCAACAAAGTAAAGCTACGCTTCTTTTTATAATGTCATAAGTTCCCTAAGCGGAAGTTTGTGCTCCATCCCAAACCTAACGAGTTATAATAATGATGAACTGAAGCAGCTGACAATACTTCTGAAAAAGAGTCTCTAAAACCATTTATCTGGCAAACCCCTAAAATCAAACGCGAAACGCCAATCTCGCCCATGGTAAACAGTAAAAAAGGAAGATTATTTTCTGAGCATTAAGCGAAGAATACTCTTTCCGATGAGAGACCATCAACTTCTTATAACCGATTTGCAATATTGGATAACGATCGTGAAGTTGATGACCCAATGGATACTGAAACCTTATCCGATGAGCTAAACGCGCCAACTGAGGTCTAATCAAGTGCTCCGCACAGAGAAACCTCTGCCAATCATTTTGAAAACTTGCACAAACATCAATGCTTTCTTTAATGATCTCCATATATTAACTCTAAAAAATTTACCACAAAATCTGCAGGAGAATCTTTGTGTATTATATCTGACGATGTACCGATATTCCGAGCCATTGTAAATGGACTGGATACCCTTGGAGCAGAGTTCTATGTCAACCGGCTTGCTAGCGAGCGCGCTTATAGTGTCCTCAAGGGCCTCCAACAATCCACAAGCCAAGAAAATATACAATAGCCGGTAACATTCACAACCTGAAAAGAAAGTGAGATGGGTCAAGCATTGACCTGTTTTTCATGGAATGGGATCCCAAAATCAACAAGAAAGAAATATTTGGTGTAACCAAACTTTGTTGACAAAATTGGGAGGCTGAAAATCCCCACAATGCTCAATGTCATCGCTGCCAAAGTTACGGTCATACTCAACGTTACTACGGAAAATCACGCCACCTCCGACTGCGTCAATCCACTTGACGAAGAGAATTGGGGTGTACTCTTAACTGATCTTCATAGCGACAGCTTAATTTATTTATTTAAGTCACCCACGAACGGAATGCCGAGGTCCTTGCGCAGATTGCGGTTGCGGACATACCACGGTGCGTTCGCATTCTTTAGTGAAGTAAAAAATACATCGATGAATCGAAAACATCGATGGTGAGCCTCTAACCATACGATGCATCGGCAAAACATTGATGTTTGTAAAACCATCGAGAATTTTACCATCTCTTACCCCGACCTATTATTATCTAAAGTGTCAAATTATTTCAAGATCATGCTAAAGTTTAATACATTTAATAGTGTATCAGTTTTCAGAATGAAAAGTGCCGTCTCAAAGGTTATTCTCAGAAGCAGCCCAAACTCTCAACGACAAGCGAAATAGACTGCTGCCAGAACGCTTATCAAAAATTTTATGTTTACATAATTTTGGCTTAGATCTATTTGGTTTGTAGTAGAGTATCTGTAAGTCTTCTCTTGATCACATAGCTTTAGTTTGAAATATATTGTATTATAAACTGAAGCATCGATGTTTCGAGTCCAATGCATCGACCTACATCGATGTCCATTGTTGATAGACTATGCGATGGTATATATCGATGTTTTCGTCTGGATGGACATCACTACTGTCATTGTAAAGCTGGTTTCAGCGGCAAGTGCCGAAATAAGATGCGATTTTGAAATTCTTCAAATGAACAAACTAGACAGAACCAGTTCCATTCAAATAACGACACGACACGCATTTATCGTAAATAAGTATTATTATTTATTTCATAAAAATTGTAAAGAAGGCTTTCACAAATGTATTCATGCATAAACATGTAAACTAAACTAAAATATTTGAAAAATGTATTGAATAATTGTTTAATATTAAATTGCCATAGTTAAACTTTTTGGGTGGCTTTTCGCTTTATTTTTAGTTTTTCATTCATTTTAATTAAAAATGCGCATATAAAATTTATGGTAATATCACATTATTTATACATAAATAATAAGAAATGTTAGTAAACAAATGAAAAAAAAAAATGCGGGCAGCTTTCATTCCTATATAAGTATGTTTTAGTATATTATGCACTTTTGAGCTCAACTGTTGCTGTCTTTGTCGCAGATGGTACCTATATATATATATATATACATTTATGTATATATTATGTTTATATATATATATATTTATACACATTAAAATGTAACTGTAATCTTAGTTATAAGGCAGTTGTGGTTCAGATACTTGACAAGAGGCTTAACTTACTATAAGGCTAATAGTTGCATACACGGTACATGTATAAAGGTATGAGTACTCAGCCGAAAATGAATGAAGGGTTCCCTATATTAACGTAAATGAAGAAGTGTGTGTAATCGCATGTTTTTTGTCCAAAATTTCATACATATGGGTACAGTTTTAAAGTCAAGAGTCATCATACCTTACTAAGTGTACCCTGGTTGCATAGCATAAGTTCTGTATCTTATAGGGTTTACCCAACGACTAGCACAGGAAATTTCGCTGGGTGTCACTTTACCGTATTAATTCCAATGACTGACAATTAGGACCACATGATGAAGCGCTTGTTTATAAAGTGAGTCATTCTAAATGAGATGAGCTCATTATGATTATTAGCCAACTTCATTAAGTGCGCCTAATATTCTATATAATCAATACCAATTTTGATCATTAGCTAACTTTATGAACTTCTACTGACCAGCATTTGAAATTTCCCTTTATCTTTTCTCTTCCCCAGAGCTAATAGTCATTGGGATATATTGTTATAGAACTGTTACGGCTGCTTTAAAGCGCTTCAGTGGCACTTGTGGCAAGTTATTGGATGCAAGTTGCGAATCATAAGGCTGCTTGTGTGTCTTTCTGAGGACTAACTGTCAGACAGTAGCATTATATACTCGGTTTACTTAATGCTTACTGAACTTTCTCGATAATACGTACTGGCTTAGCGCTAAATGCTCTGAGTTTGGGCCCAGTTTATGCATATGACTGTAAAGATTGTATATAGTATGGCTTTCCAAATACTTAACCTAACTATAGCTAAGCGTTTAAAGATCAATGCTTACAACTTATGGTTCAAACTTGCATGGAGCCTAGATCTAAATCTTAACTACGCCAGGTGCTATATGTTATATGCCAAACTAATGCAGCTAACAGCGTTAAACCACGTAGGCCCCGGTATTGTCTAGTATTTGTGACGCCACTGGTGGCTTCTGTTGTCTCATTGTCGTCGGAAACCAATCTTGCTGTCCAGCGCTGCTCCTCATCCACATCATTGACGCTACGCGGACACTGCATCCAACGTCTGGCCGATAATTTGGCGCGTGCGTGAGCTACCTTCATGCGATTATCATCGAATTCCCAGTAGCCTAGGTTCTTGAAGAAATAGGTCTTGCCATCATAGTACTGGAAGGCTGCATCAATATTATAGCCCACGCCTGACCATATAGACATGTCGCGTGGATAATCGAGCTCCACCTTTCCAGTGTTGGAATCAATGCGCCAATAGAGCGTGCCGCTGGTCAGATAGGTGCGATTGTTGTGACCCCAGACAAAAGCAGCATCTATGTGCGAGAGCGTAGAGGGCAGACCTAGAGATGTGAGCGGCTGCGGATACCCAGGCAAAAGCACGACCGAGTCAAACACATAGTACTGACGGGCTGTGAAAAAGGGGGTTTACATGAGTAAAAAACTTTAAAGAAAACCTTGTTCGGTACGCACCTATAAAGAACACAATCTGGCGCTCTTGATTTTCATAGACGGCATCCACTTTAGTAAAGTTTTCGGGCAAATGCTCCCAGTGGCGTCGTGTATATGTGGGATAACCCGCATAAAGACCATGTGCGCCTATGCGCCAGAGGAATTGTCCACGAAATATAAACAGCTCGCTGCGTATGAGTGATATGGCATCGTAGCTGGTCATGCAGCTATCCGGTTTAAGTTTACGTGGTTTATACGGCTTGCTGGGATAATGTTTGGCTGTGGGATAGCTGCGTGGTTTGTGCGTTGTCGCGATCGTCGTTCTGGTGGTTCTCATAGTTGTAGGTCGTTCCGTTTGACGCGGATAATTGGGTCTATCCGGATAGTAGCTGGGATAGTGTGGATAACGATTAGGATTATAGGGCTGCGGCTTTTGTGGATAATATATGAGGTTGCGCATGGTGCTGGTTGTAGTGCTGGGTGTTGTGCGTGGCGTGCCATGCGGTCTATAAGGACCCCAGGTTTTCACTTTGGCGCCATAAAGCTCCTGAATGCCATTACGATCATCATCGGGCAGCTTGTCATCCACCTCATTGCTTTGATACCAGGGGAACATGACCGCATTGGAGTCTGAGGAATGGCCCAGACCCAGCGAGTGTCCCAGTTCGTGCAACGCCACATTCAGAAAGTTGGTACCTGAAATATAGTAGTAGTATGTATCGTATAAGCGTTTATTTGCTTGAGTGATTGCCTGCCTGAGCGACTGACTGACTAAGTGACAAACATGGCCGTCGTCTTTTTGATGACTTTGTAAGTGGCATAAAAATGGCGTCGCTGCTGCTGCAACATTTTGTAAATGGCGCTGCCATAAAGTGTACCCAAAGCAAACGTCACGCATCCTGCTGACAATTTTTTATTGGCATTAAAAACCATTAAAAATGCCAACCAAAGGCAATACAGCCAAGGAGTTTGAGAACTGGTAGCAGGGGTACTCCTCGTTTGGCTCGTTTCGTACAGACAACGATTTATTGTGCTAAATTACAATTTTAAAGGCATCCAGCAGCAGCAGCAGCAGCAGCAGGAGCAGGAGCAGCAGTCCAGTGGCGCCACCAGTTATGCTGCATGGCCATGATGCTTTGCCTCGCTGCGCCGCAGAGTATGCAACGTTTATTGATTTTGCTGGCATGCGGTTTTTACGCCTGCAATTTGCCCGCAGCTGTTCTTGCAACCGCAGTGGCAACAACAACAAAAACAACAAGTAGTAGCAGCAACAGCCGTTGCATTATTATTATCTAATGTAATTAATTTATGTCAAAAATGTATTAATATACTGTCTAAATAATGCACTGCAGGCTGTCATTCATATTTATGCTCTCTCCTAATTCAAATGGAGCAGCTCCATTCGAAGCAGGGACTGAGTTCGAACGGTAAGCCACGGAAAGAGTTTTTAAAAAGTATGAAAGTTCTGTTAAACTGTTAGTTTCAGGCAGTTCAGGCTATTTCCCTTTCTTACTTACATAATTTTTGAATTTTATTGTATAATAGTTTCAGAACGAACTCGTTTAACATATACATATTTCGCTTTTGCTGCAATTATGACTTTAGCTGGTTTGCGAACTCGCTAAGCTAATTGACTATCATAACCTTATCCGGTTTGGAAACTTGCTAAGCCAGTGATTTGTGCAACTCTGATTTCAAATTCGATAGGTTAAGGCTTACATTTTTATTTGCGTTTTCAACCCCTTACCTTTACTATCTTCGCTGCTTCCATCAAAGTCCCAGATTTCCTCGACATCAAAATGTGCATCACCGCCGCGCCCAACGCCCGGATAGAAAGCATGTGCCAGCACCTGGCCGGGTCCATCGAATTTATAGCTATCACCGTGATCGCGTCTGCAGGAAAACACAAAAAGAATCATTTGATAAGCGCTTGGTCATAACAGAAAATAAAGAAACCAGAACATGCTCCATTTACAGCTTATCTAATACAGACAGACAGCTGCACGCATATAAACTCTTTGATTTCAAATGGGCTGGAAAGGGGCTCCTGCGCTTGCTACAGCATCCCATAGCCAACAACATCGACATCGACATCAACATCGACATCGACAGCAACGTCATCAGCTTCATGGTTTAATACTTGGCTTATTTATTGTTGGCTGCTTTTTAAGTGCGTTTTTATGTGGCCATGTTTATGGCACTGAAGTCGCATTTTTTTATGACTCGAGTCGACTTGCAAGCGCATCCACCTACAAACCAGGTCAACCCACAAACAGCTATACCCGGAGTTTAATACGCACCTTGCAAAAAGTATTTGTATATCCGCCTGATCACTGTAAACTTCGCGAAATGTCAACTTGGAGTTGTTTTCCCAAACGCGCAGTGCGCGTCCCACCAAATTGCGCACCTTACCCGCCTCCGGCATCGACTGATTGACCAAGCTACGTGGGTGGAAAAGAGATAGAGTAAAATGAATATGCATTAGTATAAAAGTGTGAGTGAGTTGGTTACAACTTTAATATTTACAGCTACATATTGCAGGGGCTTAACTTTGTTCAGACTTTGTCTTAACGCTCAAGTTAAGCAAAGACACAAACCACTAACTTACACACTACTACACAATAGTTTGCGCTCGCTCTCACTCTCTCAGGCAGGCATTATTGTTGCTCAACTTTCACTTTGTCATGCATAAGGTTTTGCCTTTTGTTCTTCGAAAAAGGTTAAAAGTGGGCGTGTTGCAGCGGTTTTCACTTAGTTTACTATTTCCCAAAGTTGGCTACAAATTTACCTGGCTGGCAAACCGCAACAGGGCACAGCACGGCGCTGAGGGTAAAACTCGCTACTTGCGACTTCACTCGATTTCCGTGCTGGCAAACTTTTGCCCGGACTCTGACGCTGACTCTTACTCCGCCATGAGCCATACATAGTTGGAGACCGAGTCTGAGCCTGAGCCGTAGCCGGAGCCCGAGCTGAGCGTTTGCCCTCTGTGCTTCAACATTTTATGCAAATTAGTTATGTTTCTTTTATGCCGTCGACTTACAGCAAATAAAATAGAAACAACAACAACGACATGGGCTTGTTCCCAGGACTGCTCCTGCTGCTGTTAACTAAGGAAAAAATAAATACCAGGCAAAAAAAAAACCCGTACCCTTTTTGTGGTTTGCCGTAGCGTATGTTGTCCTTGTTCACAGTCTTCTGTTTCTTAATTTCACATCTATTTTTTTTGTTTAGTTTGTGTGTCCTGCAGCGTTTAGTTGACTTTTATGCTCTTCATAAAGTGAGTTTGTACTATGGGCTTGCCATGCAGTTTGTAACGCATTAGAGCATTGTATATGCCATAAAGTATGTACATACATATATATGCAAAGTGGCTTAATATTGCCAAGAAATGATATGTTTGCATGTCCGTCTACCTGTTCGTCGGGTCAACTATTAGGTCTAATATACGAAGAAGCAATTTGCTACTATTGCTTGCTCTGAAAACTGGCTATTTTCACATTATGTGTTGATCTCTTTGGTTCTCATAAGAAATAGTTGGGTTTTTCAAGCCTTTTTAAAGTGTTTTGCGATTATAAAATATAGGAAAGGTACATTTTCAGCTTTTGCGGAAATGTTTTTCACATAAATAATGATGTAAATTATATAATTTTTAATTATAATCTCTATTGCATTGATTTCTGTATGTCTACATTTTAATATCTAGCTTTTTCTTCAACCATAACCTTATCCGGTTTGCGAACTTGCTAAGACAATTGCTTCTCATAATGCCAGGTTTACACTGGGGCAAACAGCGTCACACTTTGCTGTCATACGGGCATACCTCAGTGTGAACAGCCAACCCGTTGGCACACGAACGAATGCATTCTCAGTGTGAACACAAGTTATCGTTTGATGTCATACGCTCCGGGTGCCAGTTTTGGAGAACAAAATGTGTCACCGCAGTGTAAACAGCTGTGTCATAAAAATGTTTTAATTAAACAATATTTCGGTGTGCCTGCATATCGAACATGCTGGTTCCTTTTTACACAGTGACAATAACAACGTTTTTAGCTGTTTTTAAAGTTGAATTTGCAACGCTCCTGGGACACCCAACAAACTCCTAGTGTATAAAGTTAAGTGTATCTGCACTTCGACTACAATCCAAAATTCGCCTCCATTGTGTTTCGTTAGTTTTGCTTTGTGCTTGTTGCTGCTGTCTGAGCGTGTTTACTGTTACACAGCTATTGTTTTTGCTGTACTTGTTTTGTGGCCTAGTCAATATGCATTGAGGCATTCAACCAAAGGCCTCAAAGTCTTCGGATCGTTTCGGTTTAATTGCCTTGCCAGTTTCCAGTTTGCAATCATATTTTGCCAAGCCATTGGCTTGATTATACTCTACCTCTCTGTGTGTGTCTTGCTTTTGTGTAGCTGCAACACTCTTTGTGCATAGTAGGGACATCATTAGCAACACGTACGCATGAATGTTGCATGCCACTTGACCTGTGACACTGGTTCATTTCCATGCCCAAAAACGTGCTCAATTGCATTGCTATTTGTTTGCTTAGCAGTTGATCCGCTTGTGTCGCTCTCTCTCTTTCTCCTACTCTGTCTATCTCACTCACGCTTCGGTTTGAACTGTTTGTTTGTGCTAGCTAGTCGTGTATATCTGCATCTATTTGCTGCGTAGTGTAGCCGGCTAGGCAGCTATTTGCACAAAGCTTGTTGCTCCTGCAATGGCAAATTAAATGTGCCCCCTTAGCGGCTCCAAGGCGTGACCCAAACCCTGCTTCGAGCCCCTCGCAACTGCGGATGACGTTGACCCTTTGTCGTGCTAATTTTGTTGCTACGGCATTGCGATTTAAATGCGCTCACTTGACGCTTGCCGCTTGCCGCTTGCCACTTGCTACTTGCTGCCTGCCACTCGCATTTGGAGCTCTTGGCGCTGGCAGCCTTGCTATCTATCCATTTCCCTTGCAATGCGTCGTGTCACGTAGCCATTTGCAGCTGCAGCACCAGTTTGACCTCTGTTTGTCTTTGCCATGCCATTTTGTGTGCCGAGCATTTAAATTATTATGAACCCAACCAACGGTATACGGTTCAACTCTCTGCTACTTGGACGTGCATTTCATTTGCTGCAAAAACGCAAAGTGGCAGCAGTGGCAGCAACAAGATGGGCAAAGAAAATGTGGCACAATGTCCGTTACATTCGGTACTGTGAGCGACTATTGGGACTGTTGGCAAACGTGTGCCAGGGCCAATTTGTTGCCTTACACGTAAAACAAACTCAACAATTAGCCAAATAGCTGCCAGTCTGAACTCTATAGGCAGTTAAATGGAACGGGTTGATATGGACGACAACAGACAACAGTCTGGAGTATGGAGTAGTTACAGTAAGATTTAGATTTGGCAATTCGGCAGCTTGAATTCCTAATGGAAAGCTCGTAAGTGCAACGCTTTTAAATATGTAAATGCGAGAGTAAAGAAAAGCAAGTCAAGATACATCTAAGATAACTGTGCATTTCGGATAATATTCTGTCATAGCTAAATTCTGGGATTAAGATTACTTTGTGTGAGTTACACCAACGCCGGAGTTACTGCCTTAGGCATTTTAGTTGTTTAATCACATGCTGCACTTAACTAAATATCCAACTTGTATGTGAAACAACTTTACACTGTATTTGCTAATAACAAATCATCAATTAAAACTATCCAATCATTGATATAGCATATATCTAGTACACATAACTTAGCTCAGTTACAAGATACATTCAAAACTTAAAGTTTGCCAAACTCAGCTAAGCTTACACTTGAATGCGCCGAAAAGTTGCGAATGTCTATTGCTCGAAAGTTTAGTTTCAAAGCTCGAAGACAACATACTTTATAAATTGTGTGCAATATGATATATTTATAAAAACTCTTAATGAAATTTATGTAATTTACTTTACAGTAACGCGCAATAGCAACAAATACACAAACACACATAGCATAGACACCCACACAAGACAAGTATTTATATCTGCCATATATTGCTGCCAAAAAGTTTTTACGAACAAAATGGCGGCATTGGCGACGTCCACGAAAAATTGCAATGTTTCCAAGCAAATGCATGCCGCTTCAACTTTTCCTTTTGCCATTTTCCATTTTCCATTTTCCAACTATGAGGCGTGCCGACATTCGACGTTTTTAATTTGTGCGAAATAAAGCAAGAATAAAAAACATGAGGAAATATAAAAAAAAAACTACAAAATATAAATAAAAAATAAACTCATTTTGTTAGTTCGCTTCGCTCTTGAGCAAACATGGCACAAACTTTTTCGATAGCTGTCTTCTCTGAACACTACCAAAAAACCGAGAAACGAGCGCGACGCGAGTTCGAGAAAGTTTTACGCGGAAGTCTATAGGGTGAAAAAAAAAAAACAGGAAAATGTGCAAGAAATTGTCTCTGCCAAGAAAAATCTATGCCATTCAGTAAAAATTGCAAAACTCTGTGCTGCAACATCATTGTAGTTGGTGGTGTCTCCATTTGGCTGCAGGCATTTTCTGAATCCTTCCTGTCTCTCTCTCATCTTGTCACATGCTGACTTTTTCTCAAACATCGAGTCAGAGCAGATCCTTGAAGCATGCAAAGCTGCCAACGGTGATTTAGTTGTTAGCCTGAGGACAAACATTTCATGGCTCGATGTGCTCAATTCAATCAATTGCGTGCGTCCAAATCGTTGCCAGACAGTTGATACCTTGTTGCCTCACGGCACAAATGTCTGTGCATCTCTTCTGCTCCTCCTTGCGCTGTGCCACGGACTACTACTATCTACCTGCTGCAATTTTAATCAAAATAGTGTCTATGTGTGTGGGTTTCTATGCGAATACCTTGCGTCATTGTCATTGCTGGGATGTCACTGTATGGCGTAATGCCAACAATGAGTGGCATTTGATCTGTCTGCCACAACTTGCAAAGTGCTTACAAATTGCTAGCTATAATTTCAATATCAATTTCTGCCCTCGTCGCAAGATTAATTGCTTGTAGTAGCTTCACTGCAGCAAATGGTTTTAGCTTAGTTTAAGTTGGGCGCTATTCTTTTTTTTTTTTGCTTTCAAAAGCAGCAGCAGTAACTTTGCCCCAAATCATACGAAGTTAGAGACTTTAGGCTGGTAACCCTTACATATTATATGCATGTAGTCCACTACACATATGCCATAAATTGTCAAACCTAATTGGATCTGATGCCCTGGCTATATTAAAAATTTAAGCTGGCTTTTGCCTTTTTGTTGGACCCTACACAAAAAAAAGGTTGAGAAAAGTAATTTGGGGAAAAAAGATTGATTTTTGTAACAAAAAGTTTGAATACACTTTAAGAGCATAGATAAATGCTCTAATAAATCGTATGAGCAAGAATTTTACGGCGTTGACTATAAATTTGTGTAAAAGAATAAAGATAGAGAAAATTTGAAAAAAGATCATTAAATAACTAGTTTCTAAAATCTTCAAAAGAGTTGTTACAAATTAGTGCACAAACTCATTAATACATTTTAATACCATTTTAAGTTATATATGAAGACATATATATGTATATATATGAACATATGATCATACAATGGCAGTTTCAGGCTTATAAAGGGTTTACACTGGGGCACACAGCGTCACACTTTGCTGTTATACGGGCATACCTCAGTGTGAACAGCCAAACCGTTGTACAGTTACTAAATGTCACACGAACGAATACATTCTCAGTGTGAATACAAGTAATCGTTTGGTCTTATACGCTCCGTGTGCCAGTTTTGGAAAAAAAATGCGCCACCGCAGTGTTATAAAAATGGTTCATATAAACAATTTTTCGGTGTGCCTGCATATCGAACATGCACTTTTTTACACTGTGACAATAACAACGTTTGTTTATGTGTTGAATTTAAAAAAATACAGCTTATTTAAAAACATATTTAAAAAAACAAATGGATTCAAAGAATAACAATGTTCGTGCGCGCCGTGTGTTTATAATAGTGACATGCACATCAAATGTTCGCTTTCGTATGACTCTTTTAGTAGTCCTTGAACCCGAAATTTTTCATTGTTTACTTTTTGCGAACTTCATCCAGTCATACTGTCATAATGTAAAAAGGTATTCACACCTAAATATATTCATTTGTTCTGTCACAGTCGTGTGACTCATAATTTGTGTGCCCTTAATGTAACGCCCATTGGCGCATATAGGATCACGTCACACTGTCATAGTGTCATACAGTGCAAACCCGGCATTACAGCATAAATAAATAAATGTCACGCCTGAAAGTATGCTATGAAAATAAATTAAAGCGGATCAAGGCTGTTGCTACCTTTCGCCGAAGGTGTTAAAATTCGGACTCAAAAGAATGAAAGAGATGCCAGCAGCATGCCACATTTAACTAGCAATGCAGCGAAAAGAGTATGCTTGACGTCGGCTTTAAGTGAGTGTTTTTGCTGACAGAGAATATTCTGTATATGTTAAGTAGGTTTACATAAAGCCGAACTTAACAGTTGCTTGTTTTTACTGTGGTATTTGTCGTCCATTAATGTTAAGTTAACATTTATCTATCTCTAAGTTATATAAATTTAATAGATTTCATAGTCAAATTCAATAGGAAACCCTTTGAAGACATGCCCAACACAAACACATCGCCAAATCGCTAGATTGCTTAAATAGTCGAAAAACATAAAATTAGAGATTTTAGTTTTTTGCGAAAAAGTAAAGACTCATTCTAGTAATACCTTATATGTGAAAGTTAAAAAGTGCTTAAAGCACTTTGAAATACTATCTAGTTTACAACTTACAGCAAAAATTCACAAAACACAGTAGCTGCCACATACAAACAGAGTAGGAACATAAATAAACCGATTTATGGTTAGTTAAAAGCTCTTCGCCCAAACATAAGCTCATGAAAGCCTTTATCCCTCTATTATTTGGCCATGTTGCATATTTGGCGCCAAAGCTTATATGCCCCACCTCATAAGCCCAAAAAGCAACACTGGTCTATATGTTATGCATATAATAACAGCTAACCTACAAATACTTTTGTGTGTTTATAATAATGCGTAAAACGAATGCCACAAAATCCAAACAAGTGACAGACGCTTTGTCTCATCCTCGCCCTCTACGCGTCCCTCTCAGTCTTTGATTGTTCTACTCAAAGATTGGGTTTTTGTTATGCTAGCGGCAAGAAATTTAATTAATAAATAATCACAATGTAACCACAAGAGTCATAATGTGAAAAGTCTATTGTCATTAGACTGTCAGAGGTTGACAGACGAACAGACGAACAGACACTATGCCACATGCCACATAGACGAGAGCGAAATAGCCCAGTCGCAGTCTCAAGTGTTTAAAATTTCCAAAATGTATTTTGCACATACTTAAGCTACATATGCGTGACACACACATGTGTGTGTGTGTTGTATATAAAAAAATTTTATGCAGACAGTCGGGACGGTGCCCGACAGTGGAATACCCTTTTTCTTTATAAACAGTAAATACGGTAAAATGATAACGGAAGTACCCACTTTTCTAACTATTTTCATAAGATCGATATGCCTGTAAACGTTTTCCTATTGGGAAGTTCCAATTGACAAGTTTTCCTATTGGGAAGTTGGCTATTATGGGGGCAATAATTAGTTTTATACCCATAACTCCAGTATTTATGGGCCAATGTCGTTGAATTTGATAACACAGATGAAAAATACATATATTAATGTCTGTGACAATTCACAAATGAATATACTGTATGAATGTACTTTTGATATATTTATCCGATTTCGATCATTTTTGCAACATAGATGCACATAAACACGACGCAAACCTCTGTCGAGTTTCGAAATGATAGATTGGATATGTCACGGGGGAAGGGGGTAAGATATCGACAAAAATCGACAAACTCGTATAGTCTCCGAGAACGGTGCGACAACACGCTCAGCCGGACATGTCTATATCGACTCGACTATTGCTCCTGACCATTCCTGCCACGCCTCCTTCTGCCTGTTACATACATTTCACAAACCTATAAATACCCTTTTATACTTTGTGTACAGGGTATAAAAGTGAAAATTTTGTAAATATTTGCCACAAGTCGCTGCCTAAAAGCATGCTACATATTCAGGACGCACACAAGGTGCTGTTGTTGCTTTTTAGGGCTCCTGGGCATAAAAGCAGCATACATACTTCTGTCACTGCTGCTGTTACGCTGCGTATACGCAATGTGTGTTTATAAATTTATTGTCAAAATGATTTTTGCCATTAAGCATTATTAAATTGGTATTTTTAAAATATGTTATTACATGGTAGTATAAGCGCTGCTGCCAACGTTATGATGGCCGTCGGGATTCAGAGTTATGCCTTATGCAATTTCTTCTTTTGTGGATACTCTATCCTGCTATCGCTCACTCAAGGAGGTTGTGATGGATACCAAAACTCAATAACATCACACCCAGGTTGAGTGAGTCAAAGCAAGACAAAATGTAACAGTTTCAATGCGTTAGTTACAATTAGCTTTAACACACTTTTTTTGCACTTTACACTAACTTTTCGCTTTCTTTGATTTTATGAAACACTTTAACACTTCATTTGCCACAAAAAGGCACAAAAAAAAATTAAGTTACTGGTACAAAGTTGCTGCAGCATTTTTTGGCAAACAAATTGCATGTTTTATACATTTTGATTTGTTACTTGGCAGCGAGTCCGGCACGGAGTCAGCGTCAGTCCGTTGCCTGTTTCTGTCAGTTTGTTTGCCCCATAATTGAGTGGCAGGCACATGTTTTATTTATGAGCCGAATGCCATACAAAACTGTACCATTCCGGGGCAAAGAGTGCTTAACGAAATCTTTGCTAATTTGACATTTGATGGCATTTCAAAAATTTTTAAATGCAGCGCACACAATTGTCGACAATAACAAGCAGCACATTAAATGCGTTATGTGTTTAACACTTACGTGATACGGTTACGTGGTGTGCGTTTCCGTTACGTTAACAACGTTAACGTCGTTGTTGCCATTCTAGAGGAAGTCAATGGCAATGCAAGTGTTAACAATAAGCGCGCAAAATAAATGACACAAATGTAGTACATAGTAGCGCACGGTAAAGTAGATAAATCGAAGTGTTATATATATGTATATATAGTATATATATATACTTATCTGTATAGAGAAATACAATAAGTTTGCGCAATAAATCATAAAATAAATCGCTTTCATTCATCGTTGTCAGTACAGTGCACTGTCGCACAATGCTTCGAATACGTCTAACAAGCTGTCACAAAAACTCAACATACGCACATACAATTATGGTCAGAGTGAGAGAGACAGAGATATAGAGTTAGAGAGAGATAGATACAAAGTTAGAGCGAGAGGGGGAGAGAGCGGGAGCGGCATGGAAAGGAAATCTATACAAAAGCATTTGACAAGCAAAGGCGTACCGCAACGTGGCAAAGTAAGCAGTCAAGCCGAGCGCCAAATGATGCGCACCGTTATCTAAACTGCTGGCGATGAGAGTAGAGGCGACAACCACCTTGACGACAAACCAGGTGAAAAGGAAGCGCCAAAGTGTTGCGGCAGAAAGGCGGCAACAACCAGTGAGCAGGAGTGAGCTTAAGGACCTGTGTCACCTGCTTTTCAATCAAATTCAAATTTACTCGGCACACACACACACCCACACACACACACACACACCCACCCACACATACTGACATGTCCGCATATGTATTTATTCAATTCAACTGTAAAAATTTAACACATTGCCAGGACACGTGAGTGAGTGAGTCGCTTTGTGCGAGGAAAAAAATGTGTAGCATACAAATCGGCGCGCTTTACAAAAAAGCAAATACAAGTCAACTTCATAAGGACACTTTTATATCTAGCATATATGTATTAGTTATTAAAGTGTTAATCTTTTGGTTTCTTTAAAAAAAAGAGCATAAATTTAATTTGTTGCTTTGCCATATGCTTCATATATATATGAAGTTTACTTAAACTTAGCTGAGTTTTTGTTTGTTTAATTTTCACACCTTAAACAGATCTAACTAGAAAGCATCATATATTGATTGCTTTTGGCTGAAATGGGGCTTAAAAGCATAACTGGCATACCCAGAAATCGCTATTCGGTCAAAATTCGCATTAAAGAGAGTGTATTATCTTTTAACTCTTTTGCCTTTTCTTAACATAAGCTGCATTTCTTTACTGACTCAACTCTATACTACTTCTACAATGTAACGCGGCATACGATCACATTTATTTATGTGCTATGTTCGCGTTATTGGAATGTTATTTACTTTGCTCACAATATTAATAGTTCTAAGCTAGTTCCAATTGATAAGTTTTTCTATTGGGAAGTGGGGGCAAAAATTACCTTTGTCGTTCTAAAAGTACCTTTTAATTCGTTAAACGTCGACGACAAGGCGACTTCTATATATATAAAAATGACTGCCAATTATTTGTGACTCTTCTCCTCAAAAACTACTGGACAGATTTTGATGAAATTTTGAGGATAGCTTTCCATTATGTTGGAGAGTGTTACTATCTAAGTTTTAACAAAATCGACTTAGGGGTTCCGGAGATATTGCTAAAAACGATTTTCCATATAAAACATACTAAATGTGTTTCTTCTTATATAGAAGGCAAGCATTAAATTTTACTAGGTAAAGAATTCTTTTGAATTGAGGTAGAGGTGGAGGTAGAGGATATACAAATATTGGTACCAATATGCGCAGCTTGACTTAGCATGAAGAAGAGGGAGAGAAAGAGAAGGAAGAGCAACGGAAAGTGGACTGGGAACGGGAAGAATATAATGAATTTATTGGTTTGCGCGGGTTTAGCTTGTTTAGTATATATTATATTACAACTGCTTAACAGATAGTTTAAGCAAGTTTAAATTGTAAATCAACAAATTTTTGTTATATGCTTAATTAAAAGAGCGCAACGTATACGTAATATTTACAAACATATTACGGTTTATGCACAAACTTTAGCTTGAACTACAATTTCGGGTGTCAAAATGGATTTTAACTGGCATTAGACCTCAGAGTATATAAAATGAAACCTCCGCCGATTTGCAATGCACGGTCATGTCGACGTATCTATTGCTTTCCGTTATTTTTGGCAGTTTTAAAAGCGCTTTGTCGGCTTAGTGCCTCTCTCTGTCTCGCTCTGCACAGCTCTCTCTCTCTCTCGCTCTTTTGTGCTTTTACATGTGACTGACTCATTGAGCGCCTGTTTGCGGTGTTTAATCTACTTTGCTTATATGTTAGCTTCCTGCCTGCTGTGCTTTCCGTTACCCGTTGTCAATGTTACCGTTACTCGTTACATATGTGTATGTGTGTGTGTGTGTGTGTGTGTGTGTGTGTGTGTGTGTGTGTGTGTGTGTGTGTGTGTGTGTGTGTGTGTGTGTGTGTGTGTGTGTGTTGGTGTGAGTGCCGTTATGTTATACATGTGTGTTTATCCTGATCTTTTTTTGTTGCTGTTGTTGCGCACTGCCACTAACCAGTGTTAAAAAAGAGCTTAAGTTGCGTTTCAGTGACTTTGAATTTTTTATGCGCAAAGTCGACGATTTTCCTTTTATTTCTGTGTTTTCTCGTTTTCTTTCTCGTTTTTCTATCTATTTTGTGTGTGTACGTCGTACTGTACTTGGCTGCTGCCCCTCACAAAACTAAGCTGCTTTTCTGGTTAACTGCATGCCAGAGCAGCAGAAAACACAAGCTCCTCTAGCCGTAACCTCGAAACCCCAAAAACCAAACCCCAACTCATACCCTAACCCAAAGTGCGTCAAGCTGTTGTTTGTTTGCTGCTGTTGGCACAAGTTTACTTAAATTGAATTGCACATTTGAGCGCATTCACCTAAATGTAAATCGGATAATAGAGGTTACGGTTACCTTGAGCAGGCGACGGACAGACCCCCCCTTCAAAATGCAATGCACTAAATTGTTTGGCATTAGATGTTGCACCACTTGCCGCATGCTGCACAACTTTTAGAGCTGTTGCTATCATAACAGCTGCAGCCGGACAAGCCAGCTATAAGGAAAAAAAAATAAACTTCGAGAAATGTTATTCTTAACCAAAACGTTTTGGTCAAGGTAAACTCAAAGGCAAACGAGCTGCCACAAGATGGCAAAAGGCTAGATAAAAAGCTAAAAAAAAAATCAAATAAAATAAAATAAAATAAAGACATATTGTAAACATTAAACAGCTATCAGCAGGATACGTTCGAGTTTATTGATTTCATCTCTCTGAGAAGTTTAATGGCGCCATTGTTGACTTGCTCGCTTACCCCCCATGCCTGTTTGTATAGGTGCCAAAAGAAGTACGTACTTTGATTTTATAACCGTGCGCGTTGCGCTCCTTTAAGACACAACCAGAATTGTCCGGGTTGAGTTTGGTTGACTTACCTGCAAGGAAAAGTAAAGAAATTGAAATTTTAGTCAGTATATAGAATACACGTACACACACACACATACATATATAGCTACAATATACACATTATATATTTATTTAGCTGACGGTGTAAGCTAACAAAATGGTTGCTGTGACAACTATGGGTTGGGGAGTGACTCTGTTTATACAGTGTATACACTCTGCATATAAAAATTTATATATTCATGTATCGATTGCTGACGTTGGCGAAAACAAAACAATTTGTCAAACTAATGTGCCAAAAGCGTTAACGTTGAAAAGAAATGAATAAAATCAAAGATAGACCAAGCGCAGGAGTGGAATATGCATATTGCTATGACGTCATGTTTGAGGTAACCAAGTAATAATGTAATAAGGTCATAAGGAAGTCAGTTATAGCTCTTAAATTAGATACCTGCTGCATTATTTGGGGTTACGGTTATGTACAAGTCCTTGAAGTACAAGAATAGCTTAACAACGCTTAACTTTGCTGATGACTATGAGAGCTTTATGCTAAGCATATTGGATAAGTGTATAAAATATGTGAATACTTTCAAAAACGCTTTGACAACGGAAAACAAGCAATTCGCTCGAAAGAAATCGCACCTAAAACAAATGGAAATGTGTGTTTGAGCATCGTGTTACCGATATTTGCTTTGGAAATATCTCCAAATGTTCGAGTACAGTTACAGTTTCAGAGCAAACGACAATGCAAAAAGAAGAGTGCGATTGTTCTTGTTCCAAATTCATATGTTTGTTGATGGAAACATGTAATACAATAAGATATCGAGCAAGTATTTCAGCGAATATTTAGTGTACTCGCTAGACCAGGCAAAAAGTAGTTTGTTGAAATAGTTACCAATTCTGCTTACTTAGATTTGTTCTCATTTATACAGATTCTATGGGAGCTGGCATTTACCTACACCGTTTAGTTTCTTTTTAGGCCCTTTGCCTTTTAGGTTGGTACCATTTACTTGCACAGATTTGCAGAGTTAGGGTATTAACCAAATGTTTGCCACCTAATGTTTAGCACTATATGACAAACAGACCTATCTAAAGGGTGGCAACAGTTCTCAAAGTGGCCCCTAATTGAGACTTCGACAGTGCCGAAATGATAAGGGACTTTCTCTTTATGAACTTCATAATAAATAGAAATATCTTTAACTAAACTAGTTTTTAGAGTCTTAGTATTGCAAATGTTGAGTCCGCTTTATGAAGCTAACTTGTAAAATGTACTACGCTATTCATGACATTTAGTACATTTAATCTTACATAGCTGTCCAGTCATTACCACTACCCTATAAAAGTATGTGATAATTTTGCTAATGTACACAAATACAACATATATTACTAATTAACCATTGTATTATCTGCCATTACGTAATAGCTTACGTCATTTGCTTACGTTACGTCATAAAGATAGGTAGTACACCTACCACAAAACTTGCTTACATTTTCCCCCGCAACACAACTACGAGCATAGTATTAGCTACATTTCCAATATTGACATAACATGACCCTAAAACCGTTCAACGTTCTGCCATTACGTTATTTGCTTTACGTCTATAAAAACTACACGCAATGATGCAGACACTATTCTATAAAACCCGGCCATATGTACATATTGCCGATGAGTTATATGCGATTAATAGCGGCTGGCCGCAGACGGCGACATATGCCAGCCGTATAAATATATCGGGGGGGGCCATAAAATCGAAGTGTCTTGCTTAGGGCCTGGTACCCAACGGTTAGTTTGCCATCAAGTTAATGATGCATAATGATATGAAAAGCAAAATGCGACACATTAAACGCACACTCAGAGCAAGAGCTAGAAGAAGAGCTAGAGAGCGTTTTGTTGTCTTGGTTGGCCACAGCTTTAACATTTATGCCTAGTTGGCTAACAAAATATGGTATAATACTTATGTATATAATTTTGCAGATTTGCAAATTATTTATTTTTATTGGCATTATAATGATTTCTGAGTTTTGTGTGTCTGACTGTGTGTATAAGTATGTTTGTGGCCGCCATCATTGATAATGGCCAATTTAATATACATATTGTATTTAATTTGTGTGCACACACACACACACACACGCACACACACACACACACGCACACACACATATGTTACGTCATTTTCTCTGCTTGTGTGAAACAATTTAATCAAAATATTTAAGCAGCTGGCAGCGCAAAGCCGCCGCAGCATGCCAAATGTTAGCACTCTTTTACTCATCTGCTACACAGTGAGAAAAACGACATTCAGCAAAAACATTCTACTCTACGACTTGCGTCAGTGTATAGAGCTATTCTCTCACAAATACAGCGAATTGCCACTTCTAGCAGAAAACGTTGCAACTAATGCGATGTGTGTTAATCAAGACGAATCTAAAATCAATAGCGATGACCAAACTTTAGATAACAACGAAACCGACGTTTCCGATGTCACAACAATACTATTAATATGGCGTCACCTCCTATTTGAAACATGACAGCATTGTGATAGCAGCTAGTGTGCTTAGTTTTGCTCTACCATCACGGCAAGTAGGCGGCATACATGTCGCTTTTGACCGCCGATAAGTGCTATTAGGTGTTCCACATCAAAATCGGAACCCCAAACGATGAGAAAGTATGGCTCTAAATTAGTTCGTTCGATCTAAGCTTTTCAATAGGTATTCAAGCAGAAACTTATTTCGGATAAGGTTACGATTACGGTAGTACTTTTGTTTGCGGCGCCTCAGGCAGTTTCATGGTGACTGTGGCTTATACTCAAAGGCGAGCAGTGTCTTTACACGGAGTGGCATTGCTCTTAAACAACCGGGCGATGGGACCCCAAGAACTTCAGTGATTTTGGATAGTCCTCGGTAGAAGCCAGATTGCCCAACTCTAATACTTTATTAGTTACTTATGGAAGTTGGTAGATCCAATTTGTAAATTTATGAAATTTTTGTGAATTTTCTTTATAGTTTATCATATAATATGAGCTGATATCCACCATAAAACTTGCATATTTGGACACCGTGAGATTAAGACGTAACGGCAGCTATTCACGTTAAAATCCAGTGTAGGTCCGGTGAACACTGCACTAGAACTGAATATACATTTTACAAAATCGAAAAGTAAAACTCACTTAAAACAATCAAATCAAGTTATAAAAACTATAGGCTAATCTTGTATCAAGAGTGTGCAAAACAGAAGAGTAAAACACATTGAGACAAAGGGAGCTCTCTCGAATTTGATATCATTTTCCTAATCTTCTTTACAATGGCAAATATTCTTAAAAACCTAAGAAAAACACTATATGAGCTCTAGCAAACTTACAAAACTGTACATCAAATCGGTCATTACTAGAAGAATGTTATAAGACAAAAAGTTAGATTTTGCAGAAAACGCGTTTAAAGTTTTGAATTTGCTTCCAAGTAGTAGAAAAAAGTTTACTTTTCTCTTATTTCAACTGTCTTTCTCTCTTCTAACTTCCTCTGTCGGGCATGGCATAATGGACAAGGCTGCCTGAGTGCTTGGGATGGTTTCAACTCTCTCTAATGAGTCATCGAACCCACGACAAATCTAATCTACTCTAGTAGAAAAAAGAGTAACATATATTCCCTCGAAAATCACGTTTTTTGAGTTTTGACAGTTTTCTTGTAATTGAGCGAAATGAGAATTTGCAACTTGGATCAAGCTTTTCTGTGCCTACACCTTTTTCAACAACGGTTGTGTGTTAATATGACCACTGTTCTGTTCTTTTTTCTCTCTGTGCACATGCTTTTGTCATTTCATTTCATTTCGTCTCGTTTCATGTCGTTTCGTTTCATTGCCAGGGTCTGGCCGCCGCCGCTTGCCTGTTGATGTGTTGAGTGGCTTTTGAAGTGCAGCCAGAGAGCCAGCGATCCATTGAGACACACACATGCACACACTGCCGCAGAGTGCCTGCCATGTGTGTGTGTGTTTGTCATGTATACACTTAATGCTGAAAGAGTGTCACTAACAATATCATGACGCCCGCCCAACACCCTCTCTCCCTCTCTCTCACTCCCTCTCTGTCTCTCTCTCCCCGTATATTTGCTTAGTGCAGGTGACATTTAAATTAAGCTGCCGCTAAAAGTGCTTTCATGTTGCCTGCATCTCGCTTGCATGCGCCCAGCTTGTTAAGCTCGATAAACGTTTGTGCTCCCCCCCGCCGCCGCCACTGCCGCCGCCACTGCCACTGCCACTGCCATGTAAGAGACAGTGTTCGGCTGTATCCCTTTTTTATGTATTTTCAACAATTGTCCGTCTGTCGCTTGATTAAATTTCTTTATTTTGCTGTTTTTTGCTGACTGGCCGGCCAATTAAACCAGCCAATTAAAGTTTAGTCGGCGCCTGGCAACTGTGCTGCCATTTGCAGCAACGTCTTGTGCCACAAACAGCAAAAAAGCAGCAGAGAAACAAAAAAAAACTACAAACGAAGTGTTAATACACAAATACCCAAATGTGTAGTTAACACGAGCTTTCTATACATGTGCACAGTGGGAAAAAAGCGAGCACAATGCACGCAAATCGAGCAAGAAATCGTTTTAAAAGCAGAATAGCTTCAACCAAGCAGCTCAAACCACTCTCGTTGTTAGTTTCATTTCTCTCTGTGTATGTTTGTGCGTAGTCATGTCTGCTCGTATTTGTTGGCTAGCTTATTTTTGTTGGCAGTGGCTGTAACTAGGGATAGTTTTTCCTTTGGTCACCCATTGGGGCTTAGTACTATGTACACTATATAAACTTTATATAATAACTAGCATATTTAGCCAGCCAATTTATGTGCTTAGGGAATTCTTGCATTTCGTTTCGTTTTGTTTTGTGCCTTGCATTTATTTCTAGTTTAAAGTTCTTTTTTCTTATTTCCCCAAAAAGTTTTCTCTGTTCACTTTATTTGAGTTGCACTGCGGAGTCACTGTGTGTGTCCGTGTGTAGAGTATTTCAGTGCTGCTTTGTCACGCCAGCGCACTCTCTAAATCCAAAATAATTTCGGTTTCAGTCATAACAATAAATAAGCTAACACAAATCATTGCACATTGATATGAATTTTCTATGACGAGCATATGTATTATGCAGAGAGCTATGCAAATGTTTCTAAAATCGAAGCTGGCATACACTATAAAGTGATTTATTGGAATATCGCATAAACTAGCCCACTTTATAAGTAGTAGTCTAGCGTAATTAGCCCAGTTCTCAGAGCGCTTGATTAGCCGAGAATATGAATGTTCGCAATTTGAATTTGCATGACTAAAATTGTAATTGTAACGTCTGCGTATGCATATGTATGTTTAACTAATGACTTTGTTATTTAGTGTCTTCCATAAGCTCATGAGCTCATAACTTGTATCTTTGGCAACCGCAATGTAAACGCTCCACAAGTTGTCAAACTGCGTATTTCTTCATATAAGCACGAGTTTTAAGCCTTGAGGCGTACTTTGGGTAAGACTAAGCTACTTGATAATACAAATTTTATGCTTGCATTTAGTGCAAACGTTCTATTAGTTGCTGTCACTTTCATACAACTTTTAAGCATATTTTATGTAGAAAAGCATGTCATACTTACAGACTAAATGCTCACTATTTCTCAAAGGAACCATAAAAGTTGATCTGCTTCAGTTGATTCTTTTTGCATCCACTCTATTATACGCCAGACATCTATCAACTTATATAAATAGCCCTAATACTCTGACAGAGCTGTCACTCATTTACATGCTTTACAGCAAAACGAACATGACCAGTGCTTAATAGAGCAAAAGCATACAAATTGCACAACATGTTACTTATACGTAACAACAATGATGCAGAGAGAGAAAAACTCATTGATTATTTATTTATGTCACGCAAAAGGTGTATTGTATTGTTTGCTGTTTTTGATTGTATTGCTACTCGCTCTGACGTCCTGTCCTGTGCACTACCCTGTCTTGATTTGCGTGTAAGTGAGCTATTTTCGTTTTATATTGACTCGAATATGTCAAATGCATAACGAGTACAATTCTGAATTTCGTTGTAATTGACAGGAAAAGGTTGGTGCTGCCATCAGCTGGGACTTTTTTGGGGTTGAGGCGCTTCGGCGATATCATAAAATGTCAAACTTTGTTGCGTCGTAACGGTAACATTTGGACAAAATGCTTTCTTATTTGACAGGCCATTTTGCATTGACATGTCGTTACAATGAACAGCTGCAACCACAGACGCACTCGCATTTACAGTTATGGCAACGACCAATCAGCTCAACTTGTCGCCTCTGCTTGATATAATATGCAAAGAGCTTTAATTAGTCTTTGGCAAAGGGTTTTGCCCCCTGCCAGCTCAGTCGCAGTCTTATGTACATATTGCAAATTGAACATATTGGCTTACATTCTGCTAATAATTAAACAATGAACCGCAAAACACACACACACACACACAGACACACACACAGACACACACACGATTAGCCACAGTTATGCCCAAAAGCCGCTTGGCCGCAAAGGCAAAGCGAAACCACATTTTGCCAAAATGCCAAAGCGAAACCGTTACAACAGTTACAACAGTTACAGTTACAGCAAGTTCGATGTAACTGACAAGTAGAGCATAATTTTGTGTGCGCCTTTTGAAAATTGCTTTTGTTACAAAATGGCGGCGCTCCTTACGCTTATTTGTCAAATGCGCGCCATTAAGTACAAAGCTTAAGTAGCGCCATTTTTGTTACTGCTGCACCTTAACTTGATGTATTTGCTGCTCATCCTAGTTCTAGCTAAGTTATTTGTCGTCCTGGTCGTTCTTGTCGTCGTCATCGTCGTGCTGCTTGTCGCATATGCAAAATGAAGTTGACATCTGCTTAAGTGGCTGGGGTTTTGGGCAATGCACATGGCTTTTATGTCCTTGCCGGATGTTACCGATGCTGCTGCTCCTGATGCAGCTGCAAAATTGCTTGATTGGACATGAAATTGATAGCTTACACATATGTATTGTGCCCACACATACGTGTGTGTGTGTGTGTGTGTGTGTGTGTGTGGGTTTGTGCTTAAGCAAGTTAATTGAATTTTGCACTCAAGTCGTTGACGCTGTCGTTTACTGTTGCTGGGCGCTGTTTTCTTGCCACTGTCAAACATTGACAAGACATTTGTGAAGTTTTAAGTGCAACTTGGCGTTGTCAATGTTCGGATATTCTCATATCCCCATATCGTATTCGTGTGTGTATGACGCCAGCAGCAACACATTTGCAGCAGCTGCCCAAAAGTATGCAACACTGTTTGATTATGCAGAAAATGCTGTCGATCTCTCTATCTGTCTCTGTCTTTTAATGCGTTTATACGGCCAGTGATCCAGGAAACTCGCCGCCAACCTCCACAAAATAGAAGTCAACTTTCTAATGCCCCAGCTGCAGAACAAACATATAACCCGTTTAGACAACAACCACGAGGAATGCCCATGTCGTTTGCTGACGTGGCCAGAGGAACCCAACCCCCGCTGACAAATACCTGGCAAACTCCTAATTCTGCTCCTCAGGATAATCACCCGGAATTGGAAAACAAAATTGATAGTCTCTTGGGCCGTTTTGACCAATTCATATCAATGCAGCGTGACATGATGGAGATGCAGAAGCAAATGCTCCAACTAATGACAATGATGGTTAAAAATGCTTCCAAAAATTAAAATCTTAGTTTGGAATGCAAACGGCATAGCTAACAAAGCCTTAGAACTTAAAAACTTTATAGCTACAAACCAAATTGACATCGCTCTGCTATCAGAAACTCATTTCTGTAGTAGAGCCACTTTTAAGGTACTTGGGTATGAGCTCTACGTAGCGAACCACCCGTCAGACAGCTGCCGAGGAGGAGCAGCTATTCTTATTAAAAAAGATTACAAGCATCATCCAATTTTGCCAATATCTACACCAGAGATGCAAGCTGCAATCATAGAATTAGTTACCGAGCAGGGTAACATAACCATCTCTGCTGTGTACTGTCCGCCTGGGATATTATGGGGAGCAGTTCCCTTTACAGAGCTCCTTCGTCAGCAAAGCCACCGTTTTGTCGCTGCAGGTGATTGGAACGCCAAACATGCACTCTGGGGAAACTCACGCGCATGCACCAGAGGTCGTGCGCTTTGTTCAACTATGCAAAACACGCCTCTATTCATCCTGGCAACCGGCGCACCAACCCATTTTTCCCGGAGACATCTCCCGCACACCCAGCGCACCAGATTTTGCAATCTGCCGAGGTCTCCATCCACAGCAGGTATCTATTAAATCTCTGGTAGAGCTAGACTCGGACCATTTACCTCTGATCATCAAAATCTGTGCAAATGTTGCTGAATATTGCAAAAACCAAATACTTCTGCATCCTGGAGCAAATTTGGATATTTTTCAGAGATACATTAACCGCAAGACGTATCTTACGTTAGAAATCAAAACAGAAAGCGATATCGATGATGCAGTCAAGATTCTGCAGAAAAATATTGTTGACGCTGCAAAGTTAGCTGCTCCCCGAAGTGCATATCGCCTTCAACAGACGCCTCGAGATACTCTCGACCCACAGATAGCACATCTGCTAAGGGAAAAACGCCGGAGCAGAAAAAGATACATGCGAACCAACAATCTGGCAGACAAAGCCCTGCTTCGTAGTGCTGAGACAAGCCTGAAAAAAGCACTCAAGGATGCAAGCCAAGACAAAATCAATCGTCTTTTGTCTGAGGCTAGCCCTAATGAAGAAGGAAATCGCAGCCTATGGAGATTAACACGATACATTAAAAAAGCACCAATTCCAAGCGCACCAATAAAGGCTCCCAATGGTCGTTGGTGCCGCTCGGACCAAGATCGCGCTGACGCTTTCGCTCAACACCTTGAGGAACGCTTTACTCCATTCAACCTGAACACCCATGCTGAGGTTGAGGAAACTCGCGAGGTGCTTTCTTCTGCGCTCCAATTAGATGTCCCTAATCGACCAGTGACGCTAGATGAAGTTGTAGAGCAAATTAATATGCTTAACAACAAAAAAGCACCTGGAATTGACAATATAGACGCCAGAGTGGCCAAGGCTCTTCCCATGGCGGGTATACTCGCGCTGTGCAATATATACAATGCGATAATGCGTCTGGCATATTTCCCAAAAGAGTGGAAATGTGCTCAGATCGCAATGATCTTAAAGCCTTCCCAGCCACCTACGTCAATTGCGTCATATCGCCCTATTAGCCTGCTGCCGGTATTCGCCAAAATATTCGAAAGAGAATATTTTTGTGCAGAGTATTGGCAACAGATAATGAAGCGACTCTAGTTCCGAAACATCAGTTCGGCTTCCGTCCAGGGCACGGCACGCCCGAGCAGGTGCACAGAGTGGTTCAGCATATACTCGATTCCTTCGAGCAAAAACAATACTGCATTGGAGCGTTTTTAGACGTTAAGCAGGCGTTTGACCGAGTCTGGCACGACGGACTACTGCAAAAACTTAAAAGTTCGCTTCCTGCTCCTCAATACGGAGTACTCAAATCGTTCCTGGAAGATCGCTGCTTCATGGTTTCAGTAAAGGGTGAGTTATCCGACAGGCGGTTAGTCAGGGCTGGGGTCCCACAAGGAAGTGTTCTCGCACCTTTCCTATATACACTATACACCATGGACATGCCGATCAATGCGGGCCTTCTCACGGCTACTTATGCCGATGACACCGCTCTTCTGTCATCAGCAAACAACGCCCACGATGCCGCTCTGGCCCTGCAGCTGGCATTGGGCAATATAGATAAGTGGGCAAAGCGCTGGAACCTGGAACATTCGGCTCAATGGAGAAAAGTCCGCCATTGTTCTGTTTTCCCTGAGAAGAGACCTATGCCCTCAAATAAATCTGGACGGGGAGGTTATTCCCACTAAATCATCGCATCCCTACCTCGGTATTCATCTTGACGCAAAATTGAACTGGGCCCAACATATAAAAATAATCACCGCAAGATGTAGAACGAAGATTGCCAAAATGGAGTGGCTGCTGGGCAGAAGTAGCAGGCTCTCTCTAGAAAATAAGACCATACTCTACAAAAGTGTGGTAATGCCGACTTGGTTTTATGGCGTCCAGGTCTGGGGAACCGCAGCAAAAACGAACTTAAAAAAAATTCAGACTATGCAAAACAGGGCACTACGGAAAATCGCGGACGCTCCGTGGTATGTCCGCAACCGCAATCTGCACAAGGACCTCGGCGTTCCTTTCGTGGGTGACCTAATAAACAGATTGAGCGGCCGGTATGAGGATCGGTTAAGAGTTCACCCGAATTCCCTTGCCTGCGCCCTGGCCGGTCACAGACCAAGACCAAGAGACGATTGAAACGCCTCCATCCATGTGATCTCAGAAGTCGACAAATGATATAAGAGCACCAGTCTTGTAAACTTTGGACACTCTGCAGTCACGTTTTGGCTGCGGTTCCTCAAGCTTGAACGTCATACTTTCTGATTGGTAGTATGATACATTTGTATTACAGTATACTGTTTTTCATTGACAGCTTGCTTCAACTGCATAGCAGCCATTCCATTTTTGCCAGTTTTGTCCTATATCTCGTCGTGGTCTTCGTTATCTGATGACCAAGAGTATTACTAATAGTTCGTATCAACTTTGAGTAGTGTATATGGGAACGGTGAAAGAGCGCCTCTTTGAGGGAGTCCAGCTCTGATTGAGAGCTTTTTGGAGGGCTCCTCCTTTGTTGAGACCTTGAAGAGGCGGTTTTCTCGTGTCAGGCACGACCAATCACCCGTGTGACGTATTTTAACGATTCAATCCAACACTGCCGGTGTTTAAAAGAGTCGAGAAACCGCTGAACAACTCTGTGCGCTTGTTCGGGCATGCCGTGTCTTTTATGGAATCCGAATTGGTGACTCGGGATTGTCGGCACTTTTTAATTTCCTACCTCTTTTTCGTTATTATTGTAAATGTTCCTTAATATTAAATATTGTAATGTAAATATATCCTATAATAATATCCTATTAGAGTTATAATAATAACTAAGTAATAGAATTTAAATTTAACAATCTGCCATAAATCACACTATTAAACACTTAGTGTGTAGCGATTAAGAATAATGTAAATACATATTGGATTATAGCCTTAGTTTTAGCAGGCTGATTGCCATTAATAATAAAAAAAAAAAAAAATAATGCGTTTATGCGTGGCAGTTGATTGCAATTTGGCACTTCCAAAGGTAATGAGCGCCGAAACAGTTATAAGAACTAGTTAAATTTCACGATTTGTGCATAATCGTTAACTTACGCCTACATAAACTAGCGTATGCAGCAGACATGTGATGGCTGCCAACTATATATGCAACACTGTTGCTCTCTGTCTTTCTTTTACTGCGTTTATGCGTGGCAGTTTGAGAGCAATTTGAAACAGTTGAAAGAACTAGTTTGATTTCATGATTTGTGCATAATCGTTAACTTACACTTCTATAAACTAGCGTATGCAGCACACATGTGATGGCTGCAGAAAAGTATGCTACAATTTATTAGCTTATTACAGCTATGCAGCTTAAGCGCTTAATTACTTGTAGCAAAGCGCTTTAAATAATGCTACTTAAAATATACATTTCAATAAATAAAAGCTATAAGCATTTATTTAACATTTACACTTAAGCTGTTTAAAAAGTTTGCCAACTGTTTTTGTGGCTACATGTTTAAGTCTTGTGCATATGTTTCACTTAAGCAAGTTTATGTGCTTTGTGTTTGTTGTTGCCACATTTTGTTGCTTGCTGCACATTAATATTTGTTTTTGCAAGCATTTTTGTAAATCAGCGTCCAATTACACGCCCCGTGCGCCATTTTGTTGCCTTTTTTTTCTGAACAGCCATTTTTGCAACTGTATTAAGTTCATTTTTCATTTGCTCGTGCATTAAGCGGAGCAAAGTAAGTTGCCTGGCCTAAAAACACACACACACACACACACTCACTTATAACAGCACAGTTTTTCACTTAGTGGCACACACACACACACACACACACACACACACACACACACACACAGTCATACGCTGGCTGCTAGTAAGTATATATTAGTGCCTTTTGTGTTGCCTTTTGGCATGCAAATATAACCCAGAGAGAGAGTGAGAGCGAGACCCAAACCGAAGCCAACTTAAGCCCAACAAGTTACAAAACAGCGGAACTATTTTTGGCCGCCATTTTTTGTTTGTGCTTTCTAGCGCACAATAAGAAAAATGTTCAAGTGCCAGAATGTGTGCAAAGAACTCAAGTTTTTCACACACACACACACACACACACACACACACACATATATGGCAGAACAACCATTGCTATTTGTTGTGCTTCTATTTTCTTTTATTTTTCCTCTCCTTTTTTTCCTTTGCAGATAATTTGAATTCTTTTCTTTTATTTTTTTTTTTTTTTTTGGTTTTTTTGCACATACTATTTTTGTTTGCTTATTTGGCTTGGCGTTTGCTTGCATTGCACGGTTTTCTCGGGTTAGTTGGGTTCTGCTGGGGTTGTCTGGGGGCTCTCGGGGTCTGGGGCAGGTCAGTTACAGTTTTGGCTGCTGCTGTTTTAAGAACTGTAAATTGCTTTGCTTGGCGCACATTTTCAGCGCTTTTCGCCTTTCGCCTGGCAACAAATAAGCGTAACGCGTTGTGCTCCGTTAGGGGAGCAATATTTATGGATCTAATGCTGTTTTTGGAAAACTGCTAAAGTTGAAAAAACAGAACTTATAGCTTGTTTATCTATGCACAGCAATTGAAGTAGTTAAGCTGGAAGTTTGAAAGTCTTTAAAACTACTCAAGTCTATGTAGCTTATTCATGAGAGCAGGTAGTAGTTACTCTCAGAAACTTTTGCAGCTGTAGAGGAAGCGGTTTTTAAACTTGGCTCAAATGAGTCACATCTTATTTATAGCGAATTTTAAGTCGAGTATTATTTTAGACAAAGTTTTTCTTGGTAGAAACTGTGTTATGAAACTGGCAATTGCAGTATCTTTGCGAATTTCGGTTTTTGTTTTTGCATATTTAAGCAAACATTTTAGGTTAATGTCTGAAAAAGTTGAACTCAGGATAGATAGAAGGCTTAAAATTCCTAAAGATTTCTTAATTGTTTGGTATTATTTATGGAGCAATTACTTCCGTATTTTGAAACTATGAGACAGCCATAAGGCTTAGAAATTCGGCAGGAAATTTGAACGCTCATTTGGTTGTAGTTTTATAACTTCTTCGTATTTTTTTTTTTTTTTGGTATTTTAAATGATGAAGTCAATAAATAACCAAAATAAAAAAGAAATATTCTTTATTTTTATTCTTCTAGAATTTCATGGCATTTCAATGTTTATTTATTGCTAGTGCTATTTATTTAGTTGTAGTATTTTTTTTTGCTATTTCTATAGTCTTCTTCTTAACTGATGACAAACCGTGTCGTCGGGTTACGGCCTGATGTAAAAACATTCTTTCATTGGAATTGTGGTTTTACGTGGTGGGTCCCAAACCCTACGCACAACCCTTTTAAGGCCAGGGGTGGCTCTACTGGTCTCGAAAGAACCCAGTGTCATTGTTAGTCGCCTCATACGACAAGCTTTGACCTGCTGAGGTGGTATTCTCTAATCCGCTCACCACACGGGGGTGTGTTCTATAGTGTTTTTGTTATTTTCAAAATAGTTTAAATTTCTTGCACTTTCAAAACAGTTGAACGTTTTTTTTTTTTTAACTGACGACTTAAAACAAATTAGAAAATTTGGAATTTTTGTGGTATTTTTTCAAAAGTCATATCAATGTTGAATTGCTTTAATGGTTTACTAAAAGTAGTATTTTCTTAGGTATTATTTGACATCAGGTATTTTTTGACAACATTAGTATTTTGTTTGGTACATATTTAAAAAAAATGTTTTTTTTTTTAAATTTGCATTTTCAGAGTTTTGAAGCAGTAATGCTTTCTTTACAATTTTCTAAAAGAAAATTACAAAATGGTGCTACACAAAAAAATGTTCGTAATTTTAAGAGTATTTTTCTCCAAGTTTCTTACATTATTTAAAAATTATATCTTAAAATATTTGAATACTTGAATGTATATTTAGCAGACAGCACATTTTTGTTAAATGATTAATTTTTTCTCTGGTATTTATCGGCATGTTTGGCATTATTTTTATACACACCAAACCCAAACCCGAACTTTTGACACATTCAAACAATGTTTTCATGTATTTTAAAAAACAATACAATGCATTTGCATTTGTCTGGCAGCTTTGCGTGTATATTGTATGGTATGTAAGTATTTTTTCCAATTATGGCAAAAGTGGCAAACAGTTGTCAACATTTTCAAGACAAACATCAGCAACAACAACAAAAACAGAAGAAGAAGCAGCACCCATACTCAGACCTGACAGCAGCAGAAAGAAAGATGTCAGTTGTCAGCAACAATGCCCCAAGTTGCAACAATAAAATTCTGACACATTGAAAAATGTCATTGTGTAACTTAAGTAGCCAACATCTCGCACAAACACACACACACTCGCACTTACATAAAAATACATAAGCATGTATGTATATGTAACATGTGAGGGCTGCCATTGCCTGGCGCTTATGTAAAACAAGTCACAGACACTCAGCGCAGCACCGTACCCCTTGATATCCCATCCTCCACCCCCGCCCCATCACGCCCCCACAACATATTTCTTTCTATGTGCTGCTCTGCCTGTTAATTTACTTGCAGTTCCGTTCCATTTTTTATAGACTGACGCCATGGTAAGGACGTTCCATATACATATGCGCCCATTTGTTATGCAGTGATATAGCGGCTGCTAGCTCTTTATGCTTTATGTAATACACACACACACACACACACACACACACACACATGTGCATTTATGTATGGCTGCTGCTTATGCAAGCGAGAAATTTTTTATAATATGCAGCAGCTAGTCCGCCATTTTCGCTAGTCTATAGAAAAAACTGGGCAATGCTTTTGATAAACGCATATATAGAAAGCCAACGAGGCGTATGCTTAACCCAGGCCTAGACAAGAAAAAAAGGAAGTGCATCAGAAATAAAAAAAATATAATCCATAGAAGAGCTGAAATTTAGACCGAGTCATTTTGGTTGCGCGCTGATCAAGTGTCTACTGAACCATTTTATGGTTGCGTTTAACAATGCTCGACGTAATATGTACACTGAGAGAAAGAGGTTAAAGCGTGACATCCTTTTATTTTTTTAGCAGACATAAATATGTTTGATATTATAGAAAATTGGTTTCAAAGTCGGTTTCCTACAACAGCACAATAACAGTCTTCTTTTACGGTATTTTTAGGCATTTCATGTAAAGAAAGATAGCAACTCAAAACTACAACACATTCAAAAGAGACAATCTTTTAATATGTGGTTGCGGGCGCTGAATCCGCTTCATTTTCATTTCTAAGGATATTTATTTTCAAACCATACCTTAAAGGTATGCTATATTATTTTCATATTCTATCAAATGGCAAGTAGAAAGCAATTTCTGGCAACTGGCGCTAAAAAAACGCACCTCACAATGGAAATAAACTCGGAAAAACATATTGATGGCACCATGGAATTGTTAAGAAAAAAAACATCTCAGACGCTCAAAGACATGCTGATCGTCTCTTTGTTGTCAAATGGTAACCATACGAAAGTCGTTGAGCAGTTAAATACGCTTAACTCCAAAAAAAGCACCTAGTATCGGACGCCAAAATGGCCATTTTAGATCGCTATGATCTAAAAGCCTTGCCAGCCCACTACTTTCATTGCGTTTTATCGCCCTATTAGCCTGCTGTCAGTATTCATCGTATACGAAACAATATTCTGGACCAGATTACAGCTTATCAGGCGACCATCAATTCAACACAGCAGCACGCACGCCTGAGCAGCTCCACGGAGTAGTTCAACATATAATCGAATCCTTGGAGCAAAAGCGCTACTGCATTGAACCGTTTTTAGACATTAAGCAGGTGCTCGACCGAGGTTGACACCACGGTCTATTGCAAAAACTCAAAAATGCATTCCCTGCTCCTCAATATCTAATATTAAAATCATAAAATCAGAAAATATACATTTTCTTACTTATGAACTATATTAGTTTATGTTCTTTTAATCTAGCTTATAACCAATTTTCAAAAAAGTGTTGAAAACTTAAATAAGAAAATTTGTGCGTGTTTTCAGGTTTTTCAGCTCAATTTTGTGCTTCAAAAGTCTACATTGGTAATTGGGTTTTAGAAACCCATTGCAGCTAATTATAAAACCGCTTTGATTTTCTCTAAGTGTGTTATTGTTGTGAATTTTGTTTCGTAAGAGACTCTCTTATTGCATTGACAACAGAAACAACAACAACAACAACAACTGCGAACAGCTTGGCAACCCTGTTGTCACAACTTGTTTAAGATGACTAAAACAGCAAGGCCTCAAGCCCAAATAGAAACAAGCAGCTAGCAATAGAGCGAGCGAGAGAGGCAACGATTGAGACAGCGACTAAGACAAAGATGTCCGCGCCTGAGGCGGCCATTGCAAATGCCAAGCAAAAACAAACGGCGCATAATTTAATTTCAACAGTCAGGCAACGCTGACGGTCAGCGGCGGCGGCAGCGGCAGCAGCAGCCGACGTCGAACTTTGTTGTTGTGTGTTGTTGTTATCAGTCTCTAGGCATCATTATTGCGTTTAATGGAAAATAATTACTTTTGGATAAGGCAAAGTGAAAGAAATAACAAAATAATAATAAAAGAAGTAAAAGGGAGGGCGTAAAGAGAGAGAGAGAGAGAGAGCGGAAAAAAACGCAAGTGCCGCAAAGGCGCAAAGCGAATGCCGCCTTGGGGTATACATTGCGTGCCGAGGCGTTTAGGGCTTTGTTGGTTGACAGTTTTGTTGTTGTTTTTCTTTTTTCCTTTTTTGTTTTTCTTTGTTTCCGTTTTGTTGCAGCTTTTTGGCGCGTCGCGTTTAAGTGATTTGTGCGGCATATTTTTGATAGCTAACGGGAAATGGGAAACGGCAGAAGAAGTTAATGTCAATGTGGGCAAAGATTTATTAACTTAAATGGGCGTTTTAACACTCTGTTGACGGCATTTGTATTTGTGGCAAGAAGAAATGTAGCGCACAGAAAAAGAATTCAATAGCTAATTAATTACATTAAGTATTGCAATTAGCTTGCAAATATTGATGAGTTGACAGCTGCCAAAAGTGAGAGGCAAACATTTTGCAGCTTTAAGACGTAATCGAGCTTGACCAGTGTTTGTATAATATAAAATAATCTACCAGCATTTGCGGAAAGTGAACAAATTGTTAATACGCTTCATTGCTGCTAAGGAAATTCAATGTAAATTCTTGAACAAACACAATTTACAAAAATAACACTTTGCATCGGTTGTTTTATGTAAACGCAATTTCAATCTGAATCGAGCCAACTATATATAATATTATAATTGAATGGCTGCCATTTCAATGCTGGGCTAAAGTTGTATGTGCTTCTATGGCAAAGAAATCGAATCGATTATAACAGCAATTAATCAAAGTTTAAGTTTGACATTTCGCATTGCATTAATTGCATTCTGTGCAGAACCAGAAAAAAGGCTATTGATCGTAGAGTTCGTGCTTGTACGAAACAAGAGAGGTACTAAAGTAAAGCTGTTCATATATGACGTCAACAGTAAAGATTTAGTCAGATTTGTTGCAATTCAGCAAATATTTTCAACCTCTGGCTAATGTGACGTCACATGTTCTGATAGCAACAAAAAAAAACTGTATTTAAGTTTTCTGGTTCACTCTCCCTCCCAACGTCACAAATTTGATAAAATTTATTAACAACTTCTATGGGGGTCTTTCAACTTTGGACTTTATAAATCAAAAAGCAATAGAAATGATCTAACTATGGATATTTTGGTTTTAATTCTAATGTCTTCCCATTCGAAATCGAGAGAATGCTTAAGAAATTTTTGATAATTTTAAATGTTAGTCATATTTAGTAATTTTCGATTTGACTTATGGTTTGCGAGGTAAAGGCGTGTCGGGGATTTAAATGAATTCGATTGAAAATCGATTTAAAAAACATTGTCTGAACAAAAAGCGCTTATCGAATACGGAAACAGCGCTTGAAAAATTGCTGGAATATTTGACATATATTTATCAAGTTTCTTAGTAATGAGTTGAATATAATCAGACATTATTTAGAAATAAGCATTTTTAGATAAAAATAAATCTTGCTTTGGATGTTTATTATGATGTCGTCAGTTAGGATTAGCTCGCTGGCTTCATAGCCTTTAGTAACGCTGATCACATTTCGGAGTAGTAATTACGAAATCTATCGATGCAACTTATTTATTCAAAGCGCTTGAAAAAATTGTTAAGAAAACGAAGACTACTTCCATTGAAGGGCTGGATATTATTGAACATTCCAAAATTTGGCTTAAAAATTACGTATTTATGTCTATTATAAATTTCGATTCCGATTTGACATTTAAGAATGTGTTTCGCCAAATTAATTACTCTCGTATCATTTTGCCAACTTGATAGCGTAAACACCGTTGACATTTCGACCAATCGGTCGATCACAAGTTCTTAGCTACCGAAAAGTTACGCCATTTTGGAAATTGATTAGTATGAATTGTGTGGCATTTTCCAAAGTTTGACTCAAGCTCAAAGACAACTTCGTGTCAGTGCCACTTTCCTAACCTTTCGCTTGAAACTCTCGTGTGCACTTTAAAATAACACATAAGCTCAAATGCATTTACATAATTACATGCACATATACATAACCATAGCAGCAGTGCAATAAAACTGCAAATGCTTTGCACTAACTTTTTTGCCATCACAAGTTAAACTATAAAATTTTCTCAGTCCGTGTCATAGCCCCAACCCTCTTAGGCAAAAGTGTGTTAAAGTAATGCTGGCAATATGGCGCCTTAAGTTAAGGCGCTTAGACATAATCGTTATGGTGACAGTAATTGCGTACGCATAACGTATATTGTCTATGCTCTTGTATGTGTGTGTGTGTGTGTGTGTGTGTGTGTGTGTGTGTGTGTGTGTGTGTGTGTGTGTGTGTGTGTGTGTGTGTGTGTGTGTGTGTGTGTGTGTCAATGCAGAATGTTATGGCCTTATGCTGCATTATGCTGCTCAAAGCTGCTTACAATGCAAGAGCTCAAAGAAGCCTCCTGCCCCAAAAAGGCGTTGCCATTGGCTTGCCTAATGAGCAAAAATGCTCACACGTTTTTCACGCATTTTGTAGCATAACCCACTTAAATTTTGTTGGTACACATACACATATATTTATGCATTTGCATAACTGTAAATTCAGCAGCGTCTGTGTATCTGTGAGTGCGACTTTTTACTAATCATGGCCAGGCGGCGACGGCGGCCTGGCAGCTCGGGCATTAGAATTTTCAATTTGAGCCCCTCAAAGTATGCAATGAAATATGTAGCGCATGAATGTCAAATACAGCGGCAGCTTAAATGTCAGCCGAACGCACACACACGCACAATTTACACACACACACACACATTCACACACACACACGCACACACACATGCGGCTGGTGTCGCTGTCAAAGTACTTTATGTCACAATAATTTGCAGCACAAAAAGCCGCGCGTTGCCTGCAAAATGTCACATGTCGCGTTCTTGTGTCTCGCTTTGAGCTAGTGTGTGTGCGTGTGTGTGTGAATCATATTCATTCATTTCACGTGCCAGCAGCTAACATCTTTACTTTCAGCTGAGCTTAAGTCACGCTCATACCGCTATTCTACACAGAGAGAAAAACGACATTCTCAAACTGTGTTGCCGCATACTCAATATGCAAATAAAAATCAAGAACATAATGTAATTAAATTAAGTAAAACAAACTCAAAATAAGTATTATTTTGAAATTTTAAAAAAGAACTGTGTAATAAATTAACAGTGTGAGCGAGACCTCTCGGATTTACTTTTTTTTATCTCTTCTTCTTCTTAATCCAACTGAAATATGTGTATCTATTTGGAGGTGCAACCCCCGTGTGGTGAGCGGGTTAGAGAATACCACCTCAGCATGTCAAAGTTTGTTGTATGAGGCGACTAACAATGACACTGGGTTCTTTCGAGACCATTAAAGCTACCTCAGGCCTTAAAAGGGTTGTGCGTAGGGTTTGGGACCCACCACGTAAAACCACAATTTCAATGAAAGAATGTATTTACATCAGGCCGTAATCCGGCAACGGGTTGTTATGGCCAGTTAAGAAGAAGATTTGGAGGTGCATTGTGGTGTTGCATTAATTACTGTATCTAAGTTGGCTAGCGTGGCTCAGGGGTAAAGTGTTTAAACCCAAACACTCGAGGTCGTGAGTTCGATTCCCACTACTTAAAATTCGAATCTTTTACTTAAAATGAGATTTTATGTACTTGCACGGCTTTCGTGCACACGGATGTGCTCACTTTGAGTACAATGTACTTGATTATTTTTCTCTGTGTACATTCAGCCAATATGCATATGTAAAATATTTATGAACGCCGAGTGAAAATTCATTTTCATTGCTAGAAGAGAGAGAGCAGCGAAGTGAGAGAGAGCGAGATATGCACATTTTCCTAAGACCAGGCTTGTTTATTGTTATTGTTGCTGCACATGAATTTAATGCAGCGCATAACGCATAACAATTTTCATAACAAAATTTCCATGGAATCAAGTGCAAGCCCGAGCCAAACAACTAACTTTTCCCGCTCTCATTCGCTTTCTCCCTCCCCTCACTCTCTCTCTCTCGCTCTGACTCTTTATCTCTGGGTATGCTTAATGTTTGACTGGCTTAAAATGGGCGCCAAGGCAAGGCGCTGGCAATGGCGACGCTGACAAATTGTCAACAGCATGTAACAACAAGCAATACTTTTGCATATATATTCTTTTTAAGGGCATATCAACTTGTTGATGTGGCTTGTAATGCAGGGGAGACAAATCTAACTGTGTCTTCAAACTAGAGAAGTTCTTGGAAAGCGCCTATTAGAAACGTTGTTGGCCGCATTTCCCAGTAGTCAATTAAGAAAATTGGCTACATTATAGTGTTCATAGTGACTTCTTCCCGCTAGCTGCATACCGTACAGTCAAACTGTTGAAAAACCAATGAAATTTTGGTTGGGATCATTTTCATTAAGTAATGGTGGTACTTTTCCTAAGGTGTACATGAAGCAGAGAATCACTCACGCTCTCGCCAGACGAGACGCTTATCCTACCCATTTTGCTTCATGGCGCAACGACTACCGTTGCTCTATGACGTTGACATAGTCAAGAAAATTAACATCCAGCGGCTCCGCTAGCTGAAGAAGCTACTGCTAGAAAGGTTTTCAATGCGGTTGTTGGAGGAAGGCGTCGAAAGGGCAGACCATGTCTTCTGTGGAAGGACCGGGTAGAGAGTACACTAACTACCTTTCGTATCACCGATTGGAAAAGGCGCGCGCAAAGCAGAGATGCCTGGAGGAGTGCTCTACATCAGTTCGTTAAGAACTGTGGGATTCATTGAGCCAATTCTTTGCTTACATTTTTGGTTAATTTTTGTTCAGAAAGTGTAAAAATAGAGTTTGCACAACGACTATCGAAAAAAGTGATCCTAGATCATAACAAGCTCGTTGAAGAACCTGTTTAAAGTTGATAAAAGATAACTCAATACATAAAAAAATTGGATTCTAAAATGTTCATAAGATAACTTTATGGCTATAAGGACATACAAATCATCTCAAACTATGGTCACTTTTATTTGAAATCTTTCGAAAAAGCCTTCGGAAACTTCATTTTCTTTTGGGCGATTGACATTGGTTTGAAAGAGAGATAGAGAGAAAGATTGGTTTGAACGTTAGAGCTGATATGTCGACGGATAGTTGTTGGGTTGAGAATCGGTTTCCTTTGCAATTTTTTGAAAAGCCTTCAAACAGAGGCTTGCAAGACTTCCGTTGTTTATTGTTTATATAAGTACCAAGGAGAATCTTGTAGAGTACTCCGAACTCAGGTTTCCCTGGCAAACGTTTCTTTTCCGTTTGTTGTAATATTCACAAGAAGAGTGTTTCTATTATATTATATAACGTAAGGGTATAGTTCATATGTATGAACATTTCATGCTGTGTGACCCAGCGGAAATCGCAAAAATATAAATTCTCTGGAATTTCATTTTATTTACATATTTATTTATATATTATATATTTATTTTTTTTTATCGTTTGCCAACGTCCTGCTATGCGGAAATGAGAAAAAATACTTTGAGGCAAAGCTCTAAGGCGCCTGTGCGTATGTTATGCAAATTATTCCAAATTTATGAGGTACATCGTATAATGGCATACGGTAAAAGCTGTTTAACAAATTGTTGCAAAACTAAAATCCATTTAATTACAATTAGCCATTATAAATATGTTGTAGTAGTAAAATGTTATCACTTTTATTGTGTTTTTTTTTTGCTTTTAAGCTTGAGTGCAGCAAAAACAACAAATTTATAGAATTTAAACTTGTTTGTTTATTTATTTATATATGTATGTCTATGGATGTTTGTAAATTGCTGCACACAATTTATGCACAGTCAATGCACAACGCTGCGTATGCGTAATTTTGCGCGAGTAAATTGCGAGCCCTTGGGAATGCGCTGCCTTTTCTGCTGTTAACTGCATATTGGTTATTGCACTTGTTGTTGCAATTTCAAAGGATTAAGCGCCTGACTACACGCACACACACACACACAAACTTGTCTCTTTGGCATGCAAATTTCAAGTTTTGCCCGCAGTTTAATTGAATTAGTTGCCACATAACCTAAAATCTACTTTGATTCCAGCACTGACTCTCACTCTGTCTTTGTCACTCCCGTTGGACTTTCGTTTTGACCTATGACCCGTTGTGACAAGTTACAGATATTCCGGGCATTGAACTGCTAGCATGTCAGGTTGCCACGCCCCTTGGGTGCCATAACGATTGATTGGCTTTGGGGCAACGCTGCACACAGTTACACCAAAAGTTCCCGCTGCATCTCTCTGACCATCCCTTTGTTTATTGCCAGCTACCAATATACTTTGGCAAGTTTGTACACTTGCAGAAAAGTTGCAACAAATTTGAAAGGAAACACTTAGAAATAAATTGTGTATTTTCATAGAAGTCAGAAGGATGCATAAGTTTAGCTTGTTCAAAATGCGCGATTCCTACTTTATGAAGGGTTTCGTGACTTTTATGAGTGTACCTTCTTATTTTAAAACTTGAGCTAGTTTTGGTAAAATGTAATGAAGCGTTACCACATGTGTTCATGCTTCAATGAGAACTTTTTATCCTATTTCTGAAGCGTAAGGAAACGCTTTTGGGTTTTTTGAGATAGGTTTTTAGGAAATATTATGTGAAAGTTTCGGGCAAAATTTGTTGAATTATACAGCGTTGCCAGACATTGGTAATGACATATGTAGCGTTGCCATATGGTTGAACGTTAACACAAAACACGTGGTTGCATGATCTACGGCATTGCCAGAGTGAATCCTTCTATTTTGAGAGCTTCTTTTCCTCTTAATTTAAGAAAATTTTAAAATGCGCTAAAGGAAATAATAAGTGACAGTTTCGGAAAAATATGTTGCATTACACAGCGTTGCCAGACGTTGATGAAGTAAACAAAGTTGGTTGTTATTTAGTGCTAATTTTTATACAGAGAAATTTGTCCTACGATTTAACTTTAGTTGAGATTGCCTCTAAAACTTATGGGCTATGTAGCGTTGCCATATGGTTAAAAGTTAACACAAAAACTCATGGATGCATGATCGATCCATCAATATCTAAGGTTTTCAAGTGGTTGCAAAATTGTGCAGCGTTGCCAGATAAGTGCTTCTAAACACAAAATAGCTAGTTGCTTTCGCATTTTGTGGCGCTTGAGACGAGATCATCTTGAGACGATTATTTTGATCCCTATTTGTTTTCGAAATTATTATATCATTCAAATATGAAAATTGGTCAACTTATCAAAAGTATGCAGTTTTTCATATTTTCTCATATACATATATCAATCACAATAGCAAATGTTCTGAAGAATCGTTTCCTTTTAACTACTTTTCTAAGCACTGTTTTTCGCTCAGTGTCTGGCGCCAACGATATATTGTATTTAGCGCTCCCCAATAGCTGCGCTACAGCTGCATTAATCGGATTTGCTGCCATTGTTATGTGCCATATAGAACATTGAAAGCGCAGCGGGGTGGCAACTCTGCTGCTCACTTTAAGTTACGCTTTATATTTTTCACTTACATAATGCCATTGTTTGTGGCGTATTTACTTTTTGACGGTTTACTGACTGTCTCTCTGCGTCAACCAAACACAGTTTGTCAGTTTTTCCACTGTGCTGTGTGTGCAAAAACTTTTCCTCTGCGTGCTAGTATGTATGAAAGTCAAACGTTTTTAGTTTTTAGTTGTTGTGTGTAGGTGCAGCAACTAATATTGGTTTGTCACAGTTTGTATTGGTTTTTGTTTAAGTAGTAGCTTAGCAGGGCATAGAAGCAGAGTTTGGCAAAGAGTGCACTTTATGGGCATAAGTTACACACACACACACACACACACACACACACACACACACACACACACACACACACACACACACACACCTAATACAAACGCATATGGAATGCATATTGCCAGCTACAGCTGTGTGCGTGTGTGTGAGTGCGATAAGCTTAGAGCCAGTTGTTTAACTTTGAGAGGGGAAAAACTATGAGTTCTAAAGAGTTTTCGTTTTCAGTGCTCAGCAAGTGCATTGATAACAACTGCAAGTGGAAAATGCAAAAAGGTAAGTCGGTAAGTGTTTAATAAGAGCTGCAATTGGGAGATAGTAGTATGCAAATAGACCAGAAATAGACTTAAAGAAATTTTCGAGCACGGCAAATACTACAACTGGGTATGAGCAGCAGCGTGTTAAAAGCCAAAGCAAACAGTTTGGAATATTCAAATTGTGCACAAATTTAGTTTAAATAGTGTTTGAGTAGACAGCATTTCAGGGAGTCTTAAATTTGTACAAATTTAGTGTAATGGTAAGCACATACAATTGAAATAGATAACAAAGACGCTTATTTCTTCTCATATAGCAGTTGTAGGTGAGCTCGCAGAAGTTTTTTTTGTACACTTACGTCTAACGGCGCGCATAGTCATTTTGACGAAGGATGACGTTCTAGGGCTAAACAAATTTCAGTACGTATAACTTAAGACGTTCGAAGAAAGTGGCATTTAAAGTAGACTAAAAGAGTTTTAATTTTTGGTATTTTTTTTACTTTTATTATTTTTATTTTTTTTTTTACCAAAATTTGAAGAACTTTCAGTATTCAACGTAATTGACTTTAAGAAACTCGATGAAAGTTCCACTAAAAGCGCTTAATGGGCGGTTTGAGTCATTTTTGGCAGAATGCTTAGTAACTTAACTGTGTGCTTAGTATTTTTTTGGTATTTTTTGCAATTTTAAAGTATTTTTTGCACTTTTTGTATTTTCATTTTTCTTATCAAAAACTTTATGTACCGAAATACTACTCATATACAAAAAAAGGTAAACGAACGTCTTGAGTCTTGAAAGTTTCTATGCAATCAAGCCTAAGTAGGGTCCTTCATAGCATACACCACTCGCTCTCAGTGAAAAGCTGTTGAGCTTTCGATTTGCGATCCATAACCGGTCGATGCAATTGACTCAAAAACTTGTTTTATCTCAAAACAGTTGCTTGTTTTATCGTTTCTTTAAGCTAAAATCCGTCAACTCGAGACTCCTTTAGTTGCCGATTATAGACGTATTTAACTGCAGTTAAAGTGTTTAATAAAGTTTTCGCACTCAAAAATGAGCAAAAAAAAAAAAAAGATGTGCCGAAAGTTATGTAAGCAGCACTTACAAGTCATAACCTAATCGTTGTACAAGTTCAATATCAATTCATAACTCCTTAACTTATGGCCGAAAGCTCCATGAAAGACCAAGTTATGGTCCAACAGGTAACTTAACTCTCACGAGCAGCTGCTAAAAAAAAGAAAATTTTTAAAATTATGATGCATATAACATTTTGTCGCAGCTGCAATGTTCAGTTAGAAAAGCTACTAACTTTTCCACTTTGTGGTTATGGCAGAGATTCGGCAGTCTTTGCTTTGGTCAATGCTCTACCTTGCTTCATATGGTTGCTGTTTTATCTGATCTATTGCTTTCATTTGCCATTGTTAGCATGCATTTGTGTTGGTTTCGTTGGCCATCTCAGTCTGGCGCGCACAAACAAGTTTAAACTTGATTTGTACACTTTTTTTTTTGGTTTCGCATTTATGGTAAAAAGTTTTTTTGGCTATGGTTTGGTACGTTACGTTACGTTACGTTTCGCTTCGTTTTGGTTTGGTTTGGTTTGGTTTGACTGAGTTTCATTGTCCAGTGCGCTGCTGTTAGCCATTGGCAGTGGCTTGCCACTGGCCATTATTACACCTCGATGCAATGCTTTTTGCCACACGTAAAGTTTGCGCCACATTCTCTTACGTCCTTTGCTGCGTATAATAAAGTGCATTTTGTTGCCATTTTGCAGTTGTTACTCATACAAGTGATGCTTACGTTGTTGTTCCTGTTGTTGCATTTGCTGCTGCATTGGCTTATTTCGTTTGATTTTATGCGGTTACGTGCCGTCGCTCTGCCACGTAGCGTATACGTAATGTACGCACTGAGCTTTTAACGTAAGCGATTTTTTATGTTCTCTTACGCCTGTGGTTTTAATTTCAATCATTTGTGCGTGCAGCGTCGTGTGGCATGCCCGCGCGGCTATGGCGAGTTGCCACTTTTTGGCTGCCAGTGTTGCAAAATGTTTAATAAATATGCAAATGCGACGCAACGGCTAGCGAAAATGTGTTTACGCATATGCGATTAGCCTTGCATAGTTTCGGGCGCGCAATTAAAGCAACCGCAGCATAAATGCCAAACACACACACACACACACACACGGGGCAATTTATGTGTGGCAAGTAATTGGTATATCATTTGGGCCATGTTTATGCTGGCTTTAATGTTTTAATGGCCCACTTGAGCCCCGTTGGGAGCAAAAGGCGCGCCAAAGTTTGTGGTTTGTTAGTCACATTTTCATTGCACACACTCACACACACACACGTGTGTACATATGAGCTGAATTAGTTATAATTAAGTTAAGCACACGTTGCCAACACTGCGCCCCGTTGTTGTCTAACACTTAAGCGTATAGAAGTTACATTTACTGTTACGTGTCGGCTGCAAGTGTTCTAATAAGCAACTGCCTAACTCTAACCTCTCCATCTGAAGCTGCTCCTAAGTCTTACGCTGCCAAGACTTACGTCTTCCTGTGCTTACGTTGTTGTTGTTTGCTTACTCAACGCACATTAAATGTAATTAGCTGTGCGCTAAGGTTAGCGAAAAGTAATGTGGACACTCCTTTTTTTGAAGGGGGCCTGGCACTGCATCTAATTAGTTATCTAAAGTTAGGCGGCAAGCATTAATGTCCCCTGGCATGCAGACAGTCGGGACGGTGCCCGACATTGGAATACCCTGTACCCTTTTTTTGTACCTATAAGCACTAAATCCAGCATACGGTAAAATGGGAACGAAAGTATTTGCTTTTATGTCTCTTTTTACAAGTTCAATATGACTGTAAGCATTTTCCTATGGGGAAGTTCCAATTGACAAGCTTTCCTATTAATTACTTTCATGCCCATAACTCCAGTGTTCTTGGGTCAATGTCGTTGAATTTTATAACATAGATCAAAAATACGTTTGTAAATGTCACACGAATTTGGTAACTCTAGCTCACATGTATCCATATCTACATGCAGTGCAATTTTGGCACAGTTTATAGGTGAGGGGAAGTGAAATTAGCATATTTTTGACTATAACTTCTGATGTATTTATCGGATTTCGATAATTATTGAAACGTAGATGCACACAATCTCGACGCACACCTCTGTCGATGATAGATTGAACGGAGCGGCTGTAAACCGCAAAAATATGTCACAGGGGAAGGCGGCAAGATATCGAGCCTCTATCTCTTATGGTGTCTGATATCTAGACGTTCATACGGAAGGACGGACATGTTTATATCGACTCGACTATTGCTCCTGACCACGCCTCCTTCTGCCTGTTACATACATTGCACAAACCTATAATACCCTTTTACACTTTGTGTATAGAGTATAAAAAGAAAGAAAAAAGTGTAGCATACTTTCCTGCATTAGCATTAACATTAACAGAGCTCGAGAGGCAGAGCGGAAGAGCGTGGCGGCAAGTTCAAGCAAATCATTTGAGCTAAAACTTGACAGAAACAATAACGGCAAAAAAGCAAGCGCAAGAAAAACAAAATGGCGGCACAAACAAAAACTTGTGTGAAAATTATGCCATGTTTTCTTTATTTTTTGTTGTTGTTTGTGGCCATGCCCATAAATCACTCAAAACATAATGCGCTGTATTTAAAATATGCGCGTGAAGAAAGGTTTCTTCCATGGCAATTTCGTAGAATATTTTCGTATTCTTATATTTTTTGGTGCTGTTGTTTTTTTTCTTTTTGGTATTCGTATTTTTTTGCACTTTGCCCGTGGCCTTTTTTGTGAGTTGGGGTCACATGGCGCTTGAAGGTCTGTCAGACTTGCATAATACAAGCAAGGCCCGGGGCATAAAGAAAATGTGGCCAACTTTTTGTTGTTTTGTTTGTTGCAAGAACGTGAGTTGTACGGTGTGTAGGGGTCGCATAATTAGTTGCATTATATGTGAAACTCTAGCTTGGCATAAGGAAGTTCATTTCAAGCGAAAAACTTTCTATATAACTTGTAAGAAAGAAAAAGGAAAAAACGCTTTTCAGATTGCCTATTGAAGTTTTCAGCGGCAAGCGAAATTATATAGTGTGAGACATTTAACAATGTAATCGTGGTAATTGCGGCCTAAATGAAAAGAAATATTGACTGCATTTATTTGGTTTTCATAAAATCGGAAAATGGTTATGAGTATTTATGGAAACTGCAAATAAGCCAAAGATTGATTATTATACGCGTGTTTGAGTAAATTATAGCAATTCCAATAAAAAGGTTACTAACTAGTCATTAATGTTAATAACCATATATACTATTGTTTGTTTACGCTAACAATTTTATGATAAGCATTTCATACCACGCAAAGAAACGACGTTAAGTTAATAGTCTTAAACTGAGTAAGGTAAGAAATACCTAATGTTAAGGAGTGGGAAAGTTTTGTTAGCCGGAGGAGCTAAATTTGTTCTTTGCACATAGTCAGAGTGGGATCTATCAGAATGTAGAGCCAAAGTCTCAAATCTTTCTGCGTTTAATTTCGGATGATCCAATTAGGGTGGGCCTGGGTTCTGTTTGGACAAGGTGAAGCTCCGTGATCCCTGTCTCTACCTCTAACAAGTTGACGCCTCACTTCCACGTGTTCTTCACTGGTTAGCTGCTCTAATCACCAATTGGTGCACAGTGAGCGCAGGACTTAACAGGGTTGTGTATAGGGTTTGTGACCAGCCGCGTAAAAAAAAGATGGCATATGCCACCTTTAGAAGTACCCTATATTAGACCGTTACCCGGTAACAGGTTGCTATGGCCAGAAACGAAGAAGTTCCAAACAGAAAGTGTCTGCCAAGCTGTTTTAGAGATAGTGTTTCACTATTTCCTCTGCGTCTTTGTGACTAGGACCAAGGTATACTTAATAAGACAGGGTGACTTTACTCTCTGGCTTGCTTAAAGTTTGTGAGTCAGCGAGAGCGAGTGAAAAGAGATGTAAGACACTCTCGTAGCTCTTGACGTTCGCAACGAGATTGAATTTTAGGTAAGCGAAAAGAGGTAGCAGGAGTAATCTTATTTTATTTAAGGATGTCTTGGTTAAAAACAAGGTATAGTTGACAAATACAACGTAAATGCAAGAAATTGGCATGAAGACCTTCCTCAGCGACGTTCATACTTGACTACTAGAGTGTATGCAACAGAGCTTTTTAACAATATCTTGGCTAAAAATGTTGGACGCTAGCAAGGACACGAACCACTCATCCTCGCCGAAAGATGGCGCTACAACGCCTCTCACTCGGTTTCACTGAAAGCAATAACTGAAAGCGATCCTAATGCTAATAGCCAGGAGGTAGCTTTCTGGGCGGCGCGTAATAGAGGTATGGACAGATTTGAGCTTTATATAACTCTTCTATGTGAAAATATTTTTGAAGCAACAATGAAAAACTATAAAATTTTCAAACTCTTCGGTAAAACGGCAACACAAAGGCATAACCAAAGAATAACTATTAGGTTAAACAATTAAACCTACCTTTATAAGTTATATTTTTACATAAAAATCATAAAAATTTATCTTTCTCAACTCATTAACCTAAAACCTTTCATTGAAATTTTATCTGACATTTGATTATATTAAACTTTCAACAATTTTTTGTTTTTAAAGCAGATACATTCAAACTGTTATTAACTATATCTATCATATCAGGCACAAAAATCTCTTTTTGTTTTCCAATAGCCACTCTCTCTCCCAACACAAAAAAAGGAATTGCTCACATGACACCATTTTGAATTGCCTTTAAAACTTTTATTTACATGATCCAATCATATTTTGCTTTTCCCAATGATTTTCCAACTTTATTTTTTCGTTGTTGCTCATATGCCGCTAGCTGTCAACCAACCCCAACTCCGCCCCCCCCTCGCTCCACAATGCTCGACCATTTTCATTTATTTTTTTTAAACATGCATTTATATTAACAAGCAAGCAAACAACTTCATTTTTTACACTGTTTACATTAAAAAAAAAAGACAGAACGACAGAATAATGTGTCTGTGTGTTTCAGCCAGTCAGCCGGAGCGTAGGCCAAAAGCTGGAGGGCACATTATGTGCCAATTTCCAAAGGCCAAACATTTGTGGGGGGCACAAAAATAAAAATAAATAAATACAATTTTATACATGTAAGCAATTTTTTTATTTATCAATTTTTTTTTTTACTTTTTATTTGCTTGACTGTTGTAGTTCCTGTTGTTGTTGTTGCAGCATTTGGCTGCTGTTGTTGTCAACAAGCTTTTACGAGGGGCAGCGCCCCCTTTCTCTCACTCTCAGGCAGTCAACACAGTTTCAATTTATTTTCAATGTTTTAGCAAAGTAAAACGAAAATTGAGCATTTTAGCGCGCTTTTAAGCAATGTCGACACACGCACACACACACACACACACACACACACCTGTCCAACAACAACGAGAACAACAAATACCTGGCGGTATTGCACTTAGAACTTCCGCACGATAAAATTATATGATGGCAGCGCAGGGGCGTGTCTCAGAGGGGGTAATGTAACGAACTTGTGCCCGCTCCTCTGCGCAACATTCTATATCAAAGTAGCGCAAAAATCACTTATGCTGCCATTTTGTTTTTCCCCCACGCTTGTTTGTTCGAAGTGCCAAGCTATATACAACAACAATAACACTCGCTCACACCTGCACCCCCCACCACCCCCCCCAGCCGGCAGCCATGTTTTCCTGTACTACTTCTTGACTGTCATCGCTGCCATTTCACCTGCGTTTAGCCACAGTGGCGAAGCATTACGTTAACGTTATAAGGTAAGAGCACAAAATGAAAAATCACTTAAACAATTTCATTTTGATTCTAGCGCTGCCAATCAGCCTCCTCACTTGGCGCTCTCTTAAAAATTTATGCACATTCTGAGTTCATAAATAGGCATAAACCATGAATCACTTGATTTTGGGCCATACGGAATTACGATGCAGCCGTAACAAATCGCTGGCACAGTTACAACAACAACAACAACAATAAACAGCCAACAAACAACAACGGAGTCACGTAGCAACCAGGGAGTAGGGGTAAAAACCAAAACAAAGCTAACTTTATTGATAAAGGCATAATTTATATGAACAATCGACAAAACACTCGACAGACGAGCTTATTGTCAGTAAAAACGATAAATATCTGGCTTTGTAGCAGTTTTAGGGAGTTTTTTTCCTGCTGTGGCACACTTTACGTTAGTGCATGCGTTTACGGGTTTAGCAAGCAGTTTGTTACGTGTTTAAGATTTCACCTAAAAAACTCGCTTGAAAACGGATGGTTTTGCACCAATTTTGAGAACAGAAGCATCTAGTAGCGCATTAATTTTGAAGATTCGCCTTGTCGTCGACATTCGACAACTTAATACACGCTCTCATAACAGCTGATTACAAAGAAGAGAAATGAAAACACGAAGTAACGTTAGTATTTACAATATGTTTGGATGTTGTTTTTTTACTTCCAATCAAATTTTAACCGATTAAAACTCAACGTTTCCAGATGAAACTTATATTGTGCAAGCCGCAAGCATTTTAACTTTCGAATGGTATAGGTTTCACCAGAATACGTTGCGTTCTTGCAAATTAATCGGTACCACACTGAATTTTTGCTTTATAGATTGTTAACTATTGAATTGTGACAGTAAATGGCTGAAAATAGGAAACGGAACAACAAGAAAGGGTCTTTGGTTTCGCTTTTACAAGCCCGGCTTGCTAATTAGATATAAGATTAATTGAAGACAATCCTTCAATCCTTTGCATTATAATGCTTATTTTGAGTTGGATCACAAAAGTCATCTCTTTCATCATCTTTATACTGAAAGAAATTAGCTCTAGTAGCAAGTTGTGGCAAACTGTGGCGATCTCAAAAACTCATTACAAAGAAATGTAAGAAAAGATTTTAAAATGTCAACTCTCTTACCATCTCGTTATGAAATGAAGTAATATAGATTTTGCTTCAATTGCAACTACTAGAAATAGATATAGAGCTATGTGAATGCAGGAGGCTTAAAGCTTTTGTCATGTTTGAAACCGAGCGTTATTGAACGGAAGACTACTTCAGAAACTGATGTAACACAATTGAAAAACTTTGGAAAAAGGATCACGAAATCGAAAGCCAGTTAAAATGCGTGTATTTTCTGTTTTAAACCGATTGGTAGAAACAAGACGCAATTTCTGAAAGTTGGTTTGTCTAACGCCTTAAGAGATTTTCACAACTTGCAATCTATTTGTAGCTGAAACCAATGTTCTGTTTCCAAGTTTAGTACATCGCACGCAATAGCAATTTGAGAACTTCGTAGCTTTAAAACAGAATCTCTTTAAGGGTTAACTTACAAATACGCGATCAAACTTCTATACATTCATACGTAAAGTGTATTTAAACTTCGACTAATCGAAGTCTTTAGATATATGTATGCGACTACTTTAGTATCTGACTCTCTCTCTCTCTGTCTCTGTGTCTATCTGTCCAATTGGTTACTTGACTGCCTTGCGTGACAATGTGCTGCGTGTGTGAGTCAATAAAGTTAACCCAAGGCCAGGGCGCGTCGTGTAATCAACTGAATGTTTAATTGAAATATATAATGCCATGGGGGGTACATTACGAAAAAACAAAAAAAACGAAAAAATCCAATTAAAAATGGGCAATAGCATACATGAAGGCGCTATCGTTATCGAAAAATATCAATAAAAAACTAACATATTCATGAGAAAACCGTTGTACAACCATTTTGGTAGAAATGTAATTACAACGGTTCTGTAATTACATTAAGTACTTTAATATTAAACACGTATGTATATGTACGTGTAGATCAGATTGAAAGGGAAGGGCAAATGTAGATACACTATAAAACAAACAAATTGTCTATATACAAGTTATACAAGAGTTCTATCTATGAATGATCTTATGAGAAGCTAACCTGTAAGCTGAAAGATACTCAGCAAAGCGAATTTAGCACGAAATCGACAGAAAATTTTACTCGCGGAGCTAGTAGAAAGAAAAATCTTAGAAAATAACTTTTACCTTGCGACTAACAAAAGTTCGGCTACTTTTTTTTACGACATTTTGGGTAAAGATAAACTTTTAAAAGGTGCGGATGAAGTGAAGCCGAGAAAACGTCAGGTTACTTAAGTTAAAAAGAAACTCAACACCATCAATTGAAGGTAGCATAAATAGTCAAATCTATCATGCCCAAACATTGTTTTCAAGTAGGTACGGAAATTACAGAATTATCAAGGTATCCGGAACCAAGAGCTGGGAAAACAGCTACATAAGCAGAAGATCACGTTGCAAAAACTATAATATATACATATTTCACAAATTGAAGGCACACCGGAAAGATAAGCAACACACATTGACTTATGCAAAAAAAAAAAAAGTATGAACCTTGAGCCGAGCAACTCAATAAGAAGAAGATCACGTCGCAAACACTATATATTACAGAATTATCTGTAAAGAACAAACCTGCAAATATGGTTTAAGGCGGATACGCGACTGACATATCACGCATATTCCCATCTGCTCTAAGGAATGAAATCTGCGAGATGTGTTCTAAGGTTTTGGAGTGAGTTCCAACAGTAGGCTTGAGCATGTTTTGCGCTATATTCTGTCCAAATATTCGAAAAGAAAAGGCGAGCTGCAATACGAAAACCTCCAGCAGGGCAACAAATATAAGTCTCTTGAAGCTTTTAACTCAATTTTCCCGCGAAGTCTCTTGAAATATGTCATTCTTTTAAAATAGGCGTTCAATGCCGTCAAACATATTTGAGAATCAATAATGGATTGCTTTTTGTTGGAAATTCTTATGAATGATATATGCAGCACACAGGCGTATTGACGTTTGTTTGACACAGATTTCTGGCAAACCACTGTGGCTTTACATCACCACAGCAAAAAGTATAGCTGCTGTTCCACGGAATGTTGCTCAAACAGAGTACTTTCTCATTTTTCAATATGATTATCGTCAACCAAAGGGGACCATTTTGTCAATAACGCGTGGGCAATGACTACCGCATTTGATGGAACGACGAACTCTATAAGCTCTACGGCGACATTGACACAGTGAATCGAATTAACATCTAGCGGCTCCACTGGCTGGGTCATGATGTGCGTATGAATGAAGAATAATTACGAGAAAGGACTTCAATGCGGCTGTTGAAAGAAGGCGACGACGTGGCAGGCCATGTCTCCTCTGGAAGGACCGGGTAGAGAGCAGACTATTAGCTAGTTTGGTATCAGCTATTGGAGAAGGCACGCGTAAAGCAGAAGAGCCTGGAAGAGTGCTCTACAACACGGCCGTAACCCGGTAACGTGTTGTTAAGTCTAGTTTGGAAGAAGTAACACTTTACATATATCTAGAAGCGATGCTCTGCAGTTGTGGGCAACATTACCGCAAAATGAATAGTTCGTGTCCATGAAACTAGGCACTTTGAATGACTTTTGCAGGAGCTGCGGATACGAAGGAGAGAAGGACCTTTTCCTAGGCAGAGATTTAAGTATCTAGGCAGTCATATTTGAGATAGCTTTTCAGCGCCGTTTGCGATAAGACAACGTATTGCAGATTGTAGGTCTGTATTTGGCTAGTCATGTATGAATTTAAGTTTCTACGATAGCACAATGTACCGATTTACGGCTTAGCTGAATCAGAAAAAAAACCTGGGATCAGCCATAACCTCAGCTGATCTAACCTACAGGCAGAACGCCTGGAAGCAGTTCTAATCTAAGCTGAGCTTACCTACATAATTTTCTAATGTTTATATACAAATTATAGTTTTGGGTTCTTTAGTAGCAAAGCGAAGATAATGGTTGTCAAGTTTTGAGAACTGTTTTGAACTGAAAATAGTGGTAACTTCAAACGTAATCTAATACGATGTTTAAAAACAAAAATTACCCAACTAATCGATCAAATTTGTGTTCTTTCATAGGGGTTTCAATTCTCCCACATCCCAGTGAAATTCATAACAAAAGCCGCGCAATGACTGCGGAAGACCAAGCTTCAACTGTTAGTATGGCTTGTCCGCCTCTAGCTACTCTCCCTCTCTGACTCTGTCACTTCATGAAAATCACTGAAAAAAACCATTGAGAATCAACAAATGATAAATGTATTGCAAACGCACAGGCGCCAGACAAACAACAAAAAGAAAATGGAGAAAAACAACATGGCATAATATGGAAAATCAGTTTGACTGACACATCAAAACAAACAGTTGACTAATTTTTGCATATGTTACGGCACAAACACACCCACACCCACACACAGAGACGCTGTCAAACCCACACACACACACACACACACACGCAGAGACGCTCACGCACAAAAAGCAGAGCATACGCTTAGGCTGGAGCACATGTCACTTGACTGTGGCGCAGCACTATTTGTGCTGCCTTTTATACCCACGCGCTCCCCTTGCAGCTGTCCCGTTCGTCGGGTTGTCTGCCCGTCTGCCTGTCCGTCTCTCCGTGGTCTGAGAGCGTGAGCAAGCCGGAGTCTGTGCTCACTTGGCAGGCAAACATTATCGCCTACGTGCGCTGTAAGCATAAGTAGTTTAAGCTATTTTTTTTGACGCCTCGACGTATGCTACAGCATATCTTATGTACATATATAATGCGAGGCGGCGCACAGTGGATCCGACGGACTTCTCTTCCGGCAAAAATCATAGTTTTTGCGGAAGTAAAGATATTTTCAAAATTAGGAGAAGTCCTTAAACTTCTACGATACACTGCGATAAATAAGCTGTGTATAGAGCAAGCTTCAAACAACGGTAGTAAAGTTCGATATTATATACTGCATATGTCTTATCCTGACAAATTCCATATTCTAAATTGTGCTTATTTTTCAACAAATCGTCCTCGTCGAAAGTTTGTCTATCTGGTGAATGTGTGTACACTAAGATCAACAAAGACTGCAAACATCGTGCCAACAGATTTTAACAATTTATTAAGCAATAGGCACATTTTATAGGTGCAAGAACCACACTACCGTTTTTTGAAGCTCCCTCTCTTCTCTGTTATATGCATATAAAATTTTGAATATATCTTTACTTCCTCAAAAGTTATGAATTACGCCGAAAAAGTAGTTAGTTGGACCCACTGTGCGTCGCTCTTTTTCTCTGGCTCTGTGTGTGTGTGTGTGTCAAATGTCAATTTGTTAAACATTTACACGTTGCACTGATAATTTTATTTGATTTTTATTTGATGCTACAAATTAGATGTTGATTGTGTGAGTGTGTCTCCTTTCTCTCTCTACAATCTCTCTCTCTCGCTCTCACTGTGTGTGTGTCGTAACATGGCGCCTGTCTTTATGCTATGCACAATTATAATTTCATTTATTTATGGCCAGCTTGCGCTGGCTGTGCGCTTGAAATGATTATTTTATCGTTCGGAGCAAACATTTGTAAGCAGTTTTAATTACATTAGAAGCGACAAAGCGACGACGCTACGTCCAAAAACTCTAAAACCCTTCTAGACCCCACACAAGCCGCACTCTGCCCCCAAAGAACCGTGCTACGCGTTTTAGCCAACACTGGCACACACTTGAAACTTTGTCGTTTGGCAGAGTTCTGACACGGAAAACTTACCACAAAATGCGAGTCGGCACTTTGCCGAATATATATGTATGTATAAGTGTAGAACAAAAACAAACGCAAAGAAATTACAACGAGTGCAAAAGAGCGCGAGCGCTCGAAAGCCAAAAGAAAAATACACGAGTGCAAACAAAATGGCGGAAGTGGTAAGTGGCAGGACGCAAAGTGTCGCCGTTCCATAATGACAGCATGTTATAAACTTTTTCACGAGCGACTTCAAAATGAGAACTTGACAAAAAACAAAAAAACTCACACAAAAAACCAAGACTATTGCTTCGAGCAGCTCTTCTGCTGCATTAAAGTGCTAGCACAAAACTTCTAACGGAAGTGACTACAAAATGGCGTCAATGCAACTTACCCAAACTCATGTGGCAAGAGATCTATATATACATATATATATATAAGCTTTTGTGCTTATGTACACGGTACATACCTGCAAAGATAGAGAAAAGCGGAAAAATTAATGATTAGGTAGAACAAAATTAGTTAAATGTGTTGCTTTCTTTACACTCAGCATAAAGTTTAGAGGTTAGTGTTGGAAAAGTTTATTTTAGAAATAGTTTTAAGCTCTTTAGCTAAAATTTGAACTTGAATGCTTGAATGTGTAATCTATTTTTCTATAGCACTTTCTTAGTGCATTTTCGCCGGAAGCCATTACGCAATTGCTGGCGGTTTCATTTAGCCGCATTTAAAGGGGCGCGCCTAAAAGCACGCAACGTTTATGTTCTACATATACATATATCTTGCAATGCCAAAGAACAAATACGAGGAAAAACAACAGAGAGCGAGGAAAAAAGTGGAAATCGAAAAAGAACAACACTGTCTAACAAAAAATAGAAACAACAAAAAGCGTACAAAATGTAATTTAGAAAGTTTGTTGTGTTAACAACACTTGGTTGGTCGCTCGGTCGGTTGCTCGGCTGCTTGGCTCGTTGGGCGCCTGTCTAGTCTGGTTCAGCTCCTCGCCGTAGTCTGTGTGCTGGTTATAGGTCCTGGACGCTGCCCTGCCCTGAACTGAGCTGTGTGTGTGTGTGTTCACTTTTCCATGTCAAAAAGTGTGCGTGTTGTACATGATGACCAGGCCAGACGCCACTTGGACTATACACAGAGTATATGGCAAAAAACCATAAATTGACACGGCGACACAACAAACAACATTAAAATGCCAATCCCCGCCCCGGTCCACGTCCACCACACGCTCAGGTGTAGCAACAAGCCAGAGGACCAGCAACAGTACCAATACCTGCGCAGTCCAGTGTAGTCCTGGCTGAGGCTGCTCTGCTGGCCAGGCTGGCGTGTTGAGTTATTGCATTTGACTGCAGGTTTGCGTGTCTAAACATTTGAACAGACATTGAAAAGATTTGTAGGTTGGGGTCTTGGTATTTTAGGACCATATTGATTACCTACCCCCCCGCCCAACAACACTTTTACGGGCCAACTCAGCTCAATCAGCGTCCAGCCTGTTGGTTAATAGCAACAGTGAGTTGGAGAGTTGAGTTTACGACAATGTAAGTGTGGAGATCTTAATCTTAAACTGGTATTAGCAACGAAAATCATGGCCTGTAAGAATTTTGTTGCAAGACTCTTGAGATATTGTGAATTACCAAAAGCAGTTTTTCCTATTTTCAGTGGTAATTATTTTACTTTGAAGTTTTCTGCTGAGTCTAGTATCAATTTAAGCTTAAGAATTTTTACCTTTGGTAAAAACCCTCGGTTTTGAGTTTAATAGCAAAGAAGTTTCGGGTATTTGAAACGGTATTCATTTTTTTTAAAACGTTTGCTTGTTTATTTTAAGCCGACAGGCCGTCAAATTGAATTGCATTTAGAATATTTTAAACATAGCTCATACGTCCCATGGTTCATATGGGGGTCTTTCTTGGCAAAGTAGCGTCTGGTAATTTAGTTGATTTTGATATTTGAACACGTTTCCTTGTTAGTTTTAAGCTGACCTCCAAGCCAATTGCATTTAGTGTTTGTCTTAATATTACTCATACGTGAGATGGTGCATCAAAGTGGTTTTCTTTGCAAAGGAATAACTGCTATTTTATTAGTATGTAAGCTCAACACTTTAAGTCTTTTAGCTAGTACATTTAGAGTTTCTATTAATATTACTTATACGTTCCATGGCCTACATAAGTATCTTGGCAAAGAAGTTTCTTGCATTATGGCAGGTATTTATATGTATTTGCATTAAATACATTTCGAAGCCATTTTCTTATTAGTTTTAAGCGGAAAGTTTGTCAAAATTATTTTTATTTTGTGTTTTTTTTTCTATATATAACTCATACGTCACATGGCTCATCTCAGAGCCATAACCAGTTTTATGCTGATTTTCAAGTCAAATTCGATGGCATACCAAGTTTCTGTAAATATAACTCATACGTCCCGTGGCTCACATAAGTATGCTTAACTGTTTCGCCAACGTACGTACTTTCAGCAGCCTGTAGAGAGTTTAGAGATCAGCGCTAAGTTTGGCATTGCCACGCCCTCCACTCTGGACGTATACAATAGAACAACTTGTAACTTTTAAATAACATTAGGCAACAAACAAAATCCTTGGCTTTTGGATCGCTGATTTCGTATACAGCAATCATTTTTGTTATTCTGAAATGGTTTTTAAATGCTATTGCTATTTTTCGCTCTGTGAGGAGAACATTGCTTTAAATTGGAGGTATTTTCATATCAGTTCACTGTTTCTCAGACAGCTTTGGACTACCTTGGGCCTTTTCTCTAAAGTAGGCAAAGTACCTTTGTACATGCTCCAATTTGTTGTGTTGATATTGTTTAAAATCTTGATGCATCTTTTTTATCATAGAGTTTTTTTTTGTTATCAGAGTGCATTTAACTGTTGTTAGCTGGGAAAGCAGCAAAGTTATAAAAACTCTAATTAAACTCATATTCTACACATATTTTGTTTTAAATTTTGGTACACACAAGCCGCAGAAAGTTTAATTTCGCTGTAAATATATAAATTGGCAACTACAAACATTGCGCATACGCCCCATTGGCCAACAGTTAACAACTTTTGAAGCTTTAAAGCTATTTCTGTTTGTTTTTTGCTGTAATTTCATTATATTTCATAACAAAAAACAAACTATGCAACATTTATTATTCATGCCTAAGCGGAAGTAGCACAAAGCTTTTAAACAATTACCTCTGTATGTGTGTGTTTGTGTGTGTGTTGGCGTGTGGCAGGTAAAATCTGCCGCCGACTTCCGCAGTGGGCCAAAATTAAATGTGAAAAACAACAACAAATAAACAAAGATATTTTCATCATAAAAATGAAATTTTCCACGCTTTTAGCACATTTGAAATTCAATAATCATAATGGAATCTCGTCTGAAATACGTTTAAATTGTATTTAAGACAACAGCAAATATAAATTATAAAAATATGTTTATGAGTGTACATAAATTTAAGTGTTGCATGCAGCTCACGGCTGTGGATTGGGCACCCGGACCCGCCCACTCACTTCATAAACTATACAAACTACTGTGCCGAAAGTTGAGTACGGTCATTGTAATTTGCGTTGTTATTGTTGTTGTTGTTGTTGTTGTTATTGCTGCTGCGTGTATAATGAAAAACTTGTTTAAAACTTTTAAATTAATTTTATTTTTGGCCAAAACTGAGAGTTGCCAGTTGAGAATTTAGAGCCGGCAGTTTGGAGTTGAGTTGCACAAAAGTTGCAGCAGGCCAATGCCAAATGCCAAACGTAGACGTTCCTGCTCTCTCTTTCTCTTTCTCTCTCTCTCCTCGCTCTGTCTCTCTCAATCATGCAGCTCTTAAATATGAAGCGAAGAGCAATTAAAATAACACAATTGCATATACAATAGCTGGAATATGTATGAGAGCAGTTTTGGTTCTATGTGTGTGTGTGTGTGTGTGTGTGTGTGTCTGTGTGTGTGTGTGTGTGTGTGTCTGTGTGTGTGTGTGTCTGTGTGTGTGTGTGTGTCTGTGTGTGTGTGTATCTGGAAGAGAGTTGTTGGCTATTGTAATTGCTGTCAAGTTTCGGTCTCAACAATTGGCTGCAACACTTGGAAATGCATAGCTGTAGAAAATGTTGACGAAATTGGGAACACAAGAGCAGCTTAGGGAACTATTTCCAAAACGATTGAAATTGTGAGTGGTTTAATAAAGAAAACTAGAAAAATATTTAACAAAAAAAAAAACAGTTGGTAACCAACTCAGGCTTTTCCGCACGTTTCTTAAAACAACCGAAATTAACCAACTAACTAAAATGAAAAACAAAAAATTTTGAAAATAATTTACTCTTATTATACTTCTGGCAACCCAACTATAGCGACTGAAGTGCTCAAATTCAATAGGAAACCCTTTGAAGACATGCCCAAAAAAAACCATTTCCAAATCGCCGGAAAAGTTGTGTATTACAGATTTTAGTGTTTTGGCCAATCCCAATACTTTTTTGCGGAAAGGTAAAACATAAAAAATTTACTACAGGATAGTGGCTTACATCAATGACTTGTATCGAAGCAGAGAGACAATAGACCAAAATGTAGTGCTTTAAACAAAAACCAAAGTTGTCAAAGGTTCGGTTACAACGACTTGCCTCTAGTTGGCAAGAAAATTCTTGATTTTAAGATGTTGCCATTTAAAAACAAAACTGTAAAGAACCTTTCCGAATCTTTTGTTACCGAGCGGGGCTTCAGACAAGGCGATGCCCCCTCCTGCAACCTTTTCAACATTATGATGGAGACAGTGTTTGCGAAAAGCCAATATTGAACTCTAAGAGTGTCCAATTGCTAGCATACGCAGATGATATCGATATCTATGATCGTATTTAGCAAGCAGTTACAGGAGCTTTTACAGCTATTGAAAGAGAAGCTGTCAATATGGCTTTGGCTGTAAATGAGAGGAACACATAGTATACATATGTTTGTTTAGAGCAGAGTGTCGACGCTGCTGGACTCTCAGATTGATTTTGAAAAGTATACTTTTGATGTTGTCAATGATTTTGTCTATCTTGACAAAGAGAGACTTTGGTCTCAGTAGGTAACTCATTAAGAGAGCACTTTCACCAGACGAAGCTAACACTTCAACATTCTTTGCCGTATTGCACTGGCGCTAAAGCATGGTTGATGACGCTGTCTGATCGAAATGCCATTGGAGTGTTCGAGTGGAAAGTACTCCCTAAGATCTTTGACCCTTTATGCTTGGCAACGATTACCGCATTTGGTGGAACGACGAACTCTATGAGCTCTACGATGACATTTAAATAGTCAAGCGAATTAACATCCTGCGGCTGCACTGGCTACTCCATGTTATACGTTTGGATGAAGAAGATACTGGAAATTGGTCTTCAATGCGTTTGTTGAAGGAAAGAAAGACGAGGTCAGGCGATCTCCTCGTTAGAGATCCTTCTTCGGAATCAATGATTGGAGATGGCGCGCGCAAAGCTGAGGCATCTGGCGGAGTGCTAGTTTTTGCTTTGCCGCCGACATTCGACGACTTAATACACGCTCTCATAACAGCTGATATAGCAACGTTTACGTGTACAATGTATTTTGTTGTTGTTTTTGTACTTCAAATCAATTTTTAGGTTTTAATTTTAACTTATATCCTTCAATCATGCATTTTATCTTTGGAATGGTACAGGTTTCTCTTTAAAACGTTGTGTTATTGCGAAGGAATCGGTACCACACAGAATTTTCGGTTAGCGTATTTATATATAGATTAAGGTGGGCCAATATCCAGACCGACCTTGACTACCCACCTATGTGAAATTACTCTCAGTTCCAAGTAAAAAAGACTACTTAAAAGGTTTAATCAAAAATGCGGCGAACTTATGTTGAATGTAGAGGTATGGTTACATCGCCTTTTTTACTAAGAATTGAGAGTACTTTCACGTTCAAAATTCCGCCCACCCTAATATAGATATTCTACCTTTGGTCCAAATTGCAATGAACCATATATCTTTGGAAAGGGAATAAACTTAGAACTCTTGAGATACCTTTAATTAGCCTGTATCTGCTGTTATTAAAGAATGCACCTCTAAATTTGATGTTTCAGAATTCTATAATTGGTTTTACAAAATGTTTTTACTGTAATAAGCAAACGCCATTAATTCGCATTATTCTAAATTGTAGCTCATATTCTTCGTCGCTGCAACTTAGGTTTTTTAACCAAAAACTTCGCCAATATCTTGTCATTTTAATATTTGGCTCACAATTTCATTAGCTTCGCGCTACCTTTATCAAATCCATTGTATTTTATACATTTTTCACAGGCAAGATGCTAAATGCTCACGCTCGTCACTTAACTTCATTAGGGACTGACTTGTCCGGCTGCCTGTCAGCGACAGTCGCAAAGGATCAACTGAGCAAGGCGAAAAAAGGAGCTGGCCAAGGATACGGCTATATGTATGGATACGCTTATAGCTACGACTACGGCTATTGCTAAGCTTTATGGCGTGCGTAATACAACGCGAAATGAGCGCACGTTAGAGCAAAACGTGCTAAAATTTAATGTTTAGGTTCAAATAATGTAAACGAGCGCAAAATGAATGATAAACGAGCACACGTCAAATTGTAGCAGCTACAGCTACAGCCACAGAGGGAGCGAGACCGAGAAAGGGCGGAGATAGGAGGCGCCACGGGAAACCAAGAAACCCGGGAACCAAGAAAGAACTCGAACAGCCCGCAACAGACGCTGCCGGTTATATAAATGGTGCATGAAAAAGCCAACAAACAAACGAACGAACGAATGTCGGAGTGAACGACGTGAGTTGCACGTTTTGTTGTGGCAAGTTGGGGCAGGGAGGGGGCTGATTGCTGTATATGGGTACAGAGGGTGCAAAACCGTTAGCTGAGGGTTGTGGCAAGCACGCTGATGACTGCCGTTGTGTCTTTGTAGCTGTATCTGTTTCTATTGTGTGTGTTAGTGCGCGTGTTTGCTTTTATTTACGTACGGTAAACATTTGGTGGCAAGGGAGTTAAAAGTGGCTAAGAACTTTTGAGAGTTTCAACGGTTTTTGTTGCTGTTGTTCTTACTGAATTGGAATTATTGAAATTTTGCTTAAGCGCCAGCTTGATTGCTTTAGACATGGGGTTATATCAGCGGCATTTGACATTATAGTCAGCTGTTTTTATTGGCTTTATGCTTGAATAATAAATCAGGTATTAGCTGTTTAAGTTGCGTATACGCAATGATTAAGTGCCTTGAAAGTACCGTAACAGAGACACACACATTAGATAGTACTGCTGCTCTGGCATAACAGACAGGGCTTAGAAACTGACTTGCTGCGACTTATCATAAGCTAGGCAGCAAACAAGTTCTGTGCCGGCGCTCATGCCACAAAAGTGTTGCATACTTAACGGCTGCAGCTAGCCCACATGTTTGACTGTTGACAGCTGTCGGCTGACAGTCTGGCAACCATGCGTAATTTTTTTATGCCTTGCTTTTTTTATGATGTTGTGTTTTTTTTTTTTTTTGTTGCATGAGGCCTAGCGCCACTTTTCACGCTGCATATGTTTGCATAAATGCATGCAGCAGTGTCAAAATGAAAGATAAATTTCACACACACACACACACACACACACACACACACACATATGCAGACATGTTGCAACACTGTGGCACATGCACGGTGCGGCAATCTCAATGGCTGGCTTTCCATGACAGAAACTCAACTGAAAAGTTGTTGAGCATGAGATTTTTTAGAGTTTTTCTTCTTTTTTGTGTGTGTGTGTGTGTGTGTGTGTGTGTGTGTGTGTGGGTGTGTGGCAACACATATTCATGTTTTAAATTCAACTTTTGATATGTGTTTTTTAACAAAGTTGCTACAACAAGTTTTGGGTTTATAAATAATAATTAGTTGAGCATTATTTAAAAAGGTCTCTTGTGTAGCGTTTATTACAAACCAAGTGTATTTATGTTTGTCATTTTGAAACTAACTATAGCGATAATGAATTGAAATTTGTTGGTTTATAGGCTAAAGTCCACGCCGCACATTTATCGGTTAAACATAGCTTTTAACAGGAATCGGCAACGGCAACATATCTTCTACAGCTTCCGATCCATGCTTTACAATGATATTTGGCTGCAACACGTTCCTAAATAGTTCACTTTGGTACATCAAGTAATAGTATCAATAAGTTCAATAAGCTGCAAGAATAACAGCGAAGATCCCTATAAGCAGCTACTTAAAAGCACTTCAACAACATCTACTAGTGGGAACACCAGTTGAAATACCTTTGGCATACCTTGAACAACAGGAGTGAGCACCGAACGATTAATATAAATTATGACTAGACAAACGCATCTTCATGACTAGAAGTTGCGCCTGACCATGATGGAATGAAACAAAGGTGTTCTCTCTCGAAGTGGGTGCCTCTTAAAATAGTTGCCAATACAGTCTACTATTTATGTTAATGCGTTTTTCATTTTTGTTACATATGAGTGTGTAAACAAAGCTAAGCTTTTGAGCTTTCGCTCACACCCATTTTGGCAACTGAAAAGAAGAAGAGTGAGCACACATTGGTTTTAGTCCATCGACGACTAAACTTTATCTCTTTTCTCTTTCTTTCTTTCGAAGTCAGCAAATCTCATATATCTTGGGAACCTTACTACCGATCGAGATGAATTGTAACTCTAATTGAAGATAATTTATCAAATCAATGTTTTCCGAGCGGTTTTCGCCTAACTTGATTCAATTGCAAGTTACAAGGCAATGAACTCCAATTTTTTTTTTTAAATATAAAAAATCCTTTTTTTTTTACTCGAAATAAATTAAATCAAAAGCTAAAAATTTTTGAATGGGTTATTTTTGGATTCGATAAATTGATTCTTTGCGAGCATTTTAACATCAATTCGAGCAAAATTGGTAGCGAATTGGAGAAGTTACTAAGGAATATCGAAAAAATGCCACGATCGACCATTTTATTGAATTGCCGTACAAAAAAAAAAACAATATAAAAACCCTGTGTAGCTGATTTAAAATTCGGACACCGTTTTGAGTTTGTTTTTGAAAAGCTATGTTTTAGTTATAGGCCTTTCATTGAAGTCAAATTTGTTGCATAGTGTCATTAGCGTCATTCATGGTGAATAGTGTAAACTATCATTTCTGCACTTCAGCTATTGTTGCGCTGCTTGGGGTACTCCGTTATACTGCCGCTGTTAAGATTCTTATTCAGATCCAACTAACTGAGAGAGTGGCGATTTGTTTATCTACTATACAGCTTGGGCTTATGTTAACCTTATTTTTGATTAAAGAGAAAGAGCAGCAAAAGAGAAGAAACTGTTAATAACACATGCGTTTAGACAAACTTTAACAGAGCTGAGTTTGTTTTCTTGGTTAGAGAATACCAACTCAGCAGGTCAAAGCTTGTCGTAAGAGTCGATTTACAATGACAATGGGTTTTTTCAAGACCAGTAGGCCTTAAAAGGGTTGTGCGTGGGGTTTGGGACCCCTACCACGTAAAATCACAATTCCAATGAAAGAATGTATTTACATCAGGCAGTAACCTGATAACGGGTTGTTATGGCCTGTTAAGAAGAAGAAGAAGTCGTAAGCATTTGCTCCCATACAAGCCAAGGTTTATAAACTAGAAAGTATCTTAAAGTTGTAATCTAGCAATCAATTGCAAGTGTATTTATTTGTGTGTAACGCAGTGTGTCTTTCACATATTTATTCCCACATTTTGTACATTGAAGTTGCCTGCAAGCAACTCTCTCACTTTTATAAGTTGATTGAAGTCTGTCACATTTCGTCACAATAATATTTCCTTAATTTGCTTCATACAAAAACGAAGAAACTAAATACTTATAACAAAGCTCATACTACCCGACATAAGAGGACAACTGTAGCATGCCATGCACATACTTTTGACCTTTATTTAAACTGCCTTTGTAGACTAAGCACTAAATGTTTTATGCCCACTTTGGGCAGCTTGTAAATATTTCCAAATAAATACTATATATAAAATACAATATGCCATATTGATAGTCAGTCGTTAACATGCCGAGTTCAACAAGCCAAGGCACTTAAGGCACAGCACAACACACAAACCCTAATGGGGTCCTAGGTATGGGGTCCAAAATATTTTCACTCAATTGCGTCGACAGAAAAAAAAATCAACTACCAGGCAAACAGCAAAAATAACTAGTGAATTTGTAGAATGTTTTGCAGTAACTAAAAGTATGCAATACTTTGGCAACATTTTAGCAAGAAAAAGTATCTGGTTGTTTTTTTGGTTTCTATTTTTGTTGTTGTTGGCTGTCAGTTGGCAATGTAAATGACTTGATGTGTTAAATATTTGAACATTTTGGGCAAATTAGTAAAAGGTTTAATGGCTTGAGAGAAAGCAGCTTTAATCCGGCATATAAAGGTTCAAAAGCTGTCGGAAATCAGCTTAAAAATTTGAAAAGTTAATTGCTTATTAGAAATCATAGCTGATTATTGCTTGTGGGATTTTAATTTTATTCTAGGAATAAGAAGAGGTTGTCGTGTCACTTCATCATTGGATGAATTTAACTGCAGTTCATGAACACTGCATGAATTTACGTCAAATCCATTTAAAACACACACTCTTGCCCAAAGTTATTAACACTCATATTTCTTAATCCTTTTGCAGCCCTAAACCCAACATGTTGCTTGTTCAACTTAATTTAAGCCCACTTCAATTTGGCAAATACTCTCTATCTCTCTATCTGCACAAAAAAAAAAAAACGACTCAACAAACTTGTTCAATTTATTCGTCAACGATTTCGAATCGCTTCCTCTATGCAATCATTTTCTATACCTGACCAGACAGCTGCCCGTCGGCTGCCATGCCCCCAACAATAACAACAACACTACGGAAAGCAAAAAAAAAAATTAAGACAAAAAGCCGCTATCAATGCCAGCCCCTGGCTATGGGGGTTCGACAATCCTCAGCTACAGATTTACCGCTTTGGGTAATTTTTCATTTCGATCCAACACCTTTTTCAATTTCAGCAACACAAATGTTTGAATTTGTACCGCTTGACTGACTGTACTCAGCACTCTGCACTCCGTGCCCCTCAATCCCTTGGCAATAAAATTTCAATATGCAGTTTGGCAACCATTTCATATGGAGATGGTGTTCTTTTTTGGGTGGCGCTGGGCACAGGTAAATCGTTCGTTTAGCTCCGTGTGACAGCCAAAATGAAAACATGGCCAATTTTAGCCAGTGCCAATACGCAAGGCACTCTTAGGCATATGGCTAAGCAATCAATGGCGGCCATGGACTAGCCAATTCCCGAGCACACTCAACACTCTCCGGCTACAAGCTTGCCGTAGCTTATTTGAGTGCAGCTACTTGCACATTACTTGCCGCCTACTCACTCACACACACTCACACTCACACACACTCACTCACACACACTCACTCACACACACACTCTGAAGTGTTTACTCAGCTATATATATATATGTATTCATATGTAAGTTGTAAGCCTTGGTGTGTGTTTTTTGAGACTTGTCTGCGCCTTTTTTGGCACTCAAGCGTCATGAGTAGCATAAAGCAATATTGCAGTTTTGGCTCAACTTCTAACTCTCTTCTCGCTCTCTCTTTGTCTTTCTCTTTCGCTTTCTCTTTCTCTTTCTGCTTCTGCTGCTACTTCTTGTTATTTATAACTTTTTCTTTGGCCGCGTTGCACAAATATCAATTGAACACGTTTCACATGCTCAGACAGTGGAGTGTCAGCGGTTGGGAGCGGGGGAGCGGGCGAGCGAGCGGACGCCACAGACCGCTCTGCAACATTTTTAAAGGGTATGCAGAGTATATGAGTTCCTCTTCTGTACTTTATTACTCGTTTTTTGTTGTTGCCCCTTCAAGTGCGCACTTGAGTAAGTTGCTGTTGGGGCCAAGACTTTGAGGCAACTGCAGCGGAGGCTGCTGTAACTGCGGCGGCAAGAATCGTTGACAGCGGAAGTTTTATGCAACTTTTTTTTTCCCTACTTTATATAAAACACACCCATATACATTTATGATAGTTGCAAGCGTTTGTTTTATGTAGATGTTTGGGGGTACATTAGCTGAATGATGTAGCTTGCAACTCATTTTAGCAAGCATTGCTAATGCTTACATATAAAAGTGTATTAGATTAGATCAGATCACCAGTAAAACTGACATATCGATTTATCGATATCGAGACGAAATATTTGAATGATATTTGAATGAAATTTTGAATGATCAACTGAAAGCATATGGTAGTGTTTGAAAATCTCTTCACACATCTGACATCTCTCATCTCATCTCTCATTTCATTTCATCTTTCATCTGATATCTAATCTTTCATCTCATCTCTCATCTCATCTCATTTCTAATAGTGGGTTTTAGTTACACAATTTAAGGGAATTGGGGCGAAGACGATGGTGCTACATTCGTTTTTAATGGATATAGTGTGTAACTTAACATTCAGCATATAGGCGAATGAAAGAGGAAAAATTATATATCCAAATGAAGCTAGCTAGCTTGACCATTTGTTCGAATTTTTCCGTTTACTGGAAACTAAGGTGATTAGATTACATTTTGTTGACCCATCCCCTGCAATCAGGCAGCCTTGCCCAATGCCACTACGGTCTTTCGTCTTATTTTAATGGAATATTGGGTTTGGGAAATCTTATGACCAATGAGTTATACTAATTTCGAGCTAAAGTAAATTTAATGAACATTTTTTGCTTGCTCGCACAAATGAACAAACTTTGCCATGCCGGGAAGATGCTAACTTTGTTTTGGATATCTATATTCTGCTGCCTGTTTATTTGGGATGAAAAATTAAGATTTCATTGAGTCGTTTTAACTGGTAAGCCAATTTTCGCCGGCATTGCACTGTTTAGTTTACTTTTCGTGAGAGAGTATTGGGAAAAGTTGCATTTATCTAAGAATTGACTGTACCAATTTTGCCGATAGGGTATCTAAGGTTTGTCAAACCAAAGTTGTCTTTCCTGTCCTGTGCTCTTGCTGTTTTTGTTGTAGATTGTCTTTGTGCGCTTGCACACAGTTTTACAGTTTGCTTAATTGCAACGTTTTGTAACATAATTGCGGGTGTGTATCCGTAAGATACACGTACTTTTTTCTCCCTCTCTGTTTTCCTTTCTTCAACTTTTTATATTCTTGCTTTTGCAAGTAGCTCTTGCTTGTCTGTCTTTTGTTTGGCTCAAGAGTTTTGTCGCCAATGTTCTTGTTGTTGTGCTGGTACTTGTTGTTCTTGTCAGCTAAACGCCCACGCTGCCACGCCTTCTATCGTTTGCTGTGCTGCGATGTAGATTGCGCACATTTTTAGCAAGTTTCGAGTGGCGCACTCAAGTAGTCGCTGTCGCTGTCGCCGAACCCAAACCCAAACCCCGAAAAGCCGTACTCCATCTAACAATAGGCCTATTGATTGCTAACGACACGTTCGCACGCTTAAACTTTAAAATAGTCAGGCGCCAAAGTGTGATAGACAGCTTCATTAAGGTGGCGGCAGTAGCAGCATGTGGCAAAGCCTGTGCGTAGGCAACACATTTTGCAACAAATCATAATTAGCCGCTGTCTGCAAAACGGCGCATAATTAACGTAGCCCACCCAGCCCACTCCAGCACCTATGTATATTGGACCATTATTATCAGCGCGTCATAAAAAGTCGCTTAGTATGCGAGACGCACAGACATTGAAGAGGCGTCAATAAAAATGCACACAAAACTTGGAATCTTTACACGCAACTTTCCGAGAAGGGGGCATCTGACAGCAGCGTAGTCTTGACGCTATTAACGTCCCATATGCAAATGACTTTGGCGCCTGGTGCGTCATTATGCGTCACATCTGAGACTAGTCAACGACAGACAACAAGGCGTCGATATCTTTTTTGCGGGTTCTTTAAATGTTAAAAAGAACACAATTACAAGTATTGCATATGTGCACTGAGGAAAAACATGTATGACGTACCGTGACGGTACGCGCTGAATCATCGATATTTTTGGTTATGACAATAATTTATAATTCAGGAATCCTTTCTCGAACTGATCATAAGCTGATCAAGCCAAGGTTGCGCATATGCTTGCGTCATCTGTAGCTAGTGTCACGGCATACGAGGCGGTTTCGCACACAGGCCAAGCCATTAGAATTTTTACTTTAAAAAATGCTTCTAATTCTAAGCAGAATCTGCTTTTTTCCAACACAATCTCTAAAAACCGAATCAGATGATTCAACTTTGCCTTTTCAATGGAAATCAAAGCGAAAATGATAACTTTTATTGTTAACATTATCTGGCCATAGAATCTGTTCATCTTTATGTGTTTTCTTTAAACGACAACATCTTGAAATAGATTTTCTCAGTGTATCTCTATTGCCCGTCATTTTGCTCTCGAAATGAAGGTAATGGTGTAAAATTCAAATCGCGTCTCATATGTTTTACTTTTGTGCGCTAATTTTATGGCCATTTTGCTACGGCAAGCGGAACCAAGCGGCAACTTTTCCCGCACTTTTCGCGTTTCCCGCTCATTTCTTTCGTCACGTGCAATTTGCAGCAACCTTTTTTTTATACACACTTTCCTTCTTTTTGGGTTGGCTTTGCTTTGCCACTTCTACTTCGTGTTCTGCTGTCAAAGTGCTAACGACCAATTTGGGGCTTGCGAAAAGAGCGCACGCAGTTAATTTTGGGTACCTTGTCGTTGTGTTGGTGCCCCAAAAAATATGAATATTAAATTGTATATGTATTTAAGAGTGCGCATTAGCATTGAAGAAGATTCTTATGTGGGCGTTGTATGTGTGTGGGTGGCAAACAAATTGCAAGCTTAGCAATTTGGGGGCTTTAAGTTGAATTTGCTAAAGACTTTTTTTTTATAATTTGGCGCTGAAATTCACTTTGAAGCCGAAACTCTTTTAATTTAAAGCTTATGAAAGTTTGGCCTATTTAAGGGATTTCCCAGCTTATCTTCTGCATTAGAGAAACTTGAAAAATACAAGAATTCATGCATATAATATAAATTAATGCAGCTGTTAGCTATGGTATGATATGATGTATGGAAAGTAAATCTATTATGGAAATTAGCAGGAAAAGCTTTCATGTGACGTTGGTCGGCTGGTGTGCCTCAAAAAGCAGCAAAAATCAAATGTTCCCATATGTCTTGGGGCATGAATGTCTAAGCCAGACAGACTACGTCTATATATAAATATGGTAAGCACAAATTTAGTGTGGTACAGTTTACTTCGCAATAAAGCAATGTTTGCAGGTGAAACCTATACTATTTGAAAGATTAAATGCTGTCGGTTTGCAGAATATAAGTTTCACAGGGATACGTTGGGTTTTAGTCAGGTTAAAATTGATTTGAAGTAAAAAAAAGTTAAAAAAAAACAACAACAAAGTACATTGCACACACAATTGTTGTCATATTGTGTTTCTTTTTCTCCTCTTCGCAATCAGCTGTCATGGGAGCGTGTATTAAGTCAACGAATATCTACGACAAGGCGTACAGGTAACAGCCAGTAGGAGTTCTTTCTTTTACAAGACTATTACTTCAAGCATTTAGTTGGCATAAATGCTTAAATGGTAAAAATGTAATAGATTGTCATTTCATTTAGATTCGTTTTTTCCGCTGCTATAATTTATACTAAAAAACAGATTATTGCTTTATTTGAATAAAGCGAACATACTAATAGTATTATTTCTTTCTTTTATCTGCATTTTGTGTAACTTAAGCTTTATTTTACGAACATCCTGCGCTGTTTGGATGATTTAAGCTGCTTTAATGCGCTAATTCATAATGAAATGCTTAATTGAAGTATCTTTTTATGCTCGTGCCCACAAAACGTTGCACCAGTTACATAAATTCCCAAACAAAATCAGCCGTATACATTATGTAAAATGAGGCAGAAAAAGAGAGACGACCAAAAAAAAAAAACTGCGAGTAGGCATAAATTAATAATTGAGCGCAAAATTTGCTTACTGGCGCGTGTATGGCACAAAGGACAAAATGGTTTCTTTTTTTTTAGCTGACTACAAAGGATATGCATGAGTTGGGACTGCTTCTGTGAGTGTGTGTGTGCGGTTTAAATAGCGCGTCAGTGTTAAACAAAGAGCCAGCAAAGACATGGCCCCATACTTGAAAACTTAACCAACACTTAAAAAAAAACACAGTAGAAGAAGCAGCAGGGCAAAAAATAAAACAAGAACCGTTACAATTGCTGACTAAAAGATGAAATTCTACATTTTTAATGCCACAAAGCGAAGACTGCCTCGCAGCAGACGACATACAACTCACCTGTGCACGTCAACGAAGCACTTCAGCAATACACGGACACGCACACACACATGCACTCACTCACTCACACACACACTCACTCACTCACTCACTCACTCACACACACACATGCATAACAATGGCGCAGCGTGTAAAAAGGGGTAAAGGAAACAAGCAAGCAAGTGACATGGCCTGGCCTAGCGCTTTGCTGGTCTGCTTGTCAGAGAGTATGAGTGAGTATGAATGAGTATGAATGAGTATGTGTGTGTGTGTGTGTAACAGCCGCGCGAGGTTGGCTTGTTAATTTCAAGTGGCATGTTAACTTTCTGACATTAAGTTGGCATTTCATGTCAACTATGCAGCGACGTCGTCGTCATCGTCATCCACAACGTCATCATCATCGTCATTCTACTCTCTACTTCACAGACGCATATGCCTAGACTCAAGTGCTTAGGTGTGTGTGTGTGTGTGTGTGTGTGTGTGTGTGTGTGTGTGTGTGTGTGTGTGTGTGTGTGTGTGTGTGTGTGTGTGTGTGTGTGTGTAACAACAGAGCCGTGCGGAAAACGATGTTTAGCAAAATGCCATCATTATGTTAATTATAAATGTGCCAGCTACGCCTGCAAGCCGCCTTTTGGGCTCAAAGCTCAGCGCATAACAACAAAAAGCAGCAAAAAAGAGGAAGAACAAGCAGCAGCAGCAGCAGCAGTAGGAGTTATAGGGTGTGAAGAACTGTAAAAAAACAACAACAACAACTTGCTGCGGCTTTGCTGCGTTGAGGAGAGCCTAGCTATAGACATGGCATGGAAAATGCGACAAACATTTAGCTACTCACACTCTTGCATTCACTTCTTGTTATGGCTGTTGTTTGTGTGTGTGTGCGTGTGCGTGTGTGTGTGTGTGTGTGTGTGTGTGTGTTTGTGTGTGTTTGTGTCTGTTGTGCGCTGCGGCAGTTACACTTCCGTTTCCGTTGTTAATGTTGGCAAAGCCATGCAAAACGGAAATGCTAAATGCTATGGCTTTTCAAGCTGCATGATGACAGCAATTATCATGCAGTGATATAAACTTTTACAAATGCTACAAATTGCTAATCAAATGTGCACACACACGCACTCGCACAGCTACATGCACACGCATTTATACAAATACTCATTGACAGCATAAAGATAATAGCTTTTGTAGGTAGCTTTCATATACATAAACACACACACACACACACATACACGTAAGCATTTAGTAGTGTGTCTGTGTACTGCCTGTTGAAGTTGTGTCATATGAGTTTGACATTTTCAGTTGAACTCAATTAAGCTCATTCATAAAACAACAACAACAGCTACAACTATGACGAAAGTATCAACAGCATTTCCAACAGATATATATATATACAAATCTCAGTTGTAGCTTATGCTCGTTTTGCATCTCACTCTTGTTGCGTCTATCTTGCTCTTTCACCATCGCTATTGGGCTTAATGAATTCCATATGATTCCTACTGGGCGTCAAATGTTGCGCTTCAATCCTCTTCTTCTTTAATTTAGTTACATCTAAAAGTAACTAGTAATATCTTCTTTGAATTGAACTGAAACTCAGTCATGTGAATCAAAGTCATGAGATTTCTTAGTTGTCCGCCTATTTCTTAACATATTTTTGATGTTTTCAAAGTTTGTTATTAGCATAAGAGATCCTATAAATGCGTATAGGTTTTGGTTAGACAAGCATAGCGATGCTTGCTGCGACTATAACTGTTGTGTCAACAAGAAAAGATGATGTATTAGAGAACTTAAGATGAAAGAGTTCATGTTCACATTAGGCAAAACATGCAGTTGTGATAATCCTTTTGTATCTGTGTAACAAAGATGTAAGAGATGATGCTCATTTCAATGCTATTGTGTAGCTGCATTGTGCAAAAAGAAGCCTTGTGGATTTTAAACGATATCATCTCATACAACAAATACTGCAAAATAAACTATTAATGCGCCAATGCAAGCGATTAGAGGAAATTTTTATATTAAAGTCTTTCAAACACAAAGATGATGTCTATTTTATAGTTTAAATATTGCTTTGGTTGATTATTTTATCACTTTGTTTACTGACTTTGTCTATGTGACCATAAAAACCTTTCACCACTTATGATTAATGCTACTTGAGACAAACGTATGTGTCAACTCGACAAATCCAAACCATCATTAGTTTAAAAAAAGAGTCTAATATTGCCTTTTGACACTTTTTTGGGTTATCGACTTATAATGAAAGGGTAAATTAAATCTTCCTTTTTGTAGATTTCGTCGAGATGACGTTGACAACAAACGATCATCTTTTTTGAGAGCTTCTTATAATGTACAAAATCCAAATCTACAATATGATTGCTACAACTCAGAACAGTCTTGATTTCAATTTAGTGAGCTAATTGAATAGATTAATCTCCAAATGCAGTTTGTATCGACAGCCGATCGTACACAAATGTCTGCAATGATATATGCCTAGCATAAACATGGCGTCCTGGGGCCCAAACCCTGCCATAACTTCCGCCTAACGCCCTCTCAAATGTTGTACAAATCACAGCTGGGCGGCAGCTTATTTGTGTCTTTGCTAAACGGAAATTTACTGTGGCAGCAACCCTAAAAACTGCTCTCTAATGCCAACTGCAAAGCTTATGCTAAAAATCAGGCAACAACTTCTGCTTTCAGGAAAGAAACGCCCCAAAAGCCAAAATGTTGCAAGTAGCCAGCCAGCCAAGCAATGGGACTTTTTGGCATATCTCATAATCTCTGTCTGTCATCACTTAAAAAACTGCTCCGCAATGTGCGACGTTGTTGTTGTTGGCACACACCACTCTCGCAAAGCTACACTCAACACTTAAGGCACGACCACGTGGCACTAGCTAAAGAAATCTCATTAAAAATGTCCTTGCGGCTGCAGCGACCATAAATCTGAAAATTAAAGCTTACAAATAAGAATACAGAAGAAGCCAACTCAAAACGTGGCACAAGCAAAGCAAAGCAAAGTCAAGTCAAGTAAAGCCGAGCCTGGGAGAGAGCGTCCATTGGATGCCCGGACGGACTCGTTGGGTAGACATAATACTGGTTAAGTTTTGCTCGCTGCGAGCAAAAACGAGAAGGAGCAAAAAGATGCCAGCGGCGGCTTGGCATTAAACTAGGAGCCGGGAATTTATGAGCTCAAAGTGGCAGTGGGTGGAGCAGGCACTTGGGATGTCCTTGTCAACAACGTCAACGTCGCATAAAAACCCATTTAAAAAGCAATTATTTTGCGTTGATTCAATATGGCGAGCGGCGTTTGATGGATGCAGCAAACAACGTCTATGCAACAAGAACAAAAACAACAACTGGAGTCTAGGTAATAGTTCTGAGATGTGGTCAATATGGCATCAACTCCAACACTTCCTCTCACGCCTTTGGCATAAGTTTGAGCCGACTTTATGGCCATGCATTTTTATAACTTGGCTGGCAGCTTCAAAGTCTGCGTAAGCATAAAAATCTGTTTGCTTGCCTATCAACACTTTGCGGCATGCCCCAGCGCCTTAATGCATGCAACACTCGCACACCAATACACACAGACAAGTGGACACATTCAGATCACTGTGGCTGCAACTGACTGGCACTAGCTGCCGCCTGCAGCTGCTGCATGTCCTGCTCGGCTATCTGCAATTTTGCTGACAGTCCACAGCGACGGGACACCGAGCAACATGTTGGCCAAATGCCAACTCGGTCAACAGTTCGATGACGTACGCAGACAAGGAGTACAACGACAACAACGACCGACCGACCAACTTACCAACACTGCACAGTGGTCGGCACTGCCATTTATTTTGTCATAATGGTTAGTATGCAGTAGTGACCAAAAAAAAGGGTAATACCAAATGAACGATGTGTTCCTAAGAAAGTAGTCCTTTTTCTTATTTCCATTCTTAAGAGGAATACTTCACAGAAAGGGATCTGATGAGTTCCAATCACAGTGAGAATAGATTTAGCACCCTAAGCTGTGTTGACTTTGAATGCGAAAACAAATTATTGTTTGGTATTTTAATACCAGTTGAGGTTTTCAGAACCAGAACATAGAATCATATTAAGTGCTAGACTAGGAGTGGCTCAAATCAGGCCACACGAATCAGACCAGCCAAATGACACTACCCGTTGTTTTGATTTCTGTGGCGAAAACTACATCTTTTCGACCAATGTGCACTGGCATAAGGACAAGCAGCATGTCCTTTTTGCTGCATATTCAGCGGCAAAAGCCGCATTTGAAATATAAGTATAAAGTAAAAAAATATGTGTATATATGATAATAAAAAGAAAAGCAAGACATATAAAAAGATAAATGAAAATTTTGTCGTGCGGGCATGCAAGAATTTTCCACGCACATTAAAATTCAAATTAAATGGCAAAGCATTTTGGCTGCTGATGGCGTTTTATGGTTTTAAGTAGAAAAAGGTCAACAGCAGCCACTCCGCATGTGTGTGTGTGTGTGTGTGTGTCTGTGTGTGTGTGTGTGTCTGTGTGTGTGTGGGTATGTGTGTATATGTGACGTCCATTTTGGCACTGACTCTTATGCCACACACACATCAGCATAAATTCTATGCACATTAGTTTATATTGACGAATCTGTTGGGAGTAGAGTAAAAGCGTAGGAGAGCTTGAGGGAGAGAGCGCCACAGTTTATGGTCATGGCACAAGTTTAATGAACTAGACACAGAGTTTATCTTTAACAGAACTTAAAAGGCAAATTTGCTCCATATGGCAAATAGTTGTTGCTTTGGTTTTCATTCTTGAAAGAGATATATTCAAATGATGCGTTTATAGAGTGTTGAAATATTGTTATCTAAAGTAAACTGAATAGTTGTTATTGGTAGTTTTGATTTGTGGCTTTCGAGAATTCGGTAGGTATGGCTAAAATCCTTGAGATGTAAGAGATGATGCCTAGTTTATGGCTAATAACTAGCTGTGGCTAATATTTTGCAAGAAATTATGCTTACGTGTTAGCATATACATAGCTTCAGTTGAGATGAGCGATAAAAGCCTCAAGATGAAAAAGATGATGGTTAGTTTATTGCAAAAAAAAGAAGCAGTGGATACATTTTTTGAAAGAGATGATGCTTGCTTTTTAGCATATATGTAGCAAAATTTGAAATGAGGGCCAAAAATCTTGACATGGCAAAAACTTAGCAGTAGCTAAGTTTTTGAAAGAGATGATGCTTGCTTTATAGCATATATGTAGTTGCAGTAAGAAATGAGCGCTAATTTATAGCTAATGCTTGGATGTGTGTGGCGCATAGCCTGAGGTGCACTCTTCAAAATCATCATCTGATAGCGTAATTTGTAAGATAAGCTTTTCTTATGCGCACTAATCAGTTTAACATTGAGGTGAAAGAGAAGCTTAGAGTTCAAATGGTATTTAGCTGGTTTCGTTAGACTCAACTCGTTTATAAGTTATTTTAGACAGTTGCAATTTTACTAAAAGCCTTGCCAATTTCATTAAAGATCTCTTTCATCTCTAAAGGGCTTCACCAATTGCAAGCTCCTTTCTATATCTGCAAACTGTCACGCCTTTTATTTGTATGCAAAAATTATCCATAGCCCAGGCACATTTTTCAATTTCTCCAGCAATTCCCAAAACGAACACGGACCAAAAACCTTAGCTACACCCAAATTTTATTACCCTTTTATTGCTTGGGCCATATTTCGTAAAACGGCTCAAGCATTTAGGCCGCAATTTATTTCATTAGGTTTTTATCTATTTCGGCTGTTACTTTTTTCTCTTGCCTTTTATTTTGGCTACTAATTTCATTTTGGGACAACGGGAAAGCACTTAATTAATTCAAAAATATTTATAACTTTTAGGCCAGCAAAATATTGTTGCTTGTGTTTAGTGTGTTTGTCTGTTTGTTGTTCCAGTTGTTGTTGTGACTGTTGTGCCAATGTTCAAATCTAACAAATTTATGCATGACTGCAACAGGGTCAAGTTGTTGCAAAAGCCTTTAATGCGGCACAGCTGGCTGTGAGGCAAGAAGAAGAAGACACACAGACAACAAGAGCAAAAACAGCAGTAACTTCTAAAACAAAAGCATAACGCTCAAAAAATAGAACTATTTTTTTGAAGCTTTTAGGCGTTGCACAAGCAAAGCGAAGACTTAGGCAGATAAGCAGATTTATGAGCTAAACAACAAACTAAAATAACCGTTAGCTGTTGTGGCGAGCGAGTGCGGCAGAGAGGAAAAAAGTGTGACAGAGGAAAAGGCAGAGGCAGTGTTGCGTTAGAAGTTGAAAGAGTAAATGCGTGGGCGTTGGGGACGGCACGATACGGGCGACATTTTTGGGCATTGGGCGAGAGTTGCTGAGAGTTGTCGGTGCTCGGAAGCGTAAAAGCAAGATAAAACATAAAGTGGCCAAACAAACGCACATCTAACCATTCAAAATCGAAAATAGTAGCACACACACACACACGCTCACTCAAACACTGTCAAGATCTGAGCGACTTACTCAGAGACGCCGAAGTGGCAATACTCTCACAGACATCTTGTGTGGCTGTTGGTTTTTAAAGCGACTTAAGAGCATACGATTTTGTACTCTGCCATAATATTTTGATTTCAAACGCACACTCAAACAATGTCAAGTTCTGAGACGCCGAAGTTGCAATACTCTCACACTACTTTTGATTGCAATCGGAATTCGAAATCTTACACAATTGAAAATGCATATAATTTGTATCGAATTTTACTTTGAGTTCTCTATTAACGTAAAAGTTATTGCTATCAAATTAATTTTCGGATCTATATTAAGCAATGAGTTCTAGTAACAACTAATTTGACTTTGGTATCAAACCAATAAGTTCTCTTTTATTTCCTCTGCTATATTTTGATCTGAACCAATATTGATATTGTAGGTTTTGCGGCTCAAGGTGTCCTCTAAAATTGAAGATCTTATCTCACTTGTCTCGGGATGGACCTTAACTTACCTATAAGTTATTATCTGAGACACTTTTTAAGCGATCAACTGGCTAGGTTTAGCATTAGAGCTACAGTCAGCGATGTACTGGAAATCTCTAGACGCTTTTGCCTAAAGTTTCGAGTTTATAAGAGTGCGTATATTTATAATATTCAGGCTGCTACAGTTCGTCTCTCAAGTATCTATAATACGAAATGGCAATCAAATATTAGAAAGAAGAATCGTGATTGAAGCGGTACTTTATATTCGTTCTTCAATTTCGATTGAATTATTTGAAATGCAAATTTACTGAGGTATCTGCAAGGATCTAGTTATTCTTACAAAAAACTATCTATTAGATTAGAGCAAATTTTCATTCCTTTGCATTTTTGCCGAAAAACTTGTTAATCGGTCCACAGAATTGAAAACCTGAATGAAACGTGTAGAATGTTTCTTTACGTTTTTTAATCAAAAATTTCATTTTCTATTTGAATAACTATCAAAAGAAATAAGAAAAAGCAAAATTCTTGAGTATTCATGAGATTGAGAAAGTGTCTTTCAAGCGTATTTCAAGCAAACAGCTATATAAGATAACTGATACAATTGATTTTTGATCCAAAATCAATAATTCGATGATCTGTTATATATAAGAGAGATCTAGAAAACTAACAAGAAAAATTCTCGCAAACGTGTTGTTTCAAGCGTTTTCAAAGGAGACATAAGACAATATGTCTAGAGTTACCTGGCAAAACACTGATTTTCTAAACTAACAAAAAAGTATGCCATATAAAAGTCGTTGTTATCAGCTAAAAATAATCGTGCAACTTACAGTGGGCAGAGCGTATAAACAAATATAGAAACCACATTTTTTTTAACTTTTTGTTTATGTATAGTATAAAAGTATAATATCTATTTTATAAATAGGCTAAGGAGCATTTTTGGACCCTTTCTTCACCGACTATATGAAAAGAAATATGAGTGAAACGTATATCATTGTGTAGGGAATTTTCATAAGAAGTGCAGAATTTAAATTTTATTCATATATTTTGCCAAATTATAGGTAAAATAATTTAAAAAAACATTTATGTTGCTATTAGCAATGGTGTCCCAAAGGCAGCGAGCGACAAGGGTTCGCCCGTGCGGACTATGGAAAAACATGACTGTTTTATATGAGTTGATAACTCACAGCTCAGTTGCTTATATAGTTGATAGAGAGAGAGAGAGAGAGAGAAATCAGAAATGATTTAGAATAAAAATTTATGGATTTTAATTTGCAGTCGGAATCGACTAAAGGCATGAACGCTCACTCTCTCTTCGTAATCAGTCTGCAGAGTTTCACATAATAAGTTGGCAGCTAATTTTGTTCTAAAAACCAACAATGTCACAAACAACATTGTAAAGCTAATATACTCTGTACGCAGCATACAAAAATGTCACACATACACGCACATTCATATGCTGTAAAGATTTATGAGCGTTTCTTTGGCAGCCATTTCGCAACATGCGCCAAGGATATGCGACAGCAACAAAATGTCACAAGTAAGCGGAAATGCCTGCAAACGGTGGTTGTAAACTTGATGAAGATGTGCCCACACATACACACACACTCTCACACATGGCTAGCGGTGAGGGGAGAACGCTTGAGCGATAGTGTTGGATAACTATTGACATGCACTGTCTGTCTGTATGTCTATCCGACTGTCTGTTAAGCGTAATTTCAGACGTGCGTATAATTTTACATGCGGTCGGTCGACCCTGGCCCTTAGTTTCAGTGGCGCTCCTCTTCAATCTGCCAAGTAATCCATACTTCAGTTTGACAATATGTAGCATACAGTAAATACTGTGCTCCGCAGACCCAAATAACATATAAGTATACATACAGGTCTCTTGGTACCGTTCTCGCAGGTGTCAATTTCGTTTTCATTAAGCTGCTTCTGCTTCACTGAGCAAGCCTCAAAAAACCTCGATACAAACCCAAAGACTTGGCTCTGGAAACCCGTTGGATACTTAATTTGCGTCATTCGGCTCAAATTTCAAAAAAACACATAAAAAAAGAAGAAGCGCTGAGAAGAAGAAGACGAGCCGCACGGCGACAGGAACCTGACAAACGAAGCCTTATTTACGTTTGACCACTTTATTTTTGCATTAATTAATACTTATTAAAAGAAAACTCTCTCTAGGCAGGTAAAATTTTAATCACTTCCTAGCGCAGTTTTTTTTCTCATTTAATATCGTTTTTTTTTTTCTTACCAGCTGGTAATTTGAGTCTGTTAACATTTTCAGTCTTTTGTGGTTGCGCCTGGACTTCATTAAAAGTAATTTTATTTAAATATTATTAAAAATAAGACTAAAAAAAAGAGCGAGAGCAACCCGTTTGCTGTAAGCGAAACTTGTGCCTTGGGCTATAACTGTGTATCCGCTTTCTGTGTGTGTGATTTCGCTCATAATTGAATTTGCAATTGAAATCAAAAGTGTTTGAAGCAAACTTTTGCTCAGAGCTAGCTGTAACTTTTAAAAGACCTGAATAACTTTTAGTTAGTTGCTTGCCAAAATCTTTAGGCCAAGATAGCTGTAGCGCCGTTACAATTGCCAACTCTGCAAATAATGCTAAAAGTAAAAGATTTCTGACTAGACAATGAAATCTTTTGCATAGCAGTTTCGCTATTATTAGCAACTCTTTGTGTAACTTTTAAAGAAAAGTACAAGTTTCGATAAACTTGGAATTTGACTCAAAGATAATAGCGAGTATAAAAGCTTCTGATTTTTCGGTCTGTTAATGAATGTACGAATGGTTCGAAAAATATTCAACTATAGTCTAACTAGTCCTATTTTTTGGACTTCGTTTCAGTTAGTTGGATAGCATTTGGTATCGCTTGGGGTAAATTTAAGGCTATATTACGGCCCTTTGCGATACCATATCCGCTGAAAAACGCACTCCTTCCGTTTTCAAGCAGACAGAATCAGAATAGGAACCATCCGAATGCGGAGATAATATCTGCAATACGTTTAGTCCTAGTTTCACACAGATCTGAAATGCTGTTCAGAAGTTAGCTGCCTAGATACTTGAGCCTACGGCTACAAAAAGCTTTACATGAGCAGAAGAGTTGCTCAACCGTTTCTTTCTCGTCCCAAAGCCTAACTGCATGGACAATAGCCAAACACCCAAAACACAGAATACGTCTCTCGATCAAGGGAACAGAGCTCCACTGTGCGTTTTTAGTTGTTTTCCGACCAAGTTTTCTTTAGATATTCGGGTGTTTGTCACATTTTTCCATTATTCTTTGACTTTGTGGTTATTATATTTCTTGATATGGAACTTTAGAGTGGCCAAGCGTATACTTGTGCCTTATTCATCAAGAAGAAGGGAAGCGGTAGTATTCTGTCTGGCAAGCTCATCGCCTATGTAATGTAGTGCAGTCCACCAAATCAGAATACCATAGTGAAGGGAAAAGAGATTTAAGGTAAAAACAGTATTTTTTCTTGATGTGAATCATCTAGTGGTGGTAAGACAGACTCGTATGCTGTCACGAAAATCTGTTATAACGCTCGGATGGGGTTACGTTCGTATGGTGTTACGCTCGTATGGTCTTACGCTCAGGTGGTTTTAAGATTGTGTGCTAACAGCGTCTCAAGTAGAGCGTTGCATGTTAAGTTTTTCTGTGAGCAGTGAGCGCGAAAAGAAGAGCATGCATGTTTAAGGACAGTTGAATGGAAGGTCGCGCTGTCTTAGATGGCGCCACATTAAGTCAAGTTGGAGATAACTCGCAGCTGAGTTTTTCATATCTGCTGTGCCGTCCCGCTTAAAATTTTGTATTTTTATTTTTGTTAGTTTGAGTGCAATGTTCTAATTCGTAAATCAGCGGATTTAACCCTTATCTTATATTATCTACTTTCAAGTGTAACTCAACAGAAATACACGACTTGTTTCTTACGGAGATAAACAGACCTTGATAAATGTATGTATTTGATAAAACGCTGACTTAAATTATGGGATGTCAAATCCGTGTCAAAAAGAAAGTACAAATCAAGTTAAAAATAGGTTTTAATAGTTTAATAAAATTGAAAAATTCCTTCTTTAAAGGAATCGCTGGTTTGGTCACAACGTTGTGTTACAGGTTTGGCAATTTTTAATTTTTCGAAATGACGATGTTAAAAACACTTCGAAGCTTCGTTTAATTGTAGAGTTTCATGGTAAAGCTTGCGCTTGCTTTTCATTTAATGTTTTTACCGAACTTCGGAATGATAACTTTTCGTGAAAAACTAGATCTTAGTTTAAATAAATAATATTAACTTATAGAATTATAAGAATTGCATTTCCTTTGACAAATTCAATTTTCACTTTTTTTTTCATATAACTCTTATACATATGATACTAAGCAGTTGAGCTTTTACTTTTTTTTTTTATTCGGATACTTACAAGATTTTTGAATCAAAAACTTTTTCGAAAACACTTATAATGGTTTTATAGCTATCTTTTTTACATTGATAACTTTTTACTTTTGATATGAAAAGTAAAAATTTTTTTTTTTTTTAATTTTTTGCCTTATCTTATCTATCGATAATATAATATTTTTAGCTTAAAGGTCTGCTTCGATAAGATGAGTTCTACTAAAAGTATGAGTTTCAAAACTAAGAACGCTTACAACTTGAATGAAACGGAAATCAAAGTGCCATTTAATTCCATTCCCTTAAATACTTTCCGAATTCATGAGAGCCTCCAATTTCGAAAGACTCGCACTTAAATGTGCACACAAACCGTTGGCGTACAATATTAAAGTGATTTAATTAAAACGCTTTTATACAGTTTGATGGAAAACTTATTAGTCCATATCGGTTACGGTAAATCTATAGTTACTTAATTGAAATTATGTCCATCAATGCACAACTGGCCAAACTGCTTGATGTACATAATAAAAATTAATTGCGTGCAATTAAAAGCAAAAATCAAGCACAATATAATAATAATAATAATAATAACAAATAAATAAAAGAAAAACCGAAATTCATATGACCGTCCGGGGCGCAATAATAAAGTCATGTGAAATACAATATGCTTGACAATTGATGGTTGATTGCTGGCAGCAACAACAATCGATATGGAGGAAAAACTATGGCAATACAATTTGCATTTGCTGCACGAAAAACTCGTAATGGCGAAAATTTATAAGCCCTTGCCAATAACAATTTGTAGCTATAATTTGTGCCACATTGATTAGACCATATGCTAGTGTTGTGTAATTTATGAGTAAAGCGACAGACAGGCGGACGGAGGGACGTACGGCGGACGAGCACGCTCTCTCACTTGGAGAGTTCGAGTCAACATTTGTGTGTGGCGCCTGTTGGATATGCAATAGTAAATTAGCAGATTGTTTGGCAACACATAAAATATGTTTAGCTAATTGTCGCACAGTGTACATAATATTTATGTGTCTTGGCCGCACTTAAGGGGGTTTCGCGCCCTGCTTGCTTTATATACAATATATATTTTATACACCATCAATAAGTTTGTCTGGGCCATAAATCACACAGCCGTTACCACAAATTACAAACGAGATTCTTGTTTAGGGCTAACAGTGTTTCGTGTGTGAGTGTGTGTGTGGCATTTGTGTGTTGTCATGCAGTAAGCCAAGCTTAAGCCGGCACTTACCTAGAAAAACGCCTGGAATGCGATCATTAGTGCAGGCCACAGGGAGCTCCTACTCATCCTTGCTTAGCTGCTTGCAAGTCAACAGCATCCTCATCATCATCATCATCATCATCACCATCTTCATCATCATTATCGCCTGCCGTCAAGCCAAGTCAAGTGTGTTGGCTCTATTTTTTTGTATTTTTGGCTCTTTCATGTCAATTAATGCGCTCTGTACTGCCGTGATGCAACAGACTCTCAGACTCGTCAAATATTAGCAGACATTATGCATTGCACTTGCGCTTGCCGCTAAGCTGCCAAGGCACACTTGAGGCATTTCCGTTGTCGAAGTCTTTGCTGGCACACAATAACGGCACAAATGACTTGGGTACTTTGGTACTTGGGCACACTCTTTGACTCGCTCGGTGGCTCTCGGTCTTTCGGTTGCACGGCTTTCATACACTTGGGTCCCCTTTTGTTTTTTAATCGGGTATTATTTTGATGTCTGCGAGTGCTCCTCCTTTAATGCCAGGATTAAGTTGACTGAATGCATTGCCGTTGTTCGTTGACATTTTTTGTCTCTTGGCTGATATTCTGCTGTGTAACTGATCTCTGCACTCAACACATACATATACATAAATAGTACTGTTCACTGTACATTGTCTCTTTTTCCTCTCATACAAAATATATATCACATTTGATATTTCTATATACCATCTGCCAAATACTACAATCTATCAATTTATTAACACCAATTAAACTTTGATTACTTTGATGATGTTGAAATAAACTGCTCAGCTCTTTGCTAGTGCTCGTGGCTCGTGTGACTGCCATTGCCGCTCCACAAATTTCAATTGCAACAGCAGTTAATGGAACCGTTGACTTATATAGTACACCAATGCGTTGATACTATCAGAGTTACTTCGTTAGTTGACGTTGACGTTGTGGCGCTCGTTTTCGTTTTCATTTTCGTTTTATTCACGCGCGGAACAGAATAGTAACAGTCACTGTTAAAACAGTGTGTGCACAGGGGTTGAGCTTAACAGTTTATACACTATACTGGAAGTGGGCATGCTTAGTGTGGTCTGTTGTTTGTGGGGCAAGCTACAAATGTGCGTTGTGATAACTATAGGCCTATGAAGTAAAATACCTTTTAATCTACGATAAACGTATGAAAGCAATACAATTGAAAATACGGACAATCTAAAACGTTGATTAGGTTCAATTCCTACATCATGTGTCTGAATTACAAACGCACAGCCGCTAAAACTTACGAACAAAACTTTAAAATATATATAAAATCCAATTCCACCATATATTTCTTTGGTTTTAACTAATTTCAGATCACCTTATGAAAGTATAATATTAGGAATATGGACAACATCAAACGCAGAGTAATTACAAAGCATTGAGGAATCGGAATTCAGAACACTATCGTGCTTCGGTTTTTATACATAGATCCCTGTCTTCTAAATGGGACACTTTTTCGGTATTTTATCAGACCATTGTCTGTGTATATTGGACACTGAATTTTGGAGCACTGTTTTACAAGAAATTAAAAAGTTTGTAACCAGGCTTTACCGCAAGTTTATCAAAACAATACACTGCTGTGGCCAGTTAAGAAGAAGAAGATATTTTTATGAATGGACAAAATATTCTTAAGATTACCAATATTAATATATACTAAAATAAAATCTTATAATAACATACAAATAAATTAGATCTTTATTTTTACCTCCGTAGTTTTAACTTTTGTTCATACTCGAGCACTTTTCATAGAACCGATCGCGAGCGATTGCGTTGGTTTCTCATAGCGGTCGATAACAACGGAATACAAAAAAATTATAGTGGCTCATCGCCGTAGAAAATTTACTAATCACCTTTACAGAAGACTTATACGGGGACATTGGCAATTGCGCATTTATCGATTAATTGCAAACATTGCACTAAATGAAGCAAGGCGAGAAAATGTAAGTGAATTTGGATGTTAAGTCATGTTACTGGAATTCCTGTGTATCACGGAAGGTCTATGTTGCCTAGTTTTATTTGTGCGAAACAAAGAAATATTAACCATAATGTGTTTTTTATCAAAAATATTCAATAAAGAAATACAACTAATAAGATAGCCTGTAAGATATACTAGCTAAATGTAGCATACAAAATAAATTAGCAAAAGCTTGAAAAGTAAAAAAAATTGCTATTTCGTCTATAGACACACCATTTGAATTACCAGGAAGAGCATGCAAACTTCGCCAAGCTATGTGCGCTGCTTGCACTCGCCATGCCATAAGCCTAACATATCTCTGTTATCTAACTGCAAACATTAACGACTTACGCGCTGCTTCTTAAAAGCGTCTGTTAACTAACAGTGCTAGAGAGAACGATTGCTAAAAGCAGCACACGAAGTGAAGGCCGAAGAAGGCCATCGTCCTCGTTGAACTGTTACTCGTTTACGTTCATGTAGCGGCATGAGACCAGAGAGCTTTTACGAGATTCCCGTAATGAGGCTGTTGCCAGAGCTTTTGCCATGTGCTGGCTGGCAGGGAGTTCAACGCCGAAATGTTGTTCTTGTTCTTATTGCAAAGGAAAGTGTGAAAATGTCTTCTTTTTTTGCACACATATGCATGGAAAAAAAATAAAAATAAAAAAAAAGGAAAAAATTAAACCGCTTAACAACAATTAACAATTTGTTTGCTGGACATTAGGCAACATTAATCAAGGTCCGCTAGGCTAAGACTAGAGCTACTACTACCCCTACATACTACACATAGGTGACACTGTGACAACTCCAATTAATCAAGAACAAAATGTTTTGTCATGCATATACATACATGGCTAGTGACTTGTATATAGCTATTTATATAGAGTATATAGAGAAAGAGTGTTGCCTAGACCATATATGTGTCCTACAGGGGGGGTTCGGCTTGCATTAACTGATTGTTGGTCTTTGGTAAGCAGACAAAAACTTCAGCTCACTTCATGTCAGTTCGCATAAAAGTTGCAGGAAAAATATCAAATCAAACTTTGATTTGACAGGAGCAAGCAGCAAGCGGTAAAGATTTTTCCTCAAGCGATTTTCATGTTTTTCTTTCGTTTGGCGAACTGGGTACTGAGTACTCGGTCCTGGCCTTCTCAGGTCAGTTTTAGTTTATTGGCTATTGGCTGTTTGGCTGTCAAGTTTGGTTGAGTTTTAACTTGAGCTTGAACTTCAAGTGGGCAAAACTTTGCACAAGACAAATACACAGTTATTGCACTACACTACTTTACAGCTGCCTTACAAATATCATAGTTATGGCAGACATATACACACACACACACACCCACATCCATATAAGAACGCACTTAGCCAGCTCACCAATGTCAATTTATCAATTAATGCGCCTAATGAGTAAAATGGCTTGCTGTGTCATTTAATACGATACAAGACTAACACCACACACACACACACATACACTATATAGCAAAAATTAATTAGGATTCGCTCATCAACTATGTGGCCAGACACAGACATGCATACATCTAGTAATATACCCTATATAAGCACTATTTGTGCTATATATTGGTCTCTACATAACCTAACTAGATTTGTTGTAACTGCAATTTGTTGTAGTGTTTGCTGTTGTTGTTGTTGTTGTTGCTCAGCATTAATTGACAATCAAAGCAAGTAATCAAATTTACTGCTTGACATTTTTCATTAGAATTATTATGTAGTTATAGTAGTGTTCCAGCCGGGCACTACGGCGCCCCTCGGACCAAGAGTCGTGCTCATAGACCCATTGCATTAGGTTCGTTGTCAACCCCAGCAACAACTCTCGCGCCCACATCAAAGGCGTAAAAATTGTGGATGGACAGACCTTTAATCAGCATGCTGTTTATGCGTGGACATTAATGGGTGTTGGAAATTATATTGATTGATATTTGGTGTGACTTGCGGGGCTAAACATTTAGCGAGGGGCAGTGCAGGGGTCAAACACAACACTGCAAAGCACTAAGTTTTGGCCTATTTTGTTGCTCAGTGTTTGTTTTAGAGCTTAGAGTTTTTAAGTATGTAAAAAGTAACGAAATGTCTTTACGATATTGGGAAAATTAGTTGCAATCCCAAAGCAGTGGAAACAACATTTTGCAGAAAGAATTTGAAGTTTTGCTGTATTGTTGGTAAGTTCTTGAAGTTTGTCAAAAAACTAACGAACTCTTTTTACGGTATTAAAAACTTTATTAATTTCGCACACATTTTGAAATATACTAACAAAGAAAAAAATATGCCATATATCGAACAAATTTTTAGAATTTTGCAATTTTGGCAAAGTTTTCATAACCAAATAGCTAAAGCACAGGATCGAGACCTCTTAACTAAGCTTTTGGAAAACAGCTATAGTAATAAGAGTAGCTTGAGTTCGACCCTGCCTGGGGATGAACCTTGCTCTAGGTTTACAAAAGGTAGAAACATCTATATATCAAAGTATTTTGATTGGTTTTTCTTCAATATTAGAGCGCATATTGTCTTGAAAATAATTTTTCTTTTTCTAACCGTTTGAAGAGTTTGAAAGCTGGGATTATCTATCTTACGTGGCATGTTTGTTGTACAGTATTTGAGAATATTGAGTATATGGCCTAAGATCGCATGTTCTCTTTATGGTCATAAATGATAGTTTGTTTTTTGTAAAATCAACGAAGCGTAAAGAATCTTAACAATAAAATAAACTTAACAATTTAAGAATACCTTAGCTTAAGGATAACTTCAACAGCATTGACATTAATTTAACTTCGTAAAAAACTTAAAAGCTCTTTAAAAGCATTTCCAAAAGCATCAAGTATAAAAATGCACTCAAAGATGAAAAGCACAGCCCATAATAAAAGGATCTCTCATCGACAGATAAATTGTCAGAAAAATGTTTGTCAAAACTCGGGATAAAAACAATCCAGATCTATCGCAAGGTGTATCGCACTTCAGGATAAACCGACTTACGATATTTACATACATTATTTCGATGCAGAAAAGAATTCGTGAAATCGTAGAAGAGAAACATAATTATTCTCATGTGTACCATAAATATCTTCGTTTTTACATGAAAATAGTAATCGCTCCGCTTACTAACCTCCCTGCCGCTCTCGTGGTATATCATAGACCTTTTCTTCTTAATTTTCCTCTTCCCGGTTCCCTTCCCGTACTCCTTTTGTTCATCTTCGTCCTCTTATCAGTCTACAAAGACCAACTGCGGATATTGGTAAGGTCTCTTGAACACGGTGTTTCTTGGTCTTTACCATTCTTCTATTTGCTTCATAAGCAGTGCGTCGCCAACGAAGTTCAAGATTATTGTACCATTAAAACATAAACCAACCATCGTCAATCGTTTGTCGTAACATCACTCATAGTCACATGTTTGGATTCATTTTTATAGCATACTAGCATAGAGATTTCTTATATAGATTTCTTAAAAAAATCGTCAGCCAAAAGTTTTGATGATTCGGTTGAAAGATATATATGGCATACAAACAGATTGCTGTTTGTTTGAAATTCAGTTGAACGAGTTTGCTCGCACACGCATTTCAACAAATTCTACTTTTACAACAGCTTTCGCTGGCAATTCAACAACGTTTCTCGAGAAATGATAGCAATTTTTCTAGCGAATATACGCGTTCTAAAGCCATATTTCCAGGCAGTAAAGTTTAGCCGAAGCTTAAAAACAGTTGACATTCTTTTTAAAACCAAATCAAACTCTGTCACGCCTCGAAATCACGATAAAGTTTAACGTATAAGCCAATGTTATGCAGCCACGCATCAAGCGGCAAATTGCATTTGATTTGATTAACTTTGTGTAGGTGTGTGTGGGTGTGGGTGTGTGTGTGTGTGTGTGTGTGTGTGTGTGTGTGTGTGTGTGTGTGTGTAAGTGTGTGTGTGTGTGTGTGTAAGTGTGTGTGTGTGTGTGTAAGTGTGTGTGTGTGTGTGTGTGTGTTAGAGCATAAAACTGCATACAAACAACAAATAGCGATGACAAAAAAAAAACGTGGGCCAAAGATAAACTAAAAGAGAAAAACAATTTAGCCCTGCGAAAAGTAATCGATAAATTGCGCCTGGCTGTAGAAATTAGAGACACGGCCAGGAGAACGACCGAGAAGCGACCCTGGAAGCGACCAAAGAAGCGCCATGGTCGTGTCATTTAATATCCGCAATTAAAGTGGTCATCAATCAAAATGAACAACAAGAAACTTAAATGAATTAAAAGTAAACGAAAGAAATGAACAATGCAAAAAGGATAAAAATGCACAAGCCAAAATGAAAGTCGTAATAAATAGAATGAAGCGCAAACTAAATGAACACACACACACACAGGGGGAGAACGAGAGAGAGAAAGTGGAGAAAGCAAAACACACAAGCGGCCACACAGACACACACACACACACACACACACACACACACACACACACACATATGGAGTAAGGGTGACGACGATGACCACGATGACAAGAATAAGGAGTTGTATGTGCGGGTGGCATGCGTCCCATGAACCGGAGGAGCAGGAGGAGTACGATAAACAAGTGCTATACAAACACGAAAACGGCGCAGTGCGCTGAACCTATTGATGATTGAGCAGGACATTAATCTAACAAAATGCAGACAGCCGCTGGTATGCCTGGGCCTCTGGAACTTCCCCTAGTTGGCGGACAAGCACTAAGCAGGGCAAGCACACTCGAAGGCAGCAACAAGAGTAAGCCAAGTTAGCAACGCTACCAAATGACCAACGAGCAATGGGCCAAGCGTCCAAATCAACTGACCAACTGTGAAAGTGTCAAATTTCAAGCCGCATTGTTGCTCGATGCGATGACGACAGCAACGACGACGACTACATCGATGACAAAGTTGGCCAGGATGTTGGCGTTTTCGCTGGTGCCGGCAACGTAAGCAAACATAATTACGCCAACGCTACCTACAACTGTCCGACTGACGCTCAGTTGGTGTCAGTTGTCTCTGCGCAGTTGTTTTTTTTTCGCCTTTGCTTTTATCCGGTTTTTTTTTTGTTGTTTTTTCGGGATAAGAACATGAAGTGAATTTAAAATATGCCAAGGGCCAAGTGAAAACGCTTTTCATGTGGCTTATTTGTGGAAGCTCGCAGCTCGTATTAAACACGTTAATTTAACATTAAAAATAAAAAGTTTTTCAGTTTGTACTACATATAAAAGTTAAGCCGTTTCTGATAAAAGATTTCAAGAAATTTGATTTAACAGTGTTTAAAGATTACTACGAGCAGTGATTGCTGTTAGTTAACAGTGCGGACTGTACACTTTATGCTAGAGCGATTACTTAACGTTTGTTTAAGAGACAGTGGCATGCATGATCAGATGTTATCCGATGAGTGATCAGATGCTAGTTTGCTTTAATAATGAAACTGTAGAGTTTACGCAATAGCGATTACTTAAGCGTTTGTTAAATGGAAGTTGCACGGCAATTGCTAGCCGATTACAACGACTTTTATATGGCTTAGTAATCGATTTGAAGCATTGTTGTTTTTGTTTTCAAGGCATTTTTCGGAGCAGGATATTTGCGAAAGTGTAGATTGAGTAGATGAGTCATCATCTTCTTCTTAACTGGCCATAACAACGTTTTTACGTGGTGGGTCCCATGCCCTACGCACAACCCTTTTAAGGCCTGGGGTGGGTCTAATGGTCTCGAAAGAAACCAGTGTCATTGTTGGTCGCCTCATACGACAAGCTTTGACCTGCTGAGGTAGTATTATCTAACCCGCTCACCACACGGGGGAACCGATGAGTTATCAGATGACCTTTAATAAAGCAACTCTACCTATTTTTGAAAGTTTTTATCCGCATCGTTACGAATAACATAAATAGCGTTCAAAGTTACAGATCTTTACGAGATTTTACTCTCTCTTGCTGTCTCTCTTCAAGATTTTGATACAATCGAAAGTTCTTATTCTTAAGTGACCAAAACAATCTATTATGTACCGGATTACGGTCTTAAGAAGAGCAGTCCTCCAGGCGCCTTTGCTTTGCGCGCTCCTTGCTCCATAAAAACTCACGAATATTTACCTAGACCAAGTTTGTAGAGCATTTTGAATGCTCAATCTATTCTATCTCAAGGACGGTTATTTGTAGTAAATATTGTCGTACACAAAATTTGTAGAGAATTTTACGCTCAACAACTGTATTGCAACCAATGATCTGAAAGCATCGGAAATATTTTATTCACAAAAAAATCGATATTCAATACTTGTGACCCTAAATATCTTGAGATATGGTTACTAAAATTTTTTATTTTTGTTGAAACTTTTGGTCTGTCAGGATTCTGGTTCGAGCTGACTTGGTAACTCTTGCAAAAATACCGTCGAACATTTGGGCTCACAATTTGAAAACTTAGAAGTTCCTCAACGCTGCTTGGTTTTTCTATGAAATTAACATTAGAGGACAAGAGATGCTTTTCAACTTTAGAGTCCTATACCTCAACTGAAATAGCTTGATTTCTAATAGAGTGCAATCCTTGCTAAAAAGCGACCACTCCCCAGACAATGCGTACATGTGCCTTTTTTTTGATCTAGCAAACCCAAACAGTCTCACACGAACACTGTCTTGGAAATGGTCGCATTTTAGCTAAAATTTTGAAATTTTTAACGGTCCAGGATGCCACTCTATTACCTTCAGGCTCTTTGATCTTAACCAATGTACACCCTTAGTTTTTTATAGAATCTTCTTTGCTTCGGAATCTCACCTGGTGCAGGAGTTTTGCTTTTTTAGCCATTTGCAACAACTTTAAACCAGGATATACCTGCTTAACCTTAACTAAATTGGTTTTGCGTTAACGAAAAGGTTTTATCTGAATTTACTCAACTTTAGCGAATGTTTCGAAAAAGTGACGTAACGATTTCTGACAAGGAGGAATTGCAACTTAAAACATAAACATCGTGGTGACGTCATTTATGAACAAATTTACGAATTCGTTCAAAATCCAAATACTTGGAATGATTTCTGCTCCGTACTGTAATATCTCATTTTGACAGCCATCGAGACAAGAACTGCATCTAATTACTTTCTCTTACGGACCAAAACTGTCAAATTCGATGTCAAATGAGCAGACAAGAATCGGATGCAATGAGAACTCTAACTGATTGTTAAGTTGCATCCTTAGTACTTGCTACTAGATGTGCCTACGTTTCACTCAATGCAATTCTGTCCCTATGTGTGTGTGCCTGTATGCGAGTGTGTGCGTGTGTTGCTTTGACGGATGTGAATGTGGCTGCAACAAAATGCAGGCACAAAAAGCGCACACAAAACTGCGCAATGTTGGAAGCATTCGCTCACAACATTGACACGTACGGACCCTGGAGCGTTACTAAATGGTTTTCGAATGGGTTTTTTCGGTGGTTCAGCAATGCCCGCAGTCTGAAAATGCACCAGAAGCAGCGAGAAAAAAACCCCTTATTGTGTTATGTTCCGGCTGGCAGAGAACGTCAGCTATGTAAAGGATATACTCAGCTTATAGAATTTTGTGGTATTTTGTTGTTCTTGTAGGTTATTAAATTTGAAATGCTACACCTTTAGCCATATCAGATTGCCATAGCTTGCTGTGGCAAGTGTAAGTAGTGGCATGACTAAGACAAAGGGCCAGTTCTGCCGGAACGTCTGAAAGAGTGTCGGAGGCTCATCAAATTCTATGCAAAATTCAAAGTCTTTGCCAGCATAAGAAAATATGCCTACGTCATAAATGTTACATGTATGGCAACAAAATAGGCATAAGCAATCCTTTTTTTGTTCTGGTTGCTTTATTTTCTGGCCTTTTAAGCAAACGAAAAATCTGACAAACCAAATGTTGACACACTTACGGTTTTACGCTAGAATGTGGGTGTCCGGCTAAAGGACCAAAGCAGCCCCTAAAAATTTGCATGCCTAGACAGAAAATGTATATTTTAATATGAACATAAATTGAGCTTGTTATTTATGTAGTTTACAATACCTTATGGCTAAAAAATATTAAGCCAGTTGATGTTTATGTCCGCCCTTTGTGCCCTACTGTACCGCTCAGAGTGTGGTTTTATTAAAACCAAAAAAGAATTATATATATATAAAAACTTACAGACAAGTGGCAGCAACAAAACGGGGAAAAAGACCAAAAGGCTGTCATAATAAAAATACCCTGCAGTTAAAATAATTGTCACTGTAATAAAGTGATGCCAGAAATTATGCAAACAAGGGCTGATTCAGTAGTTTTGGATCTAAATTTTTAGGACACCGATTCAAAAGTTTCTAAAATCAGATTTCAGTGCGAAATAAGACGTAAACAGAAGAAATTTTGAATCTACGTAATGGACGGAAAAAGTATCGATAGTAACGACCAATAACTTAACAAAATTTCAATCTTTTCAGCGTTTATATAAGTGGTAATACATAGTAGGATCCTGTTCAGTCCTTAAGAAGGACCACGACCTAACGGTGTGCGCCAAATACCGTGGTATCCGTCTTTGTTTGTATTGCATATAAAGACCTAACGTGTTGTGTGAGCGTCTAAAGCCATTCGCGATCAGGAACCTTATCACAAAATCGACACACACCATCTCTTAGTCGATTATAAAGCAGCATTTGATCCGAACTTTATGAGGCGACGTTGACACAGTCAAGCAAATAAGCACCCAGCTCTGCATTAGGATAAAGAAGCTCCTGCAAGAAAGGTCTTCAGTACGGCAGTTGAAGAGAAAGCCGTGCCAAGGAGCGCGCGAAGCAAATGTGGCAGGAGGATAGCTCTATATCAGACCACAACACGGCAGCGGGTTGTTTGGCCAAATAAGTGTGAGAAGATTACATAGTTATGAGCAATTTAAAACTCCCATACTCCCATTAAAAGTATCGGCTAAAAAATACACAAAGCTATGTTTATTCAGATTTCCTATTATTCGGAGGTGTGCCTAAAATCTCTTTCAACCGAATTTCAAACCAAAGCATTTTTACGGTATGACAGATATCTTTCTATAGCGAATTTGAATCAAAAAAGAAATCACCATAGTGGCCGAACTAACTTTGAGAGCATAGGAAACCCAATAAGTAAGCAATAAAAAGTATCGAAAAGTATCGACTCCATGAGTTACGGAGTATTGTTAATTTCAACTATGCATAAGCTTCTAAAGTTATGCATAAAACCAAAGAGATCATTGTTACTATTTAGTGTTGTAAATCCAGACCATACCATCGGTGTTTACCATCGAAGAGTCGACCGGAAATGGACATCGATATAGGTCGATGCATCCAACTGAAAAGATGAATCATTGGATCTATGTGACGATGTGACGTCACCATCAAAATGTTAATAAAAACAAAGATCATGCATTAAATTTTAAATTTGTATTTTCAAAATATCCCCTTTTCGCTTTTATAACAGCAGCGTGTACTCTCAGCATCCTATCTGAAATGATTCAGTTAATATTCTGTTTCAACCCAAAGCCTTTTGATTTTTTTGGTTGCACGATTTGTGATGTGACGTTAAGGGGGGTTCGTTAAATCGTGACTTTTTGTGACAAGGGGGGTCACTTTTTGGTGACGTCATTTATGAACAGCCCCTAACAGACCTTTTCCTTCCAAAATGTAGCCGCTTAGCGTATGCTGAAACATCCGAAAGTGAGACACAGGGAAAAAAGTTCGATACTGCAACAGTATTATCGATAGTTTTGCAGCTCTAGCATAAAATGTCCCATATTTATTGCAGATCAAACCGAAACACCATTAGGCACGTATTTGCAAAAAAGGAATATAGTGTTTGCATATAATTAATTATAGAAATGGTTCCATGAAAGTGAAGTGAAATACCAAATATCTCTTGGGAGATGCAATCTGCGGGTCTCCAAATTATGGATTGCAACGAGCTCAAGTCTCAAGTCAATGAAGAAAAATGTATTACAAATGTTGTATTAGTTTTATTAAATTATAAATTAAGACTCAATCAGTTGCTGTCACGAAAATCAGTTATTACGCTTGGTTGATTTTACGCTCAGACGGTGTGACGCATGGTTTCAGATGAACAATAGATGGCGTTGGCACAATGGTGTATGTTATGCCAGCAGTTTCTTCAAGAAAGCGAGAAAGTTGCCCGTCTGTGCTTATATAATGGTTTAGCAGGGAGTGCGAAAAGAAGAGCAGGCATACTTTTTGTAGGTTGTTGTTGTTGATTTCACGTATACGCTAGAAGGCGCCAAATAGTGCACGTCACAATTATTACATCTGCCCGGCGTTCAGTGACGGCTCAAGTTTGCAGCCGAAAAGGTTTGAATTCCGAAAGCATTCTCTGGTGCCTAACACTATAACCTCGTAAATGGCTATTAAAGCAGCCTTTTGTCTTACACGAACTCAAAACTATACAAATTTCGTATACACATTCTTAAAAATTCCAACATGGTTAAGCTTTATTAAGTAGATACCAGAACTAGAGTTAGTTTACATAATTTCAACAACATGGCTTTCAAGATAGTAACTTGCGTGTAGTAAGCTCTGTTGCAAGTCACTTCCAAGATAAATTTCAAAATTCTATTGCCTATTTATCAGCGCCTTTTACAAAAGCTTCCCTCGTGAGCGTGGACAAGCATCTCGATGTAACAACCTCTGCCCCTCACCATCTCTCCCTCTCGCCCAGATTCACGCTGTACTGCAACTGCCAGAGCCAGTTGCAAACATGCAGCTAAAGCAAGTTGCAATTGCTTCGCTTTTATAGCAGCAAACATTATAGCCATGATTAATGGCAGATAATAATTTCGAGTGCGAGCACTTGACAGCATACGAAAAGTCAGAAACTATGGCCAATGACGCCCATTAGCCGCAACAACATTGCAGGCGTCGGCAGAGAGCGGGTGTAAGGAAGCGGCAGCGGAAGGGCAAACGCCACAGAGTGAGTTGCAGGAAGGCAGCAACTGCAAATGACTGCTGCAAAATGCACAACAAAAGCTACAACCAAAAAAAAGCGTCCGAAAAAAAAATAACAACAAAAACTATTGCCATATTCTGTTAGCGGCATTAAACGATTTTTACTGTACAAATGCATATATGCTAGTATATATATGTGTGTGTGTGTGTGCCTGTGCGACTGACTGTGCGTGTGATTTACTTCATTTTGCGCATAAATTATGATGAGCTGCTAGAAAAACGCGAGCATTGATCAAAAAATTATGCTCTGCGCAAATTAAAAAACAGCTACGGAGAGCGGCAGACAGCAGGCAACCATCAAGCAAATGCAACGGAAACGGAAATAACAGACGGCTTCCTGGGTCACATGCCATGTGCGACAGGCGACAGCCAAAAGAGCATCGAGCGTCAAGCGACAGCGAGAGAGAGCGGCAACGACCACATGTTGGCTTTTTCATGCAGCTCTCAGCGCCCGGCATTTTGGCCAAATTGATTTAAGCGCAATGTTGCAACGCCAAATCCAAAAACCCCAGCAATAGCCCTAAAGCTAACCCCAAAAGCTCGGAACCCAAACCCTAGACCCCGAGCGCCCGAACCCCAACCAATAGCTAACTTGCCTGCTGCTTAGTTTTTGTTGCTGTCAGTTTTTGTGGCTGTTGTGTTTTGTGTAACAGCTGCAGCAAATGACATTAAAATCCAGTAAGACCCCTCCACACACTCCCAATAGCCTGCCATTACACTGCGCGAAATGGGCTGGCAGTTGTTTGTACAGAGAAATGAAAACAAAGGTAAGTATAAGAGAGAGGGAGCGCGACCTTAATGCAGCAGTAAAATAAATTATAGCAACGGAAAAAACAAATAATGAATCTTTTTAGAGAAGCGAAATTTTCTTCAAAAATTTTGTATACCCCTTAAAAAAATTATAGCAGAGCAAAAATAATGTTTAACCACAAATTTTTACAAATTAATTTTGAATAAATCATAGCAGAGAAAAAATATGTAGAAGAACGAAAATTTCTTTAGTTTTATGGAAAATAAATAATAGCAGAGGAAATAATGTGCTCTCATCGAATAATACAAAATAAATTATAGCAAAAAAAACTCTTTTTATTTTTAACACTTTGTTAAAGTATGTTTATAAAGCTGAGGAAAAACGTTTTTTTATACCCAAAATTGTTGCATTTAAATATATAGAATAAATATTGCAGATTCAAAAGAAATAAGCTACATCACAGAAAACACCTTGCGAAATCCATTCAAATAAAAAAATTGTAAATAGCTGAAAAAAACCTTTTTATAATGTCCCTCAAAGAGATTATAGAAGAGGAAAGAACATTTGTTCTTGAAGTCGTTAAACAAATTATAGCAGAGGAAGACCACGAAAATTTCTTTAGTTTTATGACAAATAAAAAACATGTTATTATCGAGAACTAAACAACAAATTGTAGCAATTGTATTATTTAACAATGTGTTTATAGCAGAGGAAACACCATTTTAATTGAAAATTTTCTGTTATTTTATAGTAAACTATAGCAGCGGAAGTACAAATTTTGTATGAAAATATCTGCAGTTTTGAAAAATCTTGAAAAATGTATTTCATTATATTTTAAACCAGCGTTTTTTTCCAGAAATTTGTAATGCAAATTTATAAAAACTGATTTGAGCGGCAAAACTTTAATTTTTATTTCTTGTGTTCTATAAATCAAAAAATTACTTTAAAAAAAATGCGAATTTCCGGTTAACAAATAATTCCTTTAAACGTGTTCCTAAATGTCTCGCCATTGCTCATAAATTTCTTTCAGTGTAGTCGCTTTTGTTTAGATTTTTTGGTTGTTTTCAATTTATTGAACTTGTCTTTAAGCTGGCCGTTTCGAGTTACACACACAAATACAAACATACACACACACACACACACATGCACAGCAGAAGTGCTGAAGTGCGCTTTTAAAAGCTTTTTTTATGCGTTTTAGTCATTACAAAAGAAGATGGCTGACAGGCGGTACGGCTGGCAGGATGTGAGTTTGTAGTGTGTTTGTGTGTATAACAAAGACAATGACTGTCGAACCAATAAGTGCAGCCAGCAAGCCGTCTTGCCACTCAATGTCCTGGTACTTGTACTTGGCACGGCCTTTGTTCTGAGTGCGTCATAAAATTACTTTTTATCATTGCAACATGGCAAACGCGCATTGCTTCATGTTGTCCCAGTCCCAGTCCCAGTTTTCCAGTTTCTTGGTTTCAGTCATTCAACTGTTTGTGGTCGTGGTTTTTATGATGGCACAGCCAAGTCATCCATCCGTAGCCAGCCGTAGCTGTTTCTTTATGCTTGCATTTAGTGCGCCAAACTAAAAGGATGCTGCAACATGGCAAAGGCAACAAACAAATGGCCAACATGCACGCCATCAATGCCGCCACCCGTAATACCCAACCCGCCAATAAAGCCACCAATGCCAGCTCCTAATAAGCATAAACGCAAGTCTGTTAAACGTATTTAGCCATTCGACTGACTTGACTCAACTGGCCAGAACCTGCCACTTGCCACTCTTCCTGTGCGTTTGCGTGTGGCATGCTCTTGACTTCATTGTCTGCGCTTTATTAATGTTATTAAAAATCTAACAAATGGCACATAATGCTCACAGCTCGTACTGGACACGCGTTGTACTTGTTTCTTATATGTTGCAAATTAATGGACCGCAACATTGTTCTTCCTAACACACATGTCTATATACATATATAACTAAGTAGCAGCGCGTACATAGGAAATTCTCATACAGCCCAAAAGTATGCAACACAAATTTGCAAAGTTATTTCGAAACGAAAAACAAATCAAAGCAAGCGCAACAAATGAATATAACTTCAAAACTACATTTGCAGCCAACTAATGGCGACATTTCAAGTTCTGAGCCAATCTACAAGTTAACCCCAAAAAATATAGCAAAACACTAAAAGAAAGAGCTATGTTTAGTGAGGCAAAGTTGGAATACGCTAACCGCGGAAACGTCAAGAATTTTGAAGACTTAATTATTTTGAAAAATGACAAAAATTAAGACTGGAATAAAATCCCAGCGTGGCCAATCCACTCTACCCTACTATACGTAAAAATACTGAAAGTACATAAAACAGCTGCACAACATTTTCGTTGTAAATAGTTCCACAGTGTGAAATCTCTTTCTTTACTGTGAAACTGTTTAGAGATTTCGAACCAAAAAACAAAATTGTAACATAAGTTATAGGCCGACGAATTGTCCAGAACATTCGTAATGAAACTTAAGCTAAAACCGTTTGTGTTTCACTGTCGACAGCTCAAACCCATAGTACTATCGATAGTATCGAATCTTTTTCGTGAAACTATCAGAGTGATTGGAAAATAAGCACTGAAAATAACAAAATACCTTTCATTTGGTTACTTTTCAAGCTCTAAAGTTCGAGCTGCTATGCGTTGCATAACTAATGAAACTTGGCATATGAACTCTTGGTAAGAGCAGAAGAATTGGCAATTTGGTTTAAACGTTCCTTGTTCGCAATAGTGCAACTTTTGTCCACTTCCGTTGTTGCGGTTTAGCATTTTGGCGTTGGCATTGCTTTTGTCACTTTCGTGTTGCTATTCTCTCTCGACCTCTGACTCATGCTACAACTGCAACTCCAACAGTTAATATCTCAAGGAATTTTCAATAGCAATATAGCAACTTTGTCGTTGACAGGATGTTGTCATTGTGTGTGCATTTACATATATATATATATACAAACATATACAAAATGAGTACAAAATGCTAAAAACAACTTCCGCTTTCCAATTTGCATGCTGTGCACTGAACGGAAATGGAAAAACACTTGCTACAACTCTCTCTCGCTGCGTGTTGTGCGTTTTATTTGTTTGTACAGTCTCGTCTGTGTGTGTGTGTGTGTGTGTGTGTGTGTGTTGGCCTTCTGCGCTTGCAATTAAGCGGTATACATGCAGTTAAGCCAAAGCAGGTCAACACCAGTCAATGCGAATTTACTTATTTCTATATGTTTATGTATGCCATATACACCCTGCGGACCAAACGCTCGTTTATGATATCGCATACGAATGAAATGCGAGATTCAACCCGACAAAACGCTCGTTTTTAGATGCGAAAAAGATACGAATAAGATTCTAAGTGTGTTGCAAGAAATATTGTTAACTTGCATTTGGCGATATCTCTTTTGACTCGTTAGAAATATCAGAAACGTATCGAAAAGATATCCGAAAAGGTTAGCTAACATTTTGTGTGGCTGGTCGAATTTTTATCGCAAAACACTCGTTTCAAAGCACGTTTGCGAAAGTTTCGCGAGGAAACACCGTGACACTCGTTTCTCAGCATTTTGCGAGATCTTCGCTAAAGGCGCGCATTTTGGTCTGCTGGGCATGCTTATATATATATGTATAGTATATTGGCGCGTGGGATATATATGTATGTATGTTTCATATAGAGTATATTTTATGCGTTGCCTTTGGCGCTGTCTAGAATCCCCCAAGGCAATGACGTGTACCAACTGCTGTGTGTGTTTGTGTTAAGATACAACTAACACCAACACACTTTCACACACGCAGCGTAGTGCCTTAATTTAGTCGTAATGTTTGCTTGCTCTCGCACTCACTCACTCACTCACGCTATCTCACTCTGCAAGTTGTCAATGTCTCCGTCTGCATCTTGCCACGCCCTCCGGCCCTGGCTCTTACTGTAGCCCTCGCTTAATGGGCAATTAAGGGTAGACGACACAAAAAATAATTAAATCGCTACATGCCGCTGCTGCATGTGGCTTTTATTGTGTTTATTGCTTAGGTTAAAGGCGTTACGGTTCAAAGCCACTGCGTCGTATGCGTAATGCAGCATTGAATTTTAGCTGCGCCCCAAAAGTATGCAACAAAAAATGCTGCACTATCTTAGCTGCTGCTGCTGCTGCTTCTGCTGCTGTGCTATGCAAATTTAATTGCATTGAGCTTGCAAATTTTATAATGAGCTACTGCTAATGTTGCAAGTATAGTGGAGCTGCTACTGGTTCTCATATTTCAAGCGCAATTATGCAGCTGAGCATTAAAAATCAAATACAACAACACCAAAAAATGACAGCTGCAATCAAGTCCAAGCTGCTCCAAAGAAGTTCGTTCGTTTCGGGTCATCATAAAATTCAATTTGGCGCAAAGTGTTTAATGAAAGCGTCAACTTGGGGCAACATTGGTCTGTACTGCTTGGCGCCAGTCGCTCAGCAGGACACTTGGCCATTAACAATTCAGTGAAAATGTTGCATGGATATTGCTGGCTGGCTGTGTGCGTGTGTGTGTGCCCAGCAAAAGCGCAACAACAACAAAAAGTATACTTGTTTTACATAAAAACACACTTTAGACATCAAATTATGCAACAGCGCCTGGAGCGTAGCACGCAGCTTGCAAGACTCTCCGACTTTTTCTATACCCTTAACAGCACTAGCTTCTAGCCTTATCACTCACTCCACCCTTTGGTTCCATCTCTGTCACTGACAAAATGCAATGACTGTAATAAAAATTAACAAGCTACGCTACGTTTGAGTTTTGAATTAATTGAAAGCGCGTATGCACAGGACATGAATTGGTTTGGGTGCAGCAATCCCTTCCTGCTCTCCATTTTCAGAGCCACTGGGCACTGCTCACTGGCTTTGCTTATGAAATTATAAATTCGCGTCTAAATGAGCGTTGCAAAATTAATGAACTGCATGCAGTTTAATTGAAATGCGCAGCTGTATGCGGCCAACAAAGTTCAGCGCAGAACTTGGCCAAAAAGAATATAGGTAAGGGAAACTGTTGGTGGAAAAGCGCAGCAAGAAAATCAAAGTTGAGCCAAGCGCATTTCTTGTATCTGCCAGCGTGGGTAACTTTTTGCGCATTTTTCAAGCGAAAAAGCAATATTTAGAAGAAAAAAATTAACTATGAAAAGATATAGGAGAACTTTAAAGTGAACCCACTTGCTACTGCCCTTTTTTCGCTACCATACTACAGTTTTTGCAGTTAGATATAAAGATACCTTTCTTTAAAATACAACCAAATTCTTACTTATACAGTAGATAGCGCTTATATGCAATAGCGAAAATGAAGGGCAGTGGTTGCATATAAGCGATTATTTCATAAACGCGTTAATCGGTTACTGTAGATATCGCTTCTATGCAATAGCGGAAATGCAGCGCAGTTTTTGCATGTAAACATGTTATTTCATATAAGTGATAATCGGATATATGCAAAATAAATTATATTACAGTAGACACCGCTTTTATACAAAAGCGTAAATGAAAAGCAGTGAAAAGCATATAAGCGGTTATTTCATAAACGCGTGTTTCAAATGAGCACTAATCGGTTACTGTAGATATCGCTTATATGCAGTAGTAAAAATGCAGCGCAGTTTTTGCAATTTCAATAAAGTGATTATCGGAAATATGCAAAATATTTCATATAAGTATTTGTATTGGCGCAAAGCTAAGTTCGCATATAACCGCTTACATCTGTATCAAAAGCTCATCAATGCCTGATCGATTTGCATACATGCAATAATTGAATTTAAGCGATTTTCATATAAACGACTATTTTAGTATGAACAATGCAAACCAAGGACGCAAAAACTAATTATTTTTTACCACATAAGCAATAATACGATATAAACGATTCGTCCTATAAGATTACTGTATTCCTAGCTTGTATTTGAGCGCCCCCTATAGGAGTTTCCTAGCTAATGCATTCAATTTTCCGTTGCTTGTCTTTTAAAATTTTCTTCGTCATAAAGCAAAGCGAGGATCCTGGGAAGTAACTTACTTTACTAAAACTTAAAACTGCTTTATGAAAACTTCGCAAATATTAATAATCCAGAAAATCTGGCTATACCGCGGTTATACAATCAAAAATTAACCCAATAGCCCATATATAAAGCTCAAATTGATTACGTTTTTGACATTCAGCTACATATAGAACAGGCATGATGCTGCCGTGCCCCATGATGTATTATATTAGACTTAGATTTGGCTGCACTTACCTCCATGTTAGATCCGTTTTATCCCATTTGGGTCCTTGCAGCACATAGCGACGCACACGTAAACTATAACTATTGCCATGATCCAGATTATCCGGTGAGAAATTATAAGCGTGTTTATTGTCGCCCACGCCGCATCGTGGCTTTTGTATTAGCTTGACGGTCTCCTGGTCGATTTCGCCTGTAACTGGAATGTTGCCAAAAGACTGCCAGTGACAGCAACAATAGCAACAACAACAAAAAGAGGAGACAACAAATGTTAGTTGCAAATATTGTGCATAATACATGCAGCTAGCTAGCTCGATACACTTAGAAAAAAGTAGGTCAAGTAATGGGTGTGGGTGTGATTAGGCAGGAAATCTCTTGATTAGAATAGCAGCTCAAATCTGAAATCGTGGCGTAAATTGATTAAAAAATTGGAAATATCTGTTATTAAAGCTTATTTTGTATTTCACGTAACATTCTCATGTATGCTGTTAATGCACTAAAATCGAGTCCTTAGTTCTTCAAAAATAATCTATTACTTAAATGGCCATAACAACCCGTTACCGGGTTACGGCCTGATGTAAAGCTCTCCTCCAGGCGTCTCTGCTTTGCGCGAGCCTTTTCCAATTGGTAATACCAAAGGTAGCTAGCGTACTCTGTACCTGGTCCTTCCAACGGAGGCATGGTCTGCCCTTTCGTCGCTTCCCTTCGACAACTGTATTGAAGACTCTTCTTACAGGAGCTTCTTCATGCATACGCTCAACATGACCTAGCTAGCGGAGCCGTTGGATCTTAATTTGCTTGACTATGTCAATGTCGTGGTAGAGCTCATAGAGTTCGTCATTCTATCGTATGCGGTAGTCGTTGCCAACGCGTAGAGGGCCAAAGATCTTACGGAGTACTTTCCGCTCAAACACTCCTAGGGCATTTTCATCAGACTGCGACATCACCCATGCTTCAGAGCCATAAAGCAAAACGGAAAGGATGAGCGACTTATAGAGTGTCAGTTTCGTCTGGCGGGAACTTTAGTATCTAAATTATGCTCCAAAAATCTTCAACTATCTTCAACGCAGCCTTTGACAAAGTCCTAAAAGCGCTTAAAAATGTTTATATGTCTTCTTTAAACAAAATGTTTTTTTCATTTCCTTCTCTTCCCTTCTTCTTCTCTCCTTCTAATCTTTTCTTTTTCTGTTTACCTTCTCTTTTTCTGTTTTTCTGTTCTTCTCTATTTCATCACATTTTTATACAAACTTTACTTCGTACCAATCGAATACTTATGACAACTGATATCGTTCACTCCGCGCTTTTTCAGATTGCTATTAATTTTCTCCTTCATAACTTTATCCCAGCTGCTCTGTCTTCTTCATCACCAGCTTTTCCTACTAAATTTTTCTCAGTGTAGCTATTTGGCTGCTTGTATGCTTGGCTGGCATAGAACATGCTACTACTATACATACCTGCAGATTACGTACTGCATCTTTTAGTTGCGTCTCGGTGCGCAGAGCGCCAGTTTCCAAGTCTGACTGGGGTAGATAATCAAACTGCATGAGGTAATTGTACTGCAAGGAAATGTAGCAAGAAGAAGAAATAAGTAAACGAGGAAAAAAAAATAAGAAGAAACATGGATTGTAAATACACAGATACAAAAATGCATATAGATATGCCATAGATGGCAACATTAGTTGCTGCTGTTAGGGAAATATGCCAAATGTACAGGCAACATACAACAACAGCAACAACAACTGTTGCAACAACTACAACAAACACTGTTGCAACAATGCCAACAACAATGACAACATATGCCTTGCTTGGCTCTGTGTCTCTCCCATTTGGCTGCCATATTTGAGCCAAAACTATTTGTCGTTTTGTTGTTGCTTTTGTTTGTTGTAGGCACAGCATAAAAACTTTTTGCATAAAGTTAATGATAAAAGCGTCACAACAAAGTTTAACGCTGCATTAATAACCCGAAAAGTATGCCACAAAAAAAAAAGTCTGGCAAGAGGCAAAAACAAAAAGCGGTTAAAAAGAAATCTGGGCCAGTCGACAGACGACCGACCACATCAACGTCAACATCAAAATCGATAGGCAGTTCACAGTGACACAAGCTAACACTCACACACACACACACACACTCACACACACACTCACACACACACACACACACACACACACACACACACACACACAGACTGAGACAGACAGATAGACAGACACTGATAGGCATGACCAAATGAAATACAAATGCAAAAAGCTCTGGCTCATAACTGTAAACTGAGCTGGAGCCAGGCAGCGGCAGACAGTGCCAGATACTGATACTGGCAACCAAAAATAAGTGCCATTGGTAGGCTTAGTTTGGGTTTCCGAAGTCTTGATACGCTTTAAGATAGCTTGTATAACAAATCGGTCTTATGGTTACAAGAAATAAAGAAAATCGCTGGCGCAAGTTCTTCAAATAGATAACGAAATTGTTTCGATTAGGAAAAGAAACATTTCCGATTTAAGCACAAGTCAACTTACGTTTTCAAGAAGTTAGTCGAGACTGAGAATTCCAATCATATAACGCATTTCAGATGAGTACTTTCAAATAATGCATTGTAGCTCATTGCCTTTGAAATCAATGAAAAGTCAGTAAATATCACGAGAGTATGATGCAAACGACTTGCTGCCATTGACGATAGCTAACCTTGGCACACGGTTCAAAAGCTAAATACTAAATGCTATACCCAACAAATATTAAACCAAACTCTATATACCCTATGCTAGTGTATTCAAACCGAGTTCTACCCATATGTACAGCTAGATTTACATATTTTTACATGCGTGCACACACACAAAGATACACTCTCAAATAGCAGCTACTCAGATACCCACAAACACTCACTCACACTCACACACATGGTGCCCATATGAATGCAGAGGCAAACCGTCGCGGCACTCATATACACTGTCGAATTACGTGACCTGCAAATTAAATGTTCTCATTCATTTTGGTCATATGAGAAAATTGTCACACTCTCCTGCAACTGTTTCGCCTCTCATACGCAATTTGTTGAAAACTCCAAAAAGAAGAAGAAGAGCAAAAAAAGAAAACAATTTCGATTTAGAAAAGTTAAAGAACATCGATAGAACATGTATGAATGTCTGTGTGTATCTATGTTGGCAGCACACACTTAAGCATATTGAGTTGAAGCTGAAGATTCAAAAAGTTTCATTGAAGCCAAGTTAACAAGTCGAGTTGAGCATGGCTAAGCGATGTGTCGGCGATTAGTTAGATTTATAGAGACATTCATTGATGGCAGATACTTGATGTGCTGCATAGAAATCAACAAGGAGGTCTGAGCAAGCAGCAGAAATTGATTAACAAATTTCGAGCTGTTGAGTTGCTAAATATATAGGTACTATGCAAGCATAAGATATCTCTAATATCTTCATGTAAACATCTCAGAATTGGATTGAATTTCATAGACATTCCCAACGAACAGTTAATGGCAGAGAAACACTCCTTCAAATGGTCTTTTATATCACATAGTGCCAACAAGCGTGGGTATAATACCTGGTGTCAGAAACATTTTGACCATTTCATGGGTCCTCAAGGGTCAACTTTGTGGCATTTGGTGACCGATACGCAGCTAAGCAAAGACGCCGTACTAGGCGGTCATTTCCATCCGAGAGTAACAATTTAGTTGGATTTTTTTTCAGACAGAACTCGTACAACGTCGAGCGTAGTGCGCCTCCAACTTAGCATTAGGTTAGATTTGCGGTGTGGGACAATGCTCGTCGAAGAAAGCTGATCCAGGAGTCAGGCAGCCATGCCCTTTTGTTACATACATCATAAAGGAAGTTAGGAGAGTGAGATGTTAGTTGGAAGCAATTAAAGAAGCAAGAAAGTAGAGACTCCGATTTAACAGCTTAACGTAAATTGAAATGGACAAAATAGCTCCAACTAACAATGCATCTAAATTTGTTACTTTTTAATGCAATATGACAAATCTACTATCATGGTATATTAGAATCAGATCATGGGTACTGAAATTTTAGGCAAGACGTTTGTTTCATTGTCAGACTACACTTCTACATCGAAACATGTTACTCTAAAGCCTAACCACCTAGAAATTGGCCAAAAGTCAAGTTTGCAACAATCTATCTCAAACTACATCATGTTTTAGAGCCTATTTGAGATGTTATTTGATAATTTGACGAGCTTAAACACATCTTAAGCGTTGCAATAGCAATTAATGTATCTCGTAGCAGAAACCCTTTGTGCTCTGAACAGTTGGGTACAAGTTCCAAAAGTGCAACTCCTGCAAGTTCGCTGCATCGTTGAATAACCAAGTTCTCCACCCAACTATGCATTAAACAGAGCCCAATTGTGCAGAGTCACCAAGTTGTTGCGTAAGTTTTGCCGGACTTTTGATTACTTTTTTTTATGTAATGCGTGTAAGTTAGTATTTGCTTTTAACCATTGTCTTGGTCCAGGTTTCGAGCTACCTTTTACCTTTACATACGTTTAGTTTTAACCCCTGCAACGAAGAGTTTTATTCGATATTTATTTCTTTGTTTGTGCTGCTCCCAAGTTCTAAAGCATTTTTATATAACCCTTTTGGCGTGAAGGGTTGCGTCCATCCGGCACTGCAAGTGCTTTGCATTACTCAAGCAATGGTTGAGTAACAATAAAAAGTTGACGCTGTCTTTCCCTTGCCCCAGTCCCTGCCCCACACACGTTGTACCGCTAAAACATGCCACACCAACTGACAGCATCAATATCAATGCAGCAAACAAAACTACAAAAACAACAACAGAAAAATGAACAGATTGCCACAATGCGGCTCATAAAACTTGGTCTTGGTTGGTTTGTCACGTTGCAGGAGCTGCCAGCAGGAAGAGATACGGCGACCGATACGGAGGCGAGCGCCTGGCTGCAACGTGTCATACTTACGTAGCATTTTGTTGACCCAAGAAATCTTACACACACATGCAGACATTTATACGCAGCACACACACACTCACACACACTCACACACACACTTACACTCAAGTATGCAAAGCATTACTTTGCTTTGAATGTGCCAAATTGAAATTCATAAAACGTGCAAATCGTCTAGTAGGGCCAACACACGAAAGCAATAAAACAATATCAATTAAAATATGTATGTTGAAATGCAAAACACCAGCAGAAATTAAAAGCGAAACACGCAATTTGGTTAAACGGAGTCTAGATGCTCTTAGAAATTAGAAATTCATACATTTGAGTGAATTTCACTTTTTGTAAGGACTTTCGGTGTTGAAATCTGAGAAATGGCTGTTTGAAAAGATCATATAAAACATATTTATCCAATTTTCTCAAAGCTACTTGAGTTGCAATGCAATGAAAAAATTATTGGAAATCACTTGCTTTTCGACTTCATGTCGACATACATATGTACCTAGGAAGCTAGTTCAAATACAGCGAAAATGAATCTAGTTTTGAATGACTATCTTTGAATAACCCATTGACAATTTATTTTGTTTAAATTTCAAGCTGCTTCACAGAGATATAATAACCTGTAAGTTCTGCGAATTTTAGAAGGAATCCTCGCTTCACATACTAGCTGAGTGTGATGCCCTGCCGAGAGTAAGAATGGGCACAGGGTCATTTAAGTTTATAAGGTTTGTCTTAGAACTATGACTAGGGAGGAGTTATAAGCTCAGTAGGGGCTACAATAGATCTTGAAAATCGTTGTGAAACACTCCCTAATAACATTATTTTTATAATCACAACGAAAAAAAGCTTAAATTGCAATTCAATTTTAAAGCTTATAAATTTAGAGGTTTCTACTTCGAAAAGAAACTTGTTTTTTGATTAGCTCACGATATAAGGAAGTTTATCTTATTTTTTGTGCGAAAACGATATTCTAATAGTGATCGTGCATTTTCGCTCTTACAAAACAGAAAGCTGGGCATTATTTCAAACACAAAGACACTAACCCGAATAATAAATAAAGAAATAATAAAAACAAAGGCTAAGGAAATCTAACGTTTGTGTGAAGATGATGATGAGGAGTGGGAAGAGGAAGGAGGACTGGAGGAAAATACTCTACTTCGAGAAGGGCACCGGCGTTGGGCGGAGCAAAACGACGTATCTGAGGTTAGCTAGTAATATTATAAAATTCCAAAAATATCGAGTAACTTAAGGGGGTTTATTTCAAGTCACATGCTTAGCATGGTTTCCAAGACGCACGAACACTTTAGTGACCAATAAACAAATTGACCATCTAAAGGGTATTAAACTATAAAATAAAATATGTACCTACAAGAAAACAAATGAAATGATACATGGCGGAAATTGGACGTCAGCAGTGGGACTGTCGAAGACGATGACAACGACGGTTGATTAAGTTTATTAATGACTGTCACAGAGCCAAGCCAGCAAGAGGGTAAGTGTATAGCAAGCAGAGATAGTGATAGGAAGGGAGCGGGGAAAGCAAGAGGTGTGAGTGTCTTACACATTGCTAAAAGCATTTCCACAGAAACGCAGCCAATTTTGCTAATCGAATACGCATGGTCAAGAGCATAAACATAAACATAAATATTACTCAAAATGAGCAAAAAAGCGAATAAGAGATAAACGAGCTGTATAAAGTGAGTGTGAGTGAAGCAAGTGTGAGTTAGTCAGTGCGTGAATGTGTGTGAGTGTGAGTGAGTGTGAGTTAGTTAGTGCGTGTGTGTGTGTGTGTGAGGTGTGTCATGAGCACATTTTATGACCACATGCTGTGAAAACCGACGCCGATAATAAACTACTACAATAGCTTTTGATAGTGAATGCATGAATGAACAAATGAACGCGTGAATGAATGAGTATGCGTGTGACTGTGTGAGTGAGTGAGTGCATGTTAGTGTGCGTGCATGCGATTGCAAGCCTACGGAAGTGAGTTACACTTACACGCCTTGGCTCAATGCTGATCAATCATTTATGGTCTTGCCCTTTGGCGTTTACTTTATTTTTTTTAATAGGAAATTTTGTAAGCTACGTGTTAAAAAATCAAATAGGTTTGGGGGATTTGGGGCATGAAACAGGCCACACATGTGCCGTTAACGTACGTGGCCCAGCGCCATGTCACAGCTAATAGAAAAAAATGAAACTAAAAAAAAAGAAAAAGGAAAATAGCACAACGTCATGAAAAATTAGAAAAACAAATAATCGCATAATAATAAAAAACAAAAGTGAGTAAAGTAAAAAGTGCAAAGCTACGTGCGCTTTTCATTGTGTAAACAAAATCATGAAATAATAACAATAATAAAAAAAGGAAAATGCAGGGAAAACAAAAACCAATTGAGAGTAATGTTTATTTGTGAGTGTGTGTCCATAATTGTTTAGCTTAATTTACTTAAGTTAGCGTGACAAACAGAAAATGGCCACTTCTACAGTTATACGCAATGCAAGTTTATGCGAGAAAGTGTGAAAACAAATTAAACTAAACACACAGATACACACACACACACACACCCACATACATACTATAAGATACACATTTTATGTGCCATACTACGATATTATACAAGGAATATTTATTATTTTATTAGATTATAATTATGGGCAACAAAGGCAAAGCCAAAGACAGTAGCTATAAAACTTTGCCTTATTGACAGCACTTAAGTCAATTGAGTGAGTGAAGGAGAGCGCTGTGTATACACCGAAAGAAAAATAACGATCTAATGAAGCGATTTTCTAAACTTTTTGCTCAGAATTGCACCACAAAGCATCACCAAATTAAAATCGGTAAGATCTTCAGAGTTTGATTTCTATGCCTGTGGAAAAAATAATCTTTCGTACAGACAAACGCCCATCTTAAGTCAGAACCAAAGCAAATCTAAAGCCAGCGTAAACTGAAGTCATCCAGATAAGTTTACAGTAGTTCAATAAGATCTAAACCAAAATCGCTAAGATATTCATATTTTAAACCAGAGATTCAATTTCTCTACTCAGACTCAATGATAATCTAAAGCCAGAGGAACCCTAAGTTCTGAAAATCACATATACCGCACCGGCTAGCAAACATCTTAAGTGAAAGCAACTAAACGTCTAGTTCAAAAGAAACCCGAAGACAATCTAAGCTAATTTCGTGGTTCCTGAAAACCAAGCTTAAAACCAAGTTGAGACAACTGAGAGTTTTACTTGCCGAAGTTGAACGTAAAACAAGTTAAAGTTAGTATGTTGCATTCTATAGCTCTGAGAAAACAAAATATCGTCAGCGCGAGGCAGAGTTTAGAGACCTGAAGATGAATCTGTTGTTCCTGAAAAGGAAAAAAAACATGCATACTGCTTGTAAAATGAAGAGTGCGATGGAAGAGTTTCTCGACGGTGGCCAACGCAAGTTAAACTAACAACTGAAAACCAGAAGGAGAGTTCTGCAGCGCTCAAAATCAAAGATATTATATAGGTGAAGTTATGCTTGAAACCATAGGGTAAGTGCTTTGCTACAGATCAGCTGAACGTCTAGGTCAATGACAAAACTAGATGACAATTTGGGTTCAGAGGAACGACGCTACAGTCTCGAAAAATCAAAATATTGCCAGGTGAACGACCGTCTAGCATGGGTTATGACGCAGTCTGATGAAAACACCCTTTTTGAGCGTTTGAGCGGAAAGTACTCCGTAGGATTTTTGATTCTTTACCCGTTGGCAACAAGTACCGCATCCGATGGAACGACGAACTCTATTGACATAGTCAAGAGAATTAAGATCAAAATCAACAAGATTAAGAGGCGATGAAAGGGCAGACCATGCCCCCGCTGGAAGGACCGGGTATTGAGCGCACCAGCTACCTTTCGTATTAACGATTGTTTCTTATGGCCAGCTAAGAAGAAGAAGATGACCATCTAAAGTCAAGGCGGAGGCCGCTCTTCACCAAATAGAAGCAGAAGTTTACCTTACAAGTCGTTGAGAGCGATTAGTCTCTATATTATAGATTTTAATAGATCTAAGTTATTATTATCTTGGAAGGAACTAGAAATCTTGAAGTTTTGAAAATAAATAATTTGATCACTTTGTATTCAGTTCAAAGGGAGTTTCAGGCGAACTCAATAAACTGCACAATTAACGCTGTTTCATAATTTTGGGCAGTTTTTCTTTAACATTTGGAATGCTTTTATTTCTCTAAATGTAGTGCATGTATATAGTATAGACGCCCGAGGCGCCGCATCAATACTTGACATATCTTTTAATCAACCCAGTTGGAGCTGAAATGCTGTAGAGCTCGCATTCTGAGCCATGTGTTGTTGCCACATCATGCCCCATACCCAGTGACTGTCGCCTTGACACACACAAACAAATCAAATTGGTTTATCTACATCAGGAGGAGCGTGTGGCAAGGGCCGCAACAATATTGCTGGCGCTGTATTGACAGCCATAATTCTTGCAACGACAACATGCAGTAGCTAATAAAATGGCAACCACCTACAAATGGCTTGAAAGAACTTGGCCCACAACATGCAGATGGCTGATGTTACCATTGGCCACACACTGTTGGAGACCCAAGTCTGGCGCATTGGGCCGCAAACAAACCTATAAAAATGACAAGCAACTGCAACATATGAGCGCATCTATCTATATCTATATCTTTGGACACACACACACCCATATATATGATAGTTAAAGCCAATAGCGACACATTGTGTCTGACCAAGAAGAAGCAGATTATTGGCAGCAAGTCAGCAGCAGCAGGAGCAGCATAAGAATCCAACAGGCGCAACAAATTGTGGCAAATGCGCAAAAAATGAAGCTGCAGCAGCCACAAACAACAACAAGGAATATTTTGGTGTGCCAATTCGAAAGGACATGGATATGGATATATTGAAATGCAACAACTTCAGTACTACAACAAAAAACATCAACAGGTTTTCATTTTTCTCTTTTATTCTCCTCGTCTTGCTGCAAATTTATAGATTTTTTTGTGGAATTTACGTGTTAAAAGCAAACATAACTCAATCATATAAAATGCTCACATTGCTTCCTTTGATGATGCATTATGGGGAAAATGTTTTTCCAAATGGGAAGTGCGAAAAGGGTAATGCCGAGCGCAAAATTGCGTCTGTCTGTGCTCGACATTTCTTCTTATATATGCCAAATGAATGAGTGAATGCGAATGATTGGTTTTATTTTTTTCGGTTTTTGGCAGCTCAATGAATATTTCCTGAAGTTATTTGAAAGACTTGTGGAGTTGCTTTTGGGAAAGGAAACAATTTGACAGAGTTAGTGAATAGAATTTCTATGTATTGCTTTAGAAGGAAAATACTACAATCAGGGCTTATTTAGATGTCATTTATAACTTTTACGAGTACGTATTTAAGTATCGTTGTCCTTCTAATTTAAGTATGTATTAGTATATTCAGTTTCTTAGTCCTGTTTTCTTTAGTCATTCATGTTAAAAATACAAAAGGTCTTTTTAAAGTAAAATAATCTTTTCATATATCGATAACTCGCAAGATAATTGGACTATTACAAAAATGAAACAAACACAAAAATCGATTATTGTTGTTTTTGTTATGAAGGCATTCTTGGTTAGCAATTGTCTTGCAACTTCGAGTGGGAGATGGGTTGAAGAATTGCCTTAACAAATAAATTTACCGATTACAGACCAACAGATGTGTGGGAAACATCGCAAGAGTTGCCGTCAGGTCGAGCTTTTGTTTAAGCCACTTTTCCTGTTAAGTCTCGTAGCTATTAAGGACAAAATCCTATTGCAGGAGCTTTGGGTACAGAAGCTAGATTGAAGAGAGTTACCCAATAAACAGAAGTCCTTCTTTTCTGGAGATGCGCACATTGGATGTACGCAAAACACCTGTTGGACTGGCAATTGTGATAGAGAGGTCTGACCATTGAAAGCTATTCGTTGCATGCCAAACTGTTGAGGGTTTTTGCTTACTGAAACAACTTAATAATTTGAAAATTCTGCTATTTAAGCTTGTGGGAAGAGATTATGAGGGAGCGCCTGCCTGGGTGGCAGCTTGCAGTTACTTCATTTATTCAAACAACAACATAATGGATCTTGGTGTACTTTTTCGTTGTTGCGAATAGATGCCGACTTATAAACGATACTACGCTAAGTTTCCTTTGCTACTGACAAATCGCGAACAGCTCGTTCGAAGCTATGTCGGGTAACCATTTTTAGAAAGCAGCTGCAGCTAATCAACGCTAAAGAGGCCTGTCGTCAGACAGTGGGATCCCGTTGCTTTAAATGGAAAACTCGTCTCATGATATGAGAAATTTATGATTCTCAACACTTCTTTGAGAATTTGTGAAATGCGTCAATACAAATCGTAAATCACAGCATTTGTGTTCACAAATACTTTTCTAAAAGCTTTTCGAGGATTCGTTGTTTGCCGAGATGTTGTCCAAGTCGTGCAATTCAACAATGTGACGAACTTTATAGGAGCCAACCGACAGCTGAAGGATCTCCGGAAACAAAATTGCAGAAGAAGATCAGGTTGTCGTCGCCGAGCACTGTCTGCCATCCCAACAGTCACTAATCGGCAGAAAGGTGGCCGCGTCTTTAGAACCGTTAACCCATGGAATATTAATTACAAGGTAAGACTATTCTGCCACTCTCACACTGTTCGCTTGCCAAATTGTCATTCTGCTGCGAATGTCAAAGAGAAAGGTTGTGCCGCTCATGTTATCGCCTTGTCTTATTTGCGTGTGCATGTTTATGTACTGCTTGATTTGTTCCTCTCTCTTTCGCTCTCGAAAATTTTGGCAAGCGCGTCGGCAGCATATGCTATCCTTGATATTATTATGCCATGTGTCAACCTGACGACAGGTGTTTCTTATCGTCGAGCAACTTACAAGCCTCCACCTATACCAATTGTTTGAAGCCTTTCGTACCTTCAACGGTACCGTTAAATTTTTTCGCTTAGTATAAGTTGTCGCCATAATCTTGAAGTCTAGTATAAGAGAATAGGGTGAAAGGACTCAGCTGCCGTTCTTTGCTTAGTAAGATCCGATTTATATAAATAAAAGCAACTTGACTGCATAAGTTATGGAATTTCTATTTTAAACTTCATTGTCGTTATCCTATGAGACCTATTGTCTTTAAACAAAAGTTATACAGATTTTGCTTGCTCTCAACTCTCAGTGCCAGGACTTCTTTAAATTCAAAATTTAACTTCTGCTCATACTAAAATAGAAATCGTTTCCAAGAAATCTAATCCAACAATTCCTCACACTTCCCAGATTGTAATCAAGGGCAAACCCCTTACTTATCTCTACAGTCTCATCACTTGAACGCCAACAAACAAATAAATAAATATATTCAACACGCTTCCGCACACTCCCTTCGCTTCTTAGCCTATTACTGTCAAGCGATTCAGCTTTAGCCATAGAAAACACCTCTTTGTAAATTTATAGACTGCAAATTTTTAATAAAAGACTCGCTTAGACAACTCAAACAACTAGTTAGTTATACGTACAAAGTGGGAGACGATGAGAACGCACCCTGACCACACCCACAAGAGACCCTTTGTGTGTGTGTGTGTGTGTGTGTAGTACGTCCTGGAGTTTTAATAAAAAGGCACGACGTAATAGCCTTAGCAGCCACAATGACTGGCAACTGAAGAGATGGTTAAATTAATTGAAATCAACATTGATTAATGTGGGATAAGAGAAAAATGAACTCGAGGCAAAAGACAAACACAAAGTGCGGGTGAATGCTACGAACGAGTATATTGAAAGCCAGTTGAAAGGAAGCACGACAAGACGACGGAGAGGCCGGCGTACGGACGCACTCTATGGATATGCCCTGCAAATGACCACAAACAGCAGAGGCAATATAGGAACCATGAGACGGGTTCAAGGGTCGGCGGTGGTTCAACATGCAACAACGTTGCTGCCGTACCGCAAGTTTAGTTGTAGTTGCACTTTAATTAGACCACAGAACGTAAATTGCAATATCGCCAGAGCGGCGGCAACTGTTGAGGCACCAAGCTCAATGTTTATGGGAAAGTGATGAGATGCCGTTGCCAAGTTCGAACATTTTACTTTACATTTTGCTATGTATATTCCCAGTGAGTCCAAGAGAACGACCAAGTCCACTGGTGAACAGACCTACTCACAAGCATTGCTTTTAGCATTGGGTTGGCGCGCCTTGCGACAAGCAACAAGTCATTATGGTTTCAAACGGTTTAATACACTGACAAAAATTGAGGACTTCAAATGAAAAGCAGCAGTGAGTTCATCACAACTTGGCTTTTAGAAGTTCAGCGAAATGTGGTCAAAAACGTCAAATTTAAGACAAAATTGTTTATAATATTTCCGATAGCTAAAGATTGGGGAACACAATTATTAAATATTTCGCTTTAATGTCCAAAGAAGTAAAACGGGAAACTTTTTCATTTGAGCTTTCGGATTTGTAGGAATTTTTGAAATTTTATAGTTTCAACTCCTCATCGATTAAACCCGGCAAATTTCATTGTGCCCAAAATAGATTGAAGCATTAACGATTTCACGCAAAATGCCTTCTTTCTACCTTCTGCTTGCTCCGCTCGAAAAGCCCCGCGCCCCATTCGATGTAGATCAGATTCTTCTTCCTGTTCTCCTTTCCGTTTCTCTTCCTTTTCTTTCTCTCTCTCAATCTTCCAGATACGAGGTCCAGCTGCAGATATTGGTATCAATATCTTCCTACCCTCTCTCTCATCTTCATGCTTTTCCGCAAACTCTACTTAAAAATTATGCTTATTTCCACCATAAACTTTCGCTGAACTACAACGAAAATGGTAAAACAAATTCACGCTCTTCCAATTAGTAGGAGTTGCCAGAATGCACAGTCCCGAGGGAAGGGGTTAAGATATTGGCACAAAAAAGACCCTATTTTCTATTCCAAGCTCCTATCTATCTCTACGCCAAAACGCAAAATAATTGGTTCAGAGGCTTAGGTGTAAAAAGGGAACCGACAAACAAATAGAGCTGCTTTCGACTTTATAAATTTAGTATAGATGGATATAAAAGCAGTAATTTTCTCTCGTATTACCTCATATCTCATGCCGATTTTCGAATAAGACCTTATAAACTTATCATAATCTGATAACTCCCAGCGTATGCTTAAAGTAATCGCAATCTTGAGTAAGACTCCCAAACCGATTAGCTTGACATTGCTAATCTCAAGCTATTCTGCCAATGTAGCCATCCCTAGGCAATTTGTGCAAATAGCAAATGAAAATAGAAAACGGTGTCCAAACGAACGGCAAAGAACCGCAATGAGGCAAACAAGGCTCAAGGTTAGCTCATTGTCGAGCTTCCATTGGAAATGATTTTAAAGTGCTGCAGAGACTGCTCGCTGCACTCTTGATTAACTACTCTTTGTATGAAATTATAATAAACAAATAAATCATTATTTATATTAACAACAATATCTGGATTCCGATACTGATTTCTGTACAGCTGTTTAAAACAAACCAAGGAAGTTTTCAACGTGCAATGACTTGCCATGACAGTTAAGTAAACAGAAATCACAGTGGCAGGACAGTATGCCGGCGCGGGGCGGTTGAAGGGTACACGGATACACTGAGTGTCTTGTGAAATCGACCATATGGCCAACAGCAGCAGCAGACTCACATAGAGCCAAATCAAGTTGCCAACAGCGAAGAGCGAAAAGCAAAAAGTCAACGGCGAAACGAATATAACCAACAAATACTACCGAGCCAGTGCTGGAAATGGCTAGTAAATTCATGAGACAAGTCAGTCCAATTATATGCAAATGCTATAACTGAACCGTACAGAGTCAAACCGAACCAAACCAAACCGTGCTGAATTGAATCGAATTGAGAAATCTGAGTAGACTTTGATGATGATGATGACGCTTGGGTAAAAGGTTTCGTATCGTTTTAACTTATGACATTAAGACCATTTGCAGACGACGACGACAACGCGCATTGAGATGCAGCAACTCAATATGGACAGGGCCATCCATTCATTGATACTATACATACTTGTATATGCATTCTAACGACTTTGTGTGGCATGTCCATTTGTGTGTGTATGTGTTGGCGCTACCATTTAATAACTCAATTGAGGGTGCTGTATTTTGCTCAAGTTTATGTATACTCTAAGTTTCTTGTTAGCTGAGAATTTTGTTTCAAAATGCCAATCGAAAGGGGCGTAGCCGGGTTCGCAAATTTGAGTATTCAAAGGGAGCACCTACTTTAACAAGCCATAAATTATGAGTGTAAACAAAAAGTTTCAGAATACATTTGTTTCCAGGTTGAAACAGACACCTAGGTAATGAATGAATCATTTAATCCATTATCTATAAATATTCTTCTCTCGAAAAAGTACAGCAATGCTTCAATTTACGTCGATTCTTTTTACGTCATCTCGATTTACGTCGTCAAAAAATGATTTCCTTGCAAATACGATTTGCTCGTCAATCCATTAACGGTTTTTAACAAGCGGGAATCGGAAAATTTCTCACGAAATGCTATAGAGTAGCCCTCTTACGTGAAATAAAAGTTTATGTCAGTGTATTTTAGAGCTGCACTACGCGAAATCCTGGAAAAGACCCACAAATAGCAAATCGACATCTATCATGGCTTTGTCGATAATAATGTAGCATTTGCTAGCCCGTTGATGGATCGTTCGGAAACTGAGTGAGTTCGGAAACCCTTCAAAGCTAGACGACTTCGAGGTAGAAAGAGATATCTACGTACCCTCTGATAATGTGCGAGGTTTCGGATAAGACGAAGCTATCTCCTGTGATCTCTTGAACTTTGCATTGAACAGTGTATTGCGAAAGGTCGGAGAGCCTCTTGCGTTTATTGAAGGAGAATCTGTCAGAGTGGATCTGCTATTAAATTAATTCAATTAGAGCGACACGGCGGGGGATCACTCTTGCCAATTGTTGCTACTTTTCTACAGGAGGCAATTGAAATTAATACTCTACATCTAATCATCTAGTAGTAATAATATATCCCTCTTCGTGTTTGCAGTTATAATACAAAGTACATTATCATATAAGTAACAAGTCTGCTGAGACTGCATACACTTAGAGAAACTTCTACTAGGAAATATTGTGCACAAATATAATACCCCCAAACCATAGAGCTTAAGGCAGAAGCATATTTTTATTATTATTAAAAGACATAATCGTGGCAGCCAATCGCCATTTCATTATGTTTATAGCTTTGGTACATTAGCCTTCTTCTTCTTCTTAACTGGCCATAAAAACCCGTGTTATCGGGTTACGGCCTGATGTTAATACATTCTTTCATTGGAATTGTGGTTTTACGTGGTGGGTCCCAAACCCTACGCACAACTCTTTTAAGGCCTACTGGTCTCGAAAGAACCCAGTGTCATTGTTAGTCGCCTCATACGAGAAGCTTTGACCTGCTGTGGTGGTATTCTCTAACCCGCTCACCACACGGGGTACATTAGCCTAGCTGGCTATTAATTAGTAACAATTTAAAACTACTTTATTAGTTAATGATGGGACGTTAATAAAGCTAGTTATAGCTGCCGAAGCAGCAGTAGTCAACGTTGTGTAAAAAGTTTATTAACAAAATTTAATTTTGATGGTTTTTTCGTTTTAACTAAGAGCCTGCAGTCGACTAATTTGCGATCTCTGAGAGGCCACTATCGGGAGATGTGGAAAAGGCGACTTTTCAGGCGTGAACAACGATCTGTGAAGGAGCAGGATTAACGCTAGGAAGTTCTATCAAAATGTCGGTGCGTCTTACAATATAGATGCAGAGGGAAACCTGGATTTACATGCTGCACTGAGTTTGGGGTGATACGATGATGGGAATAATCGTATCAATGATAATTTGTGACTAAAGCCATTTACGAAAGTACTCATCACACCTTAAGAGTGTGACTTTATGTTTAATATTGACTAATTATCCGTTCTAAACAAGCAGTTACCGTAGCCATGGTATTTAAGGAGTATCATAGTAGAGAGACGCGCCGGTTGGACTCTCCGACTGATGTTGGAAAAATTTGATGTTATCAAAGATTTCGTCTACCTTGGCACCAGCGTCACAACGAAGAGGGATGTCAGCTTGGAGATCAGGCGGAGAATTATTATTCCAATTGATTTTACTTTGGTCTCTGTCAACTTCATACACTTTATAAGGCGCTAAATCTTCCCGTTTTACTCGTGTTGAAGCATGGGCAACGACTGACACATTCTATGGAACGACGAACTCTATGAGATCTACGATGGCTAGCTATGGATGAAGAAGCTCCTGCGACAAAGGTCTTCAATGCGGACCTGGTGGAGGTCGCATTAACTACCTTTGTTATCACCAATTGGAGAAGGAGAGGCTGCTGGTTGAGTGCTCTACCAGGTAACGGGTGTTTTGGCCAGTCAAGTAAGTTATACTCCAGAATCAGAAATATATGTAGGGACTTACGCAATCCAATATTTCATGGTTTAAATTCTGTACGTTTAATATCCTAATGCTAGCACTTTGAGAATCTAGCTAAGCAGCAACTCATTATTCCAGTTTTAGTTTGTCTGACAAAGATTTTCGTCGCTATGGACGCACCTTAAAGCTACTCATCTACTTTCTCCATTTCAAAAGTTGCAGCCATAAAAACATAACTAGGCTATTTAGTTAGTTAGTTAAGGTGTTTTGGAATTTTTACTCAAAATCTGCCAAATACATTCTTCATGACTAAGCACATCTTCTATGCAATTCACAGACATTCTTTTCTCCAGACTAAAGATTGTGGCTACGCCTCTGTCTCTTTCGCTCTGTTCCACTCTCTGAATCTTTGTAAACCATTTAAACAACAAAATGTAGGCAATTTCCTTGAAGTGCCTTGGCCTGGTCTATTACATAAGGCAAAAAAGCAAAAGAAATGCAAAGATAAAAAACCTGCTGCTATTTTGACTAGCAGCTAATAGAGCCGGATTACTTATATATGTATGTACTCCGTATACGTACTATGTCTTAAGCCAAAGTCAGCAGCGTTTAACGTTTTATGACTGGCGCCGCTACTACTAAAAAAAAGGCGGAGAATAAATAAAACTTGTTTTCGGAACGACTTAGTGACTACTGTGTGTCGAAATTAGTAAGTCAGAAACGCAGGAATAAAATCAATGAATGAATGTATCAATCGGCGGTACTCCGGGAAAACCCAAATGCTAATAAGTCAATAAACGTTTATTAGTCAAATATTTGCGAATTGCACTTTGAACTGCAAATGAGAGTTAAGCAAACGGCAACAATAACACGAAACAAACTGGAAAGTTACTATGCGGTGACTCAGTTTGAATACTCTTTAAGTTTATTTTGGTGTCAGTTGTGTTTTTATATGCGGGTAAATGAGTTGACAAATTAAAAAATATGAATATATATTTCGAGGAATGATATTCATCAATGCCTCAATTCGTTTTTTTTAGAAACAACAGAAGGAGCAAATCTTGATTATGCAAATAACATCCATTAAAAGCAGAAAATTGCACGAACATTTAAACTTTTCAGGTTTTGAATTAAAACAGAACTCTCCTTATGGCTAGTATACACAACACCAAGACCAACTATTTTGCACTTGTATATCAGCATTTTCAAATTTTGATACCAATAATGGTTAAAATACGAATGGTACTAGGAAAAGCACTTTGCAAGAAATCTCTTTAAAGCCGACAGCAATTTGTCATTATACCAAATATTTCTTAAGCAATACGGCAATATGTACCAACTAGACCTTGAACCGAACTCTTTTAACAGATACATATAATTTTAAGCCAACCCGTCAAATGGTTGCTATCATACCCCTTTATGGGATTTTCTCGTAATGTAGAGAAAATATGAGCAAAAATTAGAGAAAACATGCTTAACAACACTAGGCTTCCGCCTCGGTATCCCTGTAAAGTTGATGCCGAATGACACTCAGCTTCATCAAAGTAAGAAAGAAAATCTTTAAATCTGTGTGATGAAAGTACGACGAGCACTAAGCTTTTCGATGTCATTGACATGGTCAAGCGAATTAACATCCAGCGGATCCGCTGGCTAGGTCTTCTTGTGCGTATGGATGAAGAAGCTTCCGTAAGAAAGGCCAAGGGCTTTTTTTGTTGCATAGTGTAATTTTAAATAAGTTTTCTTAAAAATTTATCTAAATCTTCTTAACTAAAAAAAACAACTGGCAAACGATGGTTTGTGAATTTCAGAATGTCTAATAACTAAAACTATTTTCTGAAAATAGATACAAGACGTCTTCACTGAAGAGAGGGATTCATCAAATTGGGCGCCAATGCGATGGGTGGTGTTTTTGGTGGAGACGGTTCCAAAATATTATTAAAAATCTTGGTCATTTTTGTCATTTCTGAACAACCATAGAAATTTATTGCTTAATTTTAAGGTAATTGTATTTAATGAATTTTTTGTATAATGTGAAGAACAAAGTTTTGCATTAAACAAAGAAACAAATTAATAGTTTCAAGAGCGAAAACAATGTGTTGAATGTGTAGGATTCTAGAATACGATATAAAGTTTTTTTAAAAAAAAGGTCTTAAATATAAATTGTTGGTATGTAAATAGATTGAGAGGACAAAGGAAAAAGAATTCTATTTGTCTTCGAAAAATGTTGAAAAGTCCATGCAAAAACGTTATGTACGCTTTTAAATAGACTGATTAGGTTTACCACAATGACTCCTCGAATGAGTTACACACTTAATGAGAAATTGGAAATACTCTTTCCCACAAAAAAAGCAGTGAAAAACCCTTAAACATGACTCAGGCATTTGCGGTTGCGCAGATGATTAAAGCTGCAAAGAGGCCACAAAAGCGTGAATACACCTACATAATAAAATTGTTTTGCTGAGTTTGAGTCTGAGTCTGAGTCTGAGGCAAGGCAAATCATTGAACCTTTGGCAAACAGCTAGCGGCAAGCAGCAAAGACCGACACCAACAGCAACAGCAACAGCAACAACAACGACACTCTGCAACTTGCAACAGGCTGGCCAACATGCCGCATAATTGATGGCAGGCAGCAGCCATACAGCGCACTTAAAAGGAAACTTGCTTCATGTTGCAGCTTGTTGTTGCCGCTCAAAAGCCCAAAAAGGCGTTGTCGTAGCTGTAGTTGTTCTCATTGTTGTTGTTGTTGTTGTTGTTGCTGTCATGCAACATATTGGCAAGAATGCTGTGACTCTGACTCTGACTGTGACTGTGACTCCGTTTGTATTAGCCTGACATTGGCTGTTGTGGCATTTTCTTTGGAAATCGGCAAAAACACGCAAACCAAAACTTTGCTGCATCATTAAAAACGACTTCTACTTTGGGCCACATATGTCCAAAATTTATTTATATTTGTAGCACATATATTTGTGGCATGTCTCTTGACAAACTGCCGTTAGCTCGCGTGCCGCAAATAAAAGCCAAAACAATATCGTATTCATGTTTATCGATATATGTATAAAAATTGAACAGAACATTTTTTAAATTGTTCTGATTTTACTTTGTTTTCTTTGCTGTAATCACAAGTTCCAGCGCACAATACGATAATTAATACAAAAAAAGGCAAAAACAGCAGAAAAAACTGTGAAATGAAGCAAAGAACAAATTAAAACTGGGTCAAATTAAATCGGTTTACATTTTGTTTATAATTCTTTTATAAAGAAGAGAAAAATCAACACCAAGGGCTGCCACACGCTTTTCACATTAGGCTCAAGCGAATGTATCTGTGATGTTTATACAACAACAATTTGTGAGTTCTCTAACTGAATTTGTGAGTTCTGTTTTTCCCATTGTATTTTTTATTATGCGATATTTATTTATGCACTGCTGTTTTACAAACGAAAACTCTGGGATTTATTGCACTTTTATTTCACACTTTCGAGCACACACACGCACACATACACATAGAGCATATGCAACCATTAAAAGAAAATACGTTAGCAGCCATGAAAATCGTTGAGCGAAAATCCAACAAAAATATGCATCTACTATACATAAGTTTGTGTGTGTCTCTGGGTGTGCATCTTTTTGCTAATGGCTAAGTGAGTCTGGTCCACCGAACAGACCCTTGCCGCCATCTTTGCCAGCTTCCAGCAGATAAAGTTGAAACTTTTCCACACAATAACAATAGCGATTCAGCAATTTCGATAATGCATTTTTTGTGACTTGAAATATAAGCTATGTCTATTGTAGTGTAAGTTTTACAAGTGTGACTACGAAATCCAAATGCCCTACTTGAAGCATTCGAAAAGTAGTTGTACCTAAAGTCTATAATTTTCTATTAAGTTAGCATATTTCAATTTTTGACTGAATTTCCTTTCGTTTTTGCAAATTTCCCAAAGAATTTTTGGGATAACAATGGAATTTTTGTATTCGATAACCTATACCTATTTAAGATGTCTATAACTTATGGTAGAAGAACGACCTTATGATACTACAGAGACTAGCCTGTGTATGTAAAACAGGAGCAATAGGAACCTGTCCTACAGAGGCATTGCAAGTGCTTATGGATTTAGCACAAATCTTTATAGTCATCGAGATCCAAATGCAAGCAAGCTTATTGAGAAAGTCAGTGGAAGAAACTGACAGGGTCACTTAATCGATGCCCAAGAAGCTGACACACTGGGAATAACAAAGCAGCTGCATCTACAAACCAGGAATCACGCACTTCTGGACCATAAATTTAAACATAAAGGCGAAGATTTAGTAGATAGAATGTCTGCTGTTTAAAATTGTGTAACTTTTAGCAGTTTCAAACACAAATCTCAGAGACCTCACTAGTGGAAAACGTGAAGCAGTAACTCGGCTTATTTTCAAAGAAATCTCGTGCTAGTTAAATTATGGATTATGTTAAATTACTTTTAAAGAATTAATAGTTTAGTCGGACGGAATTATATACTCAAAAGTCAAAGAAAGTACTTAAAAATGTATATGACTAGGGAGGTCCGCCGCCTGCTCGCTCTGCTTACCAACCCTCTTGCCCGATTCGAGGTAGTTCATAGTCCCCTTCCTCTTCCCGTTTCCTATTCCAATGCCCTTATCTTGCTCTCTATCTTCCCCTTCCTCTTTCTCCTCCTCTTTCTCATACGCAAGTTTTTCTGTCCGACAAATATAGTCTGTTAGTTAAGAAATAGATAAGGAATCATTGAAATTGAAAAGGAATTAGCTCACCCAATCCTTATTTAGCATCGTACCACACACTTTTCACCTATTTTTTTAAGTCAAAACTTGAAACACTTGAAATGTTCCCAACTTTACTGCGACTTATTTTGTGTGACTCTTTCAACTTCAATTCTCCCAACACAGCTCCCACATTAGCCAAATCAAAAACTGCACTTCATTTCTTCACTCTTTCAATACCTCAACATTTTGCATACTACCTTTACCCATCATTATAACTTCATATTGACACCACTGTAGCGCGCATAAAGCCATCCAATTGATGCGATTGCATACTTTAGCACATTGCCTTCCATCAAATGGAGTTCCAGCATGAGGTATATCACCTGCTAAACGCCCACCCAGGCGTTATGCAAAGCGTGTCTGTATGAATCATTGTCATTGCTAACCAAAAATTGTGCACACAGCACAAGGATGAATGACGAATGTATGAATGCATGGATAAACGGATGGACAGTGAGCTGACGGATAGCCTGTCCGGTTTGCCTCTGTTTGGGTATTGCTGGGCTAATGTGCTCGGCACGTTTGCATTTAGTTGGCAAAAGAGTGTCAACAATTTGTATGCACGGCAATGTGTTTCATATTTAAGTAAGCAGCAGCAGCAGCAGCACTCATAATGATGCGAAAGCGCCAAATGCAAGTGCAACAACAACAGCGACAGCGATTATAAAGTTTGTTGCATCAATCATACGCCGAGTGGTTCGCAGCAGCTACAAATAGCAACAAAGCAGCAATCTAAGGCTATTAAAAATCAATCAATGGCACATCAAATTACGTATACGCAATGTGTTTTAATATTTCGTGCTGTTCGCTTATCAGCTATTTTCTTCGCTTATCAGCTGAGACTATTAAATGCAATTAGGTAAACGCTTCCTATATACTTAAAACATTTATTTTTTTCTGCTCACAGCCGCTTTAGCTAAACATATTTTTTAGTTTCAGTAAAAACAAACTCTTAATACAAAATTTAATACTTTTTAGTGCATAAATTTTTGTGCGCTTTTTGTGCCCAATGCAAATTGGGCATTATTTGTTTATGTGCGCTGCAAACATTTTTCCGCTCTTTGCATTTCAATGCGTGTGTGCAGTTCTTTCGCGGCGCATTCCAAAAACCCAACAACACGGACAGCAGTGGCCATTTTGTATTTGGCAGCAAGCAAAGCTGGAAAAGGCTGCAGGATTTTCTATGGCGCCGTTTACTACGTGACACAATTAAAAAATAAATAGAAAATAAACGCGAAATATGTATGAGAGCATATAAAAAGCGAAATTTAATAAAAACGCTAAAATAAAGTTGGTTTCAAAGCGACGAAGTTTACATGCGCTTGTATATAGCTTTTGTGGCTATATGATAGAGTGAACCCATATGGTTTTATGGCTTATAACACCTCCGAAATGAATGCAAACCAAATGAACTCTCATGACTTTATTAGTGTTGTGCCAGATTTCCCTCTTAACCGAACGTTCCATAAGTCTCTTTCGACCAAAGTGCAGAATTACATTCTCTTGATCATCGGATTTATTCAAAAATTTCACTGTAAAATTACGGCCAAGTCGTATAGAGGGAGCCTGGCACTCCTTTGAGTTACTCGTTTTCATCCGGGTCCTTAATTTGTATGGTTAATTTAAGTAAGTGTTTAGTAAATGTTAACACAATGCAACAAATATGATCTTTAAGAAAGGCCTATAGCTAAAACATATACAGTGAAAACTGTCAATTGTGAACACTGTCTACATTGGACAACCTGTCTGAATTGGACATTTCAAGTGAAAACAAATAAATTTCATACAATTTGGTTTTTTTTTTTGGTATTTTTAACTTATCTGGTAAAAAGTCTGTGTACATTGGACACTGAATTTCACAGCACTGTTTTTACAAAAAGTTCAGAGAATCTAATCTGATTAATTCGTCTGTATCAACAATGTAACAAACAAATGATCTCAAATCAACCAAAACACTCAAAGCACTGAAAATGTTTGGAATTATGTGCATTGGACACCCTGTCTACATTAGACAAAAGTATTCGAACCAAGACAACCTGTCCAATGTAGATAGTTTTGACTGTATTTTTCGCCAAATTTGGGGTCGCTGATTTCGAATCCGGTAACTATTTTGGATTTTCTAGCAGCGTTTTCGAATAATACTTCTTCTTAACTGGCCATAACCACCCGTTACCGGGTTACGGCCTGATGCAAATATCTCCTCCATTTGTTGCGTAGTGTAATTAGATGGATCTTCAATTCCCTATTTCTAAGGCACTTCCATTATTGCTTCTGTGAAATAATTTTCAATGTAAAGCTAATTTAGTAATGGTAATGGGGTTAAGAGTTTGCATGGGTTTTGATATTTAAAAAAATATCTAATATTACAACAGGTTAAGAATATGTTTCTAAAGATTCAAGTCAATCGACACACAACTCTTCGAGATAGAAAGTTTTGGAAAATCATTATATTCCAGGGTGTTCGTGAATTCTTTAGACATTTTTATCATACTTTTCATTTGAAGCTAAAAGTGCTTTTGTAATAGATGTTTAACAATTGCGATCACCAAAAATTTGAAGATTATGAACCCCCATTAGTCACATTTAGGCAATCCTTGTCCCCCTAATGAGACGTCACAAACTCTTCAACCAAAATACAACTGTGAACATGCCTAGAAACTTGGAATAGTATATCAACTGAATCATTGCAGATAGAATGCAAAAAGTGTATACTGCTATTATAAAAGCGAAAGGAAGATATCTGAATAGTCAATAATTTAAAATTTGATGCAAACACTTTGATGGATATGTTTGAATTCGAAAGAAAGTAAAAATTGCATGAAAATATAAAGATGTTTTCATTAACATTAAAATTTCATTAACATTTTGATTGTGACGTCACGTTTTCGGAACCCATCGTCACAAAAAGTCACAATTTGATGACTAAGATTCTGGTACAAATCCTTTTAAGTTAAAATTCCAACTAAAAACTTATTCGTGATATCATAAGTGTTGTGCCAGATTTCTCTTTTCCCCGGATTGTAACCCTACGGCGATCCGATGGTGTGTCATAAGTCTCTTTCTAAGAGATATCTTTTATTGCTCGTATTCGTGCCTTTGCTCAAAATTCTGTTTTTCAAGTCAGTGAGCTTCATTTTTCAAATACTAATGCACGGATTTTATTGAAACTTCTCGTTTCTAAAGCAAGAATACTGTGTTCCAAGATTTTTTTTTTTTTGAAAATGTTTCAACTGCTTAATTAGAAAATATGTTTGAATAATTTAACATCTTTTTTACCTCAATTTGGTCACACCAACATTCCCGGAAATAAACTTCTGGATAAATTAACACAAAACATTCAGAACAATTTGGTGGTATTGGAAGCAACGCTGAGGGAAGAAATGAGATCTAGACGAATGACATACTAGATCATTGTACCACTTCTCAAGCAGGTCTTCAAACTCCTCGCATCCAGAACTCTCTCTTAATATTGACTGGTTTGCTTACTGCATATTGAAAAGTAAAAGGACAGATGAGATGGCATTACTAACTCTTAATACCTATAGGATTGGTTAACTCTGGTAAGAATTCTCACAGTGGACTCTCATCAAAAGTGATGCCCTAATGAGACGAAAAGTGTTTCCTCTTAAACAGACATACAATCACGACACTCGACTTAAGCCGATTAGAACCAAAACTTTAACTAGGTTGATTGCGGTGGTAGAACTCGCGGGATCTCCAGTATCGTTCGGCACTAATCTCTAGCATAATGATAGCGTAACACTTATTTCAATAGTGTAGCAAATTTGCCTATAAGAAGTAAGTGTAATAGATGACATGATGCCGTAAGCCTAAAGTACCCTGCCAAAGAGTATAGCTAAATAAAGGCACACAAAGCGCACGCTGCATGCCAATAGAGGGCGCCAGTGTGCAGCAAGGCAAGTTAAATATTCATTTCATTTATAGCTGACATAGTAAGAGTGAGCTAGCTCACTTTGCTCATTAAAAATTTGAACAAGTGTCAGGCATTTGTCACACACACACACATACATACACGGAGTTACTCACACATTGACAAATTACTTTACCTTAAAACCCGTAATGAATGTTAATTTATACTGCAACTCTCAGTTTTCTGTCAACATTGCAACGGAAATAATTTCTTCTGCTTAATTTTTCTTTATTTTTTTTATGTTAATTATTAATTGCAGTTAACTGCGACAGAACGGCGACTGAATCAGCGTTGGGGCTTAATTAATAGCCTCACATTTAATCTGTTTCAAGTTGGAGCCTGTCGCATTTATTGTTTTATCATCATTAAGTACATAATATACTGTATGTATTATATAAACATATGTGCTTTATAAGGCACTCCGTCGATGACTGTACATGCAACTCTTGCGACTGAAGAATTGTCATAAGCCTATTAAGCAAGAGATTTCGATAACTGTTATTGTTGTTGTTATTTGTTATTGTTGCTGCTGTTGGTTTTAAGTGAAAAGCTTGAAATGTCTTAAAGTGTGCCATAAAAGAGACTACTTTGGAAAGACTGTCAGGAAGCCATAAAATAATCAACTAATTAAAATCGCCATGCATCAACTGCACACAAAACTTAAAGTTCTTTATGGTATATTTATTTTGGGCAATAAAAACTGATCATTAAAACCGAGTGGGTTGAAAGACACAAGAGATCGCTTAAGAACTTGTAATACGTATTTAAGCGTTGAACTTTCTTTTCAAGATTTTTTTTAAATTAATGAAATTGAAATTTTACAACTTGATCGCTGGTTTATGGCGTATATAAACAACTCAATTATATGAAATTGTGTAAAAGATCAATTGTTGGGTATCTATTAGTTGGTTCAACAACTACAGTATAAAGATGACATTCTGACAGTGCTCTTTAAATCAGATTTATATAGATAGATAGATCAACAACTTTATGTTGTAACTAAATACGAAGTTCATCGTTTGAGTAAACTGGCACTCTAATCATCTTGCAAGTTTCTTCATAATTTATGTTATTTTGCTTTTGTTTGAATAAGCACTTTTGTGGCAAGCTCTTAAGTTGTCTGTCATATTGATTACACGATAAACTAGAATATCTTACATAGTGTTGGACTATGTTTATGATTACTTCATATTTATCGGAATCTAAAGCTTAAATGAGTATATTTTAGAAACCTACCTAGGGAAATATTGGCGCATAATGAAACCAATGCAGTCCCTTCTATTATATCTTATAGTTTTTTCTGTTTTTTCACTGTTATTGTCACTCTAAAAGTCTTTATTGCCGGCCTCTGCATACATGCAAGCAACATCTATTATATAAATAGGCTACGGAAAACTTTGTTCACCCTTTTCACCGACTATATGGCAATAAATATGTGTAAAACTTATATCACTGTGTAGGGAATTTTCAGAAGATGTGCAGAATATAAGTTTCAAGTGCTCTGCCCGTGCGGGCTATGGATATCATTATTTTGAACCCTCCTTTCCCCCTATTGGGACGTCACAATCGTGCAACCAAAAAAATCAAATCAGCTTTGGGCATTGCCAAAAACTTGGAATAGAAAATCAACTGAATCATTACAGATAGGATACACAGAGCGAAAAGAGGATATATTTGTGCAAAATTTCAAATTTTATGCAACATCTTTGATCGATAGAGAGGCGCAAAGTACTCTCGTAGCAGGTAGTGAAAATAATGCAAATATGTATTGACATTGCAGGGTTTATTGTTTTTGTAAAGAGAGGCAAAATGAAATGACCGTTGTTTTTATTTCCTTTGCTTTTCATTAGCTGCCTTCATTTGGAACTTTGATTCAGCCCGTAAAATTTCTGCAAAAAGACGCGAATTTAGTTTGATTTTTATAATTTCTGAGGCGTTGCCGTCATTTGAAGGCGTGATTCAGGGCTGAAAATTCAGCCATTTGCTGACGTTGCCGACCCCTGATCTAAAGTTTAGACTCGAAACGGCAGCGCATAGGTTATGCTCAGTCCCATCCGAAGCAACAAGCTTTTTGGCACGTGTTTCAGCAACTTTTGATCAAAGATCAGCCGCAAAACAGTTAACTGATAACAGTTATTCCCAGTTGAACGCTCTGATGCCTTTTTTCAAACAGCGGCGCCTCTAAAATGTAAAGCGTAGAACTCTTAAGCGTAGCGCCGCAAAATATAAGAATCGGCATGGAACTTTAGTATCAACAACAACTAAAGTACAATCAACCTGAGTTTGAAGTTAAAACTTTCAATGTTAGTTTGATTTACATGAGCCATATCCATATATTTTTTAATGAAAACAAAGGGGCACCGCCTCCTGCTCGTTTCGTTCACAAACCTTCAAAAGACAAATTGTTCCCAGGGTCCAATACACAAATAGGAGCAGTTTCTGTTTTTTGGATATCAGGTTTCTTTTTGAAAAGCCCGGGACTAGGCATTACATAGCCGAACGCGAATTCACGGTCACCTGAGAAACCTCAAAGCTAAAAGAGTATCTTTTGAGATTTGAAAGAGAATCTTGTAAAATTTAGCTTAAGTTTTATCCGACCAGGATAGATTGTTTGAGCTTGGTAGAACAGCCCATTAAATGATCTCCACTTAAAGCCCTGGAAAGCTATTAAAGTTCTGAGTACAGTGAAACAAAAAATTCCATTACCCACATAAACTCAGTTGAAACAATTCCTAAACGAGTCATAAAAACTGCATATTCATGATTCAATTTACTAACATACTTTGCTTAACACAAAAAAAAATATACCTTAGTCAATCGAAAGTTGAAAATTTCGCTTTGCGAATAACGTATTTGTTATGAATTATAATTGATTTGGGGAATTTAACTTTGATTTAAATAAAAATGCTTGATATAAATTCCATAAAACCGATTTATGAATCATTAAATTACAGTTAAAATATCTATACGAAAAATGTGCAAGCCATATGGCAACTACCGTTATGCATAATTAATAGTTATGAAAGTACAATCACACACACACACACACACACACACACACACACACACAACAACAACAACAACAATAGCAACAAATATTGTACATATACAGAATTCCAACTTTATAAAAATAGAAGAAGAAAAATAACAGAAATGCGTGCGCCGGAGGTCAGCAGCAACAGCTCAAAATAAAATCAACTTAAATGTGTGTGTGTGTTTGGGTGAGTGTGTGTGTGAGTGTGTGTGAGAGTGTGTGTGAGAGTGTGTGTGTGAGTGTGTGTGTGTGTGTGAGTGTGTATATGTATATGCACATTTGTATGCATTTTCAAACCAGCGCAACAACAGCGGCAGCCGAGCTGGGCACGCCCGGATTGGCTCGCTCCACGCATCAAGATAAGCCGTCACAGTAGCGCGCGAGGCCGCCTCTCTGGCTGCCCTGGGTTCTAGCGGTTGTGTCCCCCCCACTGACTGATCCGAGTAGCCGACTCTCTAGTTGCCACGACTTGCTTGGCTGCAGTTGCAATGTGGCGGCAACGACAACGGGCGACGTTGTCGGCTTCTCATGCCTATGACCCCAAAATCCCAAAACGGCTACTGATGCCGCACGCCCGCTGCACTTACATATACACACGCAAGCTGGCGACACGAACACATCGAGATTTATGTGTGTGTGTGTGTGTGTATACAGTGGAACTCCGGAAAACAGCAAAACATTAAGCAATTTGTGTTTAAATCAGGAGTCGGCAGCGGCAGCAAAGAAATATTTTATACATGTAGCAAAAAGTCAGACCTGCATCTCTCGTATTAGCAAGATTTTTACCTATTCGATAAAGATACCAAGCAATCTTAGGCCCAGATTTCTATTTATTCATTATTTCCAAGTAAAACCACACTTTTTCCATCGTTAAGCTACAAAAAATGACACAAAATTCAAAGCCTATACTATTTTTGTTTAACCCAAAAGTGTGCACAGAGTTTGGCAACGCCTACTACTGGCAGTCCTGCCAATAGATGAGACACCTGTACCAATATCTAAAGATGGACTAATTATCAGAGACAGGAAGAGGAGAAAGAGCAGGAGGAAGATTATATGAAGATATTGGTACCAATTACATAGCTGGACTTGGTATGCGAAAGAGAAAGAGGAAGAAGAGAAGAAGATCTCGCACGAAGTTTTTTTCATTCAAACCAAGCATGATCGAACATTTGTGATAGAGTACTTGGTATGCTTATGATCTTTTTTGTAATTCAGATAAAGTTCTGTCTAAAATGACATTTAAGATATTTTTTCTGATATTTTACTGAGTAGAAAACTTTTTATATTATTTGTGCACGGAAATTTCCAAAGCTTTCTCATCGAAAGAATCAAAATCTTCACGCCCATCATTTATCAATTACCTCAACATTTTGTATGTTTCTACTAACAGAATTGAGGGAAAATAACAAAAAGCTCCACATCTTTTGCATAAATGCTGTCTCTAGTTCAAGTTGTTGTCGCATACCGCTTGCTTTGTTTCGCGTCGTACATTTTACAGTAGTATCATTTTCTATTTTGTCTAAAGCCGAGATGACTCCTGTGTCAATTAGAACTTAAGTTTTTTTCTCAAGCTTCAGTTTTTCTCGGAGGCACTTGCCCAACAACTAACTGTTCGTTAGTTCCGGGCCTGGTTCCAGTTTATGTTCTGCTTCTAAGTACAAAACTGGAAACTGGTGCGGTTCGTTGTCCGTCTCAAATATCAAAATTATACGAATATGAAGATCCATCGATGCATGCGGCAACTTTAGCTTAAATCAAGCAGACATCTCATTTAGCCGCAATACCAACCACAAGTAATCAAGCTTGACCGCAGTTGTCCAAATCGCCCATTTCCGCCTTCGGTTAGTTCCCACTGTAGCTGCCATTGTGGCACATTGTGGTGGCATGCAACTGGCACAATGGTCTTTCATTGTTTTTGGCTTTAACGGCAGCTTAATGCATTTTGTGTCTGCCCGGGAAGCATTTTCATTAAAAGGACATAACACATTCTTAATGAGTCTTGCACTAAATCTTGGCCAATTTCGCTTTTAATCAAAACTATGCGCAAAACAAATACTCAAATCGTAAAGTAAAATGGAAAACGCAAAACTAAAACGTAACAAATAAATTTTAGTAAAATTTTCCTTGAAGAACGGCAGGACACTGAACCCGATGAGTCATCACATCGCACACATGCAAAGCGACAAGTGAGTGTATATGAGTTTATACAAATTGTGAATGTGTGTGTGTGCGCAGAAATATGAATTATGAAAAGACAAAACTTAACATTTAGGGAAGAGCCAGAGACGAGTATGGTCTCCATGGATGGAAGTCCAGCATGGAACCCTCCCTATAAAGGCCGTGAATGAATGAGAAATATTATAATTGAAGGCAAGGCGAAGGCCAAAAGGGCAATACAGCTGAAAATGTAAAAACCGCATATATGTACATGTACAACACAAGGGACGTCCCGCATATTGTTTATTTAGTAAGGATATCGAAAAATGCCAGGCTTATATAGTATATGCCATATATGCATATGCAGGAGGCATCTGTCATGCCACAGCGCCATATATATTGTATGCCACTATATAACGCATATAGTACATGGGATATATGCCCATGTTGGACGCCACAACAACAACGACAGCTGACTTGACTGACGCAGCGACAGACTGACGGACTCACTGTGTCGCCAGCTAGACGCAACTCTCCGTGGCTCTGCCCTGCCGGTTCAATAAACCTATTGCTGCTATCCTGCTTGCACGCTTTTCACTCGCATACGCACTCGCTCGCGCGCACTTATGAGTGGCGCGTAATCAAATAAACGGCGACGTAGACGACAGCCACAAAAACAACAACAACAACCATAACGCCAAAGGCAAGGCGCTTCTATTTGTGTTGGTGTTAGTGTGTGGTTGTTGTTTTTTGCTACCACACCGCGCATACCCCAACGGAAGTTGTCCGGAAAATGTAGAAAGTGAAGTGCGTGCATGTGTGCGTGCTGCTAGTTGTCTGGTTGTTTGTTTATTAAGTTGCCACTGACACTGTCGCGCAACTGTTGCAATTTGGTGGCAAGTTTCTCAAATTCTAATTGGCAAATATGAAAAGATTCTAATAGAACGCAAGAAAATGTCAGAAATTAAGAAACATTCTTGAAAATTGTGTAGTAATCCTAGATTTTTCTTAAATGACATATTCAAGCGAATACTCCAAATATTCCAAACCAAATTTCATGTGCTTCAAGAATTTATGTTTGTTTATAGATAATTCCCATTTGATTGATATATTTGTATGTAAATGGGTATAAATCAGAAAGAGCTATATGAAAACTCTACCCAGCGCGCTGCTTTGATCTGATCGAAATAGTTCGTATTGATGTAGTAACATATTTGTGGCACAGAAGGGAGGCATCATGCATAACTCATGGTTGTTGCAGCCCACAAGTTTGATAGAGAAATATTCCATCTTAATTTATTGGTTTAAGAACTTATATGAGCTGCGATGAGGCATAATAGTTTTATGGTTTATATACTGCCTTGATTTAATAACTTAGCGCTTGGAGGGAATGCTTACTATATGAGGTTTATGACTCAGATAAGAGAGGTTAACTGGAAGCTTATAAGGTTTTTGTGTGGAAAACCCAAAAGATTCGGTAGAATTTCGTCATTTGCATACAAAAATAGGCACTATCAGCCGTGTGGCAAAACCTCTGAATTCAGACATAAGCAATCAAGTGGGATATCTAAAAAGAACGCATCTGATCAGTGAACTCAAATCTTTTTGCGAAAGCGTCTAGAGTAACCGTCTCTAAATGTATAAAAGATTATCACAAAAAAGATGTCTTATGTTTTAACGGAGAATGTTTGGAGAATGAGTAAATTTAGGTATTTGTTGTATAGCGACACTATCACATACATTTCTATAACATAACATATACAGTCGCATTGGAAGTTGGCAGATATTTGAGCACGGAGACTATTTTCGCGCTGCGCTCGTATCTCTCCTAGTGTATACCTAATCTCTCCGTAAAATCATCAACATATTTTGTAGCGAAATTAAGTTAAATATATATTTAGCATTTCCTTAGGGGAAAGTTGAGGTACCCACCACGTACAATAAAATATGTTATGAGGCGCCTGTTGGAGTACATTATATCAGGCCGTAACCCGGAAACTGATTGTTATGGCCAGTTAAGAAGAAAAAGTTGAGGAAATTGGGCGTAATCAGAACGAATGGGTTGCAAGCGTTAGGTAGTTTCTTGTTGCCAAAGTGTTAAATGCCGAATTTGTTCAATCTTTATACAAAAAGCAGCTAGAAAGAGGTGTCTTAAATTGGAAACATTATTGTCTATATTTTGACTTAAACAATCCAATCCTTGAGTAAAGGTTATAAATAGCAAGCTAAAAGTTTAGAATGAAACTTGAAAGTTTTTATTGCTTTGCTTACAATTCGCAATCATGTTAAAATTTTAGTTCTGCTTAAGACAGAGCAAGAGGTTAATATAAAAAAGACGAGCTTGTTTCAATCAAATCCAATCATCTTTATGCATTATTATACGTATATGTGGCTATATTTAGCAAAAACTATATTTCAAGAGAATGCAATTAAAATACAAGTACTTCAGGAAGAAAATGCATTTGTAAAAGCGAAAAGACTTCCGCTTGGATTTCACTTAAAAAGTGGTTCGTTACAACCGTTAGCAACAACACCTCAAACTCACCATTAAATCCTCGGATACAGCAGTCTTCTCCCTCGACGGTGCACGAATCGTATCATCTTGGGAATCATGATGCACTTGCTGATCATGATGCAGATGATGATGATGAGCGTGTTGCGGATGCTGATGCTTGTTCGCTGCTGCTAGGGCGGACAAGTATAGGGCAAACACCAACGCGCCGCCATATGTGAAACACATTTTGTGGTATGTACAAAAATAACACACTAAAACAACAACAACAAAAGGAGTGTAGTATAAAAACTAGTCAGGTTGCGGCACACACAGTTGCAAGCTCAACTACTGTGATTCGAGTTGATTCAACTGGATGCAATTTGACTTTAGCTCGTAAAGTGTGTACAAATTCGCTAGAGAAACGCTCTTCAAACACTTGCACTTTCAATACTTTTTGTTGTTGCCGTAATTCGTTGTAGCTTTCGTTGTAATTGTTGGCTGTCGTCCGGCTTCTGTATGCGACATTTATTATACAATTTTCAATAGAATTATACTTTTATGAATTTATTATGTTTTGTAATGAAGCATTAAAAATTTGTTTGCTTGTTTCTCTTCTAATTGTGCGCGGCGCCAAGTGAATTGAAATCGTAATTTTGAATTGCTTTTTTCAAATTTGTATGTTTGTTGTGTTTTTAACTTTTTTGAGGGTTGACACACATGCGCAGTGGCAGCTCAGCCGGCATAGTCGGCGTTGGCGTCGGCGTCAGCGTCGGTGTCGCAGTGGTATGAGCGGTATGACTGTTGGCTGTTGTTCCTGTGCTTTGTGGTTGCTTGTTGACTCATTTGGGGCAACAACTTTGCGGAAGTTGTCGACTTTGTGAAAAACTGATGTACACGTTTCACAATAAATCAAATTTATCTAAGAAAACTAAGACACGAAGATGACACTATTAACTGCACATTAGCTGCTGCGTTTGCCACTTCTTATGCCACTTCTGTGGCACTCGTTGCTTTTGTTGTGTTGCTTTTGTTTGCTTTGTAAATGCAGATATACAATTAATTAGCAGCAGGCCAAGCTATACAAAGGAGGCAAGACGTGTAATCCCATTGCATGCCCCACACACACACACACTCACACACACGCACACACACACACACACGCGCGGCGTCAACGGCGACGCTTCAGCTTTTGTTCGCGGCACGGACACGACGACGCACAACGGGACGGACGGCGCGTTACAATGCAAAAGAAGTAGGCGTCTTATCAACAACAACAACAACAACAAGAACAACAAGAAGCCAAGGCGTCTTCGTCTGTTTCTTCTTTATTTATTTTATATGTATTTCGTTTCGTGCCACTATTTCGTACTGTAAATTATGAAAAGAAACAACTGAGAAATCTCGTTACACCGCTTTGCGGTACGCGTCGCTTCAACGACGAACAGTGAATGAATGTTGACTTGCTGACTGGCGGCCGAACCCAAACAAACAGAGCGCAAAAACAAGCGGGAAACTGTTCATTTCGACTCTTTTATGTGTGGCGTTCATTTTGAGCGCTCACAAAAGCAAAGTGCGCGATCAGCGAGGCAACGATCATCGTAAGTAAGAGCAATCAAACGAATGAATGTTGCATTCGCGTTGATCGTTCATCCGCCAAAGAGAGAGAGATAGCGAGAGAGCGAGTGAAAAAGAGAGTGGGCAAGCGAGGTTCTACGAAGATCCAGTTATCTACAAAACGGCTTGTTGCAACATACGCAAGTTGCTGGTGCAAACAAATCCAATTGGATTAAGAGCATAATTCGGTGGCATATTTATATGTTTGCGATCCGGTGGCATGATACCTACTAATAGGTGCGCTTGAGCTAGCATGGAAGTGTAAATTGTGACAGGGTCACTCTGAAAACAAACTCATGTTAACTTGTGGATTTTATAAGCTATTTTTATACCCTGTACACAAAGTTTAAAAGTGTATTATAGATTTGTGCAATGTATGTAACAGTTAGAAGCAGGCGTGACAGACCATATGTTCCATGGGCAAAAATGATCAGGAGTCAAGTCGATATAGACATGTCCGTCTGTCCGTGTTGGGCCCGCTTTCTCCGAAACTATAAGAGTTTGAGCAAAAAAAAATTTACCAAAAGGAAGTTTGCCGAATCAAGTTAATATATTACCCCCTTCTCCCGTGACAGATATTCGCGGTTTACAGCCGCTCTGTTGAATCTATGAACTCGAAACTTCTCAGAGATGTGCGTCGTGTTTATCGGATAAGTATATAACAAGAGTTTTTGTTAAAAATATGCATATTTCACCTTCCGCCTCGCCAATAAACTGCTCCAAAATCCCACTACATGTAGATATGGATATATGTGAGCTAAAGCTACAAAATTTGGTGTGGAGACTCGTGTGACCTTAATCATTAAAACTGTTTTCACCTTTTTTCAATAAAATCCCCTTCCACCGCAATCGATTTACCTTAATTACTGCCGCACCCCACAACATATTGATTTGAAAATTGCCACAGATATTTATAAATGCATTTTTAATCTATATTTCATTGGCATAAAAGTAATTTTTGCCACAATAATAACCAAATTCTCAATTGGAACTTTCCAATAAGAAAATGTTTATAAAGAAAATGGGTTTAGGGTACTGTCTGCATTAAATTTTTTTCTATCGTGTTGGGCATGTCTTTAAAGGGTTTCCTATTGAATATGAGTACTCTAGTCGTTAAAGTTGGGTAAGGGTAAATAATTTTCAAAACATTTTCTTTGTTTTTTTTTTCTTTTCAGCTAATTTCGGTTGTTGATAAACGTGCGGAAAAGCCTGAGTTGGTTACCAAGTGTTTTTTTTTATTAAGTTTATTAATTTATCTATTATTTACAATATTAACGTGGTCTATGGTGCTGCTTAATAGTGTGTTTTAAAATACATTACTTACAAAATATAATAGTGGAGAAACGACACTTTTTTGAAGCCAATCAGTTTTAGAAGTAAGCTTTTAGACCAATGGAAAGACTGCATCGCTGGCAATTCCACAAAGATTTCCCATGTCACGTCCCAACCGGCTTCTCCCCACGAGTTCTTGACCAGCCAATATTTTCCACAAGTTGGATCCGTTCCAAAGCCGACAATGAGCACTTCATGAGTTAAATTATTACCACAACGTGGATCCTTTAAAACACCTTCTTTGTAAAACCAGAGCGTAGTCGTGTCTATGGCAACCGCGATCGGCCCAACTGTGGCTACAGCTTCAGCTAGCTTGGTTTCGTTGCCACTTGGAAGTCTAATTATGTCCTTTACAGTAGGACCAATATCATTTTCCTTGTAGCGGCACTGGCCAACTGTGCCCGTATATATATACAACCATTATTGCCATTGCTGTGGGAGCAATCCATAAGGTTTTGCTCAGAGAGTGATATAAGTTTGCCAGTCCTACGAAAATACTGACCCTCTAATGTGCCTGTTGTGGCCAAAGTCCAACAGGAGCCACAGCCAGGTAATTGGTCTTTGACTTCTGTTACAGCGCCGTACTTCCGCCAATCCATCTCATTAAGGACTATGACATGAGCGGGCGAGATATAAGTAATACTACTATCAGCATCCAAATCCCAAAACGTTTCTATATTGTTTCGGGATCCTAGCATGTATTTCTCAAATTCCTCTTGCTTCATGTCGGAAAATTGGTTGATTCCCATCGCATAGATCACTGCTCCTGCGTTATATTGCGCATTATGCTTGGCTACAATGAACTTGGTATTTTTAAAAATTTCGAAACGCAGTCGATCCTCAATATCGCCATTGTAACTCTTGCCATACTCTAGCTTAAACGCAATCCATTCTTCTTGAAGAACCTCGGAGAAGGACGCACCCTGTGCACAGGCTACAAGTCCCAAAAGTGCAAATATGGTATGCATTTTGCTTTAAAATTTATCTTCTTCTTTAATTTTAAAAAGCTACCATTTACTAAGCATTGCGGTTTTAAAAACGTTTACCTTTAAGAACGACCCTTATATTATTGGTAGAGACCGTGATTATTGTGCCTTTGTAGATAAGGATACAATATGTTGCTTGAAATCAAAGTTGAACACCGAGTTAGAGAAGTTTTAACTTTTTGTTTTGTTCAAAAACTTACGCATTAAGATTTTTTTTAAGCTAGATATGCGGGACTATAAGAGATAGTGCAAACAAAAGATTTGTCGAATCATGTCCCCCAATTTAAGAAGACTCGTCCTACAAACTGCAATAAAATTTTACCTTTTATATAGAAACTCATGTTAGGCCTAAAACCAACCAATGTTGACCTTCCGCAGGCACCAATGCTCTTAACACTTCGATACACAAAGCATATAAATTTAATTTATTGGGGGGAAAAAAATGGTTACAGTGTATTCCACTGTCGGGCACCGTTCTGGAATTCCGCTTGCATTGCACATTTACCTGTACTGTAGTGTGACTTATGAGTTATTTTAGACTTAAGATATTTTTAGCTCTGAACCTATTCATGTCCGATTCTTTATTTTGGGAATATTTTGTTGTATTTTGGTGAAGATGGTAAAAGGAACACTTTAAATCCAAATCCGCTAAAAATTAAAAAAAAATTGTTTATTCATTTTTCATAAAAATCATAAAATTTTTTGAAAGTGAATTGGACCCCGACGTATAAATTAAGCTGCGATGAAATGACGAAACTTAAGTAGTCTGAGGCTGAGGCTTTCTAGATTTCTGTACCGGAGACAAGCGTTCTGTACAAAAATATCTACCAGCCAAGTCAAAGATTATATCCTGTTATATCTCTATCCCATGAAAAAACTGTTTCATTTCATCTTCATTTAAATTTATCGCAAATGTGCGGCACGGCCCACTTGCTTGTGAGGCATTGCAAAATTGCTTCATCTCGTACGTGATCAGAGACGTCATCTTTAAAAATAAATAATAAATTCTCATCCTTCCGACTCATGCGAATTTTGCACAGCTGTGCCAATTGATTCAAATGAAGATCGAAGATATATCTGCACGTTAATTTTAGATGTCCTCACCTAAATCATAATGTACATCTGGTGGCTTTACATTTTTTTCAGATTCAACGTAAGGATCATCTTCATCGGATACAATCGCATTAAAAAAATCGACCACATCATGCAATTTCAATTGAAAATAATATTAATTTCACATTGGAAAAACATGTGGAAGTGAAAAATTTTGTATATGCAAGTTACATTTTTTCGTAGGGCGTTCGTCCCAATGATGACAGCGCACTGTGGCGCAAATCATGTTTACGGCATCATCGGGCATGAATGGGTTAAGTTGCATTATGCTGATAATCGCCATGACATTAGAAATGACTTATCCTAAGTCATGTCCGTGCATGTGCATGTGCCCCTGCTCCTATAAAGTACAACAGAATTTCACTTTTTATAGAAATTTTAAGATTAATATTTATGTTAACCAAATATGGTAAGTAGATTCATGTTAGGCGTATAAACCTAACAATGTTGACCTTTTTCCGAATCTGCACCCTATACCCGTAGCACAGTTACCGTACACAGTTCATGGGAGAAATGGGCAAGCCAGCCAATAGATGTCACAATTGGTACCAATGTCCGCAGCTGCACTTAGTATGAGGAAGAGTGAAAAGAAGAGGATGTGGAGGAGGAGTAGGAAGAAGAGGAAGAGTATAGTAAGATATGGATATCAATATCCGCAGCTGGGATTTAGTATGAGGAAAAGAAAGAGGAAGAAGAAGAGCAACGGAAAGGAGAAAGGGCAAGGGAAGAAGAATGTGATCTACCTTGAGTGGAGCAAGGGGGTTGACGATCGGATAATAGTATATTATACTTTTTAGGGTGGAAAACGCTTGGAAGTATAGATGAGTTGAACCCTCTTTCCATATGTTCCATTAATTGGCTTTCGATGATGGCTCTGATTGTAGTTTCTCTAAAGATTGTTGAAGACTGTGATACAATAACTGCTTTATATATCCTCAAAAAAAAAGTCTAATGGTGTCCATACAAATGAGACAGTTCACGTAATCTCGATCACTTTAAAAATTTGTATAAAATTCACGAACCACCTTTAAACAAAATACACAACAGTAAAAAGACGATTTGCGTGCGACATTTGTATCTTGTTTACGCCAAAAAATTCCCTTAGGCTGAATTTTTAAAAGCAGGTCTCTCCATAAATAAGCCTTGATCATGCACCCATTTCTCACTGTCAATAATTATGATCAATGCCCATTTAAATGCAATTTATTGTCATTTAATCATGCCTCATAGCATATAGATCATACATATATACAAGACTTGACACACATATATTGAAGCCAGAGAATATGCCGAATTGACTGTGCAAAACCGGCAAATTTGTATCGCTTATATAGTACATATGGGGTCTCGAGTTCAAACGCTAATTGAAAATTATAATTGAATGCGTGCAGATTTGGATTTGCAGTTGCTCTATGAAGCTACAAGTACAAACTAAGCCCTGAAAACTCTATGATGTCAACGCTTTCAATGACAAAGTTAGGCTGTAATACCAAAAGTTCCCCAGTGTTTTTATCAGCATGAGTCTATGGTAAATGACACAGTTAAGCAGCTATCTATGATTAATTTTATAGTATTTCTGATACATATTTTGATTTTGTAACTCGGAAATTCTTTGTTTGTAGGTATGTAGTGCTACTTCCGCAACGTTATGAAGAGCTTTCAAATATTGTTTCTTAAATAGTGGTATACTGACGTTCTTTCCATTATATAAAGTTTATTACATGATAAAACATATGATGGGTATAATGCTTGAAACTAAGGATTAGTGCCTTTTCGATATAACAATCATTGCAATAGTCACTCCTACAAAAATGCTCAATACAATTCTTGTTATTTTCCGACCTATGGAGTTCTTACTGAAAACGGTGCATCAATAAGCTGTAACTCATAAGATCTGTGATTGTATTTGTATTTGCTCATAACAAAGCCTCGAAAGTTTATTAGTCAAGGATTGTTCTTTTGACGCATGTTAGATACAATTGTTCGATGCTCATATGCATAAGATCTACTAATAGAAGGTAAAAGCAATATATTGATCTTTCGCGTTGTGTCTCACTGTCGATGTTTTTTCACTATCGTTAGACTAAGTTACCTAAGCGGCTAAGTTTCGAAAGGTAGGAAGCAAAGAACATGAAAGTCATAAAGGGCAATCCTTGGCCATTGCAGCAATTCCCAAGACAGAGCATACTGCATTGTCTATTTTCATTACGAATAAGTCGGTCTAACAGAGAGAGCAACACAAGCAGCCTGTGTTCCTTTCGAACCGATAGTCATATCAATATTATCGAATCTTTTGGAACCTATAGTATATTAGTATCAAATCTTTTCCCTGAAACAATCGGAAACATCAAATGGCGCCACTATCGATAGTTTTGCAGCTCTATTTAAGGGTGGGTACCCTTGTGTGTGGGAATGTTTGTCTACTGTTGTGCGGCACAATAATTTGTCAACATTAATGGACCCGATGTCGACAGAGCAGTCATACCAAAGACGACTTGTTCTATAGCGGACTATGAAAATTGGTTTTCATGGGAACAGGCAATCGAAGTTCAATTGGAATGGTGCTACGGTTCGATATCCTGAGTTGCAAGTGGTGCAAAGTTAGTGAGGCGTCTAGTTACACAACACAGCCCGTTGAAAAGCAGTCTTATTTCGGGCTAGTCATTCTTGAATGAGATAAGCGTAATCTGCGATATACCGTCTATTGCTACTGATATCTCTGCAATATTTCGAAAGCAGGTAGTTCCAGAACTTTAGGCCACTGTGAGTTGACTATGGGAACTCTACTAGTGGGCAGTGTCAAGATCAAACGCCTTGACTTATAGTGATCCGTAACATTGCAAATTGACCGCTATCGGACAGTGACGCTTGCGGATGTCGTCGTTACGCCCGTACGCCCCTATGTATAGATTAGTATAAGTAGCTTTCGATGTCAATGACTCACATTATTATCGGCTTATTACTTAGTGTCCGAGCATGCCTTAATTTATCTTGTTATTGTTTTATATTTTATTACATATACGCATATAAGCGTATATCTCCTATACGGTTTTTATTGTTACTTTTATAAAAATGCATTATGAGCTTTGAACGGCTGTCCGGAGACACTACTCTATAGATGCAAATGTTGTGCAAAAAGTCTGATTGGATTGAAATTTGTTGCGAACGAGTTCGTGACATGTGTAAATCAATTACATGGATGTGCGTGTGTGTGCAACTCTTTCAAATATAACAGCATTACTCTATGTGTGTGCTGGCAGCACGGACGTCTGTCCGGCTGATATGGCAACGTTTTTATAGAGTTGAGTTCCCGTGCTAAATATAATAACTAACTTCCCATTGTGTAATGTTTTTTATGACTCAATTAAATTTGTGCATATGATTTGTTTTCAGCTACGAACAAATTTTTAGACACGTTCCACACACAGGAAATCTTAACACTTACAAATTTGTTAAAAACAAAAAACTTTCTCAAAATTTTGTTAAATATGCCTTTTTTTGAGTAGCTATGACGCAGCTTTATGGCTCATCGGGTCTACGTTTAGCTAGTTAGCAATGTCTTATATGCGTTGTCTCTGGCGCTGTCTCGGGGCAGGAAATGCCTAAGTTTTGGCCTCCATATGGCCTATCAGTGCAATTAATTAAAATGTTTCTTATATACTTATATGTTTATTTATGTACTATATGGTACATGCATTTTGTCATAACAATTGCATTGGGGCGTTCGCCTTGTATGTCCATCAAAAGCTTTTCGCTCCCGCTGCCACAATCTCTTTTATGGGGGGACTCAGTCTCCTGCGCTGACTGCATTTGCTGATTTTAAATTTACATGTTAATTAATCACATTTGGAGTTAAGTCTGTCCGCGTGTCGTTGCGTCTGTCTCATTATCACAAAAACTGTCACATGCGAGTGAAAAATTATTGAATTACATTAATTACCAGCAAAACAATGTGAAAACACTGCAAAAATGTAATTACAATAAAACTCAAAATATTATTTACATATAAACTGACACATTTAACAAATTTGTTTTCTGCGCATAAAAAATGGTTAGCCATTTGTAGCGGCGCTTTTATTAGTATATATTTTTTTAAATTTTGGCCAATACAGGTTTTCTACGTCACCGGACATGCTTGAGAAGTGCCAAAAAAATTCAATAAAAACAAACAGAGGCCAGAGATCAAAGCTATGAGATATGCAGTTATCTCGACAAGGCAAGTCGAAAGCTGAGTGCTCTACAAGATGTATATGGAAATTATCTTGAAAACCAGCAAAACATCGTCTAAGAAATCAGAAATCATAGGTTATAACAGAAACATTTGCAATTTACACCTACGTTTCGAGCGGAATTCTTAATTTTCCACAAAAATGTACTTGGATTAAAGAACTAAAACATTTTAGATAAAAGCTTTTGAACACGAATGTAAAAAAAGTGCTTCGTTAAAGGGTTCAAATCGAAATCCAGTTCAATTCTATAAATGCACGTATATTCAATTTTCAACTTAGTTTCCAGCCTTGTTTTAAATACACATGGTTTTATAGTGTTGATTTCCAAATCAGAATTTAAATACATTTAATCCGGACAGCATTATTCCTTAATATCATAGCTCTGCATATATTTTTATGTGCAAAATTGACTCTCAAAGTTATTTATTTGCATCGACAGATTACTTTTGGGTTGAAAGAGATAACTGCCAAAACGACTATGTGAATTTCAGTTGAAAGTCAGTCACTCAAGCGAATAAATATTTTTTTATGAATATGTTATTGGAATAATCAAATAATCGTTTTTTCTCTTTTTTTAGTTTGTAATAACAGTTGGCAAAAACTCAATTAGGGTAGTGCCAGAGATCTCTAGGGTTTAACCTAAATTTTAATTTAAATCTCTTTTAAAAATCAGTTGACCAATGATATATCGCAGATATTTCTGCCACATTGGCTTTTTGGCTGAAAATTGGTTTCAATTGTTATCTTTAATACTGACAAATTGGGTTGAAAGCGATTTTAATCACAGCTCTGATTATCTTTAATAGCATGGAAATCTTTAGACGGTTTTACCTAAACTTTCTGTAACAATTCTTCGGCCAAGTGCCTTCTTGTTCCTTTTCTGCACGACGTTTTTGGCACATTGACGAATCGCTTTTTATATCAGGCTTACTGATAAATTGCAATTGGGTTGAAATTTCGTTAAAAGAGATTTCAGGCACACCACTGATTGGGTGCACTTGCTGAAAAGCGACCACTTTCAGGTAGTGGTGTAAAAATCGAAATGTGGTGTAAAAAATGCATCGAAAACATCAATGGTTGGCCTGTCATTTTCCGATGTTCTCATATGTTCTCGAACAGCCTTTACATCGGCAAAACATCGATGTTTTTGAAACCATCGAACATTTCACCATCTCTTACGCCAACCTATTATTACTCAAGATCATGCCAAAGTAAGTAACTTATTCTCAGTTTTACAAATAGAGTTTGCAGGATTGAGTGTCATCTCAAAGTTTATTCAAAGGCCAAACTCTCAGCGAAATAGACTGCTAAGGGGACGGTTATCAATACTTTTATGTTGACATAATTTAATCGTAGATCTATTGGTCTGTACCATAAAGTATCTAGAAATCTTATGCTCAGATAGCTCTATTTTTAAATATTTCGTATTATATATCGAAGTTTCTTCTATAATAAAAGGCAAAAATTTGTAAATATAAAACATCGGAAAACCATCTATGCATCGATATTTTGGTCTGGATTTACATCATTACATTCAGCACAGTGCATCATGTTTTTTGCATTTTGAATTTTTTCTAACGGTCTAGGAAAACCTATTGCATGACAATCATAGACAGGAAATTTGGGTAGGTGCCATTTTTATCGTTACAAAACTCATGGTTGAACATAAAGAACCATTACTGAAGTTAGCTAACGAACCAGTGTTAAGTATATGATAATCAGCTTCCATCATTCAGAGCGTGTAATGTTCCACCATGAGATTTGTAACGATAAAAGTCAAACAAAAAAGCCAAAAAAAAAGCTCTTTTCTTTATAAAAATTTATATCGATTTTTCGTGCTTATCTTAAAGTCTTCAACAATTAAACGTAATACATAAATTTCTTATCTGATGCTTAATTTATAGTACCTTTAACCCGTGTCACTTTAATTCGCTCTCTTTATTGAACTCTTTTCACAAATGTGCAAAAAAAATCATCTCTTTTTTGCTCACCTGGCCGAAACTCATCGATATGCTTGGGTGCTTCCCTTTTTACAGATTTGTTTGATACCCATGACTCAACAAACTCTTTGTTGGTGGCGCTTGGACAGCATCAACAAAATCATCTGCTGACGCATGACCATCAGAGCAACATATATGTCCACTTATTTCGTTTGGGATTTCTACAGCTACTAGCTGGAGCGTCATGAGTGTGGGCCAAAACAAAGAACCAACAACAATTCTATACATACATATGTACGTACATATACAACGACGCTTTTCCGTGAAATGCAAACGTATATGTCGTTAAAACCTTTCAACTGTGGTTTATATATATAGCATTTTCGGAGCTCAAGAGACCATGAAATCGTTTTCAAAGAAAAGCTGCACAACTATAGTAGAACAGCCCGCATAGCTGTAGAAGCTGATAGGTTCACACTTACCGTAACCCAGATACAAATATGATTTTACAAATTTCAAGGGTCACCCAGATACAAATATGATTTTACAAGGGTCAAGGGTATTATAGACTTGTGGAAGAAACAGACCTTTGGGTTGCTTAGCCAAAATGATTATCATGTCCGTGCCACTGCATAAACTCCTAGATATCAAAGATCATAACAGCTATATGCAGCAGATTAAGTTCGTCTGACCATAAGAACATCCAGATTTCTAAGAGCTATATGACATCAAGTTTAACTAAAACAAAGCGCATAATCCACACCCAGATGAAGCTTGAAGATTTATATGAAATCTGTCTCTCATTTCCTCCAACAGAATTTCGCGGTGAACAGTCACGTTGTAAAATCTGTTGATATTGGACAATAGATTACAAACGGTAGCTCACAAAATACATTTTAGTTACGAAAACCTTTCTGTTGTTGTTGTTGGAAATTGCGCTACCAAATTGATGTCAGTTCAGTTTTTTCCTACTACTTGGCCACACTTAAACGTAAACTACCTATAACTATTTTATGTGAAATACACTTGCTCGAATCCTAGGGTCTCCCACTGTTATGGCGCACTTATCTGCCACATACAACATCAGCGCTTGTTTGCTTCCATTAACTGTATAATTTTTGCAACTTATCCAAGCCACAGAAACAGTTGCATAACTTTGGGTCTACTTCAGTTGCATTGCGTGTAATATTTAATTATAAGAACACCACCCGCAAGTCTCTCTACCCCGAAAACCCTTTCTAGGATTGGCAGGCTTGGCATGGCATCCACGCAACTTTACAGCACTTGCGAATTGCACTTTAGTGGCATTGACGGCGTTGGCAACTCTGCAGCGGCAGCAGAAGCAGCGTCAGGACATAAACGTCTTGGGGTATAAAATATTTAATTGTGTCACGTAACTTTTTGCTAACTGACTGCAACAAATACTGGATGGATATGCAGGCAGGATGTTCGCCTGTGCAATTTCGCTTTAACCTCAGGGGTAATGTGTTGGTAGCAAAACAACTGAGAATAAAGAAAAAACAAAAGTTAGTAGGATCATCTGTGATGATATGACAAAACAAATGAAATTAGTTTTTACCATGTGAAATATACAGCTTTATTCAGTTACTTTCTTGCAAATCTTTTAATACAATTCGTGTTGTTAATTGTTTAATCATTATGTTATAAAAAGAAACATTTTTAGCTGCTTGCGATAAATTCCTTAAACTCTGTTTTAATTTGCTTTCCACAAGCTAATGCGCTCTCTGCTTTCAACTCTATTAGAATTTCTTTATAACTATTGCTGAGCAGCAGACATCAATTTTGTTTTATCATTTACTTTTTTCTCCTTAAAGGATATAAATAATTTTGTTGCTTTTTTATAATTTTTTAAATTTAGTACTATATAATTTTCGGTTCTATTCTCGTATGCAATTTGTTGTGATTCAGAAATGCAAACATAATCACAAAGTTGATTATGGCTCAAAACTCCAATCATTGATGCGTAGACAAAAGGCTATAAAAATAATTTAACTGTTTAAAATATGTATATATATAGTATTAAAGATTAGGGTCTTGCTTAGGGCAATGTGTAGCGCACATAGGGCACCTCCACATCCTCGCCATCAACATCATTGCAGCAGATCTCGAATACCAGTGAGCGCTCGTGTGGCTCAAGGCGACGCTTGGACACACGACGCACTACCTCGGACATTGGCAGCGGCAGACGTTCCGCGCACTTGGCCTTGGGCATAAAGAAAGAGTAGAGCATAGAAACGCCTTGAGACAACATGGTAATCTTGAGTTTCTCCTTTTCATCGAAATGGTTGAGGAACTCTTGCAGCGTCAGCTCTCCAGTGACCTCAAAGCGATCCCATAGTGTCCATTCCTGCTCGTAGTATTTGTTTTTGGCGGCAGGCAGCGGCTCAGAGAAGCCCACAAAAGGCAGCGCCAAATTGACAAAGCCATTCTTAAAATGCGGCAAGTCGCGATGTCCGACAATTAGTTTGATAACCTCCAGCACAGCCAAGCCAGAAAGCATCGATGTAGTAGTGGCAATGGCTGGTATGATTTTGCCAGCAATCAGCTTGGACTTATGACGATCGGCCGGTGGGATTTTATAGTTGGTGGCACGTAAATTCGATGAGGCCACTATAAAGTCCATGTGCAAGTTGTTGTCATCATCCTTTTCAAATTCAAGCGGCGTGATTTTGGAGTTCTTGTCTGCAATCTTCTGCAGCTCCATTATGAGTTTGTCCACACGATCCTGATCCACTTCACCATCATCAAAGTTGTTTGATGCAGCAGCTGCAGCGGCCGCTTCATTGGTTTCAATTTTCACTCCAGAGCGTGGCTTGAACTCTGGCACCTAGCAAGAAAGTACAAGTACAGTATAGAAAAAAAAGAATCCTTGAAGATTTGTTGAAACTAACCTTAACCTGTTGAACTAGTGCGGCAACAGTCTCCCGATTCCGCACTTGTGCTAAGCCGTAGACGTGGGCACGCAAATTGGCCGCTGCATAGATATAATCCAAGTGCATGGGTTCATTTACATTAAATACCAATGGTTCGGGGCAACGTTTGGGACCAGACCAAAACGGTTGACCACTGGATGTCATCTGATCTGGTGGGAAGTTGAATAAAAGCTGTTTGATTTGATTTGCGTACTGTTCTTCCCAATGAAGACGTGCCCATTCCACACAGTCGGTAAAGTCCTTGGGCTTGTCGTCAATAAGTGCTTTCTGTGGGATTACACAAATGTTAACAAGTCTATGGTGAATTAGTGGCAAGCAACTCACCTTAATCGAATCCAAAATCTCAAGTGGCTGTATGCCTGTGAGTTTGAGTACGCGCTCAATATACTGTGGATCAGAAAGGTATTGTGAGGCATACTCGGCAGCCTGGGTGAACACGCCCTCAAAGGAGTCACGAGCCCATTGCAGCGTATGCTCAATCGCGTTGGGAAAGTTCTTCAGCGTGCAAATAGGTATGCTTTTCTCTGGAGGATCCTGTGACGAGCTGTACGATTCTGTGGCAAATGGTACAATAACCTGCACATTGCCCAGGGTGCCCAGAGTGCCAGTCTCCACCAATGGTATACGATTGAAAATGCACTTGCGATCCATATAGATGCGTGCATCTACATTATCCAGGGCATTGGCTACACCATGCAAATTGCCAAAGAAATCCTCCGAGAAGACCTTCTCCGTTTCGACGCCAACACGCAGCTCGTAGGCAGAGACCTTGACATCCGGATTCATGGCCTTAATGGCCGCTGCAGCAGTCAGCGCCTTTGGTTTCTGCACATCGTGCGGACGGAACAAAAACTGACGATTCAGATTCGACTTTTCAATGAGATCCATGTCAGTAACGTAAATCTGCCCATTGCGTACGCCCAGACCCAACATGCCAAAGTTCTTCAACAGCTCGCAGCCAATGGCGCCAGCTCCTACAATGAACCACTTGGCATCGGCGAGCTTCTCCTGAAAGTCGCGTCCGAAAATGGCAATCTGTGCATCGTACCGTGAACCCAACGGCTGTGCATCAGCTTCGCTAACACCACCCTCAGGCAAGCACTCCAAGGCATCAAAATAGAACCACTGATAGATGGGCGTAAACTTGCCGCTGCAGGCCTTCATCACTTCCTGAGCCACAATGCCACCAATGGCCGCGTCCAACGGACATGTGTTGCCTGCGCATATTTTGGCGAACAGCAGCACCAGCTGCTCATTCACATCCGCATTCAGGCTCTTGCACAATTCCAGAAAACGACGAGCATCTGTCTCATTCCAGGGACGCGGCATTCCATTGTTTGCCTTGTATGTGTCCAAGGCGCTAAAAGCCACATGCAGCGTGGCAGGCGCATCCAGCTTGGCAAAGTCAGACATTAAGAACTCTGGCTGCTGCTCGGCCTCTGCCAGAGTTTTGAAATTGATAGCCTTCGGCATTTTAACCTGCGTGGCCACGCCGCTAGTCTTATAGGCGCCAAACTTGCTGGTGTCTCCAATGCTAAAAGTATACGGACCCAGCACATTAATCTTGATGGGCTGGCATCCATTGAGCTCTGTCATGCCCTGCACTTCCGAAAATGTTACATAGTCGCCATCATTGAAGCCATGGCGCGTCTCGTCCAAGCAAGTGACAACGCCCTGCGCGTCATGTGTTATGCTGGCTATCATGGTAGACACCGGCTGCGCACCATCCTGATCATAAATAGTAAAGTTCTCGCCAAAGTCGCAAAACACCTTGGCAAAAAGACCGCGTGTCTCCGCAATGATAAGAGCAATGCCATTATCGTGTGCAAACTTAGCAATACGATGCTGTTCGGCAGAGTCCGAATTGGTCAGCACTATGACGCGAAATTGTTTCAGAAAGTCCTCATTCAAGTCTCCGGTGTACAACAAGGTGCGCACATAGTTGTTTAGCTCCGACAGCTTAGAGCACGAAGCTTGGGCACGATTCTTGCCAATGTCGGCTTGGGACAGATAGAACTGCGATGACAAGTCACTGAGCTGTTCGCAGAGCAAAAACAAAGAAAGAAAAAAAGAAAGAGAGATTAGCAAAAGTTCAGCGTACTTTGCGTGCTGCGTTTTGGTGGTGAAATTCGCAAAGGTGACTAAGTGATTAATAAATTAATAACCCTTAAGCAACTAGCTGGCTGAGGATTCACGTTTATGCCGCACATTGTCTGAGTGGGGCATCCTTTCCAACATTTCAGATAAGGTGATGGATGCCCTGCATACGGAAATCTTAAAAAGGAAGGCTTTCGGGAAGAAAAGGCGCCTCGAGGGATACCCTTCATCAGGCCGTAACCCGGTAACAGTTTGTTATGGTCAGTCAAGAGGAAAAAGTAGATGTTTCAGCATGCTTCCAAAGAGTAGATAATCCCTAATAATAATAATGAATGTATGTCATCACGCCAACTGTTATGTCGCGAAATAAAATATTTTTGTCTTGCTTTATATTTGTTGCTGAGGCAGTAAAACAAAAGCGAATATGCGCGCAAAACGCATAGCGCAAATAATTGTTGTGTGCACTCACACTAGTGTTGTCTCACTCGCACAGTATGTGGCGAAAAAAAGGCAGACATCTTGCCACAGCAACTAGCAAAAAATGAAAAGCAGCAAAGACAAAAAAAAGAAGTTTTTTCTGCGCCTTTTTGCACTATTTGCCATGAAAACCTAACCTAAATTAGGAATACTGGAAGCGCGCTGTTCAACTATGAAACTTGCTTGCACTTTGTTGTTGTTACGCTGCTGCCGACTATGAATCATAGACGTAACTTTTCCAGTGCAGCGGAACATGAACCGCCAATTAACGGGGCGGTCTATATATTTAATAAAACCAAAAGGGTTGCAGTTTGGGTTGGACCAAACAGATCCCGCGCGCGGCAACGGCTACATCAAGTCAATTATTGATTTTTGGACCATGTCTGTCTGTCTGTCGGTCGTACTTTGCTTCCGTCCGCTACGTCTCTCAACTACTTACCGTGCAATTTGCTGTGTCATGCAGTGTGATCGATTTCACGCCGCCCAATATAACATTTTTGGCTATTTCCAGACCAAGGCCACCCAATCCAGAGAGCAATATGTCCGAATTGGCCATGCGACGCATGGCATCGTGTCCCAAAACATAAAGTTGGCGCGAATAAAGCGACTCATCAATGTCCCCAGCAGCGGCAGGGGCAGCATTATTGGCAGCCATACCTGCGGTGTTGCGGTTATTGCTATTGTTGTTGTTGCTGCTGCTGTTGTTGTTGTTGTGCGCCGCCGAATTATTCGTAGAGGTAACGTTGGAATTTGTGGAACTCACTTCGCGACTAGTTTTATTATTTTGCTGTAAATTGGCTTTTGGCTCTGACAAAGGCGACGATGACGAGGAGGATGATGATGTTGACGGGGACAACGCACAATTGTTAATGCCAGTACTTTTCATATGCACTGATGACGATGTACTAACGTTGTCGCCATTACCGGTAGTTGCTACTCGCTTTGGCGCATTGACAGCACATGTAGTAGAAGTAGACGACGATACACACAAGTCTGTTTCGTTAGGTGCCGTCTCTGTCACATTTGAAATGTCAACGTCGCCTGCTGCTTTGCCATGATTTTCGTAGTTGTTGTTGCTATTGCTGCTGCTACTGCTTGCTGCTCCACCGGCCGTATTATCCGCTGCCTGGAACCTACGTTTCTTGCTTGGTGGCGCCTCCGACATGCTGGTCGTTGAGCTGCAGGATGTGGCTTCCGCTATCAATTGCTGACCGGAGCTGGACATGGCTTGTGTTTATGATATGCCTCTAAAATAACGTGGTCTTAGAACACACCGACAACTGCGACTGCGGCGGCAGCGGCTTCACGAGTATGAGTCCGGCGACGACGACTGCGACGTCTGTTTCTTTGAATGCTTTTGGCTGGCAAACACAATGCAATTTCACAATGTTAACTATTGACAACTGTTTGTAAACACTTTGCACAATAAAAGTATGTTTATGCAATAATTCAGATCCTGCTGCACTTTGCAATATATTTAATTATAAATAAACGTATGATTTCGCAAAAAAAAAACGCCACTACACTCAGTACTCACGGTGACAGCAAAACGAAATTGGCAAAAACACCGAAATTATGGTATTATCTTTTGGTGCTAAATATATAAAAAATACTGCATTGTAATACGGCGAATCAAACTGCAAAAAATTCAAGGGCATAAAGTGCATTACAGTTTATATCTTATGCTACATAATAGGGACTTATTTTGTTCTTGTATTTAAGCACGTGGGTTTTGTAGCATTACCAGAATTTATTAAAAATTAAAAATAGAAACATACTAGCCAAAGAACAGGGTGACACAGGTTTAGCAATGCGACCGTAAAATAACAGAAAATTAAAATGCAGCAAAAACACTAGTTAAACTCACTTTTGCTCCACATAAATGTGTCAATAAACAATAAATGCGCACATAATTGATGCATAAAGCTTATACACACAATAAATATAGATAGTTTTAAGCATTTTAATGTACATAAAAGCAAAATGCGCGCCATCATAATCAAATCATATGTTTGGGCTGCCCGATCGGCAAAAAAGTTGTGTGCTGCCAGATGACAGACATGCCAACTCTCTTTTTGATGGCAGCTGTGCCGTTTGTTATTGCCAGATGTCTTCATTTTGATTAGCGCTCCTGGCGGATATATTTAAAAAGGGTTTTTGTATTTTAACGTTTAAACTTTCGTGTTTTTAATGAAGAATTTTAATTAGAAATTTAATGCATCGTAATTTATAAATAATGGTAAGACATTTCATCTTTTCAGGCACTCTGTGGTTTTGTTCAGATAACTCATTTGATAATAGTTTTATGTTTTTCAATATGAATGATTATAATTTTGGAAAGCCTATAACGACATTTGGGATGTCTTCGCAATGCTGCAGCAACTTAAAGTGCAACACGGCAAACTTACTTCTGAAATAGTGTTCTGCTTTGTTGTCGATGTTAATGAACCAATTTATCCTTCGATTTTATGCTCCTTTGTGCACTAGAAGATTTTAAGCTAAACAAACTCTGGTTACTATAATTATATTATATTATACCCCTCGTGTGGTGAGCGGGTTAGAGAATACTACTTCAGCAGGTCAAAGCTTGTCGTATGAGGCGACTAACAATGACAATGGGTTCCACAGGCCTTAAAAGGGTTGTGTGTAGGGTTTGGGACCCACCACGTAAAACCACAATTCCAATGAAAGAATGTATTTACATTAGGCCGTAACCCGATAACGGGTTGTTATGGCCAGTTAAGAAGAAAATTATTTATAACAAAGGATGCTAGTGCTGATGAGTACAGTATACATTGCTTATATGACGTATCGCTTATATGAAATTATTGCTTAATAGCAAAAAAAAAATTGTTTTAAAGCATTTTGTTTGCAATTTTTATACAAAAATAGTGGTTTATATGAAAATCGCTTATTAGCAATTATTGAAAAATATTGAAACGATTGGCTGTTTCATCGATAAATTTTTGCTAAAAATATGATCGGCTATATGCAAATTTGTCCCCTTGTGGTGAGCGGGTTAGAGAATACCACCTACGCAGGTTACAGCTTGTCGTATGAGGCGCCTAACAATGACAATGGGTTCCACAGGCCTTAAAAGGGTTGAGCGCAGGGTTTGGGACCCACCACGGAAAACCACAATTCTATTGAAAGAATGTATTTACATCAGGCCGTAACCGTAATAACGGGTTGTTATTTGCCAGTTAAGAAGAAGAAGATATGCAAATTTTCCAACAAAGTTTAATAATTCAAAATTTGAAACAATGCTTTTCATTAAATCGATTTTATTTGTTTGCTTTCCTCTCATAAACCAATAACAACTTAAATATTTTGCTTATATCCGATTGTCCCTGGTATAAAATTATCGCCTATATGCAAAAAAAGCGATTCATTTTTTCTTTTTTGTTTAAACGATATCGATAATCGCATATTGCATATAAGCAATATCTTTTGTATAACGTTTTCGAAAAACAAAATCATTCATAACTTCTCAGTTAAGTTTCCATCTTAAAATAGCTATTTATGTTTTACATAGCTTTTTTTTATTACTTAAAAAATTTCCTTTCATTTTCTGATTTGCTATTTGTTGTTGTTTCTTCTTGGTACATTTATTTATCTGAAGCGAAGTCCTCAAGTTTGCCTTGAAACGAAACAACAACAGAAACTAGATAGATTTGAGGAAATTTTCCAATTCCAGGAATTGCTCCTATAGCAACACCCAAGTGAATTACTACAGATTGAAGCTTTTATATCTATATATTAGGTTTGTAGAGATATCTATTGAACCGGCTAAGCATGAAAAATATGTTATATCAATATTCTTATCAATTTGTAAATTTGCTTCGATAAGCGCGAAGCCTCAGAAAGCCCGAACGATCGAGCAGTCCACGCTCATTCGACGGATGGGATTCTAGGGTTCTTGGTTCTTTTATTAAAAGGAAACAGATCAATTATCAATGACATATTGAGAGATAACTAACAAAAATCTGCTGTAAATTACACTTTCATATGTACCATATTTGCAACATAGACACTTAAAATGTTGTCCATATCACATCAAACTATAAGTCCTTCCCAAAGCCTTAATCTTTTCAATCTCTGTGAATATTTTATCCTTTAATTAAGTACTAACAGTAGTTTCCTCTTGCCATCCTAAAACAACTTTGGCACGCGCCTTTCATCACTTCTCCATTGAGCCTCTAAATGACCCGTAGCTATACCTATCATGCCTTTGTCTATTTCTAGGTCATTTTCCTTGCACAACGGGTTCAATATCCTTTAGCCAATCTATTTGCGGCCCAGCAACGGTAGTCGACCATGAAAATGCCTAAATTTCCACGAAAAAACACTATGAGTTTTACTGACAAAGGAAAATGTGTGTCAGCCTGTCTTGCTGCGCGTGTGTGTATTTGTGTTTGTGGGGGTGTCCATGTCCTTTTCAAGTGCTAACTGTAAGCCATTAGGAATGCGCCGCAACAGCTGCAGGAGCAGCTCCAGTGAATCAGCAGCAGCAGCAGGAGCTACTTACTACGTCAGCGGCGCATGCGTCATTAACAGTTGCGTAAAATGCATTTTAATTTACAGTTACAGCTGCACAATATGGCACGATCTTAGCTACACTGCAAAAAAAAGAAGTAAGTATTAAAAGAATCTCGAAATATAAAGTTGTTGCTATACTGAGAAGCGCTCAGTCGAAATTACTGAGAAACGAAGAACGTAACTTTTCATTAAACTTTGTGCCTAAGAACTGCAATTTTTGCTCAGTGTACTATGTTATGTTTAGTGACTTACTAAAACTGATGTTAGCCCAAAGCGAACCTTATCGCGTGCGGTGGTGTCGCGTGGTCAGATGCAGATACTGCCGACAGGGTCAGTAGGGGGTAGCTAGGATGTAGATGAGCAAATTAGCATATTAGGCGGGCGTCGGAGGGTTAACAAAACTATAATTGATGCAGCTATAGCATTGTGCTATTGTGGGTGTCCTGCACAGCTGTTGTCAGAGGACTACAAAATGATCGCGTGCCTTTAGCCCGCATTTTTCGAATAGTCGAAACTGCCATATGGCGCGTCCTTTTTGGTGAGTTATGCAAATTCTGTACATCGAAATGAACTCATTAATCTTTGTTACCAGCAATTCCAATTTCAAATTCGGAAATTTGAATATTATTTCGACGAAAAAGCATATTTATCAACGCGACATGAAAAATGATGCATTCATGCATTTGCATATAAGCATTACAACTCGTAATACGAGTAACTTTAGCTCGAATATTCAAATTTCGTATCATTAATTACAAACGCAATATTTACAAAACAAATGTGTCGCTTTGTTGTTGTTGTCTGCCCAGAAAAAGGTGTGAGAAGCGTCGCAAAAAGTGTCCTGACTTTGACTGCGCAGGCGCAGCCGTCCTGCGGACCAGCTGTCAACCCCTTTAAACATAAGTGGCAAAATTATAAAGATTACAACTTAATTTCCCGACTTCTTACGCCGTATTGAGCGGAATTTACATGTCAGGCACATAAATCTGTCTGCTGCTTTCTCTTGCCACAAAGGACACTCGAAATTGTCGAAAATATTTTGTCGTGCCTTCTTTTGTCGCAGCTACAACCCTGCCTGCTTACCCCTTTTACCTGACTGCATTTGCATTTTAAGCATTTTGCAGCTTTGGGCACATTCTACGTCAGAGACGCTGCGGGCACATTGTCCTTTCACACCTCTCTCTTTCGCAGTGACAAAAAAAAGGACAACTGGCGCTGCTGTCTCTTGCATGCCGTCCTTACGCCTCAATGAACTCCGGCTATAAATATTTTGATTGCATTTGGTGGCATTTTTCTGCTGTATCTTTAAGATAAACATGGGAACTTGGCAGCGCTAAGTAACTGCACTTCCGCACACCCGCACTTCTTGGCTGTTGATTGGAACTCTGTTTCACCTGTGGCATTGCACAATTAGTAAGTACCCTCAGCCTGTCCAGCTTGCCGTTGCGACGCACTCACCTGTGGCCATTTGTTACCCTAGTTATACATGCCACACTGCGGGGCAAATCAAAATTGCAGCAAGACACTTTACAGTAGTAGTTGCAACCGTTTCTGCCCCTCTCTTCCGACCAACATTCACACGTTACTCACTGAGCATAAAGCAAAACAGGCCGCGAGCAGTTGCAGCCCATTCGCGCTCTCTTGACCAAGTTGCAGTGTAACGGCCGGCACTGCTCTTGTAACGTCTTTTTAAGGTGTTTTCAGAGCTACCCAGAGTTAGTAGACAGACATTTAGTGTCTTTAATTGTTTGGGCTGTTAAAATTGCGGGTTCTTGGCTGCTGCTTCTTCTTCTTTTGAGCTGCACCCGCGATAACATCTATTTTCCCAGACAATTAAAAGACAGTGTTGAAGTCATCATCAAAGGAGCTCTCAATGCGTAGATATTATTTTGATAGACAATTGTGATAGTTTTAGGGTGCGATAGCGAAATATGAGATAAAGTTAGGGTGTTCATAAAAGAAACACGCAGTTGGTAAACGAAATGTTTAGTTTATTGTTCAAACTGCTGAGGGTTTTAGGAAACTGTTAAGAAACTTTATAAGATTCGTGGTATAATAAAGGTTCTAAAACAGTTCCAATCAGCAGCAGTGCTCAAAACAAAAAGGATAAACTTAAGTCTAAACATTAAAATTTGTGTCGGAATTAAGATACATAAAAATAATATTGACTTAAACTGAAATTTAAATCCTTTAGATGGAACTACGAACAAAACAGATCTTGTTCTCTTTTCAAGGACGCATGAAATTCCGAGACTTATGCACACTTTCTTTAGCGACAGTGCTAAATACCTGGGGATTGTACTCTGGCTTTATCAGGCTATAATTAAGCACATCCCCCTATATGGCGTAATGCCAGACACGAGGTGCCAATCCTCATTAGTAAAGTACAACGTGCTGCTAAGCTATGCGTCACGAGCGCCCTTCGTACCTCGATGCAATACATAGTATATCACATATTAATCTTGCATAAGAGAAGCTAGAACTTCTATCAGCCATACGACTGACAGATTCAAAAGACTGGAAAGAATTCAAACTTTGTCACTCATCCATTGATGCTAAATAGGCTTTTGTTCCCATAAAGCAGACTACTGTCTACTGCTTGAGTACCCAAGAACTTCTTATAATATCCTTATTCCGGACAGGGCCACCCAGGACCTACCTATACTGTCTTGTTCTTAACGGACGCCTCTTAGCTGAGCTTTCGAGTTGATGTGGGGTCCTTCTAGAAGGGCTTAATATAAAAAGGGCTTTCAGTCTCCCGGTTCAATGCGGCGTGTTTCAGGCCGAAGTTTCAGCCATAAACGAGACACTATCTTGTCGAAGAGACTCAAATGCTCTAAGAACGTTTTATTCCGTGTTTTTTACAAATCGCACAATATTTTTTCCTACCTAATGTCTCCTAATCTTTCGATTTCTTTCTTAAAGATGGTTATACTCGAGTTTCTTAGAAAAAACTAATACCTCTGACCTTGATTGGGTGTGGGGCGGTTAACAATCGGCTTATTGGAAATAAGGTCCGTCCCTTAACCAAGGTGACGCACAAGATCCATGGGGTCCCCCTTTTTTAGCTGCTATAATCACCACACGTAGTTAGTGCAGTGAGCTTAAATGCGCAGCGGAGTTTCCCCAAGACTTAAACCTGCTTGTGCGTAGGTCGTGGGACCCACCCAACAAAAGTTTTTATGAGAAGCCTGCAGGAGTGCCTACGTCAGGCTATAATACTGCAATAGCTACAGTTATGAGTATTCTTCAAATTCAAGAAAATCAAGTCTGTTCTGCTTGTCGCTTGATTGTCGGTTTGAGAAGTAAATTCGAAGCCATTCCGAGTGAGCTCGATTCGAAAACGATTCGTTTTTATTTCGATTCGATATATGTTATTGTTGGAACAGGCAATATTTATTGTAAGAAGGGCCGCCACATTTTCCACATTAAGTATCAAAAAAAGTATAAAGTAAGTTTTTTCACCTTTTTTAAAAAAAACCTGAAGAATTTTTTGATTTCGAAAAAATTTTTGAGTTTATTTCACTGTAACTCGTTATCGAATTAAGGTAGACTAAAACTGTCTTTTCTCGATCGGTAGTAGCGTTCTCGAGAAACATGAGAACTCTCGAAATCTCCAGTTTTTTGAAGTAGCCATAATTTGAAAACTTACTTACTCACTTAACTGGCCATAACAACCCGTTACTGTGTTATGAAAAGCTCTTCTCCAGGCGTCTCTGCTTTGTGCGAGCCTTCTCAATTGGTGATACCAAAGGTAGCTAGTGTCCTGATCCTTCCAACGGTCTGCCCTTTCGTCGCCCCCCTACCATACCGCAACCCTACGCACAACCCTTTTAAGGCCTACTGGTCTCGAAAGAACCCACTGTCTGCTGAGGTGGTTTTCTCTAACCCGCTCACCACACATGGGACCGCTTAAATACTACTAGGGGATTTTCATCAGGCTGCGGTATCCCACCATGCCATAAACCAAGACGGGAAGGATGAGCGCCTTATAGAGTATTAGTTTCGTCTGGCGAGAGTGGTTTCTATTACTCACTTGTCGCTGAGACCAAAGTAAATTGGCTGACTTCACAGCTCTCGAAATATTCAGTTTTTTGAAGTAGACATCATTTTGAAACGGTGCTAGAAAATCCAAAAAACCCGAAAATTCCAAATTAACCGGAAAATTCTAGCCATAGGCTTTTCATTGAGGTCAAATTTGTTGCATAGTGTATTAGAATTACGTATTTCCATTGAAGTTCGAACGGCTCGGTTACATTTCGAGCTTAATTTTTTTGCTTACCCAAGGAATTATAGAAAAAAATAAAATTATATAGACAATTTGGTCGTCTACTATTCTCCTCGATTCTCATACGTGATACCTAAGCGCTGTATTACTAAATTTAAATAACATTTATAATGCCCGTTTACCAGACGGCCGGAAACGACTAAATCAAACAGAAAATTAGTCTATTGAAAAATAAACATAACTCTTAGGCGGTTGGTGAGCAAAGCCTCATGTTAAAAAAATATTTTTTGAAGTTTAAAGTTTAAGCACCACAGCTAATGGTTGTGTAAAAATTCCCTGAAGACGGACTCCGCAGTGGGTCGAAAATATTAAGTTTTCACTTCATTGTTGGACCTTGAGCCGGTAAGGCCGCTAAATAAGAAAAAGGTCAGGTGGCAAACTCAACATATTAAAAAAATGTCGCAAACAAACAAAATCTTCTAAGTATTTGCGCAGTTTTATTTGAATTTTTTCTAGTTTTCTATGTCTTCTTAAACGGTACTTTTTTTTATATATATACTAAATATTTCGCACTCCATAAAACTTGGAAAAAAAAGTGCGCATTCAAAGTTATGGCTAGTTTACAGAAATAATAAAAACTTAAGAACCATTTCTTTTAAACGCTGTGCAACGCTTTCAATTTTCTAACTCCTTTTTTAAGTCTTTAAACTTTTTATATATTCTTTCCACTTTCTCACGCCTGTTGTAAACTTTTCAAGTTTCCTCTGCCGACTTTCGCACCTCACTTCGAACAAACACTTAAGAGAGTCATCAAAAAATTTGCCAGTTTTCCCAGACAACTAAGCCAATAAATCACTTAAAGTTTTTGCGTTAACAGCGCCATGCAAAATCATTTGCGAAAAATTTGTAAACATTTTATTGGAACGCCAAGGAGGAACCCCTTTCCAGCTACTTAACATGCAGAGACATCCTGATAATCATTAACAAAGAAAATTTGCAAATGTGCAAATGTCTGTTGGACAAGTCTATAAAGACAATGAAAACTATCGATGTAAAGGGTTACAAGATGACATAACTAACCCTCTGTGAAGCAGATGAGAGGGAGCAACCGCTCACCTTGGGGTGGCAGTCCCAGCTCATATGGCAATCCCAACTCAAGGTGACAAGCATTGTGTGAGTTGCGCTCGCTCATTGCTCTTTGATCAAGTCCTAACTGCAACTGAGCTTCCGCTTTACATACGCTTGAGTGTGTGTGTGTGTGTGTGTGTGTGTGAGTATTGGTTATGTACTGTTAGTTTGAGCCACAGTTTATGTCCCATGCCTAATCCCGTTAATGTGCTTACTGCGGCCGGCATTTCATTTGAATAATACGCGCAGTTATCGCTTTAATATGCTTAACTCTCAACTCAGCGCTCATATGCAACTCTGTGTGTGTGTGTGTGTGTGTGTGTGTCCTTGTGTGTGTTTTAACACTTCCGGGATTGTCGTTTTGTGGGCCGCCTGCAGTTTAACTTCTTTGTAACGTGATTTTGATTTCCCGACGCTTTTGCTTGCTCACTTTATGAGTTTTCCTTTGTTTTTCCGTTGTTTATACGCGCTCTCCCTCACTCTGGCGCTCACGCACTGGGCAATCTTTTTTATTGTCGCCTTGCAAATGCGCGCAACGAATCCATCAATTTTATTGCCAAGTATTTTTATACATATATCGTTTATATGTGTGAATCCCATTGCCACATTCTATCCTGCAACGTTTCATGTCCATGTCCTTGCTGCCGCTGCTGCATATGCAATTATTTTTATTTCTTCCTTTTTTCACAGGCATTGCTGCGGCTTCCACGTGCAACAAAAGATGCCATTGCCAGTAGTTGCACACCCATAACCATAACCGTAGCCATCGCCATAGCCCTGACCCATCCAAAATGTAACAGTTACAAGAGTTGCCCATGGCAGCCGCAGCTCGTAAAGTTTTCAGCGTCGGCTTTAAGCTGCTTACGCTTTGGCACGAAATAAAGAAGAAAAAAATCGACTTATAAAATGTATTATATTATGGCATACAAAGCATTTTGTGGTTTATCCTTTCAGCAATAAAAGTATCCGATTACTAACTGCACTTTTTTCACATGGTGTCAACTCTGGCGGATCTACCTCTCCCCCCCTCTCTCTCTCTCTCAGCCTGTCAACGCACAGATCAAATGGTAAAAAGCAGCACTACGAATACCAGGCTACTATGACAGGAAGCACAGCTGTGTCTGTTTCTGTGCATGTCTTTTCTTTTCCCTCCACGCTTGTCTTTTTTCTTTTAATTAAAGTTTAAGCCTTCTAAATGTTGCAAAAAGTATAAAACAAGACGAGTTAAACGCTAGTCAAAGCGCTGCTGACATGATATGAGTTCGGTGTAAACTGAGCCCAATCCGTACTGAGCTGAACTGAGCCGAGCCGAGCCCAATCGAACGGCGCGCAGCTGGCAAGGACCTGAATTAGGACACACCACAAGTAGTGTGTGTGCGTGTGTGTGTGTGCAAGGGAACATAGTTGTCAACACTTGATAGAAATTGATATGGAAGTGGATCAGCAGTTGGTTATCTAATAGCGTTTAAGACAACCTTCGACAGGGCTTGATTCTGGGAAGACATTTTTAGGGCTTTGTCGATACTTGGAGCTGAACATTTAGATGTTGAACTTATGCTGAGAAAAAAGACTATCTAAGATTAAGTACACTCGTTAAGCAAGTACATCCAATATTTGTATATAGACAGTAAATTGTGTTAATTCTTACTCGAAAACAGATACAGATAGATGAACCAGAAAACGAGCGTAGCACAGCTTATGGAACCAGTATACAAGGCGATAGTACTTCCGAGACGATAGTACTACTACAACCACAGCCAAGAGTTTTTTTTGTAAACTTTGTTTATAGCTGACTCCGGAGGGAGATTCTCAAGCAAAGTGACTCCGTAAGAAAAGTGACCTACTATTAAGAGAAAGAGAGAATATGGCACTTATTGCGCTAAAAAAAACTTGTACAGTTAACATGGACATTCTAAAGATAAATCTAAAGTTAAAGTACACCAAAGTGCTTCTCAAGTCATAGATATTGTGGATGCATTGTATGAATGTATTTCGTCTTCAAAACCTTCTCATGCAGTTGCGAAAGTGCACTAACCATCCCTAACTGTTTAATGGAGTCGAGCCGGGTCGATCCTATACCACTGACAACTCTGGGAAGATAGTTATTTTAAGCAAGCTGTTGCCTAAGCTACAGGAAGTTAATCTTTTCGGAAATGACACGCATGTTGGGCATTGTAGAGGAATGTAGATCATAATCGGCAGATTGTAAGCAGATAAAAACGCCAAGTTCTTTTTCCCGTTGTCTATAATTGCTGACGGTTTTGGCATTAATTTGGCCACTGCTGATGTTTCATTATATACGACTTTGTCTGGAACCCCAAAATGGATGTGCAGTGTATGAATTGTACGCATCGTATTGGCTAATAGAAGCACGTTCGTATGTTCCGTCTCAGTACAGACTTAGATTAGATTTGCTTTGTGGTGGGAGCGATGTCTCATCAGAGAGGGTTGTACCATGCCTAACACTCAGGAAGCCTTGCCCATTGTACCATGCCCGTAAACGGAGAGTATACACCTCGCTTATGTTGAGTGTATCACTTACAAAAATGCGAGTCCGTGTACTTGCAAAGGCCGGACTCCTTGGAGTCGGCTTCTTCAGGCTGTGCAAGCTGGGTCGTGAACGAGGCCCTATTGGCCAGTGGTGGCCAAATGTATTGTGAGCCGTGATTAATTCAACCAGTGCTCACAGATCTTTCCTCTTTGGGTTCTTTCACGGTGTTTCGTTACGCGGCATCCAGTAGTGGATATCCAGGGTTCCAACCAATTCAGCTGCGCTGGCAGTAATGATTGGCTTAGGCCCTATTGGCTGTGACGCAGAGCATTTGTTTGCCAGCTTATCCGCCATTCCATTGCCCTAGATACCTCGGTGTCCAGGAACCCAGTATAGACTGACTTATGATGTCAAATCATGTTAAGTCTGGTTTTACATTCGCTGACCATGATCGTCGTTGTGCGAGGATTCTCCAGGGACTTGAGCGCAGCCTGACTGTCACTTTAGCTACCCCACTCAACTTTCTCTCATGGATCCAAACCGCCGGCATGTAATTTTGTATTCCCATAATGTAGACTTTCTTACTTTAGTGGAGACGTTTGTGGAGCACCAAAAGTTCAACAATACAATTTATGGGCAACATTATCGTACCTACAAACGGTACAAATCACATAGCCTCTCTTGAAAATCTCGCTTCGTGCATGAGGCGCCTAATCACTTGATCACAGTCCATCAGTCTTTTGTGCCTACTTATAACAACTTGAACCACCTTGACCAAGTCCATCATGCATTACCTTCATCTTAGCTTCATTCGAAACAGATGTTAAAAAGTTTTCTCTTTACAAGCAACAACAACAACGACAGTTCAAATGAACAACAAGAAAGGTTTTTGGGGAACTCGGCCAGAGTATATAAATTTCGCTGAAAGGCATTATGACAAGTCTGAGAGTTGCGCGACACAAAAGTACTTGTTAGCGGCGAAAATACGAAAATATAATGCGCAGCAACCCTGCTCAGACACTCAACCCTTTTGTTTTTCCCACATGACACATAAATAACTGTGCATTGCATATTGCAGGCAGCCCCATTGGTCAGCTGTGCCGTTAATTGAATCATTACCTTACGTAAGAAGGTAGAAAGAGAAAGGAAAAAACCCGAAACAATGAAGCATAATCATTATGAGTGATTGTAGGATGCGCCCTTAAAACAAAAAGGCTCGGAAATGGAAATTAATTTCAATAAGTCACAACACCAAAGGAGCCAAGCAGCTATTCTGAGAGTTCCAGAGTTAAGGCCAGCTGGAACTAGAACTGGTATGCATGTATTTTGGTCATGTAACTCTAGAGCTAAACTCAGCTCAGCCTCCACAAAATCCGCTTGTAATCCTTGACAGCTTGAAGCGGCTTGCAAAAGATACTAGTTTCTCTTTGGAAGGGGTTGTTGAGGGTAGCCCTCACTACTTGAGCGAGTTTTCTTGTCTTAGGCTTTTCCGACAATGTCATTGACATGGTATGACTTGAGCATTTTCCAAACTGCTACACTTCAATGCACTTCATTTTGCCGCTGAAAACTCTTCTTCAGCACGGGTCAATAATTTTTGGCTTAGTTTTTATTAAATAAGTCATTTTGTATTGGGGGAAAACTAAGCTAAAGGTCGTGGGCTGCACGTTGAACTGTGTAACGGAATTTGTTGTTGGAAAAGCTATTTATTTAGGATTTGCTTTGTATGTGTCTCGGCTGAGTGAGAGTTTATTTGGAAACACTTGGGTCATTGAAGGGCTGCACTCCCTCGTTGTAGGCTAAGAGTCTCGACTTTGTTGAGATGAGTAGTTTTTGTTCCGGTTTTATTACAATTTTTGAATTATAATAATAATATATAATTTATATTAAAATATTTATATACGTTTTAAATACGCTTTTATTTGAATTCAATGAGGGCTTCCGTGATTTATATGCTTTCAATGTAGTTTTATAGTTTCCGAACACTTTTATGAAATGTTATATCGCTCCGACTTGGTGGACCGATACAAGTTCTTTTTTTCAAAAATAATCAATGTAAAGTTGAGATCAAGTAAGGAACATTTGCCAACACGTAGCACGAAGACTTAATAGCTGATGATTCAACTGTAAAAAGGTCTGAGATAGTTCAAACGGGATCGCAACTTTTTTCCATTAAGAAAATTAAAGCTTTCGATGTTACAGAAAATGTGCGGTAATGCAATGCTAGTTTATATCCTTCATTTTTTACCGAGTTACATGGGGTTGTAAAATAGTTGGATAGTTTCGTTTTATTTTTATATTTTTTTTATATGCCGGAATGCAATGTTAGCTTCTAAAATTGTTTACACTAAAATTCCTTCATATTTGACCGAGTTACATGAGGTTAAAAAACAGTTGGATTACCTGACTTTATTGTCATATTTAGCAAATTTAATAATAATTTATAAATAATTTTTGAAATTGTTTAAAAGCAAATTCCTTTATATTTGACCTATTAACATGAGGCTATAAAATAGTTTGATTGCTTGATTTTATTGTCATATTTCAAAAAATTTAATATTAATTTATAACAATCCTTTTAACTATTTTGGAATTAGTTGACCGAATTACATGAGGCTAGAAAATAGATGGTTTGTTTGGTTTTATTGTTATATTTACGAAATTAAATGTAAATTTATAACAAATTTTTTAAACGAAAATTCCAAAATATTTGACCGAGTTACATGAGGTTAGAAAATATATGAATTGTTTGATTTTACTGTTTTCAAAGCACGAGCTAACAAAAGTGTCTTGAGAACATTTGCTAGGATGTCGAGACTCATTTCTTGATTTAAAATTTTTAATTTCCGCTCATTTCCGGCCTGTCTTTAAGAATTACATTTCAGTTCTTGTTTAAGAACGTTAGTACTTAATTTAAGCCTAGTAGTTTTCCTTGGTGCATACCAACTTATAGCATATGCTGTTTCAGATAGTTCCGAACAGTAATGCATCCTTTAAAACTTTCAAAGATTAGCCAAGGTATTTGTACTCGTACAATGGTCAGCCCCTACTAGAGCCCCTTGCTGCATAACAACCATTCATCTCTCCTTACTCATCTCTCCATTGTTGCTACTTTCCACTTTCCCATAACAACCCGCTTTGAAACCCTTGTAAAAACCATGTAAGCCCTGTACTAAATTATGCAAAAAAACACAAAAGCCGCTCTACATCATATGAACGACTCTCAAGTGATCAATCCTTAAAAATGTTTTTGACACTTCACATAGTTGCACGTAGTTTTGCTAGCTGGAAAAGTTGGAAAATTCGCTATGCCTGTCGCATCAGTTGGCACTTTCGCTGATCTTCTTGAACGCGATCATATCAATCAAAGTTCGTCATGCTGTCGGGAATTATGTCACTCTTTTGGCTCAAATTGCAAGCCGTCTATGATGGAGTGATGCACGCTGACACACCGACTGACTGTTAGACTCATTTGCATATGGCTGCAGAGTTTTCCAGGCAGCTGTTGGAAAATTTCACTGGGTGGTTGAAAAACTTTTTGGACAAAAAACAACTAAAAGTTGTAGTTTTTTGTGTAATTTCTGGGCGTGCTGACAAGGCATCAATCATGCATTTTATGTAACTATGAAAAAAAAGTATCTTTTGGATACAATTGCCAGCAAGTTGTAGCAACAGTTTTCTAATTGAGAAAAACTATTTAGCTGGCGTTTAATTAAAGATGTTATATGATACTTTTTCGTTGAGTATGAACCCTTCAGTTAGCTTGTAACCGTAAAGATACTCTGGCAGCGAGTTACAGTTGATTTGGAAAAGCTGCGCATGCGCGGCATGCATAATAAGTAACGGAAACGTTTGAAAAGATGTCTGAGAACGCATATAGTACAGAGTAGCCATCCGCCTAATGAAGCAGTTTGCCAAATTTTCTACCCAATGTACACGCTCTACACATGCTCTTTATATATGCTGCTTTTTATAGCCCACATATATCAATCAATTGTCATTGTGTGCGTGAGATATCCTCCATTATAATGATTTTATAATAAAGCCCAAATGACCATTAAGCGCCATTGATAGATATTGTAAGCCATAAATGCATTAAAAGCAGCCTTATGATATGAGCCACAGCTGCGCATAAAAATGAACTGGAAAAACCCTAAAAATAGCTGGCAAAAATACCAAATAAATTGGTGTAACTCATGGCTGTCGAAAGGCATACGAAAATCGCAGTTTATGAGCATATAAAATTGCATTATTTAAGTGGATAACATGGAGCAGGCTTTATAGACATTGTCCTCCAGCTGTTTGGCTCATGTCACATAACTTGGCATTTGTTGTGTCAGACAAGCCCTAAGAAGCAGCCCTATTAAATCTAAGGCAAATGTAAGAACCGCTCTAAGAAGTTACCCCTCAATCGTCGGTCACTTACAGTCACTTCCTGCGCACGACTAATTACTTTAAGGACAACGACAGGCAACAAACAGGAAGCGGAAACTAAAGAAGCCGACCAAAAAAACAACTAACTAACTCACTAACTGACTAAGCGTCTAACGGACTAAGCGACTCCCGGACTCAGTGAGTATCCAGCGAATGTCACAACATGCAAGCAATCTCGCTAAGCAAATTTAAATTACGTCCGCGTCGCTCCGGGTGTATTCATTAAACGTCTGCCTGATAATTAACGCCCTTATAGTATAGAGGAGAGCAGCAGCCCAGCGCCACTCAACAATGACGCACAGACGACGGGATGGTCAGAGTGTCACTATATATGTATATGTATCTACAAATATACGAACTATCCATAGGTCATTGTGACTAATTGATTTCGCGTTGCAGTTGAGTTCTATTCTCTAGACGGTGTATTGTGTGCTACCTTTTTTCGAAGTAAAACTACCTCTACCTAAAATTTGGCAATTCCTTTTGAGTGAAAGCGAAATTGTTAAAATATGTGGAAATTTGTGGCGGTTAGTTAAGAGCATTATGATGGTCTATAAAGTGATTTTTAAATGCGAATTCATTAGAACAGATTCGGTATGCTCTTTTACAGAGCGCTAAGGTAAATTTGATTGAAACTTTTCCCAGAGCTTAGTCCAAATTAAAATGGGCATCATTTTAAGATTGATTAGATAAAACTTTTTGAAAGACCACCACACGGGTGACAGCAACCTTACCGGTATAAATATATCGGTTTCAGTTCGGTTATTTCGGTAAAATTATAACGGTTATTGGTTTTTCTAATAAAATTCAAAATTAAATTGGTTGTTTGGATGACGGTTACGATTACGTTTTGAATCCCTGGATTTGGGCATTAGAGAATACCAATACCGGCTAACAATGACACTGGGTTCTTTCGAGACCAGTAAAGCTACTCCAGGCCTTAAAAGGGTTGTGCGTAGGGTTTGGGACCCACCACGTAAAACCACAATTCCAATGAAAGAATGTATTTAAATCAGGCCGTAATTCGGTATCGGGTTGTTAGAAGAAGGTTTTTATTCATGTTGTGTTTTACATTGCGCCATTTTGTGAAGCATTTTCATCTATGTCGCACAGTGGCGCCATCCGACTTCTTATCGGCAACATTCATAACTTTGGAAGGAGTAAAGATATTTTCAAAATATAAATGCATGTAACAGTGAATTCCTTAAGCTTCTGCGATACACTGCGATGGCTTTGTGTATGGGGCCACATAATAATAACGCTCCTGCTGTGCTTCTGCTGCTGCCATAGCAAGTGAAACACTAGGCAACACAATCTGTTTCCCGCTCCCACTTACTTTTTTGTGGTTCTCTTTTGGCACTGTTTTTGTCACAGAGCATGAAAATAATAGAGTGGAATCCTTGGCCGTTACATTGAGTCGACTTGCTAAAAAGCGACCATTCCGAAGATTGTGCACACATGTGCGTATTTTTTTGCTCTCTTTCTTTCTCAATTTTGGCTACGAGTGAGTGGGTCTAACAGTCTTGGAAATGGTCGCTTTTTAGCAAAAATTTTGAAGTTTTTTATGGTCCTGTCCCACTCTATTACTTTCATGCTCTTTGGTTTTTGTATAGGAACCGGTACAACCAGTAAACCGAAACAAATATCGATGATTTGAAACGAAACAGAAAGTTTAGAAAAAAGAAACCCGTTTAACGAATCAATAGTACCGGTACTACTATAATCGAAACTGTATCCGAAATAAGTTTCGGGTTGAAGCCCTGCTCACAACAGTTAACGTACCTCACAAGAAATCTCAGTAGTTTGTTTCTAGTTTTTGATCTAGTCTCTAAAAGCCAAAAAGTTCTTTCATACACGAAATCAGCGACAATGCCAAAAATAAAAAGGTATTATGAAATAATTTACTTATTAAAGGCATCATATGTTGACCATCTGAAAGAGCTCTCTCATTATGACTTTAGCTTACCCTTCGCACTCTCCCAATCATTGACCCACAAAACACAAATGAGAATTATGCAAACATTGCGACAAATGTCATTAGTCAATAGCACTCAATGCACCCATATTTGAACTCTGACCAAAAGTAAAAGAAAATGCCAGCGAAAAACCCGAGAAAATGTTGCCAATTTTAAGCCAAAAAACCGCAAGTTTCTAACACAACAAGCCAACCCTCGTAGAAAATGAAAAGAAAATTGCAAAAGAAAGCTGATACCGCGCAGTAACAGTTACCCTTAGTTACCTGAAAGAAATTTGGCAAGTCCTTGTCTCGTCCTCAGCTCGTACTACTTTCGTCCTTGTGTCAGCACAGACCCAAAAACTGACATAAACAATCTCATTGTGCGCACTCGAATCAAATGATGTGTGAGATATCAATTGTCAAATTGACAATAGAAATTGACAGATCGGTATCTGTAACATTGTCTATAAGGACTTGCAGTCTGCTCACACCGTAATAAAATTAGAAGTTTATTGATTTGTCTTGACACTTTCGCACAGTTCCAGCCGCGTTTCCGTGCGTTTCTGGTTCCGGCATATGCGCTGAGATTGATGTGTGCTCCGAGACTTTCTGCCATATTATCAATGGGTGTTGCCGCCGTTATCTACACATACCGTTACCCCTTGCTGTTCGATATAAAAATTATATGCAATTAGATATAAAAATACAGTTGAGTTGTCATAAACTCTGCTATTTTATGAGCCCTCTAAATATTTTGATATTTAGGTAGCTTCTCCTAGTCGCTTCCGTTTCGGGCAGTTGGCAATTTTTCTGTGCTCCATTTTTTTGTTTAGTGGTTTTGTTTCTCTTAACTGCGGGCTGACAAATGAAGCGCTATTTCCGCCTATCCACGCCCATATGTATGTATCTTTAGAGTTTAATCTTAGTTACTTTCCATTTCCAAAAAAAAACATCATTAATATGATGACATGCAGCATTTTCCGCTGAGAGCTGTAGAATTTTTAAACATTTTCATGTTTGAGCTAATTATTATTAATGCTTTCATAAATGTGGCTTGATGATGATGACGATGAGCATTTGTAAGCAAAATGGGTTGGTATGAGGGCCTTAAAGCGACCTTCAATAGGGCACTGTGTCATGCTATGGATCAACTTACTTAGTTGTTCTAGGTCAGGGAGCTGGCAACAGATGTTAAGTAACAAAACTGAATATGTATAGTAAGTAAAAATATAAATTGATGAGGAACTTTAAGTACAGCGTGATATTACGTTATTCCTATGTGGAATTGTCTGGCTCAAGAATTTAATACCGTTGCATCTTCCTGTAGAGGAGCAGACGGAAATCTGCTGATGGATACACAGAGTGCACTAAGGTTGGTAAGAACACTTCTCCAGCCGATGTCCCCAATCACAGACGATGGCGTGGATATACCGCCGTCTAGCCAATACGAAGTTCGGATTTGCCCACAGAGTTGTTCAAGACTGGTGGCAATGAGTTTATAGGGTAGACCAGCTTTTTGAAAAATGTAGCTGGATGAGAGCATGCCTGATGATTGGAACCTAGAAAAGATCCCTCGTAGCCCGTTGAGGTTACAGGCCGCATCTCGGTATCTCTGCAAATTTGACTCTGCAACGACGTTGCAGAATGACGTTGAGCAAGACAAGCAGCTCTTTCAAAGTAAAAAAGGATCTCTCAGAACCTTTTGACAACGACATCGTTAGTCGTTTTAAGCGAGATGTTATGGGAGCTTTAGCGGCTCTGGTTTTAAATAAGAGCAATACAAAGTATATGCTCTCCTTAAGTGGAGAGACGCGGCTGTTGGACTCTCAGATTGTTGTTGAAAACTGTACTTTTGACGGACCCAGACGGACCCTATGTTCTTTGGCCATTCACGCGTTGCGAACGACTGCTGCATTCGATGGAATTTAGAACTTTATGAGCTTTGCGACTTCATTGACATAGTAAAGCGTATTGATATCCAGTCAATTTGTGTGTATGGCTACTCCGAGAAAAGTCTACAATGCGTCTGTTGAAAGAAGGTGGCGAGGTTGTGTTTCCGCTGGAAGGACCAGTTGGAGAGCGCACTTAATAACTTGCTATCAGGGAGTGGTCTCACATCAGGCCATAACTCGATAACTGGTTGTTATGGCCATTCAACAAGAAGAAAATAAATCCTTCGCTAGACTTGCGCGATTAGCTCAAGAGGTTTTCAGTTCAAAGTACACATCGATATATGACGATATCCCATGAATTTCAGAATTTCTACACCATGAATCATTGAGAAAAACTAAGTAACTAAAAATATTTTACAAGATATTTGAGTGCTATTTCAAAACTATCGAGTTTTATCAGAAATTTCTAGACGATATGATTTTCGACGAAAAGATGTGAAAATTCAGCATTTTTCTCAAATTTGTGTAATGTACATATTGAAAAATATAGCTTCCGAAGAAAAATCCAAAACTATCCCAAAAAGCTATCCGCTCCAATGGCTTAAGAAATTCCCTACTTCCCATAAACAAGCTCAATATTTTATTACACAAAAACTAAAAACCTGCCGTAACGAAAATGCTCTCTAACAGATAAGTAAAATATTTGAGACTGCTCCCAGCTCTCGCGTTCACTGCACTTCAAAGGCCAAGAGGCGGAGCTTTTAATTTAATTTAAAAGCAAACATTTGACTCCATGAAGCACACACAGAGATACACCTACACACACACAAGGAGTCTAAGTAGCTGGTTGTGTGGCACCTAAAGCCAAATCAGTCATCACTTGTTAATCTCACTTAAACGTTCCAACGGATATTATATAGCGCACAGATTTTTGGCAAACAGCCGATGCCAGGACTCCAGCCAGACTCCACGCTGTCCTTGTCGTGCTCGCAAACTAACTTTGCTGAAAGCAGGATATTAGCAGGGTAAGCTAAGGATGCAGCAGTAGCAATAGCAGCAGCAGGAGCACACAAAAGCGTAATGTATATTAAATGCACTCAAGAAGATTCAATTCATATTTCAAAACGTTTTGCTTTCATTATGCGGGAAGCGCCAACAAAGGCGACAAACCTGGCAGAGAGGATGTCGCTGACTGCCCCAAGCCAAAAGTTGCCGGCAACATGTAAGATATTTAGGAAGCGCGTGCCCATCTTCAAGTGGTTTATAGATGTGAGTGTGAGTGTGTGTGTCTTTGTAGATGTGCGGCAATATCTGTGGTTTACAAGGCGGCAGCTTAGGAGTGTTTTGTGTGCAATGATGACACCTGTGCATACACACACGCAAGACAAAGCAAAGGACACTGCCGACGACAGGCAGTCTCAGACTAAAACTCTACTTCTCCGCCTCCGACTCTGCCTCTCTCCACACTCTCAGTCTCACACTTCAGCACCTTTTGCAAATGTTGCACCGTGTAGGTTGCTCTGTACCTGGTTCCTGAACCGTAGCACTAACCGCACGACCAACAAAAACACTCCCGCAATTGACTCGGTTTCACTTTCGCAGGTGTAAGTGAATGTGTGTGTGTGTGTGAGTGTTTGTAACTGTGTTTTTGTGTGCCAGCAAAGAAGCTGTCAAAATATTTGTGCAAAATGAAAATGCCGCTCTCGTTGCCTGGGAAATTAAACGGATATCCGATCTGCTTGACATTGTGCTTAGCATACAACCGTGTATGGAACTAGAGGCTAGTAATTAGTCGGAGGCAGTTGAGTCCTCGCCAGTTGAACCTTCGTATCACAATTGAGAGTTTGCTTGATTCGGCGTGCTAGAACTCAGCTAACTTCTCAGACTGTGATATCAAGTCCTTAGTATGCTATGGAAGTTTTAATTTCAGAATCTCACTAGCATTACATTAGCAATATCTAAATTTAAATCATTTCGTTGCAAGCCTCATAACGTAAAGTTAAATTTTCTGAAAAAATTAAAAATAATTTTTAAATTATGATGGATTTGGATTTTACAATTAGCAGTGACTCACATAAAGAAGCCGTGGTACAGTTGGCCTACAGCGACATTTGTGATTCCGACGAATACTATTTGGCATCAGCTTGTGTAGACGGGGAGTCCATGTTGCGATATGGAAAAACTGGCAATTGTGTGCAAACTTTTAAGGGGCACACCGATAGCATTTCGGGCGTGGCAATTAGCAAATATGCCACAATTCTGGCCACAGCCAGCCATGATTGTACGGCACGCATTTGGAATGCACAGACCGGGGATCACATACAGACCTTTGAACATCCGAGCAAAGTGAACTGTGTCTCCCTTGGTAATCATGTGACGCAGCTTTTGACGGGCTGCCAAGATGGCATATTCTGTTATGATTTGGAACATTCACTAGCGGAACCTATGACTTTTGCTGGCCATAAACGTGGCATACGCAATGTGCTCTTCTTTCACGACGATCGCTGCTTGATCTCCACTTCATATGACCGTTTTGTGCGCATGTGGGATCGTTCGACGGGAAGGCGCGCGGAATCTATTAAGCTGCCACATCATGCCAAGACGCTGGAGCTGAGTGCAGACGAGAAAACGCTGACCATAACCTATGCTAATAATGTGATATTCATCGATATGCTGAAGTTTGAAGTTTTAAAGGTACACCATTTCGACGTTAAGATCATAAGCGCTTCCTTGCACCCTAGCAAGCTGGTTTATTTGATTGCGGGCAGCGATATGTTCATATACCAATGCTCCTTTGAAAGTGGACAAGTGCTCTTTTGCAATCGCGGGCATGAAGCGAACTTGCGCTACATCAAGTACAGTCCCGATGGCGAGAAATTTGCATCGGCTGCTGATGATGGCAGTCTTATTATCTGGAATCAAGCTCGAGCCCTCTGGCGCAGCGACAGCAGCAGCTCGTTAGATGGCTTTCAGTACCGCGAGGAGGGGCAAGAGTTGCAAATCGAATCGGAGCATTCCGATTAGTTAGCTTGCGCGTTACTGTACCCCTTAACAAAAACCCTTACTATATACTTACTTGGTATAACAGCTAAGCCAACAAATAAAAGAAATATAAAAGGGTCATGCTCGGAGTCTCTAATAAATTTGTCTGGCAGCTACACGACGATCGCAACGTGGCATTGTGATTGAAAACCCCCATCAAATCCAAGTAGAAATATCAACTACATCATCTACCTGCGCTCACCCTCGGCCTAAAGAGCCAAACATTTGATGGCCTTTTTTTTGGTTTTTTATGTGTGTATATTCTTTTAACCTGTTTTTGTGTTGAATTTTTTATGCCACGCATTTGCTCAGCGGTTCCTGAAAGGATTTCGAGAGCCCACGCTGGTCTCTTCGGCTTTGACGTAAAACATTCAATTCAGCCTTTATATGCACTTCCATAGGGTCTATTGGCTTTGCTGCGATGTTGGAAAGTTAATAAAGGAGTGCTCTGAGATTGATAGTTAGCAGCATCTGTATACCGTTGCAAAGGTGTTAGATAATCGGTTTGCAGAAACTCATGAATAGTTTGGTATCAATAATCGCTTCAGGAGGTGCACTCTTGATCGCCTGCAAAGTAGGTTTAAGAAACTGTTATCTCTGCACTAAAGCTATCAAAAAAAGAGTATTACAACGTCGGCATTCCGCAGTCAGCTCTTCATATCTTTGGTAGATCGTTACTATCGTTACTTGTTTATGGCGTTTCTCACCAATCAGAGTCATAAATGCATTTTTATTATTATCTGTTGTACAGCCACAGCCACAGTCGATGATGCATTGCCCTCGGGGCATTAAGTTGGACACAATTTCATTTGGGGGTTGGAGCGTTATGTACCTGACTTGACTTTGGTTTTTGGGTTCCTTTTTGCTTACGACACAGCTAATAGAGATAAAGAAGACAAATACTGAACAAGTTGCTTCAAATTACTTATGTGCATATGTATAAAATTCCACCCAAAACTTTGTTATCACCGTCTGTCAGTCAGCCTTGACCTGAGTTACAAACTACCTCAATCTCAAAGATTGTCAACTACTTGACTTGGCTTCAAGTTCTGCTGTTTGTTTGTTGTTGCTTTTTCTCGTCCACAAATATTTAACATAAATGCTGCCTAGATAACACAAAACGAGTTTTCCACAAGTTTTCCTGCTGCTGTGTCATGCTGCGCTTTTCCCTAAACACGTTTTCCACGCGTTTACCAGGAACCGAAAGATTTTCTTCACAGGGTATCTCTTGCCTAGTGTTTGTGTTCCAATAAAATGCACTCGAAATGAGTTGTTATTTTCTCTTTTTTTTTTTTGTGTATCTCTGTTGTGGTAGTGCACAAGTGTGGTCTGTGTTTGATTGATGGTTCCTAGTGCTCTATAAGTAGCACAGTAGCCAAGGATCAGTTAAAGGATTTGCTGCAACCGGTAGCTATTATAAATATTTACATACTACTGGGCACAACTCGATGTATTTGCATTGCCTGAAATGAAAATCCATCAATAATGTGCATTACCACTAATGATAAGCAAAAACTATTCACCTAAAATCTAATGGATAGTACGAAAAACATACCGAATTGACCGTCCGGTAATTTGTCTGAGCGTTATGTGTCTTACATGATAAGCTAATGGTCATTTATAAATGTCCTGATTGGCTTAAGTCAAAGATTTCCATTATTAATGATGGGTCATTTACTGGGTATGGTCTGGTGAGAAATGTTTTGTTGAAAATAACAAATTTGAGTATCTAGGTTTTGATGAGGATCACTTTGTTATAACTTAAAACGCATATGAAATATTATAGTTTCCAAAGCTAGTGTACTGAAGACAAAAAAAATACCATCGTCAGATTTGCATCAAGCTGGAACACATTAATTTTAAGGAATTAAGTTTTCAAGTTTAAGCTATTTAAAAAGTAAGAAGAGCTTGTACATACATATATCGTATCTGGGACTTTTGCAAAAAAGTTTCAGTATCTATTTAAGGCTTAAAAACTTTGCATATTTCATAGATTTATATATAATAGATTAAGATATCGTCTTGAACATCATTATGAGGATCACATTAGTATAAACGCTCATTTTGGCGATCATACTTTTATAATCAAAGAAAAATTTTGAATATATTCTCATTCCAATAAAAACATTGTATGCATTAACTTCGAACACTCTGTTAGGAGGGATCTAGTTTCAATGAAACTCTTTTCTGTACTAAAGTACGGAAAGGTCGCAATCTTTACATATTAAAGGAAAACGTTTGCATAAATCATGGCTTTCTCAGTAACTGCGATCAAGCGGGATTTACGTCTACAACTTTATAGTTATATATTTTGTTGAGGATCGCCCTATCATAGTTTCCAAAGCAACAGCAACCAACTATCATATTTAAGATGTATTTTTTTAAAAGCTGAAGAACAACTTTTGCTTAAGCTTCGATAACTTTTGCTTAAGCTTCGATCAGAACAAAAAAACAACAAAAACTGTAACAGGTTTTTTTCTTATTAACAGCGTATAAGTGGCATATCCGTTTAAAGTCCTTACTAAATTCCACCCCAGAACAACTTTAAGGGAAACCCTAAAATATAACTAACCATAGCGCACCTGCTTATTGTTCTTTGGCTTGTTCAATTTTGACTTGCGGTCACAGTTCGTAAGCTGAACAATTTTATGGTAATTTCCTTAAAAAACAGTCACTATATGAAATGTATCTTGTATCTTTTCGTACGTTACTGTATAGTTTACGCTTTGTGAACTCTTTGCTGAGTTTCAGCTACTTATAGATACAAACACACACACGTGGCATTACTGCCTAAGTTCAGGAATGGAACGTTTTAGTATCATATCTTTGTCAGCGTTCCGGGGGTGCTAGTATGTGTATCTTACATATGTAGCTCTTGATTGTGTTTTATGCTCAGTGAGATAAGACGCGTTGCATTTGAATGAGTGTAACGTATATTTTATGCAGCGCGCAGCGAATGAACCTTGAGGTTTGTATAGGCTATATAGATAAGGTTTTGAGGGGCGACCTTCAATTTGAAAGTAAGTTCAAGATCTGTCCAAAATACAGTGATAAGCTTTGTCTAAACTTGGAAGCAAGACCTGGAGGAGTTTATAGTAATCTTAAAACAACACTAAATGCAAGATCTTTTCGAAATATTTGCGATAACTGTAGCTTGTGTTTGGAAAAAAGCTACGAAGTAGCTAAACAAGCCATCGTTAAACACAGTTTTGTTTTGAAAAGTATTGCTTAGCATTTTTCTGCTATGCTAGATAAACGATCTATTAAAAAAACCATGATAAGCTTGATTTGAACTTAGAGGAGTTCCTTATGATTAAGATTTTTTTAAGAAAACATTGATTTGTTTAGCCAGCTTTAGAGCTCATTGATCTTGTTGTAGGCTGAAAGAAAATGAGCTTATCATCAAACTAAATGAAAGATCTCTTCAAAAAACCTTAATAAAACCCGCTGGATGAGCTCTACCAGCATTAAAAGTTTAACTTTTCATTAAAAAAAGAAAAGAACTAAACAAATATTGTATACCTTTAGTTACATTGACATAATACCCGCACGTTCCAAACCTATGCAATGCATGGCTGTGCTGCCCTTACAATTATTATTATGGCGGCGCTATAAAAGGATTAAGGACCACTTGAAGACATTGTCATGCTGCCTGTATATATAACACTTTTCCTCCTTTTTTCCGTGTGTTTACACAGCAAAACGTAACCCATATTTTTACAATATCCTGTGTTCTTTCGTCAACTTGAGTAAATTACTTAAAAGGATCACGAACTCGCGAGCAGCTAACAACCCCCCTCGGCGTCTCCGTCTTGCGTAGTTTATGTTTCAGGCATGACTGGAACCCAACGCCGACAGAATACTCAAATTTGTTAAAAACTGTGTAAATTTACGTTGCTTTTTATTTTGTCGATGTGCTGCTCGGGGTTTTTCTGGGGTGTGTCCCATAAACAAAACTGCGGTGTGTCTGTTAGGCACTTCACTTCTATTTGGTAGCTGCAGCGTTGTATCGATGCTGCCTAATCGATCTGAGGACTGACTCTCGGATTTTCCTTTTTGGGGTGATTGCACTCAGGGCTATGATTTTAATTGATATTTGTACAGCGCGTTTTTTTTTAAACTTTTTTGTAGTTTTTTGTCTTTTTCTTCTAAGGGCACAAAGCAAATGATGTCTTTAGATGTGAACTGGCTGGATTTACAAAGGCTTACTTGACTTTGCTTATTGTATTTTTTAATTTAATTGCATTTGTGCAAACAATATAAATCTCATTTTATTGCTTTCGCAGTGCAATTTAATTTTTTACGATTTTGCACAAAAATAGTTAAAAATGCGGCATAAAGCTGATTGTGGAGCTGCTAACTTGCATAAAGTTCGGAAAGAGATTTATGTAATGCTATAAAACAGACTGAGGGAAAATATCTGAAAATTACTGATAGACTTAACAGAAAATCTGTTGTACATATACAAAATTTTTACAAACTTGAAGAAATTGCACCTCAGCAACCCAGAGATGAGATTATTCACGAGCTCCGTGTGAACTCTGCATTATCAGGAGCAACAATCGAGAACAAACAACCATAGAGTAGGTGCATCGTTTAAAACACTAGCGGGTCCTCGAAAATCGAAGAAATTGCCTTGAAGTTACAAAACCGCGAATGCTCGAGACTTTTAGATACACAATCATAAGCAGGTATAAACATAGACAGGAATGACTAGAATGGGAAAAGTAATATTTTCATTGCAGGAATTAGAATAATCTATATATTCCGGAAGCCAGTAGTAAAATGCTCCGTCTCTAAACTCTCACTCAGATAGGTGCAAGATGACACCAACATCGTCTTGGGTTATTGGAAGACTACTAGAAGAAAAAAAAAAGACAGATCCAGTCGAATCAGAAACCTAATGGAGTTCCTCATATCCTATACCTCCAATTCACCGATCGAGGTGAATGGAATTTCTTTTAAGAGGGTATAGAATGTCGGCACACAGCGTAAACTGATTAGTACTATTCCAAATATTTATGTTTCTTTGCGAAAGAGAAAAGGTGAGTAGGTGCCGAAAGCATGTCAAGGGTGGCAGTGCACTACTCTCCGAATACAATTATTATTATTATTAAAAATATCTCGAAATTGTAATTGTTCAAGAGCTATGCAGATAAGCGTATATGCGCTTGCAGGGTTTTTTTTTTATATACAAGCAGCTTAACTTGTAAACAAATTTTATTTTAAAATATTATCTAAAGAAACAAATTAGCGTAAAACTAATTGAAAAATACATACAATATTCTTTGTTTCATGTTCTAAAACCATACCAAGGAATAATGCAAGAATATCTTGAAACTAAAATAGCCGCTGTTGTGACTTCAATTAGGGCACTTAATTTCCTTAAACCCAAAAAATAAATGCTGCATTTTTGTATCTATTGGTTCTGCCCCACTTATTTGAGCTAAGCCCCCAAAAACTAAACCATAGCTGGAAAGTGAAAATGCTGCTGCGCTGCCCTGAATCCAATTTGTCTGCTAGCCGCAGCAGCAGCAGCAACAACAGCAAAATCCAGTTTCAAGTCAAACAAAACGCTGCATTTCCACTACCCAAACACGAAAGTACAGCTCCACCCAGGCAACAACAAAAGGCATGAGGAAGTTAACTTAACACCAAGGCGCAGCTTGTATACCCTTAAAAGCCGCTGAGCCTGCTCTCTGCGCACACAAAGTCCAATTGAACTAGAGCTGCGCCAAACGCTTGTCATAGTTATTACGCTCTAACTACATAGAGCAGCAGCTAAATTTAAAAAAAAACGGCTGCGATCGTCTCAATTCAAATTCGAGGGTTGGCAGCGCTTGGCGCACTGCTCTCGCTAAGCGTAATTCCATACCTCGCTCTTTTACACTTGGCAACGCTGTCGCGGTGGTTGTTTGACGTTCGCTTTTGCGCTGCTGCTTCGCTGGCTGCGCGCATACGAGCAAACATTCTGCTGAGTGAGTTCGTTGAGAAAGGTTCCCAGTGCGTTCGCTATGCGCAGAGCGCTTGCAATAAGAAAATTAAATTTTATAAAACGAAAACACAAAGTTTAAACGAAAATTATACAAACGAATGTATTGTAGAAACTGTTTGTTATAACAATAAACTATTTAAAAAAAGTGCAAAATCCAACAAGTGACGCGACAACAACGTTTGGTGCTCTCATTTTTGCTCTGCTGAGAATTGAGCGTTTTTATATTTTTATATATTCTGTGACGCGCTCACAAATCGAATTAGAAAACGACAAACGCAAAACTTGAACAAATGCATATTGTGAAGAACAGCAAAAAGACGCATTTGTTTATATCAAAATAATAAACAAATATAAATAGCAACAATAAAGTTTCACTTTTAAGTGCTTAAATTGCAATAACAACGCAGCGCTTGAGTGAGCGAGAGAGAGCCAGCGTTTGAGTGCAAGGCGTACGTGAAGAGTGTCGTGTGGAGACTAGATTGCTGCGTGTGTGTGTGCGCTGCCCCTCTTTGGCATTGGACAACGTACAGGCAGTCACAAAACAAAACTTTTTGGCGCCAAAACTTTGACGTTTCATTTGGCCAAAGCAATTCGCCAAAAAGCAAAACAAGTATCCAAAGCATAAGCTCCAAAACTGCGTCGCAAAGTACACAAAAAGAAAAAACACTTGGCAGCAGGAGCAGCAGCAGCAGCAACAACATCAAACAACATAACATACAAAAACATGGTCAGTGCACGCGTGCTGAATGCCGTGGTGCGCAGTGAGTTCTGCAAGATGAGCGCCAGTCCAGCTGTAAATCGCAATTTACCTTGTGGCCGTCAATTGGATCGCATTAAGCGTGATCTTTTCGGCACAGCCAAGACGCTTAACGAAGAGGGTGCACAGAGCACGGGGTAAGTCTTATAGTACATACTTTACACGGCACAGTGTACTTACAGTGTTCTTTTTAACCATAGTCACCTAACTGCTGAGCTGGAGCGCCATCAGGAGCAGGCCACGCAACGTTGGGGCTTTGATTTTCGCGCTGGCAATCCGCTGGTCGCAAACTCAGCGTACATCTGGGAGCGTGTTAGCTTTCAAGAGTCTAGCTTTGCGCCCGCCGTGTACACACTTACCCGTGCTGCACATGTTCGGCCTGCGCCTGCCGAGCCCACTGATATGGACACTTTAATGGACGAGCGTGCCGAGCGTGAACATGGCAACTTAACCAGTTCTTCGTTGGAGTCGTCTCATACAGATAATGAATCCTGCTATGATTCACAGGATGAAGTGCTGCTGAGTCGTTTTAGCAGCAATAGCTGCCCCTCGACCTCTACATCCTCGCCAGCTTTATCCTGCACGCTGCGCAAGCGCCAGCCCAAAATCACAGGTAAGTTCAGTCAGGCATTAAATGATTGCTGCCCCAGGACTTGTTTAAAGTTCCCAGCGTTTATAGTGTTCCCAGCGTTACGTTTGATTGCACAAACTGCTCGACCGCAACTTCCGTTCAATTTTTGTACGTTACAAATTATTTTCCCATAGTGCACCAAATTATTGGTCTACCCGCCCCTGTTGGCTTTTGCGTGGGCGTTGCTGCCAGCGCAATTAAAGCCACAAACGGAATTTATACCGTAATTACGTCTGATTTTATGCTTTTTCAAAGGCTTAACGCCACATTTTCCTTGCTACGCAGCTGTCTCTGTAAGCATCTCTATGGTAAATGCTGCCCCATGTGGCACAGTCTGCAGCGGCTTGCATCCCGGCTCTAGCTGCGCGGGGGTTGTTTTCCGTAAAGCATGCGGGCTGCCGATCACTCTCTATACATAAATTTATTATCCAGTGAATGTAAACAGCTGTGCGAGGGTCTATTTGGTACTACGCTGACCTCATTATATGTTAGATGCAGCACACAATGCACCACCATATGAGAAGATTGCTTTGAATACACTGCTTTCTATAGCGCTACGAATGAATAAAAAACGTAAATCTATGATTTTATGCACCCGCATGGTCAGTTTTTTGTTTTTAATCATTATAATTACTAAGAGCAGTGTCCACAACCTTGACTTGAGCGGTGTCCGGCGTAGCAGAACCGCAATTTCAGTTGAAATCTAGCTAAGCGTATAATTTATGCACTTATTTTTACTTATGAATGAATGCACTTTTGGTTTCACTTGGCCATTCCGGCAGCGCTACCTGAAACACGACCTTTTGGCAGTGGTGTCTTAGCGCCGTCTCCGGGCTGTCTGCTACCCTTGTGCGTAAACTGAGGGTTGCTTAGCGCACAGCCTAGGGGCTGTTGCCGGTCGCGTGCCAAACCCTAAACCAGACAAAATCAAATGTGCAAAAACCCTAAGCGTAATTGATCGCACAGCTGTGTGTGCACACAGCTGACTTTTCCATATGCAATTTGTACTACAACGTTGTTATTTTCTCTACTTGCAGAGTTCATGAAGGAGCGCAAGCGTCTGGCACAAGCGCCCAAGAAGCTAACGCCTGCCAAGCGCATGCGCACCAGCTCCGGCAGCAGCAGCAGTGGACTTGGCGTCAGCATTAGCTCGCACTTTAGTGCGCAGCTCAAGCGTCCACGTCATAATTGAGGCGTTCTGCGTTAAAGGGCTCACTTTACACCAGCCGCCGCCGCCTAACAACGCCACATTTGCAATTTGTAATTTATAACTTAAACTTTTATTATATTTTTTACCTGGCTATTTATAAGTACTTTGTTTAAAGTATTATGCTCTATGCTAGTTTCTAAGTAGCTGCTTTTTGTAATTATTTTTTTTTTTACAATTTATACTATCACTTTACGCTGTACTCTATACAAAATGCAGGTAGCAAATGGGCAAAAGTTGCGAATATTACAATTTAGCAGTTTAGTTTCTAAAGATTTATACAAAAACTGTCTAGCTAACTAATATTAGTTTTAGTTTAAGTTAAGCTAAACGAAACTTTTTAGATTTCTCTAGTGAGAAATGCCATAAACTAAGTGATTAGTTCTTAACTTAACCAACCAATCGATCGATAACTAAGACCCAATGAATATCTAAGCCAGTTCTTGAAAACCAACTGTTGCGAAAACTACTAAAACAAAACCAATTTTAAACCCAAACTAATGTCTATAAGCATTGCGTTTATGTACACTTATGTAACCTTGGGCAAATGCATTCGAAACGGCAAACGAGTCATTCGCTTATTCAAGTAGCACTCATTTGCAGGGACTTGCAACGTTTTTTGAATGTATTTGCGTAAGACTCTCATATATGTGTGTATGAAGTAAACTTTGATTGCTTATTGAAATTGAGTTTGGGCGCAAAACTTTTCTCGATGCTGGTCCTTTGAGCAGCATCTCGAAGACTTTTGTTAACTCAAAAGAAAAAAAAACCTATGGCAATAAGTTTGGTTTAATTTATATAGAATTTATTGCTGTGTGGTTTTTCCATTTTCTTTGCATAAGCGTAACGACCAGTGTACATTTATATGAAACTAAGTCCTAAATTTCTAAGTGCTTGACATTCGACTATATCATGTCAAGCGCTTTTAAATTTAAACATTTTAAGCACCTTAACCTTGGCATAAACAAAAAAAAAACAACATATTTTTTATACACTAACTGTGTACAAATGCTTTAGACTCACATACACACTCATATTATACACTATAATTTATAGGCAGAGCCTATTTTGCACATAACATTTAAAAGCATTTATTTTTAAGTTGAACTAAGAACAAAAACTCCAAAGTATTCGCTTAATATTTATACATAAATAAAGTTTGTATTTAATTAGTTATAGTATATAAAAAAAAAACAAATCATGCTTCAATAAAAACCTAAAAACATGAAAAAGCAACAAAAAGAACAAAAATTTATATGCAGCAAAAGAAAAAAAAATACATATATTTACGGCTTTAATAAATATTGTATTTTGTTATTTGTTTTTGTTAATTATTATAATTTCGCTTTTTTTATTAAGTATTTCTTTTGATTGTAGTTTTTTAGCAGTTCATTTTGTAGTTTTGTAAAACTATTAAGTTGTTTAATTTTTTGTTAAAGTCAATAAATCTGTTTTCATTTTCATAGTTAGTGCTAAAAACAAATTTTTTATATTGAAGTTAAAAAAAAAAAACAGGGGAGCTATCATAAGCAGATTGAAACACAGAGTTATTTGTTTTATAATTTAAATAACTTTATTATTTACTATTTCAAAATTAAAAACAAAAACAATTACATTTTTTTAATTATATATAAATTAATATGCTTTATTCTTAGGCTTAATTTTGCTCAAATTGCAACATAAAAATTTTTAACTAGCTAAATGAGTTATTTTGTTTTTTAATAATTTGATACATAATATTTTTATACATGTTTATATTACATACATATATGTAGTTATACTCCGGCGCCGCTATTTCCCCGTGGCCTTCTCCTCCAGCTGCGCCTGTATTTGCTTTACATTGCGGCCGTCGCCCGAATTATGACGCTGAAAGAATGCATTGATGGAGCTCATGGAACGATATTCCAGATTATCGCTGATATGCCAGTCCACGCTGATGCTTTGGTGGCGTCCCATGGGATTGCGTATTCTGGTCTCGTTGTACTTTTCCAGCAGATGCAGCAGGCAATCTTTGGTGGTGTTTGCTGCCTCCTCGAGATTCACCGGATGATGCGTATCGGGCAGGCCTATGGGCACATCGCGACTCATTTGATTAATGCGAAACTTGGAGCGTCGACTGCTGGCCGACTCAAGAAATTGACTAGAGTTGCAGCTGGAGCTGCTGGCAGCTGCAGAGACTTGGCTGTTGCTGGACTTTTGTACTTGAGATTTGCTAAAGCTGCTCTGGGTATGGCTTATGCTGCTGCTGCTGCTGCTACTGACGCTGGACTTGCTATGTACGCTAGACTTGCTGACGCTGGACTTGTTGACGCTCGAGTGTGGCCAGCTGTCGCTGCCATTGGTCAGCTTGGGCGTCTCTTCTATGGATTGCTGCAGACGCACAGACAAGGAGCTGATGCGGCTCTTGCCATCATCAAAGTGGCTGGCGCTCTTGCTGCTGTTATTCAACGTGTTGATCAGGCCATGTGCTCCAGCTCGAGTGGAGCTGTTACTGCTTTGCGTGCTGCTGCTCCACTTCTTGCCCTCTTGTATGGTGCTGCTGCTCTTGCTATGCTCGGCCGCATTGTTGTTGGCATCGCTGGCTGACTTATTTGCCGTAGTTGTTGTAGCTTTTTCGGGCTCCGCCTTGCCCGCTTCAGTGCCCAGCTTGGTATTAATTTCGGCCAGCATGAGCAAGTGATCTGAAAGTTTGCGTATCTCATCAGCCAAATTGACACGCTCACCGGAGGCGCGTCGGCCTAGCATATACGTCGTATCGGAATTCCGTCTATCGAATGTATGCAAATAGCTTTTCATGCTGCGCTGCTGCTTAGCCGTAGACTCGCTGCCGGAGAACTCATCAAAGTTCTCGTTGAAGAGATGCTGTGGCGTGGGCGTGGCGCAAGTGGATGCACTGGCTGGAAATAGTTTCTCGCGTGATTCATTAATGGGCGTGGCCACTGATGCTGGACTGTCATTGTCCGCAATGCGCTGCTCCTCCTCTCCATTATAGATGCCCTGTTCGTCGTCGGTCATGGTGGCTATGGACTCGCAGGGCGAAGGTGAGCAAACTGCAAAGGTTTGGGAAAGAGTAGAGTCTTCAGTAAGCCTATATACAGATATCAGTTGTATAACATAAAGATTAGGGTCTAGTTGTTGTTAATAGCATTATATACAACACCAATTTAAGGCCCAAAGATCAGAGCTTATAGAACTCAAGTTAAAAGCTGGAAACAGGGCTGCAAACTTCAAGAACTTACGCTGAGTTCAAAATCAGCTTGCAGCCCTGGCGGACACATGCAAATGAGTGTTTTTTGTTTGACATAGACATTAGTATTGGATAAGACTTAAGTAGCTAGCCCTAAAAGACAAAACAAATGAACTCGTGGACATTACTTGTGATTAAATGAGCTGCTATATTTTTTTTCTTTCTTAATTTTTTTTTTAAATTTTGCAGTGATCTTGAGAGTTTTGCCCTTTTCGAGGCAGGCTTACCTGACTGGCTATGGAACATATATCAGCCATGAACAGAAAGTACGGTTACTAGTCTATGAACTATGTGCAGTCTGTGTTGAATATAGTTATCTTGGAAGATCTATGTAGTAGTTTAGACTGTATGGAATGTTTCTAGGTATTTTGTGGAAGTTGTGTTTGTGTTTTTTTGGGAAGAATCATAGGTGTAATGCTGGTTTCAGTATTAATATTTTCATGTATATTTTGTTGACATATTTTTTACGCATTTCAAACATTGTCTGTCTTTATCACAGTGTCAAATTGGTTAATCAGTTAACATCAATTAAGATGCTCTCTTAGAATAGAACAGTTATAGGCTTAAAATTAAGAAACACACATACAACATTGGTTTTGGCTTGCTCTTTCACACACAACAGAGCTCTTTGGATAATAAATAGTGTTAGAGAGCAATGTTGAGGGCGAGCTTGGCACTCATGCAGGCCTTTCTCTGCGCTTCTCAGAAACATTACTTGGCCCAGGGCTATGCAGTCCTTATTTCATTAACATTGAAGTTATATAAGCTACCATCGGCATGCCGAGGAGTTGATGCTCACTGAGTAGTACAGCTCTTTTGTAAGATCTGAGTTCTTTTCCGAACTAAAAATTTGTTACTACCCCTATATAATTTTGTATGCCCATTGTTGCTATGAAATCTAGTTATCCGATTAGTGATAGATATTTGGTCTTATCTGAATTGGAAGCAGTTTACTTCGATTGAGGTTGTTATTTCTCCGAGTTTCTAATTGATCTTTACTTAAATTGAGGTAGTTATATTTGAGGATTTCCAGATTTTAACAGATCTTCAATCCTCACAGACGTTGCGGTACTTCCGTTGAGGTAGTTATGTTTCGCGGTTTCGTGTCTAATAGATCTTCAAACAGTATATTGATTCCTTAGCGCGAAAGCTTGCCAATTGTTCTAGAGTACAATGCTGCAATGATATCTTGCGACGATCCAAAACAGTTTATCTTCAATCTGAGCAACTCAGAAACGTTTTCGCCAACTCTCAAAGAGCATCTTCAATTAGTTTAAAGTTAATTACATAATATACAAAGTATTTGTTGTTGCTTTAATTGTTGTTTAAGGTTTTGGTTTGGTTTTTGTCTTTGTTGACTGACTGCCCCATGAGGCAGGAACTCATTTGCCTTGTATGAGCGCAAGTCGATCACGGTGTCGCTGCGAGCCACGGCAGTACTCACCTCGGGATGAGGAGATGCTGTCGGGACCGTGTGCTCGGCTCGGATGTGGATAGTTGGATTCGCTAAGTGGTGCAATGACATTACCATCTACATCGAAGACATAGGGACTATTGGGATGCTCCTCCCAGCGGGTAATGAAATTCTTAAGATTATCCTTGGTCGCATCCAGTTCCTTGTGCTATGTTAAGGTTAAACATAAACAACAATTACCGCATGTTTAAGAGAGCTCAGCTTACCTCCAGCTCATTGTTGTCGCACAACTGAGCTAGCTCCACGCTTTCAGCATCATTGTCCTCAGTCGTCTCATCGTCTTCATTTGTTTCCGTTGAATCCTCTGATGATTCCGAGGGCACAGGAGTGGGTGATGCCACCTTGCGCAGTGATTTGCTCTTCTTAACTGGCAAATCTGCGCCTGACTTGGCAGCGGGGAGTTGTTTTAGCCATTTGTGTTGCAGACAATCGGCGGCTGTCATGCGTGTGCTAAGAAGGGTTACAGCGTTAGCGGTAAGGGTTGCGTGTTGGTTGATTAAAAGTTGCATAATGTGAACATGAGCGCCCAACTCTAGACGGTCTAATTAAAACACTCACCTCAAATCTTTTACCAGCAACTTAGCTATGAAATCCAGACACTCTGGGGAAATGCCACTAAAGCATTCATCCTCAAAATCGTATTTTGCAATGGTTACATTTGACATTGTTTCAATGTCGTTCTCGCCCATGAAAGGCGACAATCCTGAGATGCTGTTCCAGGGATGCACACATAGTCAATAAACATGAAATGTACAAGAAAAATACACAGATACAAACACACACACACACAGGAGCACACATTAATATAAGTTGAAATAAAAGTAAAAGAAAAACAAGCAAAAGTTAATTAAGCAAATGAAATTTGCGAGCTGACTGCAGTTATATGTGCTATATAGCATATATATATACAAATATATATATATATATACATATACATATATATATATGCATAGGTAGGTTATGCTCCTTTATGCTTTGCGGCAAAAAACAATTTCTGGCACTTGACTTGTTTAATTTTTGCTGCTCGAATATTCGTAGATTTTTAATTAGTTTGCCAGGCAATTAAGTTATAAAGCGAGAATAGCGCAGGATTGAGGTAGCAGACAGACAGACAGATGGACGGACAAGTAGACAAACCTTAAAATGGCCAAGTTTTGATTAAATTTTTGAAATGCCATCAAGCTATACTTTGAGCTTGTTGCAAGCTAAAACTTTTCACAAAATTACTTACAGCACGTAGCAAATAACGCCAACGCTCCACATATCGGTGCCATATGAGATGCAATCAAAGTTGACAACTTCGGGCGCCACAAACTCGGGAGTGCCAAAGAGAACCTACCGAAAGATAAATAAAACACATTAGTTATGTTGTAAGCATGGAAGTACAGCAACTGATGGGAAATGCCTAAGAAAAGAAAGTTCCAACAAAGTTCCAAAATGGTTCAAAATGTTCCAAGAAATTAGTGTTAATATGTGTATGATCGCTTTGAAAAGTATTTAATGTAAACATTCAGTATGCATTCCTATACAAGAATAGCATTCTTTGGTATTTTTTCGTTTTCAAGCATTGTGAGCTGAACTGAGTACTTAGCTCTAGAACCAACTTACTCTCAAGCGCTTGTCGGGATCGAACTTGCGTGCCAGTCCAAAGTCTATAATCTTAATGCGATTGCCCTTTTGTGTGAGCACCAAAATGTTCTCCGGTTTAAGATCCAAGTGTACAATACCATTGCCGTGTATAAAAGCCATCGCCTCGCAAAGCTGTCGTATAAAAACACGGCAAACTCGCTCTGTAAGCACAAACTCATCGTCCACGACACGATCAAAGAGCTCGCCACCCTCAATGCTGTTAAACGAAAAGAATTATAACGAATAATTTAGTATTTTTTAGGGTATTTTTGTACACAAGACATGCATCAAGACTCAAAACAGGCAGTTCTAAACATGCAGCTAAATCAATGTTATAAAATCCGATTTAGTCTCAACAACCAACATAAAGTCTGTTTTATATTAACTTTTTGGTTAAATCTTACCTGAACATAACTAAGGCTATTTATGTTATTTACAAGATATAGACAATTGCCAAAAGCAGCTAAAACACGAAAATCAGATAATATATGAACATCAACCTATAAAGTGAAGCGCATCAACCAAACGCAATGAGACATAAAGCCTTATCCATATACACATATACATATATCTATAGGAATAAATATTTATCTAGCAAAAATGCAATTTTCAATTTGTATAGAAATAATGCTTTATGTCATTTATCGAAAATGTCAAAGTGCATAAAGGCCTTAACGTATTTGCTTGTTTTTGGCCAAAGACTTTGTTATTGTAAAGTTCATGAGTTTCACTTAAAACTATTAAAAATGAATATTGAATATGCAAAATTTGCATGTTGCATAGGAAAAAAAAGTTCGACCAAATGAGAAAGTAGAGCACATATGTATACACAACAGTTGATTGTGTGGCATAACAGTGTGGCAAAGAGAGAGGGAGAGATAGAGGTGCAGCTGTCCGAAAGCTAATTTTTAGAAAGCATTTAAATATTGTGCACTACCAAAAAGGATGGTTTAAAAACAATTTTAAAATAAGGTCAGTTTCAGAAATAAGCCTTCTAAAACGGGTCCCTTTTTTTGCAGGTCGTTAAGATATACGTTTTCCCAAATACTCAGACCTCTTTCGGACCTGGATCCCGATTTGGACTGGTCGAAATGACTGTATGCACAATGCAGTTTGGGAAATCGATCAATCGAAATCGGCAACCAGCATGACTATGTTTTTTCAAAGACATGCCAGCAAGTAATAGTGTTTTTGGATCACTAGATACTCTAAACTAGCGTTTTACAAACGTTTTTTTTGTGATTCCGTTTCCGACGGATAGAAATGACTGTACGAACTGGATTGCGATATCGATCAATTGAAGTCGTAATCGATATTGGGTACCAGCATGACTGCGTTATTCCAAAGAGCATGTAATTAAATAGAGTGGAATCCTTGGCCGTTGCTTGCTGAAAAGTAACCACTTTATAAAAATGATTTCTTTTTGCTCTTTTTCAATTTTGACTACAAGGGAGTCGGTCTGACAGGGACAACAACACGGGCAACTTCATACGTATGCTGTGCTGAATATGATCGCTTTCCAATAAAAATGTTGAATAATTTAACGGCTCACGATTTCACTCTATTTAATTGCATACTCTTTCTTGTTTTTCTGGATATTTGGCGGCGGATTCCTTTCGTAATCTTAGTTATTAACGAGCGACGAGAAATGAATAAATAAAACAATTGAAAAATTTGACTCTATTTGGAATTCTTTTATCTCTATGATTGAAAGATTGAGAATCAGAAGAACAATTCGTATAATTTTAACTCGGATTACATCAAAGTAACTTTGCTTATCATATACCTTTCTTGTAGAGCGTTTCATATAGAGCTCTAATCTAAAACCTTTTTTACACCCATGCAAAAATATTAGTTATGTATAAGATATAATATCAGTGTTGATATATTAAAATTATTCGAACCTGATTCCGTTCTCACTTTTTTCTTAGAGAATTTCAATACGCAAATTTTGAATAATATTGTTCTTTCATTTCGGCAGAAATTCTCGAGAATTTCACTCAACTTACACTATGCAACAAAAAAATAAACAAAACTGTTCCAGGAATATTGAACCCATACTTAAATACCGTTAATACCTTTCATATAAATAAATTACAGTTTATCTCGATCGGCAATAAGGTTTATGAGTAATATGAGATTTGGTAAAATTTGAATATCAATCCGTTCTAATCAAAACCGTTCTAGGTAATTAAAAACGGCGACCCCAAATTTACGGGAAAGGGATGTTTTAGCCAAAGGCCTTTCATAGAAGTCAAATTTGTTGCTTAGTGTTAAATTATAGATTTCGCAAATCCGATAGGGTAACATATAAAACGAAAAGAAACGTCTTGAGCTTGAACTGGAGCCATCGTTTTCAATGTATTTGAAACATTTGATATTGAACTTGAAGATCGATTTATAGTTTTGTCCCTCATTTTGATGAAACACCAAAACTTATTACTTTATCCTAGCAGAGTCGCTGCAGAGTATGCACGCAAGCCCAGATTTCCAGGTAGCACAGCTTTCGAAACACTGTTCTACATGATTCCATACCTAATCTGCCTAGTTTTCATTTGCAGTCTACGAAAAGCAGTTGGTTAAGAGTTTTAATGATATATAAACTAACGCTCTTAAATAAATTGCTGACAATCGAGGGATTGCTTTTAAAACTGGTTAAAAGAGTTTTTCTTAGCAGTAACAGAAAGCAACTGGATTCACATTTGGTTCAAAGAGATTTCTGAATATCACGACTTAACTGCAGTTTTTTCACAAAGACGCCCATCCAATCAATCATTTTATACAATAGTTTTAAGAAATTATGATAAATGGTTTATTTGTTTAATGGAAATAGTGATTGAACAATCCAATTCTATTATTTAGTGCAAGTTTATTGTCAAACCAATGTGCATTTAATATTTAAAACTACCAACTGCAGTTGATTTATATTCAACTCACAAAAAAAACAAATATACAAATTTGTTTTATTTTGTATATGGAAATTAAACATTTATGCATAGCCAACTAGCAACTACTATGACAAAGCTCTACAAAACTAATAAATATCTTTGCATACTTTTCTGGGAAAAACTAACTACCAACAACAACAAGTTAACGCCTAACGGAGTCTGGCAGTTGGGCATAAACTGCAATTTTCATTAAACTAAAATGCACAATTTTTGCTGTCAGACAGGCACTTGATGCAGCTGAGCAAATTCTGGGACCACGCCCCCAGAAACATAGCGCCCACCAACTAATGGTTGGCTTAACTTCCAGTTTACAAGAATTTTCGTCTAGTCGAAATTGTTTTGTACTCTTCTATGAATATGCAAACAACACACGCAAAGTAAACAATTAACTTTTGTGTCAGTTTGCCAGAGAGAAAGAAAGAGAGAGTGCAACAAGCATAAAAACAATAAAAACAAAAATTTGATGCAGACAGTCGGGACGCTGACCGACAGTGGAATACCCTCTACCCTGGAACGGAAGTATCCACTTTTATATCTCCTTTCATAAGATCGATATGCCTGTAAAGATTTTCCTATTGGGAAGTTCCAATTGACAAAAAAGATGTCTTTTATGCCCATAACTCCAGTACTCTTGGGTCAATGTCGTTGAATTTTGTAATTTAGATCAAAAATACATTTATAAATGTCTGTGGCGATTTTCAAATCAATATATTGGTAGGTGTGGCAGCAATTAAGGTAAATCGATATATACTCTAACGAAAAAAAGTGGATGCAGTTTTAACGATTAGGGTCACATGAGTCTCCACACCAATTTTGTGACTCTACCTCACATGTATCCATATCTACATGTAGTGGAATTTTGAAGCAGTTTATAGGCGAGTTATTTTGATTATAACTTTTGATGTATTTATCCGATCTCGATCATTTTTGCAACATAGATGCACATTAACACGACGCACATCTCTGAGGAGTTTCGATTTGATAGACTCAATGAAGCGGTTGTAAACCTAAGATATCGACTTGATTCGACAAACTTCATCTTACATTAGATTACGCGCATCTTTTGGTTAATTTTGTGTCTGTACCTCTTCTGGTCTCGGAGATCTATCCCCTCATACGGACAGACGGACATGGTCCAATCACTACCCGAGTCAATGATAAGACTTTTTACCCATGGAACTTATAGTGTGCCACGCCTCCTTCTGCCTGTTACATACATAGCACAAATCTATAATACCCTTTTACACTTTGTGTACAGGGTATAACAACAAGTGAAGTGCATTTGCTGCAGCTTTTCATAGCATACTTTGCAGCATGGAAATTAATTGTGAACTTGCCAACTTGCTAGAATAACTTGAGCCTCATGTTGTTGCCACATGCTAAGTTTACTGCATTTTTATGGCTTATTGTTTTCGTTTTATTGCTGCAAATTGGGTCAAGGTCGTGGCTTAATCAGTGCGCCAACGACTTGGCCCAAACGGCAAACACTTCTATGACGCTTCAATGAAAGCGCGACAGACAACAACGACAACAACAGAAAGAACCCTTGTCAGCTTTTATTATGGCCAAAGCAAGCAAATTTGCCAGGGCCAAGTTGTGACAATGGGAATGGCAAAACTTTGGGCACATAAAAGACATATGAAATTGCTTATAAATTTGTATAAATGTTGCTTAAGCCAAACTATTTAAATGACAGTAAACATGCTGCAAGTGCGAGTGGGACAACCTGTTGCTACCGCCCGTACCGAACGCAAAGGAAGAGCAAAAACTTTTACAGTTTTGCACACTTTGACAAGCAGTGCGTGTGCGTGTGCATGTGTGTGTGTGTGTGTGTGTGTGTGTGTGTGTGTGTGTGTGTGTAGAGAGCTTTGCTACTTTACGATAATGTGCGTACGTGTAAATCGTATTTTATGCACATTTTCACTGATTGCAAGATATTGTGCCCAAACAATGTAGCAGCAACAACAACAAGAACAGCAGCAGCAACAAGAGCAACAACTATAACAGCTATAACAATATACAGAGTAGAAAAGTTATGAAAAAGTAAAAAGACAGCAACAGGGTGACACAGGTACACACACACACACACAGAGAATAACAATATAAAAGAACAAAGAGTACACAAGCCACATCAAGATATACATATACATAAAGTACTACATATACATATGTAATGTGCAATTGTTGCATATTCTATATAAGTAAGTAGTTCTACGACTATATATGCCTCCTTACAGTTCCAGGACGACGCACATCATTTTCTGATATTCGTACGCAGCATACAATTGTATAATGAGATGATGTTGCAATGAATTCATAATTTCCACTTCTCGCTCCACATTCCGTTTGTCCTCCCTCTTTGGTATGGGCACGAACTTGGCTGCCAGCTGTAGACCCGTTGTCTTCTCTTTGCATTTGTAGACTGTACCGAATTTGCCACTAAATGTTGAAAAGATCAATATATACAGTCAAGTTTGTAAGTATGTTGACGTTTAAGTAGCAGAGTCTCAGTTGTAGTCAAGCTAGTAAAGTGATTAGTTGCTTGCTATGTATGTACTTACCGGCCCACTTCACTGAGCACGTCATAGAGTTTATGTGCATCTGTATTGCGATTTATGGTCACATCGCGCATAGGAAAAACCGGTTCGAGTACTGCAAAGAAAGAGAGAGAGAGAGTTGTAGATGCCTACTAGGTTTGGTAATTCACATTGATTTTTGCTTAAGTAACTTCAGTGCAGCAATATCAAAAGCGAACTTTGTTATATTCATATGAGTTTGGTTAAAACAACTTCGATGGTGAGTGACGATTTGGTATTCAACTTTGTGTTGCAAAAGTGCGAAGTACATAGGGATGGGATACTATTGATTTATAAGAACGATATGCAGATGATATTGATATCATTTGTCGTACTAAGCGAGCCTTTGCGGCTATCTGAAGAAGAATCTGCCAGAGTGGCTTAGGATGGAAATGAAAGTCTCTCTTCGAGTAGAGAGACACAGCGGTTTGACTCTCAGATTGATGTTGATACTACTTCTATATACTTTTCATGTTGTTAACGATTGTTAACCAACACACTGCAAAGTCAGATGTTAAGTCAGGTGCTTTTTGTGATAAAATTGGTAGATACTTTTAGCTTTTGGACAATAGTTTAGTATAAATAAGAGAAATTGAAGGTCAGGGTATGTAGAATGTGTAAACCGAGTGCATTATTGGTGCTCATATTCTGTGGAGTAGAACTAACATGGTCAATGGTCATGGCCAAAAGTAATCAATGTTAAAATAAAGTTCAAAGTGTGAATTTTTTATTTTTACTAAAGCTGTTTGCCTTTTTCGCCTTTTTCGCGGCTCTCGTGGTATGTTTATACTCTATACGCAAAGTGAATTTCACGGTTTACACCCACACCATTAAAGCTATCCGATTGGAACTTGGCACATTTATGCACACAGTTACTGTGCATGTGCGGTGTAAAAATGAACACGATCGGATACAAAGTTTAAAAGATATAGGTAATAAAGCGCCCTAAAGACCGCTTCTTCTATAAACTGCTACAAAATTTAAATTTTTATAGTTATTTTGATATATAAGCTGGAGCCACCAAGTTTGGTTTATCGATTCATGTAAGGCTTTTAAACAATGCTGACATTTTACTGAATCAAACCCCCACAACCCTGCCCATATACTTCAAAATTAAGATACTTATACGCAATGCAATATTGGCGGTAAGTGTAGGCGTGGCCGGAATCATCCAAAATTTTGTGCAAATGTTATGCGGTTACTAATTATTATATATACCAAATTGTAGCTCAGTAACATAATTATTAGACTTTTATGTCAAAAAAATGGCGATTAGGCCCAATATACACCGGAAAGTTTAATGCCGATAGGTGGCGCAGTGGTTTTGATATTTGAAGTTGTCGTATTAATGTTGCGATTTGCGAAAGTTCATAGATAACATTTGGACCCAATAAATAAACACTTGGAATGCGGAACAAGAAAGAGAAAAAGTGCAAATCTAACGCAGAGAAACGCTCGCACGGTAATGCCGAGATGGAACTAAACATCTTGATCCGGGAAGATTTGATGACATTGCGAACGAGATCTAGGTGTCGATACGGACAGAGAGACAGAGGCGGAAAGTCTATAATCCGTCTGTCAATAGCACGAGGATTGGCTATCCAAAGCCCGTAGTAGACTACATTTTTTCAAAAAAGTCGTATCCAAAATATAATTGCATTAACAAATCTGCCTTCAAATGCACTGCATTTTAAAATCTATAGATAATTATTTTCACAATCGATTTGTCTTAAAGTGTCTATAACAAAAACGCGCAATTGTCGGTCTACAATAACTTCCTGCTTCAACTGTAACGCGCTTTAAAGTACTTTTTCGATGGGTATTTATATAAGGGCAATTTTTATATGAACAACTTCTTGACTCTCCATCAAATTTATATCAGCACTTGAAAAATTGCAATCAATCATTTTCATTGTTTGTGTATATTTATATAGCATGCCACATTTTATATGGGCTATTATGACGACACACAAACACATATATACGTGCATTTGCTACAACATATTGTGGAAATTTTGTTGCGAATTTATGTTATAGTTTTCTTTTTTTCGTTACTCAAAAGGAAACCCTTTTCAAATTGAATTCAGTGTTGTTGTTTGTTATTGTTATGGTTGCTGTATGTCTACAACTTACCAAACAAATAAAAATGACTTCATTGAACTGAGTTGTGCAGTGCCCGAAGTGGCAGGACAAGCAACCTACAGACCGAGATGAAGCCATAGATGATGACTAGTGGAAAACAAGTTGTTTTTTTTTTTGCAACATTCAGCACATATGTTGCCTCTGTGGTCACAAGCGGCAAAAACTACTTATGAAATCATATCTATGTAGAGGTTCTTATAATATATGTATTTTCTATGAAGCATAAAAGCATAACTTGACTTTTGCGACTTTTGGCAGAACATAATCCCTGAGAGATTTCAAGCAAAATTCGTTGTGATTTCCGTTGACAAGTATATGTAGTAAGGCTTATTTATAGTAAATACATATGTATTTAGTATATTTATGAGCTGCTTGCGTAGCATTTAAGTTTCGTTTGTGGTTGGCCAAAATCAGGCTGGCTTTTTGCTATTTGTTCTTAAAGCCTTTTCTAATAGACAAACACATTTTGAGAGGCAAAGAGTTAAGCTATGCAAATTGCTCATATAAGTATGCTACAAAATGCAAACGATAAATCTTTAAAATCAAAGAAAATTGGGAAAGTGCCAAAGAGGAGCAAGGGTACAAAAAGCTGTTTGGCAAAACTCAAAGTGAAAGTTAAGCAGCAGCTGCATGTAGCGCATATGCATATGCATGTGTGTGTGTGTGTACTTTCTTCTGAGTGTGTGTGGGTGTGTGTGCATGTGCAACGATTGCTTAAACTTGAAACTAGACTAGCTGCATACACAAATGCTACAGATACACGAGAGTGGTTTGAAAAGTCATGAAATATCTTAACACTAATTTCGAATCCAATTAGCAAAAACTATAGTTTCGAAGTCCCTACCTTTAAATTATAGAAATTTGAATGCATTTTTTAGAGAAATAGCTCAATATGTACTTCCATTCGATACATGAATCTTGAACAGAAATACTGACAAGACAGCATTCCATTAAAATAGCTTGTATTAACGAATAAAGCCATATATTTTGTAATGATAACGCTTTAAGTCCGCAAATACGTTTCGAATAAAGCTATTCGTTTTGTGCTCACAAAGCGATAAGTCACCAAAGCCGATTACTTATCGTGCCAACCTCTTAGTATAACGTATACGCACTCTAAACGGTTTAAGTGTAAATTTATGCTGTGTCTGTTGCACACCAACCGAGTGCGTCTAACTCTGTGTGAGTGTGTGTGTGTGTGTGTGTTTGCCAATAATGCGCACAATTTAAGTTTGGCAAACACGCCAAGTGGAATTACAAGGACGTATCTAAACTCTGATGTTCTGCACAATGGACAAATTTGCATCTCGTTAAATCTATGCGCAATTTCAATAGAACTTTGGCCAAGTTCTCTATAGAGACCAAGTAAAGAGGTTATGGCGAGCAACTGACAGCTATAGATATGGCCAAGGGTTCAAACTTTGCTCTACTAATATATAGCATTTTGCGTTTTCATTGGAGCAGAAGGCCCAAGACAAAAATAAACATTTCATAAATTTCAAGCTCGCTCTTTACCTAAACACACACACACACACACACACACACAAAGACACCTGTAATTTATACATAAGCGCAGACAAGCACTCATATTTTATGCGCAAACTGTCTTAAATACGCACTCACACACACATACACACATGCACATAAGGCACACCTAACTGCAGCAGGTACCAAGCCAGCAGCACATTCATTTCCGGTTTGTAGCTCATGAATAAATGAATTTATATCGACTTTAGTTGGCAGTTCAACTGCATTGCATACTTTTGTGCGCTTATCCAACATCCATATGGCTCACAGTGCATGCCAAGGGGCGTGGCGGCATATAGGCCGGGCTATATGCCCATTTGCTTGGCTTGATTTTGATATCTGTGTGTGAGATACTCTCCGAATGTGTGTGTCTGGCGCTGCCATCTACATGCCCAGCTGATATGGAATATGTCAGTTTGATTTGATGTTTGCGCATTTGATGCCTTATCCTAAAGGATAAAGATCTTGTTCAAGTCAATTACTCGGACCTAATGCACAATGTTTAATGCTATTTAGTCAAGTTATTGATACGTGGCTCAAACGAGATAGTAACTTATGTCAACTATCAAAGACAGATGCATGCCTAAATCATAAAAGGGTTTATATTTTGACTAGGTAAGCTTATAAATTTGAGCAACAAAAAATGCTTATCCGATTAGAGAATTTCGCAAAGCCCCTCTCCCAAGGCATCGTACCAATCGGTGAACACCACTGGACATAGAACACAATGGCAGCGAAAAGTCAGGCAGTCATCGAATATAAGATTGGCATTCCAGAGAATCTGGTCGTCACGTTTACGCTTACTACTCACAAGTTCAGTAGAAAACACAAGGAACTCATAAAGCAGAAGAACCCAGCCATACTGCCTATCGAAAAAGTTGATAAACTATTGACCGAAGGATATATCACGCCACCCCAGCTCACCCGCTGCGAACACAGACAAGTGAACAATAACTCCATACCTGATGCATACGCAATCCCATGCACGGATTTGATACCAAATTTTTACGTAAGTACATAAGATCTGATTAAGATCGTCTGCAGGTACGGCATTTACTGATCCATGGCGAGTGCCGCGTCATGCCATTTGCCCTTCCATTTGCAAAGAGTCGTCTTAGGTCCTAACTTGATCATTTGTGTACTCGGACGACATTATTATGATAAGACGATCAAGCCGATGAAGAAGCTGTGAAAGTTATTGCCAAAACTAAACGTTGCGTACCAACGAGTGAACGCCGAGATGATACAACTTGAGTACTTGGAAGATGTCAAGGAATTCACACAGACCCAGGCGTTACAGTACAAAATATTTGGTGCAGACAGTCGAAACGGTGCCTGACAGTGGGATACCCTGTACCCGTTTTTGCCGTGAAAATCAAATTTATGTGCAAATGGTTGTATAAAATGTTGTACAACATATGCTCAATAACAGTGTGCAAGACTGTGAACAGTTTCAATTGGATAACTTTTATGGTGTGTTGGTAAGCCGCGGGGCAAGGGGATGAGATATCGACATGAATTGATAAACTTGCTCTCTTCCGGGAAAATGCGAATCTTTTTCTCTTATAGTCTATGAGAAATACTTTACAACACGGACGGACGGACAGACGGACATGGCAATATCGACTCGACTATTGCTCCTGACCATTTTTGCCCATGGAACACATGAACACATAAAACAAAACTTTAATACACTGTATACAAAGTTTAAAAAAGTCTTGAGAAGTGCTCCATGCTCTATATGCTTATGGCCCGATTATGTTACCGTTGAGTAATAGAACTTAAAGCTTGGTAGCACAATATAGTCGCAGGGTACTAAATCTGGAGAATATGCTGAATGGGGTAGCAGTTTGAAGCCTAATTTAAAGACTTTTGTCATGGCTACTATAAATGTGTGCACCTGTGTTTTGACTCATGCGTTCATTTTGGCTTCAAATCAATGTCGAATCTGTACAACAGCTGCAAATTTTCAAGGTTATCGATGTGAATGACACTGCATGCATGCCAATAAACGGCCGACTGTGACGGACTTTGTTGGCCTACAAATCCACTTTAGCGTTCTTAGGCGCTCACTCACCATAAGAAAATTACTTCATTGACTGTTCTTTAGCCACCGGCTATGATGTATCTATGCGGTTGCGAAACGGTGAAAAAACTAGTTCGGATTAGCCATTTGATGGATTTGATCATTTTATTCTGGTTTGAATATGTCTTTTGGGTGAGCAACCAATTCATAACCCTTGAAAGGCGTGATGCAGATTTCACTTAGTAGTTATCAAGCTTTTCCGTTGTTTATGCAAAAAATAGTGCTTGATTTAATCTTTTTTCCATTCACGTCAAAATTCACGATTTCGTCTTCTCTCAATGGTTGTCAAACTGCAACTAAATGACGAGCTTGCTCAAAATCTGGCATTTAAAGTTACTACGAGGGAAATCGAGAAAGTCAATGCTTCTATATCCTTAATGTCTATGAATTCTGAGCATTCTCTTAAAGTCGAAGCGTCATCTTTAAGCTGCATCGCCTGCATTTAAATTCCTTCGTTCGAGCGATGCTGAATAAGCTAAATATTTTACGCTTTTGTGTGTCAAGAATGGAAATATTTGTAACTTCTCTGCTTTCTCCTCGCTCTGCCAGGCTTTGGCTCTGTTCTTAGGTTCGCATCAAAAGTCTATTGATAAAACTTATAGCTTAAGAGCTGCAAATTCAATTTGCAAAACTTTAAAAAGTTAATTTATGCACCATATCAATGGCTCATGTCCCATAGCAGGCGAGAGATAGAGAAGAGAGAGAGAGAGAGAGAAGAGAGACAGAGAAGAGAAAGAGAACCGAATAGCGCATAAAAGGAAAGAGCAATGAAGCTGCTAGCTGTGAGGGGCGGTGAAAGGCAAGAGTGAAAAGCTCATTCAATAAAGTGCTGCAAATGAAAATTTTTTTTATTTCTGCCAATGCTTGCGAGTTTTTCCAACTGATATGAAAATCAGCACTTTTGCTTTGATTTGCTTTTACTCGCTTACGCGCTTTGTTGCATCTCACTCTCTCACTCGCTGTCAATTTGCCAGGCGTTTTGTGCAACTGTTGACAATTTTCCAAGTGGCGCGCCTTGACTTTGCACATCGCTTGGCTATTGTCATTAAAGCGGTGCGGAAAAAGCGTGAAGAAAAGTGTAGGAAATTTCTTGGCCAATGCGCGGCAGCTATTTTTAGTGGTTGCTTGATTTTGGCTGAGATTTACGGCCACGGCAACTTGTTGGCATTTTTTCGACAAATTTCTAGAGCACCTTTATTCGTGTTTAAGAGCTTGCAGAAATACCAACAAGCAATAACAAAAGGCAGCATAAACTGTTGCACATTAAAATCAACAACAAAAAACCGTTCCCCAAACGGAAGTGAAAACGCAGTCCACACACAAACAGAAATTATGTCAATGTGTCTGTCACATTGCGCATACGCCGTGTATAACCGCGCAACAGACGTTGCTGGCATTTTAATATGCGTGCGTGCATTAAATGAAAAGTAAAACACGTATATTATATGTGTGTGTGTGTGTGTGTGTGTGTTTTAAATGTGTGTGTTTTTATGTATGTTTATGGCAAAAAAACAAATGGCGGAAAAAACAACTTAAAGCTCGCCAAGAAAAAAGTATTTAATAAGCAGCAGCCGCTTTTCATCAGTTCTTGTTTTAATTGTGGCTGTTAATGTTGCTGTTGTTGTTGTGGCTGTTGCACACACACACACACACACACACACACACACACACACACATGAACACAGCCAAGTGGCATTAAACTTGACGCTTGTGGCATGTTTACACACAGATTAAGCGAGTTATATTATGTGGCCAACTCAACACATGGCAAGTTTTTGTGTTCTCTACAGATTTTGCCAGCCAAAAAAATTTGATGCAGATAGTCGGGACGGTGCCCGACAGTGGAATTCCCTGTACCCTTTTTCTTTATAAACACTAAATCAAGCATACAAGCTCAATATGACTGTAAGCATTATCCTATTGGGAAGTTCCAATTGACAAGTTTTCCTATGGCAAAAATTACCTTTCTGTCCATAACTCCAGTATTCTTGAGTCAATGCCGTTGAATTTTGTAACATAGATCAAAAATACATTTATAAATGTCCGTTTTAATTTTCAAATCAATATATAAGGGGTGTGGCAGTAAATCGATAAATCGATTGCGGGTGAAAAAAGGTGGATACAGTTTTAACGATTAGAGTCACACGAGTCTCCACACCAAATTTTGCAACGCTGGCTCACATATATCCATATTAGCAAATTATATTTATAAAAAATAGGTAAATTTTCAATATTTTTGACTATAACTTTTGATGTATTTATCCGATTTCGAATTTTAAAACATAGATGCACATAAACACGACGCACACCTCTGTCGAGCTTCGAGATGATAGATTGAACGGAGCGGCTGTAAGCCGCAGAATGATTTGTTATATGAATAAAGTCCAACGTAGAATTAATTGAAGTAACATAGCATGGATAACTGTTCATGCTCCCTTAAATAGTCAATTTCCCGCCCTTTATTAGTAAAATGTTGTACTCTACTCGCTAGCGTTATGCGGCGAATCACAAATCGTATATAAGGAAAAGCAGGTGAATAAACGCCATCTTTCATCGATCATAAAGCCAACAAGCAAGTCAGTCTTTTGGTTCACGTTGGGAAGTTTAATTTATCTATTGTGATATTTCTGAACCAGACGTGATTCGACAAACTTCATCTTTTCGGTGTAAATGCGCATCTTTTGGTAAATTTTTGTGCCTCTACCTTTTATAGTGTCTGGTATCTCGACGTTCATACGGACAGACGGGCATGTCTATATCGGCACGACTATTGCTCCTGACCATTTTTTGCCCATGGAACATATAGTCTGCCACGCCTCTTTCTGCACATATCTTTAATACCCTCTTACACTTTGTGTACAGGGTATAAACATACTAAATATATATGGAAATTAAAGAAAATGTACAAAAAACCGTTAGCTAAAAATCATTTCTGACTAATGGCCGAGCTTGTCCTTTGCATAACAAACGCAGGCCAGAGCGCGCAAGAGAAGAGAGAGAGAGAGAGAGAGAGAGAGAGAGAGAGAGAGTTTTGTGTGCAGCACTTTAATCAGCCTAAGTGCAAAAAATGCGGAAAAAAACACAAATAAAGAGGAAGAGGAAGAGGAAGAGAAAGCGAGGCGGGCAAAATTAAAAATGGCAAAAGTTGCTGGCGACTGCGACGTTGACTGCGACTGCGGCTGCGACTGTGGTGCCATTTCAAATTGGTTATTACTCACACACACACACACACACACACACACACACACACACACACACACACATATGCATATATCAAGCAAATGGTCATGCATAAATGCAACTGTGTGTGTATTTGAGAGCATCTGTGTGTGTGTGTGTGTGTGTGTATGTGTGTGTGTGTGTGTGTATGTGTGTGTGTGTGTGTGTGTGTGTGTGTGTGTGCATTGCTGACACATGCTGCAATGTATTTGCATTTATTGTTTGCCTGACATCATATTAAAAATGAAAGTTGCGCAATTTTTTAAAGCATACTTACTGGCGCCAATTAAATAATGGTTTATGGAATTCGCAATATGAAATCGTATTAATAAGCAGTTATATTAATTTAATTCCCAAAAGTGGATACTAGTAATTATGCATTTATATACAGTTTTAAATAGCAACAGTTTAATGCTATTTGCAATTTGCGTTTAAATTGCATTTGCTCATTCAATTGCATTAAAAGCAGCAAATCAAAATCCAACTGGAATAACTGCTTTGTTTACGGTTCTCGAATTCCTCATTTAAGCTGATTATTGAGTATGGGCGATCATTTCGCCAAGTTGTGAGAAGTCCTTCAGACGTGCAGTTGGACAACAAAACTGTGCGAAATGTGGTCTTCTGCTGCCAATTGGTAACAATTTCTCTCATTGCAAACCATGACCTTTACCTACATTTTCTTTTGTGATATAGTTTATCAAAGACTGCCATCGACGGCGGACGTTTAATTAAATATCACGGTTATCTATGTGCGGTGTCAAACTTTTTCGGGTGCTTCGCTGGCAGCGCGAAACTGGGGGGTGCTCCATTGAGTGACCAGTGTCATACTAAATCCTCTCGAGGGGATCACAGACAAATCCACAAACGTGGTAGTGATTCATAAAGCCAAAAACCCGCACATTAAAAGTGACCAAGCCATCGAGCTTGAAAAAAATTAGAAAATTTGAAAAATCAACTTGCCCCCACTGGGAGTTGATCTCGTGACTGAGTGTTTCTCTTCTTCTTTTTTTTGGGCTAAGCCTTACCCCACTAAGCCACTGCTTGATAGGCACTGGGCCTACCAAAAGTGCATCTAGTGTTATAAAAGCTAGTGCATCTAAAAAACTTAAAAATAATAAATAAATTGCCTCCACCGGGATTTGAACCCACGACATCCTGATTTTGAGTCTTGTGCTTGCACCTCTAGGCTACAGCTTGTTAGACGTATAGTCTGCAAAATCTACAGCTAGTAGAATCAAAAATCAAGCTACCATCGCCAACATAAATATGGATACCTATGACGATGAATTCAGCTCGGCCGCAGCAAATGTCGTTGCAAAATTTAATAATACATTGGGTCAATCGGCAACCAAGAAACCATCGACGCCTTCCTGGCAAATCGTGCCAGTTAAAAATAATCCCACCGTCACCAAACGGGCGGCTTCTCGTTCCCCCGAAGCAACCCGTAAAACATCGAAGACAGACCATGCTGCCAGCACGACTGCAGCTGCAACTCGCGCAAATCGTTTTGCTGCCCTGGGCGCAGCTTTTGAAAAAGCGCTAAACGACCCCGAAACCGTATCCGAGGTAAACGAGCCAAAAGAACACCAATCTAGTGCACTTCGGACAGAAAAACCACCGCCAATCATTTTGAAATGATGCACAGACATAAATGCCTTCTTTAATGATTTCACAGATGTAAACCCAGAAAAATTCAACACTAAATCTGCAGGAGAATCCCTTCGGATAATAGCTGCTGATGTACCGACATTCAGAGCCATCGTAGCCAGGCTAGACACCCTGGGCGCAGAATTTCATGTGTACCAACTGGCAAGTGAACGCGCGTACAGAGTGGTCCTCAGAGGCTTGCATCACTCTACAAGCCATGAGCAACTAAAAGCGGAACTGACAAAATTGGGCCACTCAGTCCGCAATATATATAACCCGAAAAGTAAACGGGACGGTTCAACGCTTGACATTTTTTTTGTTGACCTTGACCCCAAAGTCAACAATAAGGAAATCTTTCGAACAACCACCCTGTGTCGCCAAAAAATAACCGTAGAAAAGCCACGTAAAAATAACGATTTTGTACAGTGTCATCGCTGTCAAAATTATGGACACACCAAGCGCTACTGCAGGAGGGCTTTTCGCTGCGTCAAATGTGGTGAAAACCATGCATCAACCGAGTGCATTAAGCCACTTGAAGAACCTGCCACCTGCGTTCACTGCAAAATGCCGCACACGGCAAATTACAAAGGCTGCCGAATTTACCAGCGCCTCTCAAAACGGCCAGTGATCCAGGAAACTCGCCGCCAACCTCTACAAAATAGAAGTCAACTTTCTAATGCCCCAGCTGCAGAACAAACATATAACCCGTTTAGACAACAACCACGAGGAATGCCCATGTCGTTTGCTGACGTGGCCAGAGGAACCCAACCCCCGCTGACAAATACCTGGCAAACTCCTAATTCTGCTCCTCAGGATAATCACCCGGAATTGGAAAACAAAATTGATAGTCTCTTGGGCCGTTTTGACCAATTCATATCAATGCAGCGTGACATGATGGAGATGCAGAAGCAAATGCTCCAACTAATGACAATGATGGTTAAAAATGCTTCCAAAAATTAAAATCTTAGTTTGGAATGCAAACGGCATAGCTAACAAAGCCTTAGAACTTAAAAACTTTATAGCTACAAACCAAATTGACATCGCTCTGCTATCAGAAACTCATTTCTGTAGTAGAGCCACTTTTAAGGTACTTGGGTATGAGCTCTACGTAGCGAACCACCCTTCAGACAGCTGCCGAGGAGGAGCAGCTATTCTTATTAAAAAAGATTACAAGCATCATCCAATTTTGCCAATATCTACACCAGAGATGCAAGCTGCAATCATAGAATTAGTTACCGAGCAGGGTAACATAACCATCTCTGCTGTGTACTGTCCGCCTGGGATATTATGGGGAGCAGTTCCCTTTACAGAGCTCCTTCGTCAGCAAAGCCACCGCTTTGTCGCTGCAGGTGATTGGAACGCTAAACATGCACTCTGGGGAAACTCACGCGCATGCACCAGAGGTCGTGCGCTTTGTTCAGCTATGCAAAACACGCCTCTATTCATCCTGGCAACCGGCGCACCAACCCATTTTCCCGGAGACATCTCCCGCACACCCAGCGCACCGGATTTTGCAATCTGCCGAGGTCTCCATCCACAGCAGGTATCTATTAAATCTCTGGTAGAGTTAGACTCGGACCATTTACCTCTGATCATAAAAATCTGTGCAAATGTTGCTGAATATTGCAAAAACCAAATACTTCTGCATCCTGGAGCAAATTTGGATATTTTTCAGAGATACATTAACCGCAAGACGTATCTTACGTTGGAAATTAAAACAGAAAGGCGATATCGATGATGCAGTCAAGATTCTGCAGAAAAATATTGTTGACGCTGCAAAGTTAGCTGCTCCTCGAAGTGCATATCACCTTCAACAGACGCCTCGAGATACTCTCGACCCACAGATAGCACATCTGCTAAGGGAAAAACGCCGGAGCAGAAAAAGATACATGCGAACCAACAATCTGGCAGACAAAGCCCTGCTTCGTAGTGCTGAGACAAGCCTAAAAAAAGCACTCAAGGATGCAAGCCAAGACAAAATCAATCGTCTTTTGTCTGAGGCTAGCCCTAATGAAGAAGGAAATCGCAGCCTATGGAGATTAACACGATACATAAAAAAAGCACCAATTCCAAGCGCACCAATAAAGGCTCCCAATGGTCGTTGGTGCCGCTCGGACCAAGATCGCGCTGACGCTTTCGCTCAACACCTTGAGGAACGCTTTACTCCATTCAACCTGAACACCCATGCTGAGGTTGAGGAAACTCGCGAGGTGCTTTCTTCTGCGCTCCAATTAGATGTCCCTAATCGACCAGTGACACTAGATGAAGTTGTAGAGCAAATTAATATGCTTAACAACAAAAAAGCACCTGGAATTGACAATATAGACGCCAGAGTGGCCAAGGCTCTTCCCATGGCGGGTATACTCGCGCTGTGCAATATATACAATGCGATAATGCGTCTGGCATATTTCCCAAAAGAGTGGAAATGTGCTCAGATCGCAATGATCTTAAAGCCTTCCCAGCCACCTACGTCAATTGCGTCATATCGCCCTATTAGCCTGCTGCCGGTATTCGCCAAAATATTCGAAAGAATATTTTTGTGCAGAGTATTGGCAACAGATAATGAAGCGACTCTAGTTCCGAAACATCAGTTCGGCTTCCGTCCAGGGCACGGCACGCCCGAGCAGGTGCACAGAGTGGTTCAGCATATACTCGATTCCTTCGAGCAAAAACAATACTGCATTGGAGCGTTTTTAGACGTTAAGCAGGCGTTTGACCGAGTCTGGCACGATGGACTACTGCAAAAACTTAAAAGTTCGCTTCCTGCTCCTCAATACGGGAGTACTCAAATCGTTCCTGGAAGATCGCTGCTTCATGGTTTCAGTAAAGGGTGAGTTATCCGACAGGCGGTTAGTCAGGGCTGGGGTCCCACAAGGAAGTGTTCTCGCACCTTTCCTATATACACTATACACCATGGACATGCCGATCAATGCGGGCCTTCTCACGGCTACTTATGCCGATGACACCGCTCTTCTGTCATCAGCAAACAACGCCCACGATGCCGCTCTGGCCCTGCAGCTGGCATTGGGCAATATAGATAAGTGGGCAAAGCGCTGGAACATTCGGCTCAATGGAGAAAAGTCCGCCATTGTTCTGTTTTCCCTGAGAAGAGACCTATGCCCTCAAATAAATCTGGACGGGGAGGTTATTCCCACTAAATCATCGCATCCCTACCTCGGTATTCATCTTGACGCAAAATTGAACTGGGCCCAACATATAAAAATAATCACCGCAAGATGTAGAACGAAGATTGCCAAAATGGAGTGGCTGCTGGGCAGAAGTAGCAGGCTCTCTCTAGGAAATAAGACCATACTCTACAAAAGTGTGGTAATGCCGACTTGGTTTTATGGCGTCCAGGTCTGGGGAACCGCAGCAAAAACGAACTTAAAAAAAATTCAGACCATGCAAAACAGGGCACTACGGAAAATTGCGGACGCTCCGTGGTATGTCCGCAACCGCAATCTGCACAAGGACCTCGGCGTTCCTTTCGTGGGTGACTTATTAAACAGATTGAGCGGCCGGTATGAGGATCGGTTAAGAGTTCACCCGAATTCCCTTGCCTGCGCCCTGGCCGGTCACAGACCAAGGAGACGATTGAAACGCCTCCATCCATGTGATCTCAGAAGTCGACAAATGATATAAGAGCACCAGTCTTGTAAACTTTGGACACTCAGCAGTCACGTTTTGGCTGCGGTTCCTCAAGCTTGAACGTCATACTTTCTGATTGGTAGTATGATACATTTGTATTACAGTATACTGTTTTTCATTGACAGCTTGCTTCAACTGCATAGCAGCCATTCCATTTTTGCCAGTTTTGTCCCATATCTCGTCGTGGGTCTTCGTTATCTGATGACCAAGAGTATTACTAATAGTTCGTATCAACTTTGAGTAGTGTATATGGGAACGGTGAAAGAGCGCCTCTTTGAGGGAGTCCAGCTCTGATTGAGAGCTTTTTGGAGGGCTCCTCCTTTGTTGAGACCTTGAAGAGGCGGTTTTCTCGTGTCAGGCACGACCAGTCACCCGTGTGACGTACTTTAACGATTCAATCCAATACTGCCGGTGTTTAAAAGAGTCGAGAAACCGCTGAACAACTCTGTGCGCTTGTTCGGGCATGCCGTGTCTTTTATGGAATCCGAATTGGTGACTCGGGATTGTCGGCACTTTTTAATTTCCTACCTCTTTTTCGTTATTATTATAAATGTTCCTTAATATTAAATATTGTAATGTAAATATATCCTATAAAATTATCCTATTAGAGTTATAATAATAACTAAGTAATAGAATTTAAATTTAACAATCTGCCATAAATCACACTATTAAACACTTAGTGTGTAGCGATTAAGAATAATGTACATACATATTGGATTATAGCCTTAGTTTTAGCAGGCTGATTGCCATTAATAAAAAAAAAAAAAAAAAAAAAATCTTTTGTGATATACGTGAGAATGAGTCTTTGAATAATGGTATCATGTTTGGCGTAGTTTGCGAAAAAAAATATACATCAAAGGCAGTTGGGTGTGTTTTTAAGGATATCAACCAACTCACATCAAGGACAGAGCCAAAGTTGCAAACTAATAAGTCGAGGAATGACAATATAGTGAAAGAATTAGAAGAAAGCGAAGATAATATAACACATTATAGTTAGAACATACATAAAGAACTCGCAAGGTAACTTGCGAAGCAAAATTAGACCTAGAAACCTGCAAGTGTAGCAGACGGAAATGGCTCCAACTCTACAAGGAACAAAGGACAATCAAACCAGGTAAAGAATTCATTTGAATTGAGGCAGTGGTAGATTATATAAAGATATCGGTACCAATATCTGCAGCTGGACTTAGTATGAGCACGAATTAATTTAGTAATTTAGCTAGTACATTATAATTTTACAACAATCGTTTTGTTTTCTCTCTAAAAAATATACGAACAGTATTCTGTCTCATGCTTAAACTCCATATTTCTGAGATATGATATGTCTGATATAGTTCACCATAACTGTAGTTCCATTTATGCGAAGACATTGAGAAGGAAATTGAGAGATACGATATGCATTCACCATATTCACCATATCTCTACGTTCATTTATCCGAAGACATTGACAAGCAATGGTTAAAAATATAGCTTAATTTTCTACAATTTGTACTATTATTGAGGTCTCATAGAAAATTCACACGCGTTAATCGGTTTTTAAATATATTTTTGCTAATAAGGGCAAGGTCCTTGAGCTTCTTGCTAACTCAACTTAAAAATGCAGCCAATCGCTCAACACTTTTCAAAAGTTTCATCAGAGCACTTAAAGTTCGGCATTAGCGTGTTAAGCACTTGTATCAGTATTGTGTAATTTTTAACAGATTTCCATGTCAACAACATGTGATTAATAGGCAGTTTCTTAGGCTCTACGACAATTTATATCTCACAAGCGCCAATGCACTCACGCACTTCTATCTGATACGTTCTCAAGACCTTCCCCGGATCTCTCACTCTCTCTCTCGCACGCTTTATAACTGTGTTTTGCACAATACTTGTTATCAATTCAATAAATGATAAATGACAGTCAAAAACAAAATGTGTAACAAGCAGTTCAAAATTAAATAAAAACTTTTTTTTTACGCTTTGTTTTTATACCCTGTACACAAAGTTTAAAAGGGTATTATAGGTTTGTACTATGTATGTAACAGGTAGAAGGAGGCGTGGCAGACCATATGTTAAATAGTCAGGAGCAATAGTCGAGTCGATATAGACATATCCGTCTGTCCGTCCTTCCGTATGAACGTCGGGATATCAGACACTGTAAAAGATAAAGGCACAAAAATTTTCCAAAAGATGCGCATTTAAACCGAAAAGATGAACTTTGTCGAATCACGTCGATATCTTGCCCCCTTCCCCTGTGACACATTTTTGCGGTTTACAGCCGCTCCGTTCAATCTATCATTTCAAAACTCGACAGAGGTGTGCGTCGTGTTTATGTGCATCTATTTTTCAAAATTATCGAAATTGGATAAATACATCAAAAGTTATAGTAAAAAATATGCAAATTTCACTCCTCTTCGCCGATAAACTGCTCCAAAATTGCACTGCATGTAGATATGGATAAATGTGAGCTAGTGTTACAAAATTTGGTGTGGAGACTCGTGTGTTTTTTCACCTTCAATCGATTTACCTTAATTACTCCCACACCCCCCATATATTGATTTGAAAATTGTCACAGACATTTATAAATGTATTTTTGATCTATGTTACAAAATTCAACGACTTTGACCCAAGAATACAGGAGTTATGGAATAAAAGTAATTTTTTCCCAATAGGAAAACTTGTCAATTGGAGCTTCCCATTAGGAAAATGCTTACAGTCATATTGAACTTGTAAAAAGAGACATAAAAGAAAATACTTTCGTTCCCATTTTACCGTATGCTGGATTTAGTGTTTACAAAGAAAAAGGGTACAGGGTATTCCACTGGCATCAAATTTTTTTTTGATGCTATATAAACGTAAAACAAATGCACAGGCAGCAAATCAATAGCAACAACAACAACAAGGTGAAAACGCATGCACACACACACACACACATACAAATATATATATATATGTACATACATATGCATAAGGATATGCGTATCGATATCGTTGAGAACAACTACAACAAGGATAATGGTTTGGCAACCGCAATTCATCTTCATCATTTTGCATGTTAAGCGTGAATCCGTCCCCAATATTTTGCATAAAATCCGCACCCACACTTACACACACACTCATACCCAGCCAAACACTCACACACACACACACACACTTACACACACACACACACACACACACACACACATACACACACACACACACACACCCATACTCACTTGTTAAAAAATAAAGCAAAAAGTAAAAAAAACCAAACGAGAATTGTTGCGACAAAATGAAAAGTAATAATCAGCAAGAACCTTGGCTGCTGACAAATATATATGCACTCACACATATATATATATATATATATATATATATATATATATATAGTAGGAATAAAAAAATAGGCAAGGTAACAGATAAAAAATATATGATAGTCGGCGCGGTGCACGACAGTGAAATACACTGTACCCCTGAAAAAAGTAAACAAAGTTTTCTGGCTCAAAAAACAAAGCTTGAAAAAAGTCCCCGGTTCAAACTAAATACCGTTAAAATGAAAAAAAATACCGCTACATTCTTACTCCCTGCGGTTTCTAGGTAAAAAGACACACAACAAGCGACTCCTAGGTTCCCGGTCAAGAAGCCTGACGGATACTGGGCCAGATTTCCTAGCGATCATTTCCAACCCTTTAATAGCCGCTCAAAAAGCAGGCGAAGAAAGACCCAGCTTGAGAGTCCAGAGCAGTAATGTCTTACTGTTGCTCCCATCACAGCCAAGAAAGTCTTGGGACAAATTAAAGTGCTAAAAACCAGAAAGTTTCCAATTGAATTGAGTCCTACACAACAGAACACTCATGGCCACAGTAGTGCTGTTCTGATCCTTGTGTTCAATGCTGTGTTGAGATTGGCACATCTCATTGCCACAAATACATGGCTGTAAGCCAGTTATAAAACTGAAAAAAGTACTGCCGCCCTGGACTTATACAGATCAATAGTCTTGCCAAGCCCTTTGAACGCTGGCAGCTGTTCCGCCTGTGGTGCATAAAAAGCGTTTAGGAAAAAATGCCCCCTTTTCAAATTGAGTTCCGACAGTCCAAAGCGAAAAGCGGAAGAATAGTGTTCCTCTTCGGTGTTGCTGAAAGGTGTGAAATCTAGCATCAGGGCCATTACAGCTGGGGTTCCCCAGAGAAGTGTGTTGTGGCCCACGGTGTGGTTTCGAAACCGCCACATATGCTGCGATGCGCCCAGCCTGGCCAGCAATAATTGTTTTTACTTAGCTTTTCCTCCACAGCTTTGAAAGCGCTGGAACATAGGCGTTAGTGTAAGCAAGTGCGCCATTATGACTTACGCACTGCTTAAAAATCTGTGCACTTGCTTCTTCTCAAGGATGCACTACTGGAGCATCACAGCAGCTACAAGTACTTGGGTGTTCATTTGGATAGGTGACTGACCTTTAGCAAACATATCTCCAGCGGCACGGGCGCCATTAGAAGAAGAATTAGCAGGCTCAGATGACTCCTAAACTGAAATAAACTACCCATAAACAAAAGATGACCATCTATAAGTACACTATGCTTCCGGCTGACGGTATGGATTGCAAGTATATTGTATTGCTACGAATACTGCAAGCAAAAACTCTTCGCATGCCAACTGGTACCCCCTGTTTCATGGGAACGGCAGATGTTGAAAATTACCTACATGTGCCTAAAGTTGGATATGTCCCAAAGGAAGAGGCCGCGCTGTACATGCAGCGGCTATATGAGTACGCAAATCCTTTAGGAAGCCGCCTTCTCAAGAGACGCAGCAAAAAAACTTACACTTTGAAACAGGGATTCAAATAGAATATTATTTCGGATTATATATTATTACCGAATCCGGTAAAGTGTTTTATTTCGGTTTTCTTTTTGTAATAATATCCTTTTCGAGTCGATTCACCGATCTGTGTTGTACTTTTTGAAAACATCTTTACTTCTTTAAAGGTTATTAATGTTATGCCGATAAGAAATCAGATGGCCATACTGTGCGACTGTAAATGCTATACAAAATGACGGAATGACATGAGAAAGTATGTATGCTTGTAAAAAGAAAAACCGAAACCAAAATTAATTTCGGTTATGGTACGAAAATGCAATCGGTTGTTTTGGTAGAGGTTACATTGAATCCCTGCTTTGAAATTCTTCAACAAACATGTTCTTACCAAACAACATTAACGAAAAACTAAGATCTAAAACTCTCGTCTCTTTTCTCGTATTTACGTACCGTAACTTTATGATACTCTTACTTCTATAGTCGAAGAGTATGCACATAGGCAAGGTAACGGTAATAAAAGCAACTTGAGAGTGCTCTCTGCTTTAGTCATGTGTTCGTGCTTGTGTGCGAGAGTATGTGTTCGTTGTGTTTAAGCTGTTTCCTAATGCAGCGCCATTTACATAATTTTTGCAGCATACTTTTGTGCGCGCCACTTTAATTGAAAGCTGCGCTTTAACTTTTCTAGCTGGTTTTTCTGGCGCTTGTTGTTTTTGTTGTTGTCGTCGCTGCTTGAGCAGCATGCAAATTTTATAACCGCGAAAAGTGTCAACTAGTGAATTTTCCGGCAATGTCGTAAGATTTTATGATTTTAATGCCGCTTGCCAATTTAAAGAGGGATGAAAATGCTACTTCTATTTATTTTTTTGCTGTAATGAAATTAGCATTAGCAATTGGTACAAGTGTGTGTGTGTGTGTTTGAGTGAGTGAAATTTCCATTTTTCACATTATTATTACTACGTATTATTATTAAAAAATTTCATTTCGTTTGGCTGCAAATTAAGTGAGTTCTTTATTTGCATTTCAATTTTCATACTTACATATTTATTTTATTAAAATGTTTGCTTATTGTCTGTTGTTGCCTTTAGGTCCTGTGCACTTTATTAAGCTGTTTAATTTTGCAAAATCGCACGCACAATCACATACGAAAACACATACGCATATATACAGTGGGCACTCATTAGTTGAGAAGCCTTAAGAAAGAAATTACGGTGAAAGATTCAATATTCAATTAGCTTCTAGCTATTAGACAAGCTATTGCAGCACATAAAGTACTCGCATTTGAAGAAAGACATTTTTCCGAGCGCTTTAGAGTTCTAATAGCGTTATCGTGAAACAAACAGGCTTTTTCTTATAGGGTTGATTCTAAAGCCTAATAAAGAGCTTCGGCGAAAATAAATTTTACGAGTTTTTAAAAAGTTGAATTACTTAAAATTTTGGTAATAATTGATGCTTATCGGTTTCTCGGTTCGCGATTTCAATTCATTTCAATTTTTCAATTTTTACTGTAAGTCAATATTTTGTAGCGTAGGGTAATAAATTGAGCTAATTCTTGTTTGCTAGTGTAATCAGCTCTTTGGAAAATCCACTATTTTTCCAAAGTTATTTGCTTCTTAAGGCTAAATTCTAATTAAAAATTAACACAGTAGGTAATAAGTACAATATAAGCTTTTAAATTAACAACATTTTCAAGTCATATTACAAATATTGAATGTCCAGATTGAAAAACCTAAACCGCCGTGTATTTAGGCTCTCAATGCTTTGATGCATCAATTGCTTAAACCAAAAAATTCTTTAACACTCTAAAGAGCGTTGGCCTTCGTATTTCTGCAAGAGTATTTACTGTGATTATATGCCATGTACAATGCTCATACGCCATGTTGTGCGCTTAAAAGCTTTTACGCTTAAAACATTTCTTAAATTGTTTCTAGCCAACGCTTTGTGGCTGATATGACATCGCCCACATATTCATCTATGAATTCACGTCTACATTCTCATCGTCATCGTCATCGTCAGCGACAGTACTGTTATTATTCTTGTTGTTGTTGTTGTTGTTGTAGGCAGCAGGCATGGGCATGTCTTTGCGTGTCTTTGGCTCTTTGCGTTTTGCTTTCCTTTCGCTATCCTTTTACACATTCATTACGGCGGCTTTTGTGGGCAGCAGGACACCGCATACAGATTCCCATCATAATCTTGGCATGAGCTTGTTCCTGTTGTCGTTGTTGTTGTCTGATGGCTGCCGCCTTATAATCAACGCCGCCATTCGAGCTGCTGACGTCGCTAGCAAGGACAACTTTGAGTGTGTGAGTGTGTGTTTGAGTATTCGTATGGTTTTAATCACCCAAAGTTGGCTACGCTTTAAAGCAAGTGACATCAAAATTTAAATGAACTGCTTGCGGTATATGACAGAAGTGACATAACTCAGTGTGTAGTGGGCGTGGCAGTGGACATGGGTCAGCCACACTAATTGATTGATGTGCACAAAGCAATTGCAAGGCAATTTCAAAGTTCAACAATGGGTCATGACACGGACATGGCAGCTGCAACAACAACAACAAGACTGATGCTTGTCAGACAAAGAGCCCAGCCCGAGAGCCATGTCCACAAGATGAATGTGGCTCCAAAGTCAGCCATTGCTGACAGCAGCATAGATAAACACAAATTGTGAGCAATCACAGAAACATTTTTGCTCCGCCATCTTTTTTTTCGGTCTCTTTCTCTCTTACGCTTACTTGCACTTTTTGCATTGTCAGCAACAGGCGGTAAGTCGAGTTGGTGGCAGTTGCAACGCAACTAACTGTAAATATAATCAGTTGCAAGTTCCGCTAAAGAGCAAGGGGGTCCAGCTTAAGTCTCTGACTGCAAACAGTTCTTTAGTTGAATTTGTTTGGTTTTTGAAAACTGCATTTCTGGCTGATATTTAGAAGCCAGTACAAACGCCATGTAGCTATATCTAATTGTAAGAATAATGTGTCTGCGAAGTTTGTGATGAATACATTTTTTGGTGTTAAGTGACCAAATATTGAGCCTAACATAAGTCTTAATAGCTGAAAACTACATTTTATGGCTTTATTACTTAATTGGGTTCAACGTTGATACTTGAATTCAAAAGTTGTTTGCGATGAAACAACAATGAATAAGTTCATTTGTACTTCCTGAAACTCATCAATCATTTTATTCTAAATAAATTTGTAGTTAGGTAAGCCAGTTGCGTACAAAGATCTATATGTGCATTTTTGTGCTCTGCTCATTCTCAGCGGTTGAATGACATTAACTACTTAACACTCGCAATAGATTTGCTACAAGACTATTCATCTAGGAATACAAATATAAACTTAGTTACGGATTGGTACTATATCCGAAAATCTCCGCTAAAACGCTACCTTTACTATTAAAAAAGTATTTAATCAATGCTCTTTGAAACTCCAAACGTTGCCTTTAAAAACGCTACTTCACAAAAAGCTGTGATCTTTGAGAACACTTCATCAAAACCATTTTGCACTAACTATCCTTTCAAAATGCAAAATTCTGAAGCACTTTGTGCGTACTTCAAATTTTGCAAAACTAATCACACAAAAACTCACTGCCATGCCACTACCCCCCGCAGCTCTATGCCACAACCATGCTAATATTTTAGTCTCTTTATAATGCTTACCACTAAGCTGCAATCAAGTGCGACCACAAATTTTGCCTTTGTGCCTTTTGTGCACAACGTTGCGTATGTGTTATAAATTAATACATTTTGCGCTTTATGAGCAGCAAAAAGAACCAACTACCCGATAATTAACTAAGCGCTCTGGTCATGCTACTGAAGCCGCTGATGACGTTGCTGCTCCTGATGCGGATAGCTGCCAGGATGACGTTCAATGGGAAAATATTGCCTCGCGTTTTATGCTAACGAGCTGGAGTTCGCGCCAAAGCCAGACTATGGCAAGTGCTGCCGCGGGAGTCGTCAATGTTGACGAGGTAACAAAAATCCGCCGCTACTGAGTTGCGCATGGCTGCTGGGGCACAACAGGGGGGTCCAAAGGTACAGCACATTAACACCTTGGCTGTAAGTCATTACGGCTTGTTGCATTTAGCGCAGACAGCTGCAATGTCAGTGAGTGAGCGAGAGAGCTATCTAGAGCGAGCCGAAGGCAGAGTGAGCGAGACAGGCAGCACTGATGGAAATGGGGATTTGCATATAGAATGAAATGCTTCATATGCTGCACGGCTGCTCATTAAATTAATTAAACGTTGACGCAGGCTGATAGAAATGTCATGATGTTTAATTTATACGCACATTCACATATACAGTCAAACATCGATTTAATGAACCTTGCATACGAAATGAGTCAATATGTGACATAAGTTTATGAATGAATTTGCGTTCAAGTTCTCGGTTATGGTACTACTTAGCGACTTTAGCTCTGATTTCATTTTTGCTTGTAAAAACGTCAAATTTTGAATTTTTACTACGAACCCCGCAGGTTGGCCAACCGATTGCTGTGTGTATGTAGGACATAGGAAAAGGCATTATTCGGTAAAGCTTTAAGCTTACGATTACGAATCCTTACTGCAACAGGAGCCTTCTTATCGTTTAAATTCCTAATTATATTTAGCAAATCAGCAGTGTAGACGGAGCAATAGGAATTCCTGAAGGACTGGGCCTTTCGATAATATCACGCTTCTCCAACATATAGGAAGAAGAAACTAAGTTAAAAGGCTTAAACCGCGACTTAAGTTGCGTCGGCAAATTCTAAGCATATTCATTATCTGTACGACACGATTCACTATTGTCCTTCGTCAGAGGAGTTTGTCGAAAGAAAACTCCTCATCTTTACGAACATCAGTCTAATATATGATTAAATGAGGAATTTCACGTGCTTCTGTCATCAGGAGGTTGGGTGCTGCTAAGTACTTCAACAGCAACCCCAATGTTCTCTGAGCTAATCATGGAAGCCTCATTCAAATCACACGGTTTAAAATGATAATGATAATGCTCCTCAACGAGTTTGTCTTCAGCAAGCTTCACTGTTGGTACACATTTATGACATTTGCTTGTGCAGATGTGTGTTTATCGTTTATCACATGACAGACAGCACATTGCATTTGTCGCAGTGACTGTCTTTTTGCACTTTGTGGTTTGTTTATTTTTATTTTTCATAGAATTTTTTTACTTTTCCTTTTACAAATATTTTTTGTGACATTTTTGTTGCAATTTAGGTAGAAAGTTTTAATGAGTTCGTTGCGGTCGTTGTCGTGTTAACAGTTCGCAGTTCATATTCAAAGCGAGCGCAAAAGTATTTGATATCAAAACTCGCTCACTCTGAAGCCATTTTCCGAAAAGCAAACTGCTTTAGGAATTGGTGCTGTTTAATGTTTTTGAGCTTTGGATTCATGATAAATTGGGTTCTGCTTTTGGTGCGGTTTTATGCAATGTCTTCTTACTAATGAACCTCGAAAACAAGAAAGTCCATAACAAAGGTCAGCACGGAGAGCCTTGTTCGTAAGCAAAAAGATGCTCACTAATATATTACAATATTGCAGCGGATATAAGCAAATTTTCAAAAATGTGAAAAGTTATACTCAACAGTGCAAGCAAATGGTAGCTCTTATAGAATGAATTCCGTGAATCACGCTCGCTCACTATTCCAACAGTGTCGCTTTCCCTTTTGCTCTTAGGCGCAATTCTCTTTTTGCTTTGTCTATCGCTCTCAGCCGAAAATCATGTTCATTGCTTGGTTTTGGTAATATAGGACTTGTAAGACATTTCGAACTTTTTCGTTTCAAATATAGGTATAGAACATACCAATAGGCAGCTCGTGCACAAGTGTATTTGGCATTAGGTGCACTTAGTTTCCGAAAAACTTGTTTTTGAGCTAACTGGAAGGCTCTAATACGTATTTGCTAAGACAAAAACTATCGACAATGCTTGAATGATTCATGTTTAAGGAAGTAAAATTTAGGTATGATAAAGTCATCCATGACTATATTGTGCTTTTGTTAGCATCTAGTTTGTTATTCCAACAACCAACCAATTAAACAACTACCTGAACATAGTCATTCCATTCATTCCAGTCACTAAAGGTGTCATGCCATATATGTGAAGCAACTAACTTCACACGACGTCTCCATTTATTTGCCATCTATATGTGCCGACTATTGGCTAAGCATTTGACTTTGTGCCGGCGACCACACAGTTCCGCCCTTTTGGGTCCACAAAGCCAAAACCGAAACCACTTTAAAAGAAAGCTCTCCATAAAAGGAAAAAAAAAGGTAAAAAAAGCAGCAACAACAGCCGCTGCTAACTGCAACAAACGAGTGGGGCATATGGCATGTGCCAGACCTGGTCAGGACCAGAACCCAGCCACACCATTCAGCCACATGAATCAAAGCGGGCCAGACAGAATGGGCAACTAAACTGACCGCATCTGGCAGTTTTGGCCAAAACAGCTGGACTGTCGGCCATTAGAATGTTTTCGGCTGCTTTAAAAATTTTTGGCATATGTGTAAAACAGATATTTGCACTCAGCATTGAATTGGGATTGAATTCTGGCCAAATGTAATAACAGCTAATGGTTAGTAAAGCGGAAATGCAGCAAATTGTTATATAAAAGCTGATGAACTTTTGTGGCAAGCATGTGAATTAGTTGCGGCAACTAAATAAATCAATTAACTGCACAATGGCGCACAAACAAAACAATTAATCAAGCTGCAGATACACGAGCATATATGTAGTACACAGTTTAGTACATTAGAGTGGCACGGAAAAACAAGTGTAAAAAAACAACTCACAATTTGAAAGCTAATGTCGAGAGCAACTCGAGACATAAAAGAGTCCCAAGAAACCAGTAGTCGTCGAAAGCTTCACAGCAATAATGAAGCTATTCTATGTATATGAAAATGAATCCAAAATTCTGCCTATGGCCGTGGTTCCGACGGAAACGTAGAAAGGGCTTAACTGCTCTTGGAAAAAGAATGGCAAAAATCGTTTTTGTGGACACTGATAGAGAGTTGTTTGAATGAGTCTGGCAACGCCGTACCTTTTACCCAAGCCTGCCAACTGTCTCAGTTCCAAGCATAATAGTATTGTTCATCGATGTTTAAACTATGAAACGAGCGAGTATCCTAGGGGACAGAAAAAAGTTGAAGATGATGAGCACAGGGTAGGGGTTGGATCAGTTTTCTTTTTTGTTTCATAGCCATGGACGTCTTACGCATAGAGAGCATACTGTGACGATATTTTGTCCAAGGAACTTGACAATTTTTGGTGGGGATACGCAAACTGGCCTGAATATGAGGATGAAGAAGGGGAAGGAGAATGGAAAGAGGAACGGAATCAAAAGTTTTATGGGATGGGCAATTGGAAGGAGAAGAATAACGGATATGGCAGAATATGAACTAGTAATTTATAAAAAGCACACTTTAAATATCAGCGATATGAAAAACTTGATTCCGACCGTTGTTAGTGTGAACCCCTTTTTCTTATTTCTCGTCGAAACCTTCAACGCTATATACATATTATTTATTAAAAGCATTGATGTACGCTATAATTGAGAAAATAGAGCATTTCGGCGTTAATTGGGGTGGACCAAAAGCATAAAATTTTCTAGTACTCAGGCAGACCTTCACAGCAGTATGTAATTTTTGGTTATGAAAAAAGGGCGTGTCGGCGGTGCTTAGGGTGGACCAAAGAAACATTATTTGGTATACTCGTTGACTTATGTGCAAAAAAATAAAAATCGTGCAATCGTGCATAAATTTATAAAAGAAAATTATTTCGACGGTCATTAGAGTGAACCAAAAAAGTGTTTTCGTGTTGTTTCTAGCTACTAACGACATGAGACTTAAATTAGACGGTTTTTTTTTTTGTATCTAGAGCGACACACCTCCTAGTAGTTAGTTACATTTCCACAGCGAACAAAATAATAGAGCATACTTTGTGGCGTCAGTGTACAAGGCAATGCGGTAATTCAAAGCCATTCAATGAATGCAAGACAGAGATAGCTAGCTAGCAAAACAATTTGTTAAAATTTAAAGCTGTATTTACTGTTCGCTGTACGAGACCGAATCACACCTACACATTCACACAGTCGAACAACTTGTCTGGCAAAGTGCTGACATATAAAAGTGTAAAAGACAACAACAGCAAAAAAACTAGTTGCAACTGCAACTGGACATTGTAATGTGTCCATGTTGAACGACAGTTTGACATCTCTAAATAAAGTTTGCAGTCTGGCAACGTGAACACACACACACACACACACTGTTGCAATTACACACACATATCTAAGTGTGTGTGTGTGTGTGTCTGTGTTCACTTGACAATTTAATGGTGTTGAGGTTATTTATACAATACGTTAGCTACAAGCGTTCAAATATTCAGTGTATTACAGCCAATGACATCGAATGGATTTGCTTTGAAATTTAGTTTGAGTGCCCGGATTGTACCGGCTATACGATCTGACTTAAAGCGACTCTTACACAGTCACAGAACTGCAATTTAATGTGGTCTCCTACGCCCTTTTGTGGAGCACTTTTTGGGGTTTTTGTGAGGCGCCTTTGAAGCCACCCAAAAAAACCATTGAAATGGGGCACATTAAAATGTATTTTAATTAGCAGCAGACTATAAATTTAATGCTTGACAAAGCAGAAGCTTTGTTTGAGTTCTATTTGTGGCTGTTGTTGTTGTTGTTGTTGTAGTTGTTGTCAAGTGCAAATATAAGGGCGTTTTAACATTGAGTTCGATAATGAACATTGCTCTTAACTAAGACACATCAACTTTGGGTTAGTTGCAAAGTGAGCTTCAGCTGTTGCTGTGGCTAAAAGTAGTTTCAGAGTTGTATGCTAATTTGAAGTTGATTTTCAAAGTGAATGACATAGCAAACAGCTTTTGCCCGTATACAATATTTTAATTGTTGCTGAAATGACAATTTGTTATAATTGCACTTTATTTCGTTTGAGTTTCTCTGTGAAACCGCAGAGCAATAAAAGCATCACGGGAAATACTATAGGCTAAAGTGAGTAGTAAGTAATGCATTTTAACAGCTAGGGAATAGATAAGGTTGTCTCTCTCTATCGTCTCTTTTTGATTTTTGTTTGAAAACCTAAATGAAAATGGAAAAGTTATACGCAAAATGAGCTTATTTAGCTGAGAAACATCACACGCAACATCTCAAAAACTCTTTCATATAAGACATTGAGATAGCAAGCGAAATTTTATACTTTGAAAGCTATACATTACATCCTCTGTTATTTGCCTCTTTGCAAGCAAGTGTCCCATCTTGACTTCTTTAGAACCATAATCAGTTTGACTTTTCCACTACGCCTGCACAACATTTCTAAACACAAAAAAATTGAGGATCAGTCAAACCCAAGACAACTTGTCAACTTCTACTTAACTAGCCATAATAGCTCGTTACTGGGTTAAGGCCAAATGTGGACCACTGCTACAGGCGCCTCTGCTTTGTGCGCTCCTTCTTCGAGCGGTGATACCGAAGGTAGCTAATGTGCTCTCTACTTGGAACTTCCAACGGAAGTATGGCCTGCTCCTTCATTGCCTCCCTTTGACAGACGCATTAAGGACGCATGACATAGCCAGCGAAACCGCTGGTTGTGAATTCGCTTAACTATATCAATCTCGTTGTCGACCTCATAGAGTTCGTTGTTCCATCAAATGCGGAACGTGTTAAGGCGAGGGATCTTGCTGAGTACTTTCCGCTCAAAAATGTATCAGATTGCGTCATCACCCATGATTCAGCGCCATAAAGTCGAACGGGACGGAGATGAGTAGTAGATACCATTCTCGCCAGACGAAAGTAACACTCTATAAAGAGTTTGATCTCTATGCTGACATACTTCTTGATTGTGACGCTGGTGCGAAGGTAAACGAAATCCTTGACAACATCAAAAGTATAATTTTTAACATCAATCTGAGAGTGCAACCGCTGTGTCGAAGACCCACCCTAACAGAGTCGCTTTTAAGAGCCACCGGTAACTACTTGCTTAGTGCGACCAATGATCCCCATATCATATGCCTATGCGAGCAGTGGCACACTCGTATCGCTCAATATGGTCCCGTTCCGATATACTTCGGTAGTTCAAGAGGTTGCAGGAGAATGCATCGGTTTGTCTGAAGCCTCGCTTTGTATCAATAGGCTGCTTGACGGAGCTGCGTAGGCTGCTTAACGTAATTCTGCATAGTCGCACAAACTTTGTAGAGATACCTCAACGAGCTCTCAAATGCTGCTTTACTGGTTTACCAAAGCTGTTTTGCCATCTGGAAAGTCTAAAGCGCGAAGGGAAATGGATGGGCTCAAACTGCTCATTGAATTCTATATTTTCCACGCTTTTCATCTTCAGCATGTAAAGCAATAACCTTCAATCAGCTGCATTCCTCAATTCTTAAGAGCATGCTTGGTTTTCTTTGTTTTTTTTTGTCCGAATTTTCACATAAACTCATCGTCTCTCAATGGCTCTAAATGGCTCATATACTAAATTTGTTATTTCCTTTTGCACTTACTTATATAAATTTGGCATAAATGCAAATGTTTTACAATTAAAATTAAGTGCCTTGTGGTCCTATAAAAGTCGGCTGAATCCCAGCAAGACCAAGAGTTATAACTCTGTGCTTAGCATTTTATGCCCATTGCCATTGGCGATTGCAATTAAATTTTATTTAATTTTGGCCTGCAACAACACAAGCAACAAAACGAACATAAACACGCACTAAACTAATTAAGTTGGGAGCACGGGTTTTGTGAGAGGAACACGAGAAATTTAATTTAACTGCATTTAAGCAGGCAACGCAGCGTATACGCAATATTTGCTAATAAGCAGATTATGAGTGTTATGTGCGTGTGTGTGTGTGTGTCCACTCAAAATGGCGACTAACAAACAAACCAATCCATCAAAAAATATATGTAGTTGTTTATTGAAAATTGAATTTAAATGTTGAATTGTTAAATGCGTTGATTTGATGAATGGCCTTTGGTTTGGGTTTGGCATTTAGTTGGATTACTGCGCAAAGTTATGCCAAAAAGTTATAAATTGGCAGTGGGAAATGTGTTGACAGTGTTGGTAAACGTTGGGAAATGTGCCAGAATAGTGTGAGGAGCCAAATTTGTGATTATTTTTGCAAAAGGTTGTCCATAAATGTCAAAAGCAGGACGCTCTCTCGCTCTGTCTGTTGCTCTGTCGCTTTATACTAGGCCAAGCAACTCTTCATGTTTGTTAGCCAGTTGTTGTTGTTGTTGTTTGTTCCATGTTAATGTTTGCATTATGGAAATTTGCATTTGTCATTTTGGCGCGAAATGTCTACATGCAAATTAAGTTACAAGCAGCAAAGAGACAAACAGTGTCCAAAGTGCCTATGTGAGTGTGTGTGTGAGTGTGTGTCTGTGTGTGTGTATGTGTGTATGTGTGTGTGTGTGTTGTCATTGTTGTTTGTTTGTTTAGTTTGCATTTTGGGCAAATGCAATCTTAAACAGGACGCTCTCCCACGCGCTGTCTCTCTCTCTCTCTCCCGCTGCCTGTCAATACATTAAATTGCAATTTTAATTTGTTTGAGCTTGCCCTCTCTCTCTCTCCCTCTCTCTCTCTCCCTCTCTCTCTCTCTCTCTCTCTCTCTATTCTAATCTATTCTACGTCGCTCTCTTGCCATCTAACGCACTCATATGTACAACACGTTGTTTGTGTTAGTTATAAGAGCTGTTTGTTTGTCTGTGTCTGTGTGTATCTGTGTCTGTGTGTATCTGTGTGTCTGTGTGTGTGTGTGTGTGTGAGCGTGTCTATGCATGCTTATCCATACATATATGCACTCACGCCTCGTCTGCATTTTTAATGCCTTGTCGATGCTATCTATATGGTTTTTGTTGCTTTTCGATGCTGCTCTTGTTGTCGTTGCTGTTGATATACACTGTAGGCATTGGGTCAAGGGTACTATAGTTTTTTGCAGTGTATGTTACACGCAGAAATAGGCGTGGCAGAACATAAGTTCAATCAGCAGCAATAGTGGAATCGGTGTAGTGAATTTCAATATCTAGATGCTTTTAAGGGGGCTATCTCAAGTATTAGTCAAAAACGAGTACAATATCTCATGTGAGTCTGATAAACAAAACAATGTTGACCTTTGGCCGTTACAACCTGCCACACAATGTATCGATACAAAACTTTGCCAAATTACAGTGTATTCCACTGTCGTGCAACGACACAACATATCTCTGCATCATATCTTTGTAGTTGTTTTTTGTTGTTATTGCTGTTTTTTTTTGTTGTTTTTGTTGCCTATCCCATTTAATGGCTGGCACCTGCAGCTGTGCCCCAGCCAGATACTTGTGCATTAAAAATTTAAATAAAATTGCAGAGTTCGAGTGCTTTTCGTGCGATAAAGAGCGCATAAAAGATATCGAACGAGTTGAGTCTGTTTGCAGCGCTGTCTGTCCGCATGTTTGTTATTCCAAACAACAGTTCAATTGCTTGAGCAAATAAACATTCATAAATACACATTGTGCACTGAGAGAAAAACCAAAAACTCCAGTTGTTTTGCTGTCGACATTGTTGTGCCTAAAATAAGCACGCACGGCATTGAATAAAAAAAGAGACAAGCTACAAATATTGCTACGCCTTTCTTAAGAAAGCTCCGTCATTAAAAATATATTGACATTTATTAGGCAAAAGCAAAATTGTTCGCTGACTATAATAAAGAATGTTGCTGGCGCCCACGAATCGTCTCCCACATTTATTGGCATCAAAACGACATAATAAAAGCACGTGTGCCTAAAATAGCAACACCCACTGTTAAAATAAGCTGTACGGCTTATTTAACCCTTTCTCTGGAATAATTTTACTTATAACCAAAAAAAGTTGTAATATTTATTAAAATTGATATGCTTAACTTTAAGGAATTATGAACATATGTATATGCCACTTAAGTAAGTAAGTATATGCCATTTTTTATAGCTACATTATTGGCTCTCAGGTTCTAGTGTTGATGATTTCAGCCATTTTGTGCTGAGCAAAGTCAGTCAATCTTCAACCAGCCTGAATGAGTTTCTTAAAAGTATCAACTCTAAAGCAGTATCTATTATAGATATTAAAAGCGTGTCAATCAAGAATTTAAAAAAAAATCGTTTTACTCAATGACTATTTCAAGAATTGAATGTTGCGAGCTATGAGTTCTATGTAACTAGGGCTCTATAGATACAGTCAGGCTGTGCTTGGAACCCTGGAGAATCCTTGCACAACGTTGATTATGGTCAGCGAGTGTAGAACTATCGAGTTCACGTCATAATAGTAGATCGATGGCAATATTGTGGATTTTGCATTGTCGTAACTATCGATGTTTTTAACCTATCCTTAAAGCTTGCAATCCAACGGAAAATGCTGGCAGATCAAGTTGTGAGGGCATGATAATTTGTTATATGTTAGTGATATAAGACTGGTGAAAAGACAAGAAACCTCAGGGATCGTCAGAAGCACCTACATCAGGAACTTTAGATGGAGAACTTATTGCGGCCAAGGTGCCTGCAAAAATTGTTGTAACTTCAAAAACAGTGATTTATATGATTGTATTAGATGTGCAGACATTTAGAATTGTCAACGATGAGAAGAAAAAGTTAGTTCATATTTTAAGCCCAAAAAACAAGATGCCAAGCAAAACACATATTCGTTATGTGGTACTAGAAAAAAAAACTATGAAAATTTGAAGGATCGAACATGTTGCCATTACCACCGATAATTGAAACTCAATGTCAAATGAATGGATCAGGAGCAGTTTTGTCAACTTAAAAACTTTAAACGCCATTTTACCACACGGCTGATAATATAGCCAAAACTTTGCAGATGGGTCTCATTGAGTGGGGCGTCTTTAACAAGGTCATTTTAATAATAACTGTCAATGACTAAACAAAAAAAAAATTGTGTAAACTTTTGGAAATTACAAATTTACCATGTATTTACTCACCATTTACTTGATTGCCCAAAATTCCTTATTTCCTTAGTACCATAATCTTATCTCTTATTATAATGATCATTTCGTCGAATATTCGATGGTCGCGAACATAGATGGTTTTCCAGCTCTACATAATAGTCTTTCTGTACTATATTAATTGAGACTGAGGTATCTAGTAGAGCTGCAGAACTATCAAAAGTACTACCGATTTCACGTCATAAAATGAGTCATTCTATACTAGATTTTTGGAGACCGACGTAACTTTTTTAAATATCCATAGCTAATGCCCTTCTCCTGCTTTGAGTTGCATTATAATTGCTAGCCGATAACATCGACTTTTGTATGGCATAATAATCGATTGTTAGCATAGTTGTTTTTTGTTTGCAAGGCATTCTTTGCCAACAATTGTCATGCAACTTTCAGTGGGGAAAGTTTGTAAGGGTAGAAGGAAAGAAGAAAGGAAGTAGAAAATCAGATTTCGCACCGATTTTTGATTATCGTTACTATCGATTCTATTTACTTGAAATTACCAAAAATATCGAAAGACGCTACTATCGAAAGTATTGCAGCTGAAATGGCAGATAAACTCTGAAACAAAGGCTCAGTTTCACAGCCAAAAGGGTTAAACCCAAACATCCCTGTCAGCGCGTCAGAATTGTATAGAGGTCCATACGGACAAAAGCCATAAGGAACGCTTGAGAACCTCAACTGGATAGCGCTAACAAAACGCTTTATGAAAGAACACAATACATAGGCGTTCAGAAATCTTCTTCGTCAAAGCAGGAAAAACCGGGGAGCCCTGGTTGGGTAAATCACGAGCCCCTATACATTTGGCCAGTTGCTGGCCAATAGAGTCTCATTAAAAAGTCATCGTATCACCACCACAAATCTAATCTTAGTAAATGCAAAGGTAAAAGATAGCTACTGCCTGATTTCAATTATACTAGTGCGGGCTCTCTTCTCCCAGTGTATGTATCTTGGTTTGTGTAATGCAGCTAAAACTTCCCAATGATTAATACCTTTAAAGTTAGCTGCAGCTTTCGAGGTTTTGGAGAAAGAAACTTAAAATACTATGCCTCAATAATAATGCCTAGTCAATAAATTTGTTGTTTTTGGCCTAAATACACTCTGTTGTTGGCATTGTTGTTGGCCAAGCAGCTAAACATAAATTCATTAAATTTTGGTACTGAGCCAAAAACACATACAAAGAAACATATGATAAACATGTATTTACAACAAAAACTAATATATACTATATGCATTTTCATTCATTCATTCAGTTTTCAGCTTTTCAATACGTGAAAATGCAGACAAAAGATTTCTGAGGAAGAGCATGCATTAATCTCGCATAAAGCACTTAAGCTTTATGTAAAATCAATTTTATTGATTGTATCGTATATTTACATTTTAATTAAAGCCGATAATAAGCACTTATATATATGTATATAGTAAAGATACAACAGTTGCATGCAACATGTGCGAGCGTGTGTGCAAGAAGAGCAATAAAAGTCGCCATCCATGAGGCAGCGCTAAAGAATTTGCAACGTCAAATGAAGTGGATATCAACGAACGACCTTCAACATGAAAAATAAGACGTAAAATAAATGTATCTCAATTATATACATGTATCTACATACTTAAGTATACTTATAAACGGTACACTCCCTATATAGTATCTCTATATTTATATGTTATATGCGCCACATTTCATTTTCGCTGCTTTCTCGCTCATGTTCTGTTTACTTGGAGCTTGGGCGGAAGCTCGGGGCTCGACAAAAACTCTAAGACAATATGTGAGAAAATTTTTGGTGGTATACTTATACAAACATACGTATATTTGTGTTGTACATTCACCTTGGCAGCGTACAAAAAATTAAAGGAAAAACAAGCGAAAATTATGATGAAAAATGTTTTTGCGGCAAACACGTAAAAAATATACCTAAAATCTAGTCGGAGACAGTGAACTCTCGTTAGGGGTTAATTTCATGAGGATTAATATAATTGGCGACCGTTTGTCAAGTCCAGCTAAACTATATAGTATATATCTTTGAGGCGAACAACTGTTGTTAAGCAACTTGTTCTATGTGCCACTTCCGGTCAAATCCACATAGATTATGCAGTCTTATGGTCTGTGGCATCCTAGAGGACTTTAAACAGTTCTAATCAATGGTTTGCTTCGGTTAGGTTCTAAGAGGGGAAATGCTATGCAACAGCGGGGGTCGGTCCGCATATACGACAGTATCTCAAATTAGAAACAACTTTTTTTTGGTTCACCCTAAATACCACCGATAAGTACACCCTGGTTGTGAGCGGGTTAAAGAATACCACCTCAGCAGGTCAAAGCTCGTCGTATGAGGCGACTAACAATGACACTGAGTCCTTTCGAGACCAGTAGAGCCACCCAAGGCTTTAAAAGGGTTGTGCGTAGGGTTTTCTACCCATCACGTAAAACCACAATGCCAATGAAAGAATCTATTTACATCATGGCCAGTTAAGAAGAAGAAGATGTAGGGTGGACCACCTATGTGAATATTGTCTTTTGCAGGAGCTGTGAAGACGCAGAAGAGAGTCTCAGTAGACTGCCAATTAAGCATCTAGCATTTTCTCGATAGCATCTCAGACCTTCTCTTCTCCAAGCCAAACGCATTGCAGATTTCATCTCTGTATCTGTTTCGTCTTCTCTGAACGAGTTGAATGCTGGCACATCAATGCTACTTTAATTGAATGGAAAATTTATTAAATCAGACACTTTACTTCAGTCGCATTTCAATTCAAAATATTGCTAGAAATGTACTTGACAGCGTTAGAAATCGTTCATAAACCCATGTGGATAACAAATTTTCAAAATATGTCGAATAAAAATTGGAGCAAACTATAAAAGAGATTTCTGGCTACTTAACAACAACAATTTCAACGAAGTACAAAAAAAGAGAAATTTTTACTATAGATATTCGGATATTTCGGCTCGAAATAGTTACTAAAATCCCCACCTTTAGTGAAGTCTATTTGGTCGCCTTTTGAAAGACCCTAATACTGTGACAAGCGTTCACTTTAAAGTACAAAAATAAAGGAAATTTTGTTTTCCCTTGCAAATTGCTGACATATTCGAATATTTCGGCTCGAAATGGTGCGCTTTAAACTTAAAATCCACAAGTTCATAAGAATTGAGAATTAAGAATTGAATGGGCATAATAAGCGCCACACAGGTATCCACTTCGAAGTACAAAAATAAGAGCAAATTTGTCTTCAGTTGCAAATTACTAAAATATTCGCATATTTCCGCTCGAAATGGTTCGTTTCAAAACTGAAATCCACAAATTCATTAGAATTGACTTATAAAGATATTTCATACAATAGAATTGACGTGAAGCTTAAGTATATTGGCTCTTCTCTGAGACACGGGAAATCAGTGTTTATTTTCGGCAAATTTTTCATTTTACGTGTAATATAATTTTAATTAGCTGTCCACATTTGGCTCAAAATGTTTGTAATTAATGTGAAAATTTTGCAATTTATTTAAAGCACATTCTCTCACTTAATTTAAGCTCCACTGTAACTAAAAATCGCTTTTATATACAGCACAAAAAATTTTGCGCATTTTATGACGTGCGATTTCCATCAGGCGATGGTGAGAATTTTTTTCACTCAATTTTTGTGTTTTTTTTTTTTGACACTCATGCTTTTAAATGTTTACATAAAGTGAACTTTTTATTTATGCACATATGTACATATTATATATAGATTTAAATTTTATTATTTTTTTTGTTATTTTTTGCAGTTTGTTTTGCTCGGTTTTGATTAAGCTATTGAAATAAAATTGTTTGCCAAAGGCTTTTTGCATAAATATTGCAAAACTGTTTAAGTGTTGCAAAACCATTTATGATTAATGTTTGTTTTTTAATGTAGACACAAGGATTATATATAAAAATTGATGTATTTATATTCTTAATTTCTTTGCGGTTTGGCAATTTCCGTTTATTTTGTTTTATATGCATTTTCATTTCCGCTGGCTTAAAAAGGCTATTTTGCTAAACAAAAAATTAAGGCCGGCCATTTAAGCCAACTTGAGATGACTTGAACTTAATGAAAGGGTTCAAGATCGAACTGTACACACGCACACAATCGAAATTTGGCAACAGCTCTTTCAGTGTGCGTGTGCTTTAAACGGAAATTGAGAAATCAGCTTACGGACCATTAGCACATAATTTAGCAGCGACAACAAACAGATACAACTTTGGCTGCAGCTACCTAAACAAAGGTGACATCAAGAGCAACAACGACAATCAGTACACAAAAGATGTAGCTACCAAGTGTGAAATTTGCCAAAAACACCGAGCGCACTTCAGGCCACACACCCCAAGCAGCTCGGAGCACCTGTAGCCAAGTATTCCAAGTATTTCCGTTTGTTGTTATTTGCCAATTTAAGAAAACAGCCTGGGAAATCGACCCCAAAAAGGGTTTTACGCTGGCCTTGTCCTGTGGGCGTTGTGTTCCTGCTGCCATGGCACTAAATCACGACGCTTGTGTGTGTGGTTACACACACACACACACTCACACCAGCGAAATTTGTACTAGAAGACACATGTGTGAGTATACATATATAGAGCGTGTTGTTTTATGTTTCCTAGCCCATTCTTTTCGTTTTTGCAGTATATACCGTTCTGCGCATACTCTAAGCTAAAGGGCTAAGGATGTTATAGATTTGTGGAGATGTATGCAACAGATAATGTGGGCAGTAAGGTGCTGAAATGCCCTGTTTGGTCAGATGATGTGTCCAATTCTTCTATGTCTAGTCAGCACAGCTTAAAGTTGACAGAAAACATTAAATAGCGACAGCAACACCAAATTCAATTAGATGTTGTGTCCAATTCTAGGTTGTTGGGACTAGAAACAGCAAACATAGACCAGAAGGGAGTTTAGTAAAAAAGTCCACCAGATTATGTAATTAGTTGCAGATTTAGAATTAGAATTCAAGATGCATGAATGGTGTGTGTCCTTTCCCAGACTTAAATAAGCTCAAATAAGGAAGCTAGATTTGGCTACAATATTTGGTCCAGTTTCAGGTTGAGTACTTAGTTTGGTCAGATGATGTATTTAGTTCTATGATTTCTAGATAATACAGCGTAAAATCACTCGATAATGTAGAGCTTAACGTGCAGAACTAGTAATTTTGAGCAGATGATGTGACAAGTTTGAAGTTTTCTAGTCAAAAAGTCTAAAAATCACTAGACCTTAAGCTGCAGGACTAGTAAATTCGACAAGATGATAAGTCTAGTTATAAGTTTTTTAAGCAACAATGCTAAAAACAACTAGTTACATAGACCTTGAGATGCAGGGCTGATAAATCTGGTTAGATGTTGAGCCTAATACTAGGTTTTCTAAGCAATAAAGTTACAAATCACCAGAAAATGTAATGTAATGTGTAAATATAGGTTCAGAACCAATGATTTTGGCCAGATGATGTGTCTAATTTTAGGTTTTCTGCGCCAAAAAGCAAAAAATCGCTAGACGACGTAGACTTTGAGGTGCAGAACTAGTAAATTTGGCCAGATGATGTGTCTAATTCTGGGTTTTCTAGACAAAAAAGTGAGAAATCACTAGATAATGTAGAACTTGCGGTGCAGGACTAGTAAATTTGGTCAGATGATATATCTATCTATATCTATTTCCCCGTGTGGTGAGTGGGTTAGAGAGTACCACCTCAACAGGTCAAAGCTTGTCGTATGATTTACAATGACACTGGGTTCTTTCGAGACCAGTAGAGCCACCCCAGCGTTATGCGTAGGGCTTGAAAGAATGTGTTTACATCAGGCCATAACCCGATGACGGGTTGTTATGGCCAGTTAAAGAAAAAAAAAGATGAAGATATATCCAACTCTAGGTTTTCGTTCAATATGGCTAATAATCGGCCCCAATAAATAATAATAAATTTGGTCAGATGATGATGGTCAGTGCTAGTTTTTCAGATCAAGATAGCCAAGGAATACGTAATTGGAGCAATACAACCATAGATACCGTAGACCCTAAGGAGCATAAAGATAATTTATATCCGATGATGTTTGATGACGACGAATAACTTAAATTTAGACTTGGCTCTAACTGAGTTTGAAAATCAATCAAGCCTTACAAACAGGGCGTACAACTTCTGTAATCATCTCAGATTCCAGGCATAGAGTATACTACTTTCGGCTTATCTCGAGCATAACATGCCGAATTTTTTCAATTTTTTGTGCATTTTGCTTTGGCTTTACCATATTTCATGCTACATGCTTTTGCTTTTCTCGTCTTTTTTTGCCAACTACTTGACACTTCCGTTTCCGTTTGACTTGGCTTGTTATTGTCTTACGCCACATTGTCTGATTCTCCTGCTTTAGCTTCGTTTTCTCTCTCTCTCTTTCTCGCTTTCTCGTTTTTTCTCGTTTTTATTGCGTGCCTAAGCCAGCGCAAATGTTGAAATGTAAAGCCACTGTAAAGTTACAGTTACGCGCTGTTAGTTCCCGGCCAACCCGCTCAGACCCCAAGTTATTATGCTTAAACAAATTTACGCTCATCTGGTGTGACGTTTATCCTTCAGCGCCTTTACGGTTCTGGCTTTAGCCGTAGCCGTAGCCGTAGCCGTAGCCTTGCTCAACTTTAATATGAAAAAATCATTTTGACAATTGTCGGCCCAACGCCTGCGTTCAAATTTATTGTTTCTGGCCATGAAAATGGCGCTCACTGCAAACGCTTCCTGATCAGCCTTATCTGAGGACCCTTTTTTTCCTCTCGTTCCTGCTGTTATTGTTGTTTTCTCGCAGTTATTGTTGTCGCCGCCGCCTCTATGGCAGTATTTTATTGAAATTCATGTATTTTTAAAAGCTCGGCCATTTTGGCTGGCAGCTCTAAATCGTTTAAGCATTTATTCTGTTATTTTCTTTTCCTATTTTTCGGCTTGTCTCGTTGTATTTCTGTGCAGCGTTGCTTGATTTTTACAGATATTTTTTATCTGTGCATAAAACTTAATGTTTTGCATCATGAGACCCGAAATGTTTATGGCCCCTGGTTTGGGCCCCCTTTATTAAAGCGTAGTTAGAGGCCGATAACTGACAAACAGATGTTCGCTACACGCTAAGCTCTATATATTTGGTATTCTATTTTATTTCTATTGCAAATTGGCTGGCAATTTAGTATGTGGAACCTAATTCAGCTCGTGGGATTGACACAGACAAAGCACAACAATAACAAAGAATGTCTGATTGGGAGTTTATTGAAAAATGATGAAATCAACTTATATCAATTCTATGAAAATTGTATGTTATATGATGTTAGTGTCTAGGTTTTAGTGAAATCTGCATAATAGTATCAACTGAACAGTTTCGTTCGCAAAACCAATTTTTTTTTATCGAAATGCTTGCCAATTGACATGCCTTCAAAATGGGCATTTTTTCTGACATTTTTTACTCTGTCTAGTTTATCATAAATTTTGAATGAAGTCTGTTGGCTTAAATTACTTAATTTGTTTTTTAACGTAAACTTCTGTCCTAAGCAAATGAAATATATGCATAACTTAAACTTTTTCTTCTCTCTGAGGCTACTTGTCGCTGTATCTTGTACTTTTACCATCCAAAACCTGGTACAATGGACAAGGCTGCCTGAGTGCTACGGATAGTCTCAACTCTCTCTGATGATCCATCAAACACCACAAATCTACCAACCCAAAGCAGCTGGTGACAAAAGCCACTTACAAGTTTGGTTGAAGTCCAAGCTATTTCTCGAAAAAGAAATAGACAACTGGCAGCAACTAAATGCCGCCATATTAATAGATCCCAAGCAGAGCAGACAAGAATTTCTGCACTTATCACCATCCTGTGTTAGGGCAGTGAGCTAATTTGCGCAGAGAAGTTTCCCCAGGGCTTGTGCGTAGGGCATGGGACGCACCGCGTAAATCACCTCTACTAATGGAATACGTTATGGGGCGCCTGGAGTAGAGTTCAACATCAGGCCGTCATCGGGTAACTGGTTGTTATGGCCAGTCAAGGAGAAAAAGAGATGAATTTATAACCTTATCAAGCAGTAGGCGCGAAACGATGCAAGGTAGAAGAAGAGAGAGCTGCAACAACATCTCCAATTTGATACCAAATCGATATTTGGTTAGATACATGTTGTTTAATGATCGAGTTGGTCAAAACACTTGATTTACTACATATTGGTAGTGTGAGCAATGTCAGCACAGGCAACTCTGACACATTCACAGGCAGCGTTTCATTTGCGACGCTTACAAAATCAGTGCTTAATAAGCACAATGACAATGAAATATTAATGCTCCAGAAGCACGATTCCGGGCAGGTTCCGTATACCGTTCCTGGGAGCCAAGAATGTACTTACACATATGCCCATATGCATTAATATGTGAACAAGAGCCGACTACTCTAATGCCCTTTAGCAGCAGCAACAGCTGCTAAAAGCTTCCTAGTAGTTTTCCGCAAGCGGCATGTCATACTCCCAAAACCTTAATCTCTGGTGAAAGAGTTTCTTCTTGATAATAAACTGCTTATATTTGTGTCAATCAATACAGTTTCAATGAAATTCTTCTTAAAATTCATCTCAAACACGGAGTAAACGTATAAAATATTGATATTTTCCTCTTTTTTTGTTAGCTAAACATTAAGACTATAATTCAAAATTGTTTTAACATCATTACTCGTTGTATAACACTACTTTTTTTGAAGTGATTTCACATTTTTTTTAACAAATTCAACTATTTAAATGCACGATTTCGAAATGTGTTGCCGTTTTCGTTAGGAAAGACGTTTTATAGCTGGAAGTCAAGTACCTATATCTGCAAAACTGAAAGAATTGCCACTAATAGAGGTTGGATTTGAGGTAAAAGAGATAGAGATTTGTCTCTTAAAAGCTATTTTATTCATTTGCATTGCAATATTCCAGTGAAAAATTGGGTACTATAATTGAAGTTCTGAAATTAGCAACCATAATTCCTTATTTCCCACAAAAAAATTATTATCTGTGTATACATTTTCGTGTAGCAAATTAGAGAGTGCCCATTTCCAATTTCCTTTGCGAGTTCGCAAACTAGCTAAAAATATGGTTATGGCTAAAAACAGGTAATTCGATGAAAACATTTTATACGCTTCTCCCCCTGGAAGTTGTAGTACAATTGCTAGCCGATAACAACGCCTTATGTATGGAAAAATAATCGATTGGTAGCATTGTTGGGTTAGTTTGGTCGTGAAACTTCTTGTGGGTAAAGTATATATTGAGTTGAAATGGGTTCTAAATCAAAGATATAAGATTGGATTGTAAGAAGCGTGCTATAAACAGTAGAAAAAAGTTAATTCAATTTGGGAAACCTTGTGGAAATTTAGTATCAAAATATTCCCTTAAGTGAGTATGGTAACTGTACTAACAAAAATGTTCCTTTTTGCTTGTAAAACTTTGACTGTTGAAAGACGCTTATCTTATGTGCACTATGCACATAGCAGGTAAATGAAGATTACACGTTGGAATGCGTTCCGGATTGACCTTAAGCTAGCAACTTCAAGGCCGAACTTTTGTTCTTCACACACGTCAACTGCGTTGTATTTATTATATTGTTTTGATATACTCTCATATATGGGCTCCGATAAGTTTCAGAAATTGATAAAGTTCACTAGCCTAAACCACAAATAATAGACAAAGTAACTGAGTTTTTTGTTATCACTTTATGATATACGATTTTAACATGTTGTTCTCGGTTATATGATTGCTGTTCCCACAGCCTTATCGCTGGTACTGTCAGCACACAGTGCTGCATTTGCAATTAGTCTATCGAGCACTTAATTTACTTTAGGTACTTACCACCTTCCGGCTCTGAATCATCTATATAGATCATATTGCTGCGTTTAACTCCGGACAGTTGCTGTTGATTTTATTTTTTTTATATATTATTTTCAAGTTGTTGCTTTGCTTATGACTTATAAAGCATTAATCTCTATATTTTTGCAAATTTTCATTTGCGTGTTGGCGAAAAGTTTTTCCAATTAAACTTCACTACACAAAATTTTCACAGCGTAGCTTTATATATACTATAATTAACTACGCACTTAAAAAATGGCACAAGTATTATATTAATTATTATTTATAGATATTTTCTTTGAAAGATTTGCTTTAAACACACATTTGTGATATTTTTCAGCGCGCAACACGCGGCGTATGCGTAACGTCAATATACCAAATATTAGCAATAAATATTTAACTAGTTGAATTTTGTATTTTTTGTTCACAAATTTCAAATGATTTTTCTTTGCTTTGCTGCTTTTTGCTTATATTGTCATTGCTCGCGAGCGTTGAATTCGAAACTGTTTTGGCTCAGCAGCTCAATATTTGATTTTTGCCTGCCAGTCTCCGACTACGGCTGCCAATATTCGTGTTTTCCGTCCACGTGTGTGTGTGTGTGTGTGTGTGTGTGTGTGTGTGTGTGAGTGTGTGTGTGTGTGTCTCTGATAGCACGCTGGGCGAATGTTGGGGCCGGCACAACTTGTCGCTGATCGGTACCAATGCCGTTTGCTAGCTTGCGCTCGGCTAACGGCTCTTGCTAGCGGAAAATATCTATAAATAAACAATACAGTTATAACGGTATGTGTGTGTGTGTGTGTGTGTGTGTGCGTGTGTGTGTGTGTGTGTGTGCATTGTCTGCTGTTTGCCTTTAGAATGTATAAAAATAAATTGCAAAGCAATTTGTAGACGGCGCTCTGTTCGCTCTCGTTTTGCGGCTTGTAAGCAAATGAAAATGATTTTTCCTCGTTGTGTCGTTTAACACATTTCTTTTTACTTTTCTCGTTGCTAGTTTTTCCTATAGTTTGCTTTTACCCTTTTTTTTCTAATATGTATATATATTTTGGTTTTTCTCTCTTTTGCTGGTGTGTGCTTCCTATTGCCGCCTTGTTGTGCCTTCTAGCACATTTTCGCAACTTGTTGCCATAGTTGCTGCTAAGCCAATGTATCTATCCGCATCTATAGCTATATGTATGTCTATGTATCTGTATCTGTATCTGTAGCTGCATTTAGGTTAGGCATGTGTCACGTTTTTGCAGTTTTGGTATTTACTGCTGGTTATATCATAGAAACTATACATTTGTATTGACCTTCAATGAAATTTGGCTTATCGTTTGACATTTCGATGACAGCTTGATTTTATGGCATAAATAACTTCGTATTATGATTATGAACATGCGTAGTACATGAAATTATAGTCGGTTTACGTATTTCATAGATTAATATTCACATATATGTGCTTGTTAGCAAGCTTTTAATATTAAAACAGTTGTATTAGTAAATTGCGTATACGTTATAAAACCAAAAAACTGTTTTAAGATAAGTTTTTAGACTTACGATTCTAGCCGCAACAAACTATTCAATTAAGACAAACATGTAGGTAACAAGTGGGTTTGGCTAAAGTTAGCCGGCTCAAGAAATCTAACACCAGCTTATGAATTCTCACGAATTTAAGCAAATGTTGTTACACTTTACTCTCATATGTTGAACGGTAAAATCTTGTAATGAACTGTTCATTGAGAGTGAGAGAATTACAGGAAGAATTCGAGAGTTTTTAATATTTTCAAAAGGAATAATATAATGACAATTAAGCTGCACGTACCACTTGTAGAAACCCAAGAAATGAAGACCTAGTGAAGTCAATCGAATAAAACGAAATTTTACTATTTCAAATTGAGTGGCTTATTGAAATATGTATCAGAGGTTTACTTTTGCTGCGTATTCATGTGCACAAAACCATAGAATGTCTAATTACACTATGTTACAAAAAAATAGCACATCGCTCATTTACTAGAGGACAGTCCCAACTCAAAAAAACCTAAATTTTTAGTTAATGATGCAGAATTGTTGGATATACCCATATACTGCTTCATGTAAAAGTTTTATGTTAATATTTTGCAGCATATTAAAAACTTGAAAGGCGTTATCATAATAAGTGATATTTCTAAAACATACTTTTTCCGGACAAGCGAGCAACTCACAACATGAGTTGTTGCTGAAGTCGCAACTCTCGAAAACCCGAAGTTTTTTCAAATAGCTTTAAATCGAAAACCCGGAAAAGATTTTTGGCAATGGTCTTTCATTGGGATCAAAATTGTTGTAAAGTATTGGCAAATTTAGATGCATGCAACATTGAGTAGTAAATTTGTATGATAACAGCATCTAAAAGGTGTGCAAGGGCGACGCTCTTCTCAATTCAAATACATATTCTTATATTAAATTGACAAAACGAACGAACGAAAGTCTCCAGGCTGAAGTTTACGCCATAGGCCGATGTGCAAATATAAATCTAGGCAGGGACTATCATAATAGGGAAATTGCAATACTATCGGATAGTCAATTCGTTATAAGAGCGATTGTAGGAACTAGAACAAGCTCCAAACTGGTTCGGGAAACCCGAGCCAAATTGGAACTTTTGGGAAGACGTAACAACCTTTGACCCAGATGGGTTCCGAGTCACACTTGCATTCCCGGAAATGAGCTAGCAAGAGAAGGCACTGCGAACGCGAGATGTGGCCAGAACGTTTTTGTAGCACAGGAAAGCATGCCATAAAGCAGAAAGTAAGGAAAGCGAAAAAAGTTAGACGGATCACGAATTGGACGGATACTTCCTATAACTTACATAGGTTCAAGCAAATAATACAACTAGAGATGTATTCTATTAGGATTCTAACAGGTCTGCTTACTGGACACTGTAGGGTGAAGAGACACTTGTACAAGCTGGGCATCACCAGCTTTAGGAACTGCAGGTTCTGTGAACTTGAAGAGGAATCGTCATTGCACATACTGGCTGAGGAGAAGGATGTCTCTTTTAGGGCGATAATGAATCTTGATGACTGAAGTAGCCCGACTAGAACCACTCCAGATAATTAAGTTTATCGCGGAGCCAGGATTAGCGAGATTAGATCTCTAGATCAATACATGATTTAGGTTTTTTTTTTTGTCTATTTTAAGATTATTTTTGTCTGACTTTTCATTTAAAGTATTTTGAGAACAATTCGTACCTAAACATGTTCGGAAACTCAATTTCAGAACGCCATTTTTGTCTCTGTATAGTAAAAAGGTGCTAAATTTTGGGTACATTTGCGTATAGGTTCCAAACAATAATACACATAAAGGACTTATAACAACACATAAAATGGGTTTTGTTGAGTTTTCGGGTTGTTATAGCGACATTCTATTGAGGGCGAAGTGGAGCTATTGTAAAAAAACCAAATGCAAAAAGATATTGCATTAAATCGCTTTTCTGTTTAACAATTCTTAAGAACTTTATCAGGCTTTCTATGGGCAGTATAGATAAATATATATAAAGTGCACTTACTCACAGCTTAATTTTTATGTTTCAATTTAGTAGCAATTAAGACTACAAAATAAAAGTATCTTTATCTTATGCTTACATTTTATTGCAAATATAAGCGCAGAACAAAAATCTACTTAAAAAAACTTATGCCCAACTTTGCGGCTTTTTACTAGCACAATCCAAATATAGTTAAGAAATCTTTCCAAACTTCTGCGCAAATCTTGGAACTCAAGTGTGAACCACAAATAATTGCAAAGCACACAGATACGCACGCAAACACACACACACTGAAACTTTCATACCTTTCTTGACTGGCACATAAACATAATTAAATTACGGTTTTCTATTTTTATATGGGTTACCCACAAGCTTGATAAGGCACGGCACACGCCCCTCTCTTGGGCCGTAGACCTAGACGGCATGGGTACAATATCTTATCAACGGAAGACCTCTTAATGGCCGGACAAAGGCCCGATGCATAATCAGAGTTTTATTAAGGCAATGCGTCATACTTAAGTATAAACACAATTAAATACACACACACACACATGCATATATGTACATACATTCTAAGCAAGATGTATGTGTGTGTGTGTGTGTGGGTAACTGTGCGTATACGTATTGAAATTCTATTCATGCCGTGCAGAGACATTAGATGTTCACCTGTTTGCCAATTTTTTGCTAAGTGTCAGAGACAAACAATTCTAATTGACAGTGCAGCATATGTGTGTGTGTGTGTGTGTGTGTGTGTGTGTGTGTGAGAGAGCTATGTTATTTATGTGTATGTTTGTTTGTCGGTGAGTGCTTTAAAGCAACGCCACTAAATAAACAATAACAATGGAAGTTCTCTCTGTACGGAACCAAGCTTCTTATGCTCCAAAACACACACACGCACCCGCTTGCTGCTACGTGCCGAAGTTGAAATACTCTACGAAACCCTTTTTACGGTTATATGCTATAAAATGAAAACCGTTTTGGATATGCAGTCCACTCATGTGCACAACTCAACAATGTGTGGTACACCTTGTCTTAGCGTACAAAAACTCAAGTCGCAGCCTTGGTAATAAAATAACGTATACGCGCAGTTGATGGCAGCCATAGAGGAATCCATGGAACAGCGACACTGCCAGCAGGCAACAAAACAACTAACCCAACAACTGGCTGCACGTAAAAGCCAAAGACAACAAAAGCAACAAACAAACACAACACGCAAATAAACAAAATGCTCTACGCCAACTACTGTAAACCCAAACTACGGACTTAAAATTTAAGGTTGCACCGAGAACTGCTTGGAATCGTTCAATCTTTGCGCTGGGAGCGGGCATCCAACTAAGCTGGGCTTTTGATTTGTTAAGGGCTGTGCACTAAAATGCACACGGCTTTTCACCGCTTAACGGTAAATGCAATGCCAACTGGCGAATACGGAATACGAAATGCCGAATAGAAAATGGCGGCGGCTACGGACTGGCTTTGTTTTAAATAATGCAAATCCTTTAAATGCGAGCTAAACGCAGCGGGCGGTAGCTCGTAACTGTTCCGGTCAGATCGAAAATCGCGCGCGAGGCACTATTGCATTTTATTTGTGTTTGTGTCTGCGTGTGAGAGTAAGTGTGTGTGTGTGTGTGTGTGTCTGTGTGTGTGTGTGTGTGTGTGTGTGTGTGTGTGTCTGTGTGTGTGTGTGTGTGTGTGTCAGAGTGTTTATGTGTGCGCTGTTGATTTTGCATCCGCTGGCGCACCTTGCATGCAGCAGAGAAATCCAAAACGGTTTAACCAGCAAATGTTCCTTTTTTTGCGAGCACTTGATATGGACACCCTTCCAGAGCATTCAAAGTCTCTTGAGAAGTTTGTAACGCATGGAAATCGTTGTCAAAATACGGTAAGTATAGATACCTTAAGGTATAGCACAAAAGATTTTAAGCAAACTTAAAATTTTTTGAAAATGTTCACGAAATTACAAAAAACTTTTTTTTAGTCAAACAATATGTTAAAAAAAAAAACAGAGACAAATTTTTCAACATATTTTGCACTCGAAATAAAAACATCCTGCACTTGAAATAGGTGCTCTTTTTTTGAGTCAAACAATATTTTATAATATTTGCTTTCTACACGATACACTGAGAAAAACACAATCAACACAGTGTCTCTCGAGCTCAAGAAAATCGTTTGACTTCAAATATGGCTTCGTTTTGAAATAAGGAAAATGCTTTTCAAATATTTTTCCCTGCACCCAAAATATTTATACACTCAAAAAAACTTCATATGGCTTTATTTTGAAGCTTTACAAATATTCTATCGTACACTGAAAAAAATATGCACAATTTGCTGCTCGAAAACAAAAAAATTGCTATTGCCAAACAATAAAATAATAAGGTAGTGCTACGAAAGTTCCAACTATGTAACTATACACTGAAAAAAAATGTAAAAAATTTTGTTCTTGAAATGAAGAAAATCTGTGTTGCCAAATGGTATAATAATATTCAAGGAAAATTCTGGATTTAGTAATGCTGATAGTGTCACACTATGTATGCACTTAATAAAAATAAATAAAAAATTTTGATCTCGAAATCCAGAAATTCTTTGCTGCCAAAAACCATAACAATATAGAAGAAAAATTCTGTATGTAGAAAGAACCTTCCATTTCTGTTCGTTGTACGTTCGAGAACGAAATTTACGCTTATACTAAATGTCTTGACTGCTTTGTTATATAAAAGGTTACTTATTGGTACAAGAAGAGCATATTAACTTCGGCGTTCCCAAGATCTCCTCACGGTAGTTTGCTTTCTTTCTACACGTTTTTTGTTGCTTTTGTTCTCTCTTTCAAAAACTCCTGTTTGTTATTTAGTGTGCACGAAATCGTTTTAGACGCGTTGCATTTTCAATTGAGCTCTTTGGCTTGTTGTTATAGAAGTTGCTGTTATAGCTATTGTTGTTGTTGTTGTTGTTATTGTAGCAGGACTTTTCACTTGATTCATTCATGTTTACAATGCGAAATGTTTGCATTTTTGTTGCTTTTGATTGTAATTACAATTATTTGCGTTTGTTGGTTTTTGTACAATGTTTTGACAACTTTTCGACAACGTCGCGTTATTTACCACTCAATTTCTCACGGACAACTAAAAACGCAGCGTTTTTCGAAAAACTTATTTTCAATTTCAATCAAGTTTCCAAAATGCAGCTGTGCGTGTGTGTGTGTGTGTGCTTATAAGTGTGTGACTGTGTGTGTGTGTGTGTGTCTGCCTCGTGGCGCTATTTTCGTTTTGGTTGGCTGACTCGTGCACAATTTTCGAAACAATTTTCCTCATTTGCTTCTTGTTGTTTTGGAAAATTTTTCAGTTTTTGTTGTTGCTGCTTGTTGCAGTGCGGCGTTTTCATGCCTCTGCTTCCACTGTTGATGCAACATAAACACAATGTTTACCTAGCTAAACTTCTTTGGAGCTAATTATAAACCCCAGGCAACAGCAGCTACAACAACAAACACACATAGCAGTGGTCCATTAGCCTCAATTTTGTGTGGGCTACACATCAACTTACTTACTGTGGGGTCAGTTGCAGCTATTCTGTTGTAGATATCTTGAGTTCATAAGCCGAAAAACAAAAGAGTTTTGCTCAAAGTACTAGAAGTTGGGTAAAATTATGAGGTAACTCTTTGGTTGATTTTATTTATGTTAATTAGTGAGCTTTGTCGGAACAAGTAAAATACTAAAGCCTAAGCTTATTCGGATACTCAGTCGGTGGTGTCTACTCTGGCAGTTTTTGTATTTCGCTGCTTAAAGTTCAGGCTACTGTTGTTTAGCGAGTTGAATGTGATTCATCTAGATTCCGTTACTCCAAGTAGCAACATCAACTAAAAGTTGCTCTTAAGATTGAGAAATTTCACTTTTAAGTCGCTAAAATGGATCTGAACTTTACGATCAAGGCACTTTTCCCATCATTCCTCATCAAGTTTACTCAAATCTATTGTAAAATGATCGCAAAGAATCAATTTATGGAATTCAAATAAAAAATGGTACAAACCTTGTTTAATTCCTGATTTAATTACTTTAAAGTGCAAAAAATAATTTATAAATTTCGAATATAATTGAACTCATTGTCCTGTTATTCCCAATTGAGTCGAGGTACATTAAAGCTGGTTGGGGAACATTGAATTGAAACTTATTTAGCTTTAATTTGAGTTACAATCTCGATGGTAAGTTTGGTACCTGATTAATAAGATTTAGTCGGTGTGCCACCCGTGATTATAGGCCTGAAGGCAGGGTTAAGCACAGTAAGGGATGATAATTCTGCTGATGTCGCATCCCTAAATGTCGACCGCGGCAGAGAAAAGCAATCTGACATCACAATTGACGTTACAAAATCCCACCCTTTAATTCGCGTTAACGCCAAAAACATATGTAGACACACAACCCTACTTATCGAGGTTCACACTAAAGTGAGGGAAACCTTTCAACGTAGGCAGAGTGATCATACCTTATTGAGTGTACCCTGCCTGCAGCACATCAAATAGTGACTATATTCCAGCCTGAAAAGTACGAAAATAGAAATTTTCCAAGTTTGGAACTCGATTAAAGGCACATCACTTAAAATACCATTACAAAATCCTTTGTCATCAAAGGCATGAAAGGCTATATAAGAGTAAAATACACGCTTCTGAACTCTCCTGATGCTATCTATGAAATGCTTTATGAAATCTTCATCTCTCAAATCGCAAACGATTCTATGCAATGAAACTTAAAGTTTATTTTGTCATAGTTCTTGGCCCCGTTCTAGTTGAAACGCTAATTAGCCTATTACTTACTACTACATACTAAATGTGCCTAATTCCATTCCTGCCATAGATCGACCTTGCTTAAATCAATCCCTGCCCACATATTTCTACTGACGTACATATTAAAGCTCATGCATCATGCTCCCATATAAACTGGCCAAATTCCACAGTACGTCGATCTCTCTGGTGGCAAGTACAAACAAGCTAATTTGTGTGCGGCTTTCATCTTGCGGCATTTGTAGGCGAACATATTGCTTTGGCCGTAATTATTTTTCTGGGTCATTAATGAAAAATATGCTAAATATGTGGACAAAATATAGCATTATAAATAATTTTTAATTTTATAAAACATATTTCGTTTTAATTATATATGCTATATGGAAATATCTTTGGCGGTTTCGAAGATGGCTAAGGTCGTCGGCAAGTCGTTGACTGTACAAGACACAGGCCAAAGTTGTTGTTGTGGCGCCAACGACGCATGGCTAAAAGCGCGCACATTTTCTGACAGTTCACATAAGTGGCTGGGTCCCACTGTAGTAGAATGTATCTGTATCTGTAAATGTATCTTTGAGTTTGTAGCTGGCTATGACTGTGGCTGCATTCTTTATTAAAAATAGTGGCATTTGGCCTTTAGAGCGCGTTGACAGCCAGAAATCAATGTTAGCGTGGCATGAAGCGCAAAAAATATATGGCATCTAGCTATAGATACAAAGTATAGCACTCATATTAAAGAGAAAAATCAGGGGGACCTTGTCGCTTGAACTTGTGTCAAAGTGGCACAATGACAATTCACAGCACAGCAGTCGGATATATCTTTAAAATAATGATGCAGTTTGTATATAGTACTTGTATCTTGTGATTGTGCTTGTCTTATAGTTGTTGTACTTGTTCTTTTGGCCCACTTCCGGCGCGGTTTGTTTACGTTAAAAGCCACGTAAACATATTTTGCATTTGTTTACAGGTAAGTGTATTTATAGGCAACAACATATTTGACTTGTTTTGCGGCTTTGCGTCAATGAAAGTTGTTGCTTGATTGGATGCTCTTATAAATAGCATTTAATTGACAACTTTTGTGCGCAATGCATATATATTGTAGCATATTTGAGTTTAACCACAAAAACAATTAAGTTTTGATTGCCAGTTAAAGCTCTTTAGCTGCCAGACTCTTGCCCCTGCCACAAGATACCGCGTCAAACCCAAATACTTGACTTTTATAATCCTTTGCGAGCTGTTTCGAAACTTGTGTCTCGGCACGTAGCTTGACGCCGAGCACACAACTCATCTTAGCTCGGCTCAGCTGTTGTTATTGTTGTTGTGGATGCCATAAATTCCGGAAAATTTATTTTACCGCAAGGATTGCTATGCGCTGCTCTTGGTGCATATTTTCCAGGGTCACGCAAAACACTTAAACAAAACACTAACAAGCGTCGAAATTGAAAACTTTGTTTGTTTGTTTGTTTATTTGCCTGGATTGTGTTTTTTTAATTTAAATTCGTGCATAGTTGAAAAAAGAAATGTGCAAGCATTCATTGATAAAATTTCGCTTTGTTTAGTTTTTGGAATGGCATGCCAAGATATGTACAATATATACAAATATATATATATATACACAAGGAATAAACTTTTGGCTGCCTTTTGTGTACCATATAAAATAAATAAATATTTAAACAATTTTTCGCACATGCCACAGCTCGCAAATGGCAAACAGCAACAGTTGATGACGTCACTTGGCGATAAATACACACACACACGCGCACATACATAATTTTCTGAAAATGAAAACCACACAATGAAACGGTACAAGCATGACGCGTAAATACAAAGAAAGCGTGTGCGAAAGAGATAACGCGAGACTCCGACGCACTTGAACTTATTGAAGAAAGAGCCAAACATATAAAGCACTTAATTTCTGGCTGCGCTTAAAAGTATGCTACAAAAAATGTTACTTGTCGTAACGCCTTTTGAATTTGTAGCTAAGCAGCTAGCCTGCTGCTGGTATTCGCCAAAATATTCGAAAGAATCTAAGCTAATCAAGCGACCCTAGTTCCGAAACACCAGTTCGGGTTCCCTCCAGGGCACGGCACGCCCGAGCAGGTGCACAGAGTAGCTCAGCATAAACTCGATTCCTTCAAGCAAAATGAATACTCCTCAATACGGAGTATTCAAATCATTCCTGGAAAATCGCTGCTTCATAGTTTCAGTAAAGGGTAAGTTGTGCGACAAGCGATTAGTCAAGGCTGGGGTTCCACAAGGAAGTGTTCTCGCACCTTTCCTATATACACTATATACCATGGACATGCCGATAAATGCGGGCCTTCTCACGGCTACTTATGCTTAAGACTCTTTTGTCTTCAGCAAACAACGCCCAAGATGCCGATCTGGCCCTGCAGCTGGCAATATAGAAAAGTGGGCAAAGCGCTGGAACATCCGGCTCAATGGAGAAAAGTCCACCATAGTTCTGTTTTCCCTGAGAAATGCATGTGATCTCAGAAGTCGATAAATGATATAACACCACCATTTTAAAAGAATTTTAAAATTTTTATCAAGCACTGAATAAGAACGTCGGCTTCTTAGGTCACATCGATGCAGTCTTTTTAATCTACGTCAAGGCGTGGCCTGCAAGGGCACAAACCTATATTTTGGGTTATGCTGTTTATGATGTCACCTAAAAAAGGTACGCCCATCTTTGTGGGGATTGTTGTTCAGTATATGCCGGGAGGCGTCAGCAATTTTTACTGGTTAGTCTTATCGAGTTGGATTCCAAGGTGGCAATGCGCGGTTTAATTGGGATAATATTCTCATTTAGTGATAATGGGGGGCATGTGTCTCTCCTCAGCGTGAACAGTGCAACGGTTGATTTTTCATCGTTTAGCTGAATTTTTCATCGATTGGCTCATTTTCCTACTTCTTCCAATTTATGCTGCAAGTCATCCGCGGCTTCTTGTACGGAGGATGCTAAGGCAGCGCCGTCATCATGGGTGGCCGTTAAAAGTCTAGCGTTACTTGTGCGTATCAATGGTGAAAGAGCGCCTCTTTGAGGGATTCCGGCTTTAATTGAGCCCACTTTGGAGACCTCCTCCTTTATAGAGACCTCGAATAGGCGGTCTCCTCGTGCCAGGCACGATTAATAACCTGCGTAACGTTTAAGAACGATTCAATGCAAGACTGACGGTGTTTAAAAGAGTCGAGAAACCGCTGTACAACTCTGTGCACTTGTACGGACGTGCCTTGTCTTTTGCGGATTTGGTGACTCGGTGAGGATTGTAGCCGCATTTTCAATTCATAATCATAATTTTTTTTCTAAATACTGTAAATATTCCTTAATATTGTCAATATTGTTATAATATAATTATATTAGTGTTATAATATTAACTCAATTCAATAGAATTTAAATTTAACAAACTCTAAAAGGAAACTTAGTATGTACATACACATATATTTGATTATAGCCTTAGTTTTAGCAGGCTGATTGCCATTAATAATAAAAAAAGCTATTATCTGCTTATATCCAATGATGATTCTAAATGAAAAAAGTAATTCGAAAATTTTCCCGCATCAACAATTCGAATTCATGGCACGTCCAAAAGGGAGTCCTCTCCGAAAGGAGCTCAATCAAAGCTGGAGTCCCTCAAAAGAATGCGTTCTCTGCACATTCCTGTATAATGTATTCACAATTTATACGTAAGTAACGCTAGAATCCTAACGGCTATCTATGCTGAGCACACTGCAGTACTATCCTTAGACTTGCAGCAGAAACTGGTAGAAATAGGAAAGTCGGCTAATCGCTGCAACATTTAGCTAAACGTTGAAGAATCGAGCGTTTTTCGAGTATTTAAACTTTTTAAGCTTTTTGTACTGATAAACTTAAAATTATAACTTGAAAAGAGACAAGAAGTGTAGCTTCATCGCTCTTACTCTTTATTGTAATGAAAATGCCATCTTTCAGTAGTTTTGCAATCAAGAATCCCAGCAAGTACTGAAATGTTGTGAAATCTTTGAAATATTTGAAATTTTCATTTATTGCTTAAAAATTTTACAAAGTACGTTATTTTATTTTTTTTTTTTTTTTTTTTCGTGACGAAAATTTGAAAGAGAAATCAGAAAAGATAAACGATTTAAAATAAAAAATGTCAGTCTTAGACTAACAGCCAAAGCAATCGGACGTGCTCTGTCAACGGATAGCAACACAAAACAAACACTCAAAAAGGAACGAAAAATCATAAAGCAACACAAAGGGAAAAGTCATCAAAAAGTAAAAAAAAACAAATCATCTGAATATAAGCAACGAAGAACTACAAATACTCTACAATGGGTCATACACCTGATCCACCTGACCGGTATACTCCGTATACCAACAACAATCTACACGTACCAGGACCGAAATACCTAATAATGAAGCGAAACAACAACAACAATTAAACCCTAGAAAAAATATCACCACTCCTTATCAAACAAGTAGTGGATCATACAGTCGGTGGTGTTGTCGACATCTGCAACAAAATGAGCAACGGTAGTATCCTAATTAAAACGAAAGACCAACAACAAGCAGACAAATTATGCAAGGTAACGTCACTAACCGACTCAATGCACATTACTGTCACCGAGCACAACACACTCAATCATACCAAAGGAGTTGTTTACTCAAGGGACCTCAAATTTATTCCCGAAGAAGAAATACTCAAAGAGCTCGCAACTCAAGCTGTTTGCGAAATCAGAAAAATTAAGAAGAATCACGGAGATGAACTAGTAGAGACGGGTCTGTTAATTCTGATTTTCCCACTCACACTCTTCCTGAATACATCTCAATTGAATACGAGAGAGCAACAGTAAGACCGTATATTCTACAGCCAATGCGCTGCGCCACCTGCTTAAAGTTTGGTCACACTCAAAAATTCTGCAAAGGAGAGAAAACATGCATAATATGTGGACAAGAACAACAAATAGAAGCAAACCAAATGAGAACATGGCAGAACGTCAACTGTGTCAGCTGTACCGCAAAAAAATACTTTAACAGTAAACACTCATCTCTGGACAAAAAATTCCCGGTCTTCTTGGACCGTATCTCGTACTGCTTAGATATTAGATGCATTGGCAAAACCTTTTTGTATTTTGTATATTATGTGCATCATATTTGAAAATTTTGTAAATAATCTCTTATTAGAACTACCACGAACAAACTAGCTTACCATACCATACCATGCCATATGGTAACACCATACCATATCATACAACACTGCTTAACAAAAAGAGTGTTTTTTTTTGCTCTGCGTACAATCACAAGTACGCCATAGTTGTGGAGTTTGGTTTTTAATAGTTTTAGCAGCAAGCGTGAGGGGATGTAGCTCAGTGGTAGAGCGTTCGCTTTGCATGTGAAAGGCCCCGGGTTCAATCCCCGGCATCTCCAGATTTTTTTATTTTTATTTTTTTTTCTATTATATTGTACTTAAAATATAATGCGCTCGAAAAAGTTTTAAATAAAAACTAACACGATTCGCATAATAAACCTAATTTTTCAAGGTAATTATGTATTCTTCTTTTTTCTAAATGCTATATAACAGGAATTGCCCGATAATAATATTAATATCCAAGCTCTGTGCAGTATTCGATGTGCTGTTAAATCTTGATTTGCTTGTAACATAGTTCTACAAAAAAGCTATAAAAAGATTGTTCATTGGTATAAGTGAGAAGTATATAATTTTTTTCGCGACTCTGTTGAATTTTTTGTTTGTATTCTCTTTTTTTATTAAGTTTTTGTGTGAATTTCAGTTTCAGGCACAGTCAAAAAACAAGTTTTTGTTGAAATTTTTATAACACTATTTTATGAGAACAAACACAATAATTAACGTAGTTTTCAACAAGCCACTGTGCGACAGAAAAAAACGAGATACACCTGACAAGTTACATAGTGTAGGTTGTACATCTAGTCGAGTAGAACTCAAAACTATTTTCTTTTTCTAGGGAACCCTTCATTTTTTTTATTGACAAATAACAGTTTTTTGGACTTTATTTACTAATACATTGATATCTGGGTAATTTTTAGAGCAATTTTCAAAATTTAACACGTTCTGCAATGAGAATTAATTGACCTTCAAAATGGTAAAAACATATCGATTATTCGATTTCCCATATTATGAGTATTAAACGGGTAAAAATGGAAAAAGTGTATTTTTCCAACTTTGACTATGTATGTAACTGTCGCATCCCCAATAATCAATGCACTCTCATGTTGTTATTTTCAATCATTCCGCCCACACAACTCTGAGTCGTGGCCTCTTTAATAAATGGCTAACTATTTTTCACTTGCGCACAAAAGTATGCTACATGAAATATCGTATGTAGCTGAGCATATATTTTCCGCAATGCCAGACAAAGATATAAATTTGATGCAAGACAAACAAACTGAAGGGGCAAAGCGGCTGAGTATGTAGTTGCATCTGTGTGTGTGTGTGTGTGTGCAAAATCTCATCAAAAACGCAGAGTAAGAAAAATATTGAATGCAATTTTATTTCTCTCACGCACACACACACACAAAGATACTCACCTGCAGCTACCGCAGAACGTTTTACAGTTGATGCTGCATCAGAGCCTTGCGGTTGGCAGCTGATGATGCTCTGATGTTGGCAACTCAACTGAATTATGGAAATATATCGCATTGGTGTGTGTGTGTCTGTGTGTGTGTGTGTGTGTGTGTGTGTGTGTGTGTGTGTGTGTGTACGTGCATGTATGCGCGAGCGTGCGTGTAACTATGCTACTTAGTGTCTGTTGCTGTTTGCATAAGAGACTGCTTATAAGTCTACTGTCACAAACACAGACAGTCATACATACAATGTTTATGCGTGAGAGATAAAATCAATTTAAAAGTGAATTTTTTACAATTTCAATATGTATGTCTAACAAAAATGTTGGTTTTCCACAAACATAATGATGCGATCAAAGTTCTAAGCAGGGGCGTGTCAAAATTCAACCGATTTTCAGCCAAAATGCCATTCTTTAATGTGACGCAAATATCTTGCAGAACATCGAAAATCTAATAGGAACGCTTTTTAAACGAAATTTAAATGACAAACCGTCTAGAGATTTCTAGTCTCTTTAATGGCTGATCATATTGATGTCGATGTTATGAATGTATGCTATTATAACTTTCTCATGCCAATCTTTGTTCTTTATGCACAAGTTACATATTTTATGTGCTTATTTCTTTTGATTTGAAGCAAATCACAAGACATTGTGGCATAAACTATCCGATAGACAATTCCATTGACAGGCACAATCAACTTGGCGCACTTCCTTGCCAAAGAAATCTTATTTCCGTCGCGGCCTGGCACGGCACACTGCATGCATTGAACAATGTTAGCTGAAGCTTGAATAGTATCTTTAAAGGCATACGCTAAACAGCAGATTGGCATTAGATAGAGCATAGCTTCAGAGCCAAAGCAGTCAGCGGAGCAGCAACTGCTCAAAGTCAATTCATTTGCCTCATGGCAGTGGCTTTCATGCATTTTGATAAAAAGCCAAAGCCAAGCCACTGGGAGTCACAAGCCGGCGCCAGTGCCAAGTCAAGGATGTAGCCACAGAGTCATGGTTACCTCTGTGCGGATGAAGCACTCTCTGTGTGTTTTTAAATGAGTTTACGTGCTCATATGCGTACAAGTGTGTGTGCCGCTCCTGGCTGCCTCTGCATTGTTTGTTTGGCTTTGGATTTCGCCAGTTCCGAACTTTACGTGCTGGCATATCAGAGAGAGAGAGAGAGACGGACAGCTTCTGTAATTCCTTCGTTGTCTGAATCGCTTCCATCAAAATCCAGTTTAAGATTTTTGATTTAATTTTGTTTTGTTTTGAGTTTGCAACAATTGTTGTTATTTTCATAGACTGTTCTTTATGGTTTTGGCTGTTTCTGCAGCACGTAGCTTGCGTTTTGCTTAATAATTGCCAGAACTCGAATTTAGACACTTTTCATTTGGAGCGTAAACCTGTAGAACAAACTGAAATCGGAACCGTTTACGGCAGTTAAACGCTTACAATTTATGACCGATAATGGTTTAGAACCGTAGAAACACGTTCAATGGTTGAGAAATCCTGAAGCGTAATCAGCTGACTGAATGTAACTTCAACAGGCTCTTTCAAAAAGAAGTTTACTGAATTGCAATTTAGTCACTATTACTGCAATCTTATGAAAGCATTGAGCTCTTTTTTTTGTGTATAGCATGAGATGATGCCTCGGGATTCACGTTTTGTCTGGTTTGTAATGTAAGTGAGCCTTCCTGTTACGTCTGCTAAACAGATCGTCTAACACTATGATGATATGCACACTGCCAAGTCGAAGTTAAGCCATAAGTTCAATACCTGAGAACTCAGATTTGCCTCGTCGAATCGGGGCTAACTTTGCAACGCACCCATTTACGCAAGACTACACTCGGAACTTTAGAAATGTGCATAAAATACAATTGGCACGAAGGGCTTACATACTATTACTACTACTTATCAACCTTTTTTCAGCGTTCATAACAAATACCGCTACAAACCGGTCGCTGTCTCGTTTTGATGCCTTGGCTAAAAGCACAGACTAGGCGTCAAAATGCCGCGGCCTACGCCGGAAAGCAGACGCTACTAATGCGTATTGTATATATATTTTGAAAATCAAATTAGTAACGCTGCATTTGACAACAAAAATAGCCAAGAAGAAGAGCAGCAGCAGCACGGCTACAATAACAACAACTAGATTCAAGTCCAAGAGCGTAAATGAAATCACGGCAAATTAGTTGTAATTGAATTGCTGGCAGGGCGCCGAAGTTCGCGACGTCCGCTCACTTTGTATGCGGTTTGGTCTCTAATCGCCTTACAACGAATAGGCGTATAGAGGAATAACGCAACAGAGAAGAAACGGCGAAACTTGTTGATAACAACTGCCGGGCAAACACACACACACACACACACACGCACACACACACACACACACACACACACACACGCACACATATACACTCGCAAACATGGCCCTTCTTCCATAGAACTAACACACACAGACATATAGCAGTTCGCCAGCATGACCCCAGGCAAGGCAACAACGGCTGTTGAACTTTTGTCACCGCGCTGCAACTTAACACTAACACAGCACACACACACACACACACACACACACACACACACACACACACACACACACACACATGCATACATACAAACACTAGAACTACCGTTAGTAGAGCAACTATGGCCATCATATCTATAGAACGATTGCCATTGCCAATGGCCGTCGTCAACAAACAAATATTTGACGTTTTAGTCTAATTAAATTAGCTGGCCGTTTATGGCCCTCGGGAAAGGTATAAATTTCGCTGTAAGCTATACAACTTAGTAAAAAACAAAATATTCGCGACTGGTCAGTGATCAACGAGCTGTGTCCCTGTGTCGTATACGTGTTAAAGAAATAACTAGAAACGAATGAAATTTAATTTTAAGTGCGCGCCGCAAAGTATGCAATACAAAAAGTTGCCAGTTGCCAGAGTTGCCAAATATATTTTCAAAGCTAAGCCATATGAAAATTTTACCATTGTCCGGCAGAGTTGAACAATTGCACTCGTTTTTATGTGCAAAAATGCAAGAAGAAGTAAGTGGCTTAAGTTGTGCGCATTTCAGCCAGTGAATTATGAAAGAGAGTGTATATATATATGTGTGTCTGTGTGTGTACGAGAAAACTGTGTAATACTGAGAGATAGCTTTTGTGGCTTTAGCAACGGCCATTGTGTGGCTTGGCTTCTGAATTGTGCATAAGTAAAATTGGAACTTGCAGTTTTCCTCGTTGTTATAGCTACAGTTACAGTTAGCTGTGCATACACATCAAAATTTACAAAGGAGTAACTTAGTATGCATAAAACATTGCTACATTGCTTATAAGCAGAGTTTACGTAAAACACATTAAACATGGCGTAAATGCTTGTAATAACAGTGCTATCCACATTTCCTTGGCAAAGTGAAACAAACTACATTTCGATAAGCTATTTCGAATAACGGGCATGTTCCGGTTTTCATTTGCTCTCAATTTGTAAATTGACAAGAAATTGTGCTCTTTTAGGCCTGATTCGGATCGCTTGAAAACTGTAGGTCACATAGTTAGTTAATATTACTTTTAAGTACAATTATTTATTTCTCTGCGTTAAAGTTCAGCTCAACATATAGAAAAGTGCTAAATAGTTTTTGTTCGCCCAATGACAATAATTCAGCCTCTCTGGGAACTACTACCAGTTAACTTGCTACAAATTTTAGTCGCAATTAAACTCTTTTCATATACGAACGTGTTATTACGCTTTTTCACTTACCAACACGCAAAGTTGCATCACATCATAGATTTCGCATCTCAATACCTAGCCGTCCCTTGCATGTCTTTTAGAAATTATATCTTTTTTTTAACATTTTTCTTTTTTTATTAAGGAGTTACATATGCTGTTTGTTGAGCGATAGTATCTTTTTGATAAATCGGCGATTTGATTTTCGGACACCGCTCAAAAAAGTTTCCGCGGAGTGGGAAATAATGAGAGCTAATGAGAACTTTAGCTTATTGTATAAAATCGATGATTCTAGAGTCATAAATTTAAGCCAAAGATCCTGCTTTTAACCGTTAGAAAGTAAGAAAAACAAAAGTGAGCCAGAGAGAAAGATAAGCAATAGCTCATCGTAGAAGAATGCGAAGGAATGATTACTCAGAGTAGTTGCCTCTTTTTAGTCACCGCAAATGTCTAGTCAACATGTACATACACATGTGCGAGTGTGTACACGCACATTGCTCCCAAGCTATCTCTTGGTAACTAGAAGAACAAGAGTAATTATGCCTTATATTATTTTTCTTCTTAACTGGCAGTAATAACCCGTTACACGGTTACGGCCTAATGTAGAGCACTCCTCCAGCCGCCCCTGCTTTGCGCGCGCTTTTCCAATCGGTGATACCAATGAGAACACTAGCTACTACCTGATCCTTCCAACGGAGATACGATCTGCCCCTTCATACACTTACTCCAACAGCCACATTGGATACTTTTCCCGCAAAGCACCCTCAAGTATGAGCGTCTTAGTTTCGTCTGGTGAGAGTGGTCTCTACTAGTCATTTGCCTACTAAGACCAAAGTTACATCTTTTGGCAAGAGTGATTCTCCGCTTTATCTCCATGCTGGTTCTTCATTGTGAAAGAGGTGCGAAGATAGATGAAACTGTGCGTTTCTCTACTTGAAGAAAACAAATGCTTAGTTTAGTTCCATTTTGTGAAATACCACACCAAAAGTTAAAGCCGGAACAGTTCCGTTATATGTGTGCATATACACAGGAATTTCATAGCGATACTTAAGCCGGCAGATAAAATGAATTTATTGTGGCATTTTTATGGCGATATCTGTTAAACTGCAAAAAGCGCACTTCAAAATCTATTAACTTAATTAAACAATAAAAAAACCGGGCTAACTAGCAGTTTATGTCTGGCATAAAGAAAGGTCAATAAGTTGGAACCACAAGCGACGGCTTGTTGAGGCAGAACAAACGAGAGCGAATACATTTTTCATTTAATTTTTTAAACTTATTTTAAGAATGAAAACAGTTAAATCCAAGCTTATTGTTTGAAATCAACAGCGAATGTGTGTGACTTAAAATGAAACAAAAAATTGTTAAGCAGACAAATTTAAAAAATAAATAAATTAAGCCAAAATTAGAGCGCTTTCAAGTTGCAAATGTATTATTGCAAAGAACTCTGAATGGCTTAAATGCTGCTTAAGTTCGGAAATAAAGTTTATAATTAAGGAAAGTGCGTTCGATTTTCGATACTTAAATCATGCATCAATAAATTACAATTAATTAAATTATGAAAATATGCAAATTGCAGCAAAGCCATAAGCAAGAAATCAACAAAAAGTAAACAAAATTCAAAAACTAAAAACCTCAAACAAGTTGAACAAAATGTGTTTCATATGAAATGTATGTACATATATATACTGACATATGAATATAAAGTGTGCACTTTAAGAGAAACAAACGCAAATCAAATGTAATTGAACTCTGTAAATATATATGAATATGCATTATAATTACGTAAGCCCGAAAAAAAGAGAGAGAGAGCTCGAAAAATTATAAGGAAACAAATGGAAATTTTTGAATAGCTTAATTTTAGTAGCCTTAAGCAGCTAAAGCGTTGTAGTATAGTGTAGTTCGGATTTGTATTTTATATTTACACTTAAAAAATGCTTGATTATAACTTTAATTGCAAACAGTTTTACTTCCAGCTTACAAATGTGTTAAATTAAAATATTTCAAATTAAATCTAGCTTAGCTGCAAACAAAAATTATAAACAGCTTAAGCAAAAAGTTTTAAGCTAAAACCAAAAAGCAACAAAAACCAACTAAAAGTTCGAAATAAGTCGAAAAAAAGTGACCACAAAAAGAAGTTACACACAGTTACTATAAGCCTTAAACCTGCCGACATTTACTTGCCCAAAAATGGCCATAAATGAACTGCAAGCCAAGTGTTAAAAATAAAAAACAGTTGGCTGTTAAGGGTTAAGCGCGCTTTCAACTTTGCCGGCAAAACACAAATGAATTATTACAGTTACAGCAAACTCTATGTGTATGTGTATGTGTGTGTGTGTGTGTTGCGCATGAATTACTACAAGCTCAAGCTGCTTTTTTGTGCTAAGTGAAACTCCACTGTACAGTAAAATACAATAATAGCCATGGGTCATAAAAAGAAAATTCCAGTGGGCGTAAGTATTAGAAACTTTTCTCTTTCGATTTATCTATACATATGCATTTCTATTTTGTTTATAACCGCTAAAGACAAAGTTTTTTGGCTGGCATTACGCATACGCACAGGTGTGCGGCTTAGCTTGAACAGTTAAACGCTTAAACGCTGATGGCGCATTTCATTTCCATGCCATTTAAGCAAAGGCAACAAACAACAAAGATGGCGGCAGTGCCAGCTCGACACAACGAAGTGTAGTTACTCTTTCACAATTGGACCTAAAACCGTTCTTTAGGTAAAACTAAGTAACTTTATAACTATTCTACAGCAGTCTTAACTTGTGCTTAACTTGATGCTCCAATTCATATTGCTATAAGAACTATAGACTTGGCAATGCAGTTAATAAGCAGGAAAAGACGTCAACTCTAAAAGTTTTGTGTCAGTGTTGCCAAGTTTTCATAGCAATATTGACAAAAAAAAAAACAAAGGCAAAAACAGCTAAACATTTACTTTTTTACCATAAACTCTCTTCTTTAAACAATGTAATTACACTACGATGACCAGCTATACCTCTACTCACAGCCCTTCTATAATCGGAGAAAGTTTAGAAGCAGAAACCCTGACCTAAGAATACGCTAACCTCAGACCAGAAAGTGTTATTTTTATTTTCCGGATAAGTTGTGCGCCGGCACACAGCGGAACTTGATCAGAAGCCCTCGTCAATTCTAAGATACTCTAGGATAGTGAGCTTTAGAGTAGATAAGGTGGTGAAGGTCATGTGTAAGGTGTGATGTGAAGGGAAATGTTAATGCTGCATCTACCTAGGTATGGAGGGACGAAATTTAATGCTTTAAATGCATAAACACGCCCTTACTATGAAAGATGCTGTAAGGCGCCTCATGGAGTCCCCTTTATCGGCCGTAACCCGGTATTGTATTGGTCAGTCAAGAAAAAAGGGTCTTCGCTCCTCGCTCGCTTCGCTAACCGAGTCATTGGCTCCTAAGAGTTAGACGGGTGATTCTCCTATAGAAGGCGTATACGCCTTGTTCAACAGACAAATTTTGATATCTGTTGCAAAGTGCTGCGGCTAAGTCATATCATGTCTTCGAAAGCAGTTTTTGAACTGCAGCATTTTGAGTTTTATAGCTGTATACCTGGGAGCTTTCCTCCCCCCGCCACTATAAAGAATATGCTCATTGCAAGAGTATAATAACAACAACCAGCCAAACACTTTGCACTTAATTTTCTTATATATTCATGTGTTTATTTTATTTTATTTAACATTTTTGTTGTGTTGGTTTTTTTTCTCACTCCCGTATATATTTTTGTATTTATTTGCAATTCCGTTTACACGATTTTTACATACCGCACATTGTAACAGTAACTGATACCTTGCGAAACTTTCCAACTCCCTTAGGTAGCGCCTACGCCCAATGGAGGCCCGCCTAAAATTGTGGGCGGAGGTTGTGTGCCGCTGGGATTACCACAACCTTTGCTGCTCGAGGAGAAGAAATTTCTGTTGGCTGTCGAGCGGGGCGATATACCAAATGTGCGCAGGTGAGCAAGAGCAACAACAACATTTACAATAACAACAACAAATAGGCTTGGGACCCCGCTTCCTTGGCCTTCCTTCCCTCTCTCTAAAAAGGCTCCCGCCTCGGGAGTGCAGGTGTCGATGGGGATATATGTGTGTGTTAGGAGGTAGCGCATAAATCCCATCAACATGCGCTTCTAAGAGTGTGTGTACATATGCATATACGCATATATGTGTGTTTGTATATGCGTGTGTGTGTGTGTGTGTGTGCTTTCAATTATTTGCATAGCAAGTTGCCGGCAGTGTGTTTATGAGCGAGTGAGTGACTGTGTGTGTGTGTGTGTGTGTGTGTGTGTGTATGTGTGTGTGTGTGTGTGTGTGTAGGGCACGGCGAACTCTCTCTCTTTTGCCACTTAATAAGCAATATGCAAAGTTATTTTTCCTGTCTGTAAACATATTTTGTTATGTTTTTTTTTAACGGCAATTTTAATAAATTTTCAATTAATTACGTTTACGTAGTAGTATCTGCTTCATTTTTGCATAGTTAAGTCAAGTTAAGTTAGTTCCTTCGTGTGGTGAGCGGGTAAGAGAATACCACCTCAGCAGGTCAAAGCTTTTCGTATGAGGCGACTTAAAATGACACTGGGTTGTTTCGAGACCAGTAGAGCTACCCCATTCCTTAAAGGGGTTGCGCGTAGGATTTGGGACCCACCACGTAAAACCACAATTCCAATGAAAGAATGTATTTACATCAGGCCGTTACCCGATAACGGGTTGTTATGGCTAGGTAAGAGAAGAAGAAGTCAAGCTAAAGGTGTATACGTAGCGCCAATTGTATGTATAGAGGTGCATCGTCCGAAAACGAAGCACCAATGAAGGAACTATCATCCCTTAAGTTTTTTACCATGTGATGTCTGACTTGATAACCAGCTATTGTTCTCAGCAAAGTTTAAATCTATAAACGGTTCTGGCATAAGTACGTTTGGCGAGTCGCTGTTAGAGAAACTTCGAAGCATTTTTATGATTTCCGTTATAAGAGCTAACATTACATATAACATCCCAAAAAGTTTGTTAAAAAATACTGGCTCCCAAAGTGTTCAATAAAACAGTCCCCCAGCATGCTTTTCAATTACCGCTATTGAATGTTTCAAAGCATGCATGCATGGACTCCAGTGCGAAGATCTTAAAATCACCTAAGTCATTGGTTGGCATATGGCTCAATCATCACTATTATCAAAGCAGCGTTGGTACTGATTCTAAATTAAAGCATTTGGAGTCGTTACAGGATTACTTGAGATAGAACATGCCATATTCGTCATGACTTTCTCTATGAATTTCTCTCCATTGAGTAAGTGGAACCTTCTCATCAAAGAGATTCTGCGCGCCTTGCACTAAACATGAAGTATTACGTCTTTGGCAACAGGTCAATGCCATAGGCCACCACCATTTGATTCTTGCGATACCTAATTTCAGATCTACACGCTTAGGTTTCTCCCATCTGTTAAATAGCTTCTTGGCTTCAGTAAATCCAAAAAATACTAGTGTTTGCCCGTAGACGCGGCACTCAGAACATCGTGCACCTTACTGACAAATGCTTACTGACCTCACACCAGATGCCCGCTGCACAAATCCTGTCAAATAAGCTCGCTTTATATAGCCAATAGGACATGAGCCAATCATTCCTGTCAGCGCAACTTAATTGTTAACGAACGCTGAAAATCCACCACTGGATGCCGCGTAACAAAACACTTCGTGAAGAACCCAATCCAAAGGCCTCTAGATATCTTCTTCGCAGAAGAGAAAACATTTGCGAGCACTGATTGGATTAATCACAGGTCACAATAGATTTGGCAAACACCTGAGCAATATGGGCCTCGTTGATGACTGAACTAGAGCAGCCTGTTTTAAAGAAGTCGACTCCACGGAGCACTTTCTGTGTTACTGTTCGGATGCGGATTTTGGAAAGTATTACACTAATCATGAGCGAGGTGTATACTCTCCCGTTACGCAGTCTTCACGACTTCCTAAATTTTCGTACTCTTTCTCCTACATCAACTGTTCTTTCTCTCCCTTAACGTCCTCTACCGGCCGTGGCATAATGGGCAATGCTGTGTGAGTGCTAGGGAAGGTTTAACCGTCTCTGATGAGCCATCACACCCTTCACAAATGTAATCTAATCCAGCTAGCTTTATCGAGCTGGATCAGGTTTCTATCAACCTTCTTAGTCTATTGCTGGTTCCTTTACCAAGAAATAACGAAAAGTTAAAGAGTTACCTCTTCCATTCCTCAATAACTTCGCAAAGGTGCCGCAGAATCGCACTTTCCATTTCCATTTGGTTTCTGCTTCAATTCTCACATGTTTCTCTTCATGTATACGAAGCTTTCACAGCGCACTTTCTATCGAAAGTAAAGGAATTCTACCCTTTATTCAAAATTACATCATTTTGAAACAAAAGTTAACAGCGAAAATTAATTGAGTAAAAAAAGAAAAGACGACGCATACAGAGTAACTTTTCACATAATAGCTCCAAGTATTAATAGCGTGGGACACGAGACTTGTGGCAACATTTAGAATATTTAACCTCTTATGGTCTCTAAGATCTTGCGATTCATACGGGCTGCAAGGCTGCTTAAAAGCAAGTAAACTAATAGACATGAGCATAATATGCTTCTTTCTTTGGATACTTGGTATAAGCTTAGGTCACCAAGGTAGTATATCAGTCCCTTTAGCAAATTCGATTAACAAAATCATGGACATAGGGAAATCAGACACCTTCGAGATGCCTGACGAACGGTTGAGACATCTTGTAAGGACATATTTTCAGTCTCAATGCTAAAGTCTTTCAAGTCTGATATGGACTTAAAGCGCTTAAAAAGATTAGAGTTGCTTTGATTAGGAGATGTACAGCAATTAGTCATTAAGGAATAGAATGTTGCAGGGAAGCACATGCGGTGGAGTGAAACGCTATAGTGTTGCAAAATTCAGCAAAAGTAAAAATCAATAAAATAACTTTAGTTGTGCATTGACAGCAGAACAGTTAGAGAGGAGGAAAGACAGAGAAAAAGCGCAGACTGAATGGGTAGATCAGGACTCAGACAGGCGAAACAACTCCATAGGTTCAAGAAAATTGTGCAACTGAGCAAGAATCTCAGATTTCTGACTAGTCTACTTATAGGGCATCAACAGCTCTAACACTTCAAGGTTTTGTGACCAGGAGGAGAAATCGTCGCGGCATGTGCTCGCGGAGTGCGACGCACTGTCTGACATAGCCCAATTAGAACCATCCGAAATAATGGGATACATATCAGAGATGGGACTATCGGATGATCTTTAAGCTAGATAGGTGGTACAATAGATCCTAAGGGTCGCAGTGCGCTACCTCCCATTAACATATTATTATATTATATATATGGGCAGCATTGGCAGCAATTAATTTTTTTATTGGGATCAGGATCATTTATCAATATGTAATAAGATAGTTATGTGAACAAGTTTTTCCTCTGAGTGCCGTTATATTGCATTTTGTATACTATCACAGTATCTATGAGTGAGTGTGTGTGTGTGTGACTGCAGAGGATTCAACGTCAACATCAAGTGTTTAAAGTGTTTTAAGTGTGTAAAAAGTATAGTGTATTCTGTAGTGCCATTTTGTTTAGCCGCATCCTTACAAATTCATATGACGATAAGGATTCAAGCTTCTCATTTCCTCGACTGTATAGCGGATCATAGGCGGTGCTCGGTACATATCTCCCGCCATCCCGGGAGAGAGCTGTTCAGCACCCCCAAGGCTTATGCCCTTGAGCTGACAGGCGCGACGATAGAGTTGCTCCTCCCGATCAATGTAATTATCGAATTTGTCTGAAGTTTTCAATATACCCGTATAGCATGATGGTCCAAGTGAAGGCATTATCACTGGAGTGCAGTTGTCCGCTAAATCACATAAAGTTTGTGTGCCTGTATGGAGGGGGCAAATCAGCTTTGGAAGTCACTGATGTCTTCGCCAGTTTGTGAACTTACCCTTGTTTTTCGTAGCAACTTTGATTTCAAAGAAATGTTCTTCGCTGATGGCAGTCATTATAAACAATTTGGAACTAATTTCGAAATTGTTAAATCAAGTTTTATTATCACTTATGTAAGTTCGGCAGTAGACGAAATTTGAAATATTGGCAAAAGCCAAATAGATTTATTTAATTTATTTTAAGTTACACTGACTACTATAAATGCTAGAAGTTTTGATTTCCAACAATTTATGTCGATTTACGAGAGTAGACTGAATTTTGGTTGTATTTAATTCAGGCTAACAAAATTTGTAATATGCGCACAGCTGACTAGATTGAAAAACAATATATTTTTGTCAAGTCAACCTTAGTATCGAGTAATATTATCGAACGATACTTACAACAAATTTTTATACTTATGAGTATTAGCACTAGCGCTTGAATTTAATGTGATTTTTGCCGTTTGATTTAGGGCTCTTTCCAACAATGTTCTCACATCAAAGTGCTGCACGTCTGTTTAAAGAACAGTCAACACAAGTTTTTGAGTGCCCAGCCCCATTGCTGCCCCAAGCTGTTGCCTATATAAATATGAGCAACATTTTCGTAGCGCCCCTTATTGAAAGCCCCAAACTTTTTGCCACCGAGGTCACATAATTATAAACTTTTCTTCAGCACAAACAAAAACAAAAAAAACCCAAAGTTGACTTATTTTTTTCTATGCAACATTATGCGCATACATTTGTTGCTTTAATTAGGATATTTAATGATTCACTTGGTGCTGCCTTTTAGAATATTGCAAAAGGCGCTACGCCAGCAGCACATCAATATCAACTGCATGGATCCGTTGGGTCGACGTGCACTCACTTTGGCCATAGACAATGAGAATCTGGAGATGGTGGAACTGTTGGTTATAATGGGCGTGAAGACAAAGGATGCGCTGCTGCATGCCATCAATGCGGAATTCGTTGAGGCTGTGGAGCTGCTGCTCGAGCACGAGGAACTCATTCACAAGGAGGGCGAACCCTATGTAAGTTTCATGCCATATACGTATATGCTGTGCTCAGCTAATTTGTAATACATTTTATATCCCATGTCCTGGGCGCAGATGAGTGCCAAATAAGTTGAAGTTAACATGATTTTAATCAGTTCTTCCGTTGAAGCATCGTCTTACTTCAACCTCATCGTAGTAGTCCTTGTAGTCCTCGTCGTTAGGCACGTTCCAGCCAGACGCTCAAGTGATTGGGTGTTTATGATAGCAACTAGAGAGACCTACGGGTTTTCCTACACTCTGTCTCTCTCTCTCGTACTCTCTGTCTCTTTCGCTCACTTGCTGTACGGCAAATAAAAATGTGTGTGTGAGCGTGCCTAATATTTATGCACACGAGCACGCTTCATTAGGCTGCCATTGAGCGCAGTTTAAGCGTGAAAATTACTATTGTAACGCATATATAATCATATGCTTTATGCAATGAAATACTTAGCACACTTGATACAATTCGATACTTTTAGCAGGAAATTAAGTCTAAGCCACTTAAGTTCGCGCAAATACAAGCCTAAAGTCTTGAGCGATTCGGACATTAGTTCATTATAAAATCTATTACGTACCCTTCAGAATTCAGGACCTTGTAAGTAATACGATTACCCCTAGGCCCACAGTATGTTGAATTCCATATTGTGATGTTCTATAACGGGGTAAATTGCATTTACCTTTTGGTGAGCGGGTTAGAGAATACCAACTCAGGAGGTCAAAGCTTGTCGTAGGAGGCGGGTAACAATGACACTACGTAAAACCACAATTCCAATGGAAGAATGTATCAAGCCGTAACCCGATAACGGGTTGTTTTGGCCAGTTAAGAAGAAAAAGAAGCCACTGTAGTACCACTACACACCACTTTAAAGGGTCAGTTTATTCAGGGTCTTGCAGTATATTTATGGCAATAAAAGAATGTTTGAGAGCGATTTGAGAGCAATTGTTGGGCTTATCATGGTTAACAACCTTATTTGAACAGCATCTGTTCATTATCGGTCATATCAAGAGTCCATTTAACACCTTCCCTTGCTGGGTCTGCTGTGTCTTTTTTGCGCCATTTCCTCTATCTTTATTTTAAAGCATTATCTTTTCTGAGTTTCTTTATCTCAGTAAGGAGGCATCTTAACAGCGAACTCTACGATAACATTGACAAAGAAATATAAATTTACTTTAGCTTCTTTGTATTTTGAAAGAAGGTGGCCTTTTTATAGGTAGACCGCGCACTATCAACATTTACCTGTTATGGTTAAATACGTTTTCTTGACAACATTTTTTAGTTGAAGGTTTTTTCATGGTCTATCAGATATCTTTAGTTCAAGGCAATGAAACGCCTTGGGCAAGCTCGCAGCTAAACTTCTAAAGGACTTTGTATATCTAGGCGACATCCTCATAACAAACAGCAGCGTCAGAATGGCGATCAAGCATAATATCATTCTCGCCAATTGTCGCAATTTGATCGCAATAAGCAATTGAGTAGAATCCAGGCAGATAAAAGTAATCTCTACAAAACGCTGAAGAATGGGTGATGACGTATTATGAGGCTAAGAGATTCTGCACGATATTTGGTTGAAAGCCCTTTATGGGCTAGAGCCAGCGGCTCTACTGGCTCTGCTTTGTTGGAGGTATGTACGAAGACGCTCTATGGTAAACGGTGCTCAATACGGTCGTTGGAGAAGGACACGAAGGTGTTGGCATTGCCTTTGTTGGAAAGGTGCCCTAGTTGGTGTGAAAAGATGTGTACAAAGAAGAAACGGCTGCTAAGCGCTCTGGGCCACTCAAGAAGAAGAATATGCCGTTGAGTTTTCTCGAGGATTGTACTATTCAACGCTTAGTTCCAAAGAGCATGAAAGTCATAAAGTGGAATCAGGGAACATTATCCAATGCAAATTTTATGCTGAAAAACGGCCATTTGCAATTTTTAGATAGTCAGATAACTTTGCCAATACTAAAGAGAAATTAGAGTTCATTACACTCCTCTGGGCAAGAAGACCTCTGAACAACGAGTTTTTTGTTATTACATACATTATGACCTTATATGTATAACCTTTTCAAATACGTGAAGTGCTATAAAAATGCACAACGCATCGTTCAGTACTTGGAATTTGAGTACAACTCCAAATGGCTGATTAAACACTCAATTTAGCGCACATAAGAGATTGTCTGTACCTTAATTAACAATACTTGAACCTTTGCTTGCAGAGCTGGCAAAAAGTGGACATAAATACGGCCATGTTTGCACCGGATATAACGCCGTTAATGCTGGCAGCGCATAAGAACAACTTTGAAATACTACGCATACTGTTGGACCGCGGTGCCGCCGTGCCCGTGCCACATGACATACGGTAAGTAGTCTTTAGAGCCTATCAAAGTTCTAAGCCCTAACTAAACCTAACTCTTTAGCTGCGGCTGCGAGGATTGCATGCGCTTGTCTGGCGCAGATTCACTGCGTCATTCGCTGTCGCGTGTGAACATATATCGCGCCTTATGCAGTCCCTCGCTTATTTGCCTGACTTCCAAGGATCCCATATTAAGTGCCTTCCAACTGTCCTGGGAACTGCGTAACTTGGCTTTAACAGAGCAGGAATGCAAATCGGAGTATATGGAACTGCGCCGACAATGCCAAAAATTTGCTGTAGATTTGTTAGATCAAACACGCACCTCCAATGAGCTGGCCATCATACTCAACTACGATCCGGAAATCTCCAGCTATGAGCCCGGCGATCGCATGAGTCTGATGCGTCTGGTGCAGGCAATTGCCTACAAGCAAAAGAAGGTATTGTAAAGTAACAACACTCTGAACTTTTTGATTTTTAAAACTTTTTTCTACGCAGTTTGTGGCGCACTCGAATATACAGCAATTGCTATCCTCAATTTGGTATGAAGGTCTGCCTGGATTTCGCCGCAAGAGCATTGTGGACAGGTTCATGTGCATTGCCAAAATTGCCGTCCTATTTCCGTTCTACTGTCTCATCTATATGTGTGCACCCACCTGCAATACGGGCCAACTAATGCGTAAACCTTTTATGAAGTTTCTTATACATGCTTCCTCGTATCTATTCTTCTTGTGTAAGTAGTCCTTTTGTGTGAGTGTGTTTGTGTTTTTGTATCTGTGTTTGTCAAATCAAACAGCTTAGGTTGAAATAACTGTGCAGTTGGCCAAGTTGAACAAAGAGCAAAAGCTGCTTTGCATTATGACCACATGAGCACGTAGTTCCCTGTTGAAATTAGCTCCAGTCATTGTTATTTACTAGTACACTCAAAAAAAAAGCAAGTATTTCGTATTTGAATTAGTTCCAAGCTGTGTCAAAATACAACTTGGTGGTGGATCATATACAAAAATGATATATTTAGGCTAATTCTGAGTATTTTAAGTACTTAAAATACTAAAATCAAACTTTCTTTTATACTCAAATTTATGCAGACCCTCTTTTATCAGTGTACTACAAACATGTCTTCCATTTCATGTCCATCCAGTTATACTCATCTTGGTCTCCCAGCGTGCCGACGACGATGTTATACGCATCTTTGGTACGGCAAGCATGAAAGCCGAGCTGGACGAGCAGGAGTTACGTCAACGTGGCCAGCCACCCAGCAAACTAGAACTGCTGGTGGTGCTCTATGTCTTTGGCTTCATATGGGAGGAGGTGCAGGAGATATTTGCCACGGGCATAAAAAGCTATTTGCGTAACTTGTGGAACTTTATTGATTTTCTGCGCAACAGTCTCTATGTCAGCGTCATGTGTTTAAGGTGAGTTTCAGGATTATCGTTGTTTGATGCCTGACCCATATGGTCTTTTACTGCTTACCAGATCCTTTGCTTATATACAGCAGGCCACTGAGATAGCCAGTGATCCACAAATGGCTTATATACCGCGTGAAAAGTGGCATGATTTTGATCCTCAGCTCATAGCCGAAGGTCTGTTTGCAGCGGCCAATGTGTTCTCCGCGCTGAAACTAGTGCATCTATTTAGCATCAATCCGCACTTGGGACCTTTGCAAATCTCATTGGGTCGCATGGTCATTGACATAGTCAAGTTCTTCTTCATCTACACCTTAGTGCTGTTTGCCTTTGCCTGTGGCCTAAATCAGCTGCTCTGGTACTTTGCGGCGCTAGAGAAGCGCAAGTGCTATGCGCTGCCCGGTGGAGAGGCGGACTGGGGGTCACATGGTGACTCCTGCATGAAATGGCGTCGCTTTGGCAAGTAAGTTTTAGTTTGAGTCGAGTCACTTGTATGTGGTCATTAGCCCAAAAGCCAATTATGGCGACCAAGACGACTAGCGACATATGTGCTTGGCCAGCTGACTGGGCACATTTTGCTTGGCTCTGCGCTTCCAATGGTGTTACGACTAACTGCCTATTCATTACACTAATTTCTTTTGTGTGCAGCCTATTTGAGTCATCGCAATCGCTGTTCTGGGCCAGCTTTGGCATGGTCGGTCTGGACGACTTTGAGCTTACTGGCATTAAGTCTTACACACGCTTTTGGGGCCTGCTCATGTTTGGCTCGTACAGCGTCATCAATGTGATTGTGTTGCTGAATCTGCTCATTGCTATGATGTCCAACTCGTATGCCATGATTGATGTAAGTGTGTCATCAATTAAGGCTTAAATGTTTTGAGACTGTATAGGCTTTACTTACACTCTGCAGGAGCACTCGGACACGGAATGGAAGTTTGCGCGCACCAAGCTGTGGATGAGTTTCTTTGAGGATAGTGCGACATTGCCACCGCCCTTTAATGTGCTGCCCTCGGTCAAGTGGCTCATTAGGCTGTTTAGAAAGTCCAGCAAGGCCATTTCTCGCCAGCGTTCTAAGGTGCGTATGAGTGATAAAATAAAGCTAAAATGCATTTGAAACTTTTCATCCTAAACAAATAGAAGCGTCAAGAGCAGGAACAGTTTAGTAAATATGATAATATTATGCGCTCCTTGGTTTGGCGTTATGTTGCGGCTATGCATCGCAAGTTCGAGGAAAATCCTGTGACTGAAGATGATATCAATGAGGTTAAAAGCGAAATTAGTACTATGCGTTATGAAATGCTGGAAATCTTTGAAAATAGCGGCTTGGATGTATCATCAGCTAACAAGAAGGAGAAACGTAAGTAAAAGAAGATTGTACAAGTTTGAGCTTCAAAAAACTAACTTTATTCCCTTTAGCGCCGCGTCCCCGTCGCATGAAGGTTTGGGAGCGTCGTCTGATGAAGGGCTTCCAGGTAGCACCGGTAGAAACTGGCCATGAGCAGGAATGCTTCGGCAATGTCAACGACGAGGCAGACATCAACGAAATCAAAATAGAGACTGTGCCTTCCAGGCCGGCTAAGGAGACAGCCAAGGAGCGTTTCCAGCGTGTGGCACGCACTGTTCTAGCCCAGTCCACCACGCACAAGTGGAATGTGGTATTGCAAGGTACACTGCCAAACTCACAGATTGGACGCTGCAACAAGGATAGTCGCAAGCACTTGCATAATCTTGGCAAGGCCATTGAAGAGGCCAAGAAGTAAGTTGGCCAATTAAATGATTAGAGCAAAGCTAATGTTTATTTTGCTTTCCAGATTGATAATGCTCAATCCGCCCACCAGCTCAGGTCGAGAGTCGCCCATACGCATTGATTTCGAGGATGAAAAGTCGAGCACCTTGCTGGAGCTGCTCAATCAAATCAGCGCGGAGATTAATGTCTGTGAGACGCCGCTGAGTCAACTGCGTGGCGCTAAGCCCCACTGGCGGCCACCCTGCAAGGCTGTCCACAATCTGCGTTCGCAAACAGCGCCCGAGCTGCAGCTACCCAAGAAAACAACTCCAGCTGCTGCCTCAAGTGCAAGCAAATCGCGTGAGCTGCCTCTTAGCGTCAGTAAGCTGCAGACAGGCTCCAACATCAAAAAGTCTGCGCCCACGCCTCCCAGTGTGAAGGAAAGTGGGAGTGTGAGTGCAAGTGTGAGTGGGTATGCCAAGAGCAGCCACACACAGCATACGCCCTTCTCGGTAGAATTGGGGCGTGCTGGACGCCATCCTGGCTATGTGCGGCCTGTCGTGTCCTTGGGCAATACGAATTCAAATTCCTTTGACATACATGTCGTTGATCTGGATGAAAGTGGCCACAATTTGGCTGCCAACGATAATATGTCCGATATCAGCTCCATTAGAACCATCAGCCCCAAACGGGAAGTGCCTAATCCTAATGCTAATGCTAATAAGAAAAAGCCGCAGGACAAACAACAGCAAAAACCACCACGTTAAATACGTGTGTAGCGTGTGTGGCGACTGTTGTTTTGGCCAACTTTATATGGCTTCCTGCAGCAGCAGCAAAAGCAGCCGTCCTCGCTGGTGATAAGCCTTAAATGGTTGACTCTTTAAGACAAGCCAAAAACAAACACGACGTATACGTAATATGTTCTTTGTATTTATGTATTTTTGCGCCTTAGACAAATTAAAGTGAAGAGCGTATAACAGAAAAGTTAAATACTTGTTTGTGTGTGTGTGTGGTAAAAATTTGAGTAAATTAAAATGGGGCACAAAATTCATTTAACATTCATCACAAATTGCGCATATTTATATACACTCTCACACACACCAACATAATTCAGATACATAAATAAGCGTAAAAATGTGACCCACTTACATGGTCTCAAAATAAAATGGCGGCAGCTTCAATTGAGCACACTGAAGTTTTTATACTCTGCATAAGCTATTATATGCGGAGTTTCGGCTTTTCAAATAACATTTTGTGCTCGACAGTGCAGTTAACTGATCTTTAAGTGAACTATGTTTAACCCTTTGTTCGCAAGTTTTTTTTTGTTCCGAAAGATTTCAGTGTAATTGCCACGCTGGGGAGAATTTAGTGCTTAAAATGTCAAGATTTGCTGACAAATGAAGTGAAAAGAGCTAAAGCCAACAAGATCTTTTCACCTTTTATGCACAAGTTCACAATTTCGAACTTTTCTGTGAAAAAAAGAACTTAACGAGGAGAACGCCTTTCCTAAAAGGTTTTCTTAAGTCTGGCGCGACTCCTTAAAAGCGTTGTAAGCCTCTTGACATGCACACACTACTATGCACTATGTGCAGGGTATACAAATCGAGGCGGAGCAGCATAATGATGGCACTGGCAACATCAACGGAGACCCTTCCGGGTGGCTGGCTCTGTCATTGCCTCCATTCCCGCACCCTAGTTCACCCACAACTCAAACGTGCGTAAGTTCAAGTTCGCGTTCTGCTGCTTTTCCGTTACTTTGTAGCCGGAAGTATCAAAAGCAATAAAGACACAAACATAAACAAGTCACAAGCTAAACGACGCTCTGCTCCTGGGCGCTCGGACCGCCGGCGGCATAAAGAAAAAAAATTACAAATTCAATTTGATGTCATATCAATTGATTTTATGCTATCGAATATATAAGACACTTTTCTCCCTCGGCTCAGTTTTGATGTTTCTTACAACTTTTTTGTGACTCGTCGACATTTTCTCCAAGGTGGATTTGGGTTTTGTTTTGAGTCCTTGTTTCTAGTCCTGCTGCCGTTGCGGCTGTGGCTGGCATTTGATTTTGATGACGCGTGGCACTTTGGAATTTATGCGCCACTCTAAAGATACTTTGTATGCGCTCAATGCTTTGGAAACATGATGAATGGCCCAGGCGCAGTCTATACGTATTTTGTGTAAGTGTGCACTCTGAGTTTTATAATGCCTGATGCTTTCAAGCAAAGTATCGTACGTATTTTTCGCCTCAATTTACAGTAAAACCCTAAGATGCTTCAGTTATGAGTAGGTATATATGAATTTGTTTATGTTGCAGCTGAAAAATGTGTAATCTCATAAATGTTCATTGATTGCATCTTTAATTGCTATTATTATTCATGGTATTATGAAAGCATCAAAAAGACGAGATAAGGCATTTTGAATCACTTGTTGATTGCTGGCTTTCGCCGCAACTTAGAGCGATTTTCATTCAACTTCTTTGGAAAACCGAAATTCAGCTTTAGGTAGGCATAGAAATAAACTTAACTCATTTATTTGTAAAATCAAAGCTACACCAAGCTACACAATAGTAATAATCACTAATTAAATAATTTGTTTAAACACAAAAATAGCAGACCAGCCGCCATTTTATAATGGAGAAGATTCCCGGCAAAACACGCAAGTAAGTCTACGCAACATTTGCATTGAGAAAGATTTAGTTTAAAGGTCTTTCCTTTACAATACCTATGCACAGCCATATTGGTTCTCTAAAGCAATCAATGAAGGACGACTCTAAACTCATGCAAAAGAATTCAACGAATAAGTTGCACTCCCAACAAGATTCAAAGAAGATAACATCAAAAAACACTAAAAAGAGCAAAAGCAGCAATGGCGGCGAAGCGAATTCAGGCGGAAGCTGTGATATATTGCTAACCATTGTAGCATACTGTCATCTTGGCAACAAAGATGTGGACTTGAACCGTTCAGATGGCGTCGTGCTCATTGTATACAAAAACAAGAGACATGTTCTGACCACACTGTCGCTTAACCAAAAAATGAAAAAAGTACTGTTACTTAATTCCGACATGGAATTCTTTGATAAAGAGCATCACTTTTGGACTTTGAAATTTCTACCCGATGCTTCAGAGGATGACAAGAACGACTTCGGCAGTGCCTTGACAAAGCATTTAGGTCTAAATGTGCACCGCAACAAAAACAAACTGCTACTTTCTAATCTGACTGAAACAGAAGCGCCAACTGCATCACCATCATCCGAATCGCTGCTGCAACCACAACCACGACCAGGTCAAGTATCGGGCTTTGCAGGTAAGAATCTATAGCTACTGCCATAGAAAAATGATCGGAACCCCTACTTCTAGCCAGTACAGATAAATCTCCACTGGACGAGGAACTGCTACAATTAGAGCAAAAGCTTGTAAATATAGTTGTGGGGAATAAAAAGTTGGTGAAAAGTTGCACGTCAATGGACCAGGTATCAAGCAACACATGTAAGGAGTCAAAAATTAAACGTACCTCTATAACAAAAAAAGGGAGTAAGACTTAAACAAAATATCTGGGGAAAACCATGGAAATGCATATGAGCGTAAACTTCAGATACCTACTTGTAGAATTAAATAGTCATTTAAAAAAGTTACTTGTTTGTATTTCGAATGTAGTTTCGAGAACAGCTTGCGTTCTTACCAAATTTTCAAATGTTTGTAGGAAATATATGTGCCACAACAGTCGAAAGATCGGTTTATTTTTCGAAAGCATTTGAAGAGGTTGAAAAATCGGTCAATTTTCGTTTAGTTATCAACATTTTACGTGCGGCCGTTAAAAAAAAAAAACAATAACAATAAATACAAAAAAATCTTGCTTGAAGTTATTTTTTTTTTTTTTATACTCAGCAGTTAGTTATAAGAACTCCTAAATAGGCAGCATAAATGTCTTACAAAGAACTTACTTAAAATATGTATGCCAAAGCAAAAAAATTGTGTCTCTCTTGATTTGCTTTTATTTGTTACAATCAATTTCCCTTGAAAGTTATGGATACTTTTATAGACAGTTCAGCCTTTTATGACTTTATCAGTTAACTGATAAGCCCGTAACTCTCATTCAGTTACATATTTGCAAATGTAATGCCCATTAAAGTTTCATGGCAACATCAACGCCAGGCAGTGACAAAATCCGGCACAAAGTGGGCAGGGCCGCACATATGCACAACGTTACCATGTGAGACGCCCATAAATATGCTACACGAAATGTCATAAACTATTAGCAGTGAGGTCTTTCATATGGCAGCAGGCCTGGCAACACGGCCAAAAACACAATGTCCACATGGTCTGCTGGCCTCTGTTCATGCCACCAACACAGCTTGACATTCATTGGCATACACACACACACACACACACACACACACACACACACACGCACACGCACACACACACACACACTTACATGAGCAGTTGAACTGTAAGTATTTCATATGCCAACAACGTCGCACTGCAAATATATCAAATTTCCAAAACTTCTGCAAAATTATGATGATAAGCATTGGTCAAACATTGTGTAGATGGCTTGGCAAAGACTTATATAGGGCAGTATAGGAGGTTAGCTCTACTATAAATTGGTTGCCATGCGATATTCATGGTTCAACAGACAGACAAATAGACAAGGCCACGCATACAAATGCAAATGCAAATACAATATTCCATTCCAAAAATTTGCAAAATTCTATTTTATTTACAATTCTCACTTGAATTTCTGATGTAACATAATTTGCTTGGCTTCAAATTTACATAGTGGTTAGTACCAGTTGATTAATCATACGCCATGTATTACATTTTTGAATTTTCGATTTTCCATCTATCTCTCTTATGTGCTATACATTTTGATAGTATAATCCTAATAGGAGTTTTCGGTTCTTGATTTTCATTTTGCTTGCTTTCTCGATTGTTGTTGCTCCAGCTATTTACATAACTTTACAAATGCCGGACAGCATCAATCCTTGGCCAGCTTCAGTCGCACCGCAATCCGTTTACACTTCCACATAAGCTGCGTCTCTAATATGCTAAAAGACATGGCCACCAGTACCAAACCCAGCAGCAAATAAGCGCAGCAAGCGTATAACTGTACTTCGGGTCCATTGAAGCTGCGCGTCGGCACAAAGTCCCCATAGCCAATGGTGGACAGTGTCACAAAGCAAAAGTAGGCGCCGTCCACGAGTGACCAGTTCTCCCACAGCGCAAAAATTACCGTGCCCACGCATATATAACACATTAGTATGAGCAGCACAATGCTAATTGGCACCTGCTGTGCATCCTCCAGCTGCTGCAGCTCATAGTCCTCCTCCTCCTCCGTGCGCTGATCATCAACATCATCGGTATCGGTATGGCAATTACGATGAAGCTTTTTAAGCACAAACTGCTCGCTGCCATGTTGCATATACGCCCGTGCAACGCAACCATCCTCCTCATCCGAGGTTTCCGTTGTGGCCGTTGAGTCATACAACGCTGCGGCATGCTTGTGACAGCGTCTGCTGAGCAGCAGCGTCTTGCGGTTCAGCGGCTGCAGCGTGTGGCGATGAAACGAGGCAGCGGTGGCATTCAGCAGGCTGCGTGACTTTTCGGTAGAGTTCGATGAATCATGTCGAAGATGAGGCGCACCTGAGCTGGCAATGAGCGGCACGCGTGATGGTGTGCCATGTGGGCAGTTACTGTGGAAGAGAAATGGCAGAGAGAGAGAGGGTGTAGCTTTAATATTGACGCACTGGCCATAAAACAAAATTAATTTTAAGCAGCATCCAAAACAAACGCAAAGCATGCACGAAGCATAAAAAAGTAATGTTGTAATACGTGTCTGGCCAATCAATAAGACATAAATGTACAATATGAGCAGCACTGAGAGAAACTAAAGGTAAAATGGTCGAGTAGTGTCCCGTCAGGACTTTAACTCCTACTCGCTCGGCACACCCACTTGTCGCTTTTCTTACAACCTCTTCATCTTCCCGTTCCCCTTCCGGTTACCCTTTCCAATAAGTAGGTGTTTCTGCCCACCAAAATAAGTATACAGTAAGAGTGTGCATAGCTTTACCAAGTTTCAATTTGATAGCTTTTTGGGTGTGTGTGTAAACCACGAAATTTCGTCAAGGGGAAACGGGGTAAGATATCGATATGAATCGTCCAATCTGCACTTCTTATGAAAATTCCTTAGACAATGATATAACTTTCACCCATATTTCTTCTCATATAGTTGGGGAAAAAGGGTGCACAAATTTTTCCTTAGCCTATTTATATAATCTATGCCAAATTTAAAATTTGTATACCTTGAGGGGCTTCATCGACAAAAGGTCACTAAAATTTTGATTGTTAGGCTTAGATAAGCAGAGTTTGTATAAAAGCTATCGAAAAGCAGGTCACAAACTATAAAACAAGGAACCCTGACGCAAAACTAGTTTGCGCCGATTCGCCAAGATCTTATCGTTTCCGATGTATAGATGACGGATCATGTCAAACAACATTACGGATACCCAATATAATCTGCCTCCTCTTCTAGATAATCGCTTTTCAAATTTGCTTGCAAAAACAGCTGAATTGCCCAACTCAACCAAAGGTACGAGGATTAACAACTCATTTCTCTCAGTGCATATGTGTTTTGGGGTGTGCGTGTAAGTGTGTCATATGGCGCATGCATTATGTTATATTGAAAGTGTGTTCCAGCTGGCGGACACGACCTGCCTCCCTACCTCTGTGCCACTTTGCCAGCTGTTGCAATCACTTGCACTTAGCCCAAGCTCAAGTTTCCTCAAGTTGGGTCAAATCAATTTGTTGTACATTTATTGAACTTGTTCTCTTCTGCTGATGTGGACAGCACACACACACACATACAGAATGTTGCAGATTGGCAGCTTAGCAAAAATTGCATGACACTTGAAGTAAGGCCAAAGATTGTGTTGTCAACAGCTTAAAGGCAGTTAGTTCAATGAAAGATTAAACACATTGCAATATAGAAGCTGTCATGTGGCACGTAGAGCGCCGTGTCTGGACAACAATCTCTGTTCGATACCTGAGGCACTGCTGCCGCAGTTATTTATTACAAGAGCACATTGACTATCGTTGGAACTACCGAACTAAAAGAACTTCCATTGGAGGCGTGAAAACAGAGCGAAATGAAAGGCTATACTGCTGCACAATTCGTATAAAATTAATTGACCTGATTCAGTGTGCCACGAAGCGCTCGGCTTACAATTAATTACAGACAGTGGCGCCACTTGCAACGCTCCAGCTTGAAATTGAAGATGCGGCTAGGTTGCTGCCCACGGCGCGTGCACAGGTTCACTGTCAAAATTAATTACCAGCTGCTGTTTTTCTGCTCTCATTTTTTGTAGCTTGTTCTTGTTTTATTTCATAAAATGTATGGAAAAAATACACTCGCACGGCATACAACACACTAACAAACACACACAAACACATGCTACTTATAAAGCGAGGAGCAGCTGATGGCACTGACTGAAAATGGCAGCCGTGGCCACAAAGTGCGCGTCAGTTTTCAGGGTTGTCGATGGGCGGGGCTCGGGACACGGGGTTGAAGAACGCACAGAGCCAGCTCTGATTGCAAGCAAATTTCAAGTGTTGATTTAAAGTGAAGCGAAAAGTTTTTTCATATACATAAAATGAAATTAACAATTTGCTTTGGGCTGTTCACAGCTACTTTTGCTATGAGCTAGAGATGAGTACGTGAGAGCAGTGGTAATCGTGAGCGTCTATACAGCTTAAAAGCGGCTTTAACTACAAGCTAGAGATGAGCAAGTAAAGTAATATTCGAAAGTTAAAGCTCTTTTGCTATGAGCTAGAGATGAGCCCGTGAAGTATGTGATAAGCGTAAGCACGTTTTAAGTGTTTACGCTACTATAACAGTACAGAGATAAGCTCGTGAGTTCAGTGAGAATCGTGGCCGACTATACTAATATACTAATTCCTAATAGTTGGTTGAAATCAGATATAGTTTTTATACCTAAGGCAGGGAAGGCCTCTCATACTACCCCCAAGGATTTTAGACCCATCAGTCGAGCATCCTTTCTTCTTAAAACCTTTGAAAGACTTTTTGGCCTACATATCAGAACCACTATCTCCAGGTACTCCTCAAGGAGGGGTACTATCTCCCCATCTATGGAACTTGGCAGTTAACAAACTGTTATGCGACATAGAAGAAGGTGGCTGCCAGGTTATTGCCTATGCGGATGACGTTATGATTGGTTTCACTGGAAAATTTCCTCAAACATAATGTGACCTTATGACGGGTAAACTAAAACAGCTGTCCGAATGGGCAGCTAGTAGTGGATTAAGTATAAATCCGGAAAAAACAGACCTTGTACTCTTCACGTGGTAATACAAAATTCCACGGCTTGGCCCTCCCCAAGCTAAATGATTCCAAGCTATCTTTCAGTAATAGTACAAAATATCTGGGAATAGTAGTAGACAGGAAATTGGACTGGAACCTAAACACTCATGAGCGCACCAAAAAGGCAGCGATAGCACTATATTCCTGCAAGAAAACCATAGGCCTAAAGTGGGGCACATCCTCCTATATGGAGTTCTAGTGTGGTGACCAGCTTTGCAAAAGCAAGCCACGCTAAGGCAACTCAATAAAATACAACGGGTGGCTGAGTTGTGCATCACAGGGGCGGCTCGTACCACGCCAAACGCGGCCCTTGATGCTATTTTAAATATTAAACCTTTGAATCTCGCAGGAGAGGAGTCTGCTCTACTATATTATCGGCAATACGTTTGAGAGATTGAAACATATGGAACTATTGTAGCTTCGGTCACTCCTCCATACTAACGAGAAACATGACCGTCCCACTTAAAACTGACTACTGTGTACCGGTAGAATTTTCCCATACACCCTCTAACACTCTCATCCCAGGTAGGGAAGAATGGTCCCTTGGCACTCCCGGACCTATTGATGCCACCAACTTCTTCACTGACGGATCCAAGTTAAATGACCGGGTTGGAGGTGGGGTCTTTCCGGAGGAATTAAATATTAAACACAGTTTTAGACTTCCGGATCACTGCAGTGTTTTCCAGGCGGAAGTTATTGCAATAAATAGAGCACTAATGTACCTAAAGAACTCGGGTAGCTCTTTGAGAAATGTTAACATATACAGTGATAGCCAGCGGCCATTAAATCAATTGGTTCAATGTCGTCAAATTGGATATCTGTAACAAACTGTCGCATGTCTCTGCACGATATGGCCCAACAGTTCGTTATAAGCCTGATATGGGTAGCAGGACATCGAGGTATCGAGGGTAACTGCATAGCTGACGAGCTTGCCAGACAGGGTACAACCGCTCTGTCTCTCCTAGAAGGAGACGGCGCGAGTATGCCTATGGCCACATGTAAGCTTCATATTAGAAATTGCTTCGACCATAAATCCATGGAAAAGTGTATTAAGGTGGCTAATTGCCGGGTAGCCAAACAAACTTGGCCTAAAATAAATAAGAAACGTACAGTGGAACTCTGCTCTCTGAACAGGGAGAGGTGTTCTATTGTTGTACGTACCATCACGGGACACTGGCTGATCGGTGCTCATGCAGCCCGGCTCCGGGTCCCTTTCAATGATTTATGTAGGAGCTGCTGGGACGAAGAAGAGGTTGAAACGGTGGAGCATTTCTTCTGCTCTTGTCCGGCTCTCTGCAGGCGTAGATATGAACATTTAGGCAGTTACTTCCTAGATAGTATTGCAAATCTGTCCGAAATAAGACCCAGAAAGATTGCAGACTTTATTGCTGCATCGAGGTGGTCTACTTTCCGATTCTGTTTTTGGATCTGAGGTTTAACGGGGAAGGAGTGAAAATGAGATCCTAAGGCTAACAGCCTGGCAGCCGTTCTAACCTAACCCAATCTATATTGGACCTACAATTTAGTACACAAAAAGTGTGGCAACCCAAATTCCCAAATCCAAATACAGCTACTTTCGTGAGTGAGTGTCAAACTTTTGCCCAAGCCTCCAACTCTGTTTCATTTCACTTAGCTATAAAAATCCACTCACCTTGAACGCTCGCGCTCATGTTCATCTTCATCCTCCATAATATCTACAGTGCCGCTGGAGCTCAACAAAGTGGACAATGTTGCTGCTGGTGTCGCTGCCGTGGAGCAGCTAGCTGACATCAGTGCGGCGCCGCAGACACCTGCGGTCATAAAACTGTTATCAGGCACTGTAGTCGCTGTCGCTGCTGCCGTTGTTGTTGTAATATTGCCCGTTGACAGTTGTGGGCTTGTCGAGTATGTGAACAATGCAGCGCCTGGATGGCCTGTTGCTGTTGTTGCTGCTGTTGCAGTTGCATGTAGTGTGTGCGGCATTAAATCATGTCTACAGGCCATATCGACAGCCGTTGCACCTTCAACTAGCAGTGTATTCATCTCATGCGACAATGGCTGACTTACAAATTTGGCGCGACGCACAGCTGTAAAACATTTAAGAAGCGGAAAAAAACGCTGATTAAGTGTATCTTTAAATACATACTATACGACATATGTACATATATACCAATTTGATTAGCCAAAACGAAAAACAAACACAAAAACTAGTTAGACTAAAACCAGCTGACAAAAGTTTTGCACAAATTGCCAAAACAACTTTTGCAAAATGCCACAAGAGCCGGCGGCAGTAAGGCATGCGAAGTTGCTGCCAGAATTGCAACAGCTTGTTGTCGCTGCAATTTCTAGTGCAACTCGAAATTGCACACACATATATAGATATAGATAGTGGTGCAGTATATAACAAAATTATTTGCTTTGCATTTGCAAAAGTTGCGCCAACATTGTAGCGGAAGGTTTTAAAATCCTCAACAAAAGTTTGGCTTTGACTTTCACTAGCGTCTGCCACAAATAGGGACAGGAAGCAAACCAAGAACCGGTTTACATTGCAGTCAGGGCACAATGGGTTAGATAGGGATACTTGCTGCTTAAATGAAGCGATAAATTTGAACTGAAAAATAATTTGTTGGCAACTAACTACAAAATCCTTGCAATTCGCATACGTGACGTTGCGAGTTTATTCTAAGGTCAGACTATGCAAAATTTTCATTGAAAGTATTAAAGTGAACCGATCCAATCACGAGATGTCTAAGCATTAAAAACACTTTTACAGTTAATTCTATTAATGCTTGAAATAAGTTAATAGAATAGATTATAGCAGCGAAAAAATCTTTACAAGAAACTGCAGCTTTGCATACCATCAATGCACGAGTTCCAGCGGCACGGAAATTCGTCAATTCCTTTAAGCGTCTCATTAAGGATCCAAGTTTGTTGGGACGCTTTTGCCGGAGCTCGGTGGAAAACTTACATGCCTAAGCTAGGTAAACAAAACGTAGTCAGGCAGGCTGAGATCAGTGTTTCATACCGCGTGGCAAAGCTGCTCCAAACCGTTTTAAGTCGACATACCACTTTCCAACATATCAGAACATAGTTTACGCATTGTTGGCTCCAAGACATTCAGAGAAAAGTTAAGATACTTGTACTCTTTAGAACTCCAACTGTAGCGCTTCCGCATGAAAGAACACAATTCTATTGCTCTATTGCAGAAATCCGACGAAACGCGCTAACCCCGTCGACTTATCGAATTTTTGTTATATTTAAACGATTTCCACTAACATATGATACCAACGTGTTTGTGTAACTTTAATCTAGACAATGGTGCTTAGATCAGCTGTCTGCGTTGCCCATAATGCCCGCTAGAGCGCGCTATTCAATATATTTGGCACACAGAAAAAGCCAAAAGCTTAAACGTTTTAAAACTCAATTCGTCATTGATTGCCTAACAACATTTTCTGACAAATTTTGCGAAAATTTGCCAAAATTTTCTACATATGTGAACTCTTTTGAGCTTATCAGCCAAGTAAAAGTTCTTAAGTATTTGGTTTTATGCCTAGTTGACTTGCACTTTTGCACCACTGTGCAGCCACAAAAACGGAAGCAAGTGTTAAGGCATGTTTCACTCAAAACTGCCAGGGCTGCAGTTGGAACTAAGTGGCTGGCTAGTGGCCAAAGCGCGACAGTGCATGGCAGCGTCATGCTAGACAGGACATGGCCAATTTGAAAATATTTACTTAAACTTTGTAGGGACTAGCAAACACACAGACACACACATAGTCACAGCCACAGCCACAATGCCACACACATGCACACATTCATTAGTGTGCATAGTCCTGTCACATATTAAGTCTGTGCCGAAGAACTATACTATGCTATAGTGCACCATAGTGTTCCTCCTGGATCCTGTCTGCCAATGTGCGGCTTAGCTGTTGGTTGCAACTTTCGCACTTCGTTAATGGTGTGGTCTTTGTTGCTATAGAAACCTTGGATTATTGTTGGGCTTTGACTTTGTGACACAAAGTACAAAACAAAAAAAAAGAACATTGCAGCTGTCACAATTAGCAAAATGCAGCAAAGAATCTATCTAAATTATGTCAGCGTTCTGCGTAAGTACAATTTTCGAAATTAAAAGCAATTTTCCAGGAAAACCTTAAGTGCACTGATATACTATAAAGACAAATTACGCTAATGCGTCACGTTTACTAGAGAGCAGCAATGTGCGAAAGAGATGAATAGTAGCTACTGTTAAATAACTTTGATGAGTTTTGCATGCCTTAAGCCCGAACCCCTTTGTGGCAATTCACTCTCTCTCACTCGCAATCTGTGACATTTGCCGAGTCATCATTATCATCAATAAAACTGTCGCACATGCGGCGCTCAACCGAAAGTTGTCCTAGACGTTGTTGTCCGGGTCCGGGTTCTAGTTGTTGTTGTTGCTGCTGTTGTTCACGTTGCAAGTCACGTCAAAAGTCACAACTCAAGTTGAAAAAGTTTTTAATGTCAGTCGCTCAAGTTCCTACCAAAAAAAAAAGAAGAAGAAAACTCCAAAATGAAAATAAAATACGCCTGCTTAAATCTGTCATTTTAACACGCTGTCGTTGTTCTGCTTGTGCACATTGTTATTGTTGTTACTGTTGTTGTCATTGTTGATGATGATGATGGCAACACTGGCAGCAAATTGCAACGTAATTGAATGCGTCAATGTGAGTTATGATTGATTGATTTTATACTGTCGAGCATTCAAAGTTTTGACCAAGTTTAAAATACTGTAGCATACTTATAAGCTTTTAAAGCTTTGAGTGTAAGTACAGCTGAACTTTTTTTTATGGGCTTAATTCCTTAATTAACAATCGAACTGTGTTTACTCTTATGGTTAAAACTCAGCCATCATAGGGATTTAGTGAAACAACCGAAAATCATCAGTCATCAGAAATGTTTGTCGTTTGTCCGAAAATGAAAGGAACACGACCTCGAAATAAGCAAGGCGAAGAGGCAAACGAAAAGGAATACGAAGGGAAAGACGAACAAGGACGGAAGAGGAAGATGAAGAAGAAGGGAAGAGGAAGGTAAAGGGGGAGGCAAAGATGAGGGCGACATTTCCGTCCGACATTTATAAGAAGGAGGTATTTTGATTACTTTAAAATAGCATGACACTGCACGATTTATTGATAAAGTGGCACAACTTAACATATGCCATTCCAAATCGGTAGACTGCATCGAACGCTTAAGGCTTAAGGCAATCTTCATAAGATTAATTTGAAAAAACTTGAAAAAATAGGTCGTGAAATTGGTAGATGGTAGAACATTCAGAATATTCTGGAATGTGCTAGAAACCTCTGCGATGGATTTAATTTCAAATTTCTTTTATAGTAGATTGGCGACGCTGTCAAAGACTTTTCATCGATGGCATTGGTGGCTTAAAATAAATTGCTTAAGTTCTGTAGCAAAATGAAATCCTATAAGAAAAGCGTTAACTTCTGTCCACCGGCCTTTAAGTGCTCTTAAATCAATCTGTACTTTATTTTTGGCGCACTTACCATGCACATTCGCAGTTTGATAAGCTGGCGGCGGTGGCAACGTTATTGCCTCCAATGTGGACACCGCAGTCGTTGACAAGCCATCACCATTGGCCACAGTCATCAGATCATCGGCTGCTGATGCCACAGTTGCTGGTTGCAACAGCCGCTTGGCCGCCGGCTGCAAGTGTATCGTGTGATATTTAACCAAAGGCTGTTGACAATTGTTGGAGCCAACTGGAGCCGCTGTCAGCTGGCTGCCGCTGATGCCACCATGCTGGGGACTGCCTCCCATTGCAGATGCAAATGGAAAGTAAATCGTTGCTGTAGCTGGAGCATAGCAATTCGGAGGCGTTGCTGAGGCAGAGTTGGGGCCAGTGAAACGCAGCAGGCTGCTGGGCACAGCGACAAAATTTGCCTGTTGTCGTTGTTGTAGTTGTTGTTGTTGTTGTTGTTGGTGATGTGCGCGCGGCAAAGTTGCTGTCGATAATTGCTGCTGATGTTGTTGTTGCTGTTGTTGCATTGGCGTTGCATTAATGTAATGCGAATGTTGCGTCGGTGACTGCGAATTTTGCTGCGGCGTTGCATACTTCAGCATGGCATTTGCTGCACCACCCGCTGCCGATGTTGCTGTTGTTGTTGTCATTAGCATGACATCCGGCTGTTGTTGCTGTTGTTGTTGTTGTTGATAGTATGTTGGCTGTTGCTTGCCGGGCATTCCATGGCGCAACAATTGACAGGCATCTGTTGACCGGTGCATAATGGCCGCCAAGTGAGTGAGCGTAGGAGAGTGAACGAAAGGGTTAGCGGGGGTATAAAAAAAGTGCATGTTAAAGTTGATTAACGACTTGGCAATTGTTGTGCTGACAATTCAATTGAATTGCTGCTTACCTTCGCCCGATTCTTGCAACGATAACTTGCGCTTGCCTCCTGTTGTTGTTGCGGTTGTTGCTGCTGCAGTTGTCTTCTGGCCATATTCATAGCATTCATTGAGGCTGGTCTCACTGTTGGCCGCATCATATTTGCAGCTCTTACAATTGGCCTGCAATTGGCATTAAGTTATCTTTTATTAAAGGCACGCAACGTATGTATGTAAATATAGGTATCTATGTAAACACATATGTTTGTGTGTGCTGCTTGTGTGCACATAATTATACGCTTTACAAATTTCGATTAATTCTGGCAAATTTGCGCCTCAACAACTTCTGTTGCTGCCACTGCGCCATAAAATGTCAATAAAATGCCAAACGTAATTTACATGGCAACCCACCATGGCAATGAAATTGCTGCTCTGCTGCTCCATTCCTCAATGGCATTGATGACATTGTACGGACGTGCACTTGGACGTGAAGAGAGATGTTCGTGCTCCTCTAAGTCGTTGTTCTTGCTGACTTGTGGCTGCGTCATGCCCTGCTGTCACAGAGCACCATGAATGTTGTGGTTCTGTGGCAAAATGATGACGTCAGACATGGACATGCAAATGATATGCTACTGTGACTTTGTGGTTTGAAAAACCGGTTACAGCATGTGTCATGATAATTGCATGGCAAAAGGAAATGGAAGCAGCAACACACAGTCAACATGATAATAATTCAACTGATGAGTCTCACACACATTTGCACATAAACACACACTCGCACCCACAGTTCTATGGGAAGCCACAAATATGGCATAAACGGCTCGCAATGCTTATCAATTGCCACAGCCAGCTGTTGGCCGTGCTTGTATGCTCAGCAAAAAGTAGCCCCAAACATACTTGGTCATATCGTTGACTTGCAACATGCAGCCAGTGCGGTTTGCTTCTATTGGATTAGGCTCTAATGAGTCATTAAAAGCAGCAGCAGCAGCAGCTAGCAAACAGCAATGGTCAAAACGAGCTAAGCTCATGATTCATTTGAAAATGGCTGAAATTGTAAAAACTTGTTGAGCTTTTCCGCAGACAAACACACACATACAACCATAACAATACACCAATGCACACTTCGGCGTAACAAGCCACTATTGCTGCACGGCTGACTAGCTGGGCAGCCAAGCAAAATTCAGTTACCTTTCATTACAGTTATATGCGAGGGATGCATAGCTTTTCAGTCAGCCAGCTCGTTTCAGTAGTTCTATAGAATTTGAAATTACGGCTAGGATTTTGAGCACGGTTTTATAGAAACTATCAATAAACGCCAAGCAGAACCTATATAACTTTTTCACTGCGAATGAGCAATAATAGCTTGGCTCCATATCTATAGAGTCTAAAGTATATCGCCATAATGCTTGACCATAGACTGATGCATAAAACCGTCTTAAATACATCAGTAGGAAAAGAGAGGTTGAAGAGGCCCCTAGCAACTTAGCAGATGGCTCATAAGGGGGGTGTGTTCATGTCACCTATCCTACACGGACCGGCGATATGGACCCCTCAGTAATTATGCCAACTTATAGCAGAGGATGAATGGTGCTGCGCCTCAGGGTGGTAAGCTGCTTTCAACCAATGATGGCAGCCCTGATGGTAGCGGGGATGATTTCATAGGACCTCCTAGCAGCGGAGAGACAAAGTCAAAGCGCAGCCAACAATATATTAACCAAATTGGACGATGGAGGAAGAGCTGGAACCATGGCTACACAGAAAGCACGGCTATACTAGCTGCTGCATATCGCTATATGCACTCGCAGCACTTTCTGGTAATGATTAAAAGGCCTTGCAGTAGTGTCTCTCAATGGATGAAAAGCTCGGGGAAAGCGTTATGCTTAATACCCAGGATCCTACGTGCATTTTGTGCAAGCAGTACTTTCTGGGCGCTTAGGCTGAGGCACGGTCTTCGTGTAGTCCGTGTCAGCGATACAACATCACGTTGGAACCGCTTCACTTAGATGCCATGCCTGTTGATACCATCGCATCGTTTTAATTAGTCGTGCCTCACCGTTCGCAAGGATTGTGCAACTTAGATTAAGAAAATTCAAGCTTTTAAAGAAGCATATAGCTAGAATCAACCTAAAAAATTTTGTTCAGAGTGCTATGCAATATCCAATAGACAATGTCGCTGCATGGACGCATCTTTCTCGGAACACATTTTTGCTTTATAAAGATCTATATCTTCTTTATAGTATTTTTTTAGTATATACGACTCTTATATTTGCTTAACTCTCTCGTTCTCTCTCAAAAACGTATATGCAGCGACAGCTCTTCATCAGTGTCCTTCAGCGAAGCAAGTAATCAGTGCGTTATGAGACCGCAGCCATCCCATTCCGGCAATAACTCCCATAGACATTATAACTACATTTATTATTTTCCTTAACTCAAAAAAAACATGTTGGTTCCGTTTGCGTACCAGTTCCACTTAGAACTAACTCTGCATCCCTTCTATTCAGTGCACTTTTTCATTGTATGCAGCTAAGTAGCGGAAATGAAAAGTTATTGCATGCTTTTAGGCTGCCATGTAATTTCACGCGAAACTTTGCAGTTTATTAAAGTGGCCAGCGCCATTTTAATTTACTTAGTGCACTGGCTGACTTTTATTTAACTTAACTTTCAGCACAACTTTAAAGTTTATATGCAGCATTTTAAGCCAACTCAAATGGGCAGACTAGCGTAATAACTTGGCTGCCACTTTAAGCTGCAGCAGCAGCGCAGCACCGCTTTAAGGTTATGTGCAAGGTGTAAACTTTGTGCGCAGTGTAAATTGATGGAAATCAACGACAGGTGGCGCTATTGTTTAACTTGCCGGGCGTAAAGTTTATGCAAACTTTGAAATGCCAATGAAATGCACTGCACATAGTACTGAAAGGCAACACAATCAAATTGTGGAATTTTATTAATAAATTGTATACATATTTACATGGACTGCATAGTGCAGTGATTGCATTGACACAGTGACAGCAATAAAAAGCAGGGGCATGTCGTATATGCACGTGTACATAGAGCACCGACACCACAAACGCAGTTCACATTCACATGCATGGAAAACTTTAAAGCCATTTTTATTTGAAAAGCTGCGGCGCAAATTGCCAATTAAACTGAAATTTTATAACCAAAAGCAAACAAGCGTGAAAATATGTCCGGCAGTAAATAAATATAAAGTGAAATACAAAATGTAAAACAAACTTAAAGCTTTAAATGTGACCGCAAATAAAAAAGCCGAGCATGGCACAAAAAACATTGTCCCCGCATGTAGGGCGCAAATAACGGAACTTATAACTCAAACTTTAGCAAAAAATGTCATTACATGTACAGTGTACACGGCAACAAATGACTTACAAAACTTATGCACGAATGCACATGCAAACATGCACGTAGCCAACCCCTTAAAAGAACCCCAAGCAAGCGACGGTCTATAGAAAACCGGCGCCTGGGGAGCGTGTCAGCCCCCCAAAGTATGCAACAATAACTACAAAATTAGTAGGAAGCCCGCAAATGTGACCAAGGAACAGAAACCCTGCCATGGCAGTAGCCCCAACTCTGCCTCATTTCAGCTGTTTATTTATCTTTTTGCCTAAATCAATTAAAAAGTTTCACTTAGTGTTAATAAAAACGCAAAACTCAAGCAACGTCCAGTTAAAAGGTTTCTGTTGTCTTAATTAAAACTCATCTTTGCCTTTTCCCGAAATCCAAAACCACTCCAAAGTACAACTACATTTTTGTTAGCTTAAACTTGCTGAACAAAAAACGAAAAAATTTTTAAAACTAAATCAATGCCAAACGTAATCATACCAAATTGAAGCTTGGAATTGAAATGCCAACGTAGAGTTTGCATTTGGGGTGGAAAACAAGAAGAGCAGGAAGTCAGTTGGGTGTAAAGTTGGATGCGGTTTGGTCGGTCATAGAATGAGCTACGTGAGAGTAGGGAGCTTAGCTATGAAATGAGTTAAATTAAATGCCAAGTGAATGCTTAATCAACGTTTAATTCGATGTGTTGTACAAACATTTTGAATTGTTAAATATGTACCTTCAGACGATTTGGAGTCCATTTAAGAAATTCTAACAATTTCATGGAATTTCCAGGCGAAATCGAAGCATAGTGAGATATCTTGAAAGCAAAATCAACAATGCCATACAAAAGTCGTTGCTATCGGCCAGCAACTTCCAGTGGGAGAAGGGTATTAGAAATCTAGTGGGTTACGCCAGCTGCTCGACATATTATGCTGTGTTACGCTTTCACGAGAGCTAAGCTAGAACCTTTGTTGCAATAATAGTTCTACTTTGCTTACATCTTTCTCATTATTTTCCTAATCAATAAGTCAAATTTAAAACAAAGTTGAAAATACTATTTCGTAAAACTAAACAACTGAAATTTGGACTACCGAACGCAGTTTTTAGCTTTGCTCTTTTTCTTTTTATACAAACATTGCTACAGTTTACATACCTATAAGCCAAAAGGCGCATTCGAGTTTTTATTAATTTTCACTTCATTCAAGGCAAACTTTATTTACCCAACTATAAGAACGAAGTGCACTAAGGGACCTATACACACAGTCAAACAACACATAGCACTCTACTATTCTGTCTATAAACCAACATTTTGCCGCTTTGACTAACCAGCTGCAAAAACTGAGCAACTGCAAACCCGGGGATAAACTATACTAACCAGTGCTCAAATAGTGTCAGCAAAAGTGCCAAAAAAAAAGGCACAAAACAACAAGTAGTAGAAAAAAATACTCCAAGTCTTAGTTACAGCAAAAGTTCAAGCGCAAAAACAGCCAGAGTGAAAGTTTATCCTAGAAGCCAAACCGGAAGAGTGCCCAGTGTCGTCCAGCAACAAGGCAAGTGCAAAAACTAAGTGATGATGGTCATGCCATGAAACAATGTTGGAAAGTTTGCTTTAAGAAGAAGTGCTTTCGACTGGTCATTGCAAAAGGGCAAAGGCGGAAAAACGAAAACAAAGAAAAACTTTTGATTTGTGCAACAGTTTTGTCTGGGTTCAATGTAAGTGTTGCCAAGCAATAAGTTGAATTCAAATCCATAAAAATGTCAGCATTACGCTTACTAAGTGTAAAAAGCAACCATGACAACAACTGCAAGCTGTCAGCTGTTGCATTTCGTAAGCACATCAGTCTTTAAATAATATCAATCATACGCCCTGTTTCACTGACTTACCCCATTGGCAGCACCATGACGTCGCTTTGTTGTCGTTGTTGTTGCTCTAGTTGTTGCATTGGTTGAAGCTGTTCCTGCCACTGCCATTCCAGACTTTTCCGCACCGTGTGAACGCTGCAGCTGGCAGCAGAGACGCACATAGGTGCACTGCAGCGCCTCAGCCAGCAATGCGCCCAAACTGGACAGACACATGAGCATGAGAGGCACACCAATAAGTGCATAGAAAATGGTTGCAATTTTACCCGCAGCTGTGCGCGGCGTGAGACTTCCATGGCCTAGAGAGGGAGAGAAAGAATGAAACAGCGAATGAGATTGATAAGCTTAACATGACTTGTATGGTATAAATAAGCATATTTTGAAAAGTATATTAGGAGTAACAATGGCTGCCAGCTGGGATTGTGCGGAATTGTGCAGCACAAAGTAAGTTTTGTTATTCTTCCAGTTTGGGATTCTTAAACTGACCACGACAAGCTATTCAGTGGTGTGCCATAAATCTCTTTAAACGAATCTCTGCCAAAACCCGTTTTAAAGAGTTGGAAATCTTTCGTTTTAAGCTTTTGACCGAGGTTTTTTTTGAGGAGCTTTGTTTTTAAATTAAAGCTCAAGCCGTTTACAGATTTCTGAAACTCCTGCGATCAAGGCCAAAATAGAATATATTCTAAATCAATGTGATGTCGTTTCTGACCGAACTGTTAAGCTAATTTCGAATATTACCAAAAGGTCCATAAGATACTGTAAAATACATTTTTTTCACCCCAGAAAAACAGAATCTCCAAATGTTGTAGTACTTTTTATACTTCTGGACTTTGGTAAATTCTGCAACCATTTCTAGCACGTTTTTCGAGATGTACCTATATCGCGCGTCGTTGTGATATAAACAACGTATGGTCTGCCTCGCCTCCTTCTGCCACATCTAGTATACCCTTGGCTTCACATTTCAACTACAATTTTGTTAAGTAACTCCAGGAGCAGTTGATGCTTGAAGAAAGCTTTGGTCTAAGCAAAACTAAATCTGACGTCCATGAAATTTTTAACAATTTATAAACTAATATATTCAATATAATATTTTACTTTAAATATTTTTGCTATATTTTCAAAATGGACGTGGAACTAATTGAGCGTGAGCTAAGAGAAGAGAAGGCGATGAAGGAACAGCCTGCGGAAGTCCTTTATTTGAACAAAAGATACCTTGGCATTACGCGCTCTTGTTCTTTACATGATGTACGCACGATTGCAACTAACTCACGGGTAGAGCGAAGCACCCGCAGCTGCGAGAGCGTTAAGAAACCGAAGTATATCTGGGAATCAAAAATGTTCGATGCTAAAATGTTTTGGTGGATGAAAAAGCGTGAAAATTTTATGAATAGTGTTTCCAGTAGCCAGTTAAAGCTCGAAAACGGAGAGTCCGTGCACGTTCCCTCAGACTACTGGACACGTGGGAGCTGGAGCGATACTGACTCCTGGGCTACTCGAGAGTCAGGATTGCAACCGACATTTATAGACTCTCAGATTATGCTAACACCACAGCAGTCCACAGATCAGTGGTCCACGGACCAGCAGTCCGCAGATCAGCAGTCCTCAGTTCAGCTGTACATAGACCAGCAGTCCACAGACCAGCAGGCCTCAGGTCAGCAGTCCACAGAACAGCAGTCCACAGATCAGCAGTCCACAGACTACAGTAATACATGCAAAGTTCTTAAGTTTCCCACGTCAGTACCAGTAACAAATTTCGCAAAGGACTTGAATACGCTACGGTGCTTCTTTCTTTCGATGGTGCGCCGACCAAATTATTTGGCGAATACGAAAGGCAGCGCTCCCTCCATTCACACACAGATTATCCCATGTCCTCCAATTTTCATGAATCAACTTTACAAACGCAAGATGAATCGCGTGACGGAGCTGCCATGTTTTCCGGTGCCTATAAGCAAGCTTAACATTATGCACTGGCCAGTGACCTGTCCTGAGTACAAGTGCGGTGGCCTGCTATACCAGGCTAACATCAATGAGCACTTCATGAACCATCATCGCCATTGGACCATAGAACGCTTGATGCCAGGAGTTTTCAAGAAATTCTACTTGGATCTACGTTTATCGCGTCGCAATGCGGCTAAGTGCCACGTGGCTCTAATGCTTGAAGCTACCATCTGTAAGCTGGGTGGAGGCAACCGTAGCGATCTCTTACCGATACTCATTATGAGCATGCGTGTGCATTTGTACGATTTGTTTCAACCAAGCGATCAAACTGCGACTGGGTCATCCAAGCAGGATAACAGAAAACAGTTCCCCAAAAAGGAACTCACACTTATTTGGGGCACTACGTTGACTTCGCGTACGCTGCCTCTCACGGCCACGCTAGCCCTGTGGTCCACATCAAGCAAAGCCGCTACTTCCCATTGCGTTTATACGGGCAAGCTTTACAATCTGAAACATACAAATCATCCGGAGAAGCTAATACAAAGCGGTCGCGTGATTATACTAACGGCCCGACAGGTGCACAACTTGACCAATGGTGGCTTGGACATGGTGCGTCTACAGGTCTGCGTTGATGCAAAGCCTTCGGGGTTCATTAAATTAAATAATTTATAAATCGAATTCAGGCTTGAATAAAAAACATTTAAGGAAAGTACTTGCAGATGCAATTTCAGTTTTTTTCTTTGTTGCAAGTGCGTTAAGATGAAGTCATCTCCATCGTCTTCTCTATATCGGGGACAAATACTATATCCAGCTGTGGCATACAGATGTTTATTCGATATTTATGTTCAACCTTGCTAATTTTCTCTTGTTTCTAAACCGATTAAAGATAAAATTCTTTTCCGTGTTTTTTTTTTAGAATTTATATTTGATTTAAGGAAGAAAGCTTGCAATTAAATTTAGATGAGAAGATTTTAGGCAACTAAAAACAAAATTTGAATGGAATTGAGTTTTATGCCAATCTGCAGGCTTATAAACCTAAAGTATCCAGCGACTCGCTTAGCATTGGTAGTTAGCCTCGAGCAACGTACATATTTAAAGCTATTACAGTGACCCACAAAAGTTTGCCCACACTCACACACCAGAGCAAACAAATACACAAAACATAAACAGCTTAGCGTTAAATCACTTTGATGTCGCACGTAGAAGGCAACTTACCAATTGTCGTTATCACAGTTACGGAATAGAGCAAAGCCTCGCTAAATGTCCAATGTTCCATTGTCGACGCACCGCCATCATAACCGAAATGACCGAGAGCAGCATTACTGGCGCCGGCTACGTGCCCCGTGACACCTTGACGCGTGGCAGCCACAATGGAACCCTCAAAACGACGCAGTTGCTCGTGTACGAGCATCGTCCAGTTGCGCTCGTAGAGAACGTTTAGTTTTTCTGCAAATAAAAAACAATTAAAAGTGCTAACATAATTTGGCAAGGATATGCGCTGCCAGGTGAAAGTAAGACCCAGTTATATTCGCACAGTCACAGACCCGTACCCGGATACGGACACGGCTCTTGCCCGAGTTGGCTGAGTGGGCGCAATTCAACGAGTGGGCTCTCGAGCAGCCAAGTGGCATGGCAATGGCAAACTGGAAAATTGCAAAATTGGCAGCCATTTTGCGCTGCCGTTGTGCCCCAATGTGGCAATGTTGCCATGGAGTGGTCTCGGACACAAACCCTTTAGTAATTATGCAATTTCGACTCAAAAATGCAATGATAACCTTTGTCCTTTGGCCCCACCATCTATAAACCAACCCACTCATGCTCAGGGGACAACCTCTTTTGTTGCCTGCCAGGATTACAAGTGCCACACAATGTCTCAGCTCGGCGTGTCTTAGTGTGGCAACCTTTTGCATTGATTTGGGGATGCTACAATGTATCTTGAGGCCTTTGATTTCGCCTCTTAGAAATTGCAGAGCCAAAGCTTGTTAACAACAACGATAACGAACGGTAGTTGCTTGTGCTTGTTTGCTCTTGTTGTTGCATATAGACGTTGTTGTTGTTGTTGTTGCCAACGCCCACTTGACACACGCCTTTTGCCCTTGGTTGCCACTCAAACCTCAGGGGCAAAATTCAGTGCATGTAACTTAAAGTGAAACACTCGACACGTTAGGTAAATGTCAGTAGAATTTTCCTTTTCAAGTGTGTTTTCTTGTGTGTATGTGTGCGTCTTTGGTACAGAAAAAAAAATAGAAATCAAGCTTGCTTTCGATTTGATACTCAATGGATGGGAAACAGTTTAATTTGCATTTTGAGCAGTGTAGCTGCATTTTTGCTTTGATACAGATATCTCCTTAACTTAACATATGTAAGAGTCTGTAGAACCTCTTAATTGAAACATGACATAACTAGTTTTATATTTATATAGTCGTGTTTGGTCTGAGTAGGACTTAGACTAAGAATAACTAACTATCCTTTTACTTTTGGAAACGGTTGCATGGAGCCATGATTAAGCCGTGGGAGTAAAACCGACTATGTTATTACGCTCGTGTGGTGTTACGCTTGTGTGATGATATGCTTGTGCGTGCACAGTAAATACAAAAAGTTGCACATTTGGTTTTTTCAGCTGTGTTTAATGGTCAGATCAAAAATAAGAGCTTCCAAGCCTATGTTATGTTTATGGGGTGCGCACGGTGCCAAGGGGGAGAGATTCAGAGCTAAATTTTCGCAACTGATGGGCGTCTCTTGACGGCTCGATAGACACAAGCCCGTTTTACATGCTGCATAAACATACGTGCATCAAATGTATCTCATAAGCATCACCAACAAATAAAAAGAGGTTTTCTATTTTCGCCTTTGAATTATGGTAATCGCCTTAATAATAATAAACCGAACGTCCATTAACAATGGATTCCTTTTCAAATAATCTTGCAAAGTTACTATCTAAAGTACCATCTAATATCAGTAGCCAGCGACGGCTCTGGAGTGTATTCCTGCCAGAGCTCCTTGCTACACGTTTGGCGCTAACGGTTCTACAGATTTCGAAAAATATGTAGAGAAATATAAAAATCTATAGTGGCAGCCAAGCGGTTATCAAATCGGTCAGCACAATACCGTCAAATTAGGTATCTGTAAGAAACTGCCACAGATCTCCACATGAGATGGTTCAACAGCTTGATATTAGCCTGATATATGTAACAGAACACCGGGGTATTTAGGGTAACTTTAAAGCCAGACAAGACAGACTACCACTCACTTACTCCTTGAAGGAGAAGGCACAAGCTGCGGGCATATACACCCCCTTTGGGTATGCGCAAAGTGTATCTATAATCTCTTCTGCTTTATGAGCACTAGTTACAGGGCAATGAATTCCAATTTTTTTTTTATATCAAAATTAATTACATCAAAAAAAAACAAAAATTTTGAATATGTTATTTTTGGATTCGATAAATTGGTTCTTTGCGAACATTTCAACACCAATTTAAGCAAAATCGGTAGCGAAATGAAGACGTTATTAAGGAATATCGAAAAAATGCTACAATCGAGAATAAAAAATAGCTTTCTGTTAAATTTGGGGTCGCTGATTTCGAATCCGGAAACTGTTTTCATAGATTTGCGCAATGTGTGTAACAGGCAGAAGGAGATGTGGCAGACCATATGTTCCATGGGCAAAAATTGTCAGGAGCAATAGTCGAGCGTATCGCATATGACTTGTGAAAATCATAAAAATCGTATAGAAACTTTAAAAGATAAAGCTAATAATATGCCAATTTTAAACCCCTCCTCCTATAAACTGCAACAGCATTTCACTTTTTATAGAAATGCTAAAGTTAACATTTATGTTAACCAAATGTGGTACGTAGACTCATGTTGGGCTTATAAACCAGACAATGTTCCGTAGCATAGTTACCGTTATTAAAATACAAAAATTTGCACAGAAATTTTATTTTCATGGAAAAAATTGGTACAGGGTATTCCGCTGTTGGGCACCGTACCGAACGTCTGCATACAATTTTATATAGTGTTATGGATTCATGAGATTATGGGACACTGGTAAGAGCAGTTAGTACACTGCAAGGTCCTATTGTATTGCTTCGGTTTTTGAAGATTCGATGTCTATTTCGTTCCGAGAGCTTTGGTTTTAATTTTGAACTTCGATTTGTATCAAAAGAATTGAAATCAATCAAAAATTTGATTGTTAATTCCGTGTTCGTGCTTAAGAAATGGCCATAACCGAAATGAGCCATAACTATGCCAGTTCTTTATCAGATAATCGTTTGAAACGCGGTATTTAACAATAATTTTTATTTAATATCACCGAATCATGATAATAATCTTATTTCAGTTTGAAAAACCTAATGGGCGCATGTATAACGCACTTTTCGACAAGTGTCCTATATTTTTGATACGACTGTAGCTTAGAACAAAAACCAACATTTCTAATAAAACTAACAGCTAAAACCAAAATATATCAAACTCCTGATCTTTATCATTCTTGACGTCTTATATTTTCTTCCTTAACTTAGAATAAAGTTATAGCATATATAACGCACTATAGTACACAAACAATCCCATTTTTTGCTTGGCACACTCAATAACGCGTTAAGTATTTAAATTAAGCATAAAATATGCAAAACCTTAGCCGAAATTTCGCTTTCTTATCTTGCAGAATTCTCGCTAGAGTTATGAGGTCTCCCAACTTTTGCAACGAACTCAGACTCACGCACTTGACAAATAAATTTTGTACATTTAATTGCATTTTATACAGTAAGTAACGCACTTTACACACTTATTATTTAAAACGCACAAAAGCGTTCTTTACATATTAATCATACGCCAAGTGGTCCGAGCCATTACGCTCTTAGCGTTGGCATAACAAGCGCTTATAATACTTAATTAGTTTGTTTGTTAAACTTTAATTAAATAAACATAAGCCATGTTTAATTTGTAGCAATTTAAAGTTTCCAAGTGTCAAATTAAAACTAAAATGGTGCAAATGTCACTGACAGACGCCATTGTTGGCATTGTTTTTGTTATTGTGCGCCAGGCACTAACTAGCAACAAAGTAATTAATTTAAAATAAATCATGCCGAATGCAACAACAAAAACAACAGCAACAATAACAACAATAAGCTGACCAACTAACTAACAAGAGGATTTTAGTGTATTGCTGTGAATTAGTATGCAACTTTTGTCAGTTTTGCAGTCAAAATGGCCGAAGGCCAGGAAAATTTCAGTGGAAAATTGTTATTTGTGGTTGTCAAATATTTGTTATTGTTTTTGTCTATGCAACATTTGCACAAATATTTGTTTTTATTTAATATTTCATAGCCACTTTGAGTTTGAATTCCAATTAAAATATTGAGCGGAAGTTGTGCATTCTATTTGTTTATTTTCTGTTAGAGGAAAAGCAAACAATGCTTTAAAGTAAAAATCCATTATTGGCAATTTGAGAGCAAATCAGGCGAGAAAAGTGCTGAGTGGCAAACACGGCACTTGGCATAAATTATGTTTTGTCGCAGTGCTCAAAGAAGCATTTTGAATGCATTCATAATGCATCTAATAAAAAACACATTTCTCTGTTTACAACATGCATTCATTTATGTTGTTCCGAAATGCGCTAATTAGTGTACTTAATACACGTATTCGTTTTGGAAATGGAAAAGAAAGAGTCGTGAATCTGACTGTTGAATAGAAATAAGTTTAATAATAACTCAAATAAGTGCTTTCATTTTGTAATTTTACGAATGACACATAACTGCCACCCAGCTTGGCTTACAACATCCACTCACCCGTTATGATCCACAGTTCGCGCAGACAATCCTCTCGGCTCTTGGCAATTGCTGCCAATTTGCTGAGATCCTGTGGGGCCTCCAGCAGTGGAAAAATCAAGGCGCCCAGCACCGAGTATCCAATAACCAATAAAACCAAACCAGGCGTGGAACAAACTATTTTCAGCAAATGGCTGAGGCAGCGTTGTGTGCGGCTCGTTGTTGTAGTTGTTGCTACTTTGGCAACTGCTGTGGACGCCGCAACGTTGTTGTCACTGTCAGGGTACAGTTGCTCATTGTTGTCGTTGTTGTCGTTGTTGTCATTGTTGTGCGGGCTGCCCTTAATCGCCTTCTCAACGTCGGACATTTTCTCAAATGCAAAATACTCAATTGCATTTGTTGTTGTTGCAGTTGTTGTTTAAAAAACATTTAGCTGCTGACACTGTTGCTCTTCCTCTTTCGTGTTTCCGCCTTCTTCACACTTTCACTTGTTTCAGTTGGTAAGCCGCGCGATTAGACCGCTTGCTGGCTGACATGCATTTCCGTTTCCGTTTTGGATTTAAGCTTGGCAGCCATTGCAGTGCTGCTTAACTTTTGATTCAGCGCGTGGGGGGCGTGACGGTGGGTGGCCAGACATCTAGCAGCGCCGCTTTAATTACAACAACGAATTCTCATCATTTCCTCTTGGCCTTTGTTCCCTTGCAAATCTTGCTCAGAGAAAGAGAGAGAGTCAGTCAGTTGCTAGGCTTATCCTTGCCTCAAAAGATTGTGGCGCCCCAACTTCGGCTGCCCCTTCTGCCTCTTCTTCTACCCTACTCGTTGCGTATTATGTTTTAAGCTGCTGTTGACTTGTTTTTACTGCTTTTATTGTTGTCGGAGTGGCAGTTGTTGTTGTCGTTGCTGTTGCTGACATGGCAGTTGCCATTGTTCCAATGCTTTACTCTTTTGCAGCTCATGTTGCACTTGTTGTTGTTGCTGTTGCTGTTGTACTTTTAAAGTTGTTGTGCCAGTTTGTGCCCCTCTCGCTGGTTGCAGTTAGTTTGCATGCAAACGCCTCCCTGTAATTGAAAACAATTGTAGTAAGTATATTGTATGCTAGTTGTTGCTGTATTTTGAGTTGTTCTTCGCAAGTGCTTGTGTGTGTATGAGTGAGTGTGTGTGAGTGAGTATGTGTGTGTGAGTGAGTGTGTGTGAATGCACTTTAGAGTAGGTTAAGCGCACACAGCAAGTCAAAACGCACTAAATTTGACACTTCACTTAATCTAATTAGCGTCTGCTTACCAAAGTGCGTACAGGCGACAAATTTGTCGAATGCATTATGGTTTCATGATAATGAATGAATGCAATAATAAATAATTGGGTTTTCGAAATTGAAAAAGATAAGTAAATAAGAAGATATATGGGCATGGCCATCAAATCAACGGAATCTTACTTAAGCTATCAGATTTTTAGCAGCACGCGGACGCGTTTACAAGGAAAAAGCAAAAGAAAAAAAGTTATTCGAACGTGACCGTCTATGGAAACACAGAAATAAGCGAAGCGACTTTTTTAAAAATGATAAAGAATAATTTTACGTTCTTTTAGATTTTATTTCATTGCAATATCTTTTGTTATATTTTCAGAAATTATTATATGACAACGACAAAGCGCGAACGCAAAAACATCGCCGAATCGCAGGAAAGTTGTCAGATGTGCTTTAATTGTCGAAAAACATAAAATTAGAGATTTTAATTTTTTGTCCAATCGCAATACTGTTTTGCGGAAAAGTCAAAATAGAAAACAATTAAATATTTTTCTTAACAGAATGTTAGTTTTTCTATATAAAGCTCAATTGTGAGGAAGAGAAAGAAGAAGAGGATGAGGAAGGCAAACGGGAACCAAGAGACGAGCACGCGGGTTGGCGAGTGCACTTGCGCAAATTACTTTCGATATACATCTAATGACTACATATGAGTGCACTTATTTTATTGTTTAGCATAAGCTCATTTAATTATACATTTATATGAAGCTAACCACTTTGAGTAAGAAACCTTTTTGTAATGAATGAAAACGAGTCAATGAGTTTCCTCAATCAAGCAAGACTTGAAAGCCCTATAACAATGCATACTTAATTTGCCTTGCCTTTAACTACTTACTTAGCTACGCACACTTTCTTTGGCTTGTCGGTTGTACTAAGTAGATACTAAGTATAGCAAAAAGATTGCCAATGACTTGCTCGCCCACGAAAGCCTATCAGACATTATCGATTAGTTAAATGCAAGCAGAAAAACGATAACAATGTAGTTTCATTTGTAATACAAATTGAATGGAGCAAGGAAAAAACACAACGAGCGACAGATACGACAGGCAAATGAAAATGGAAATCCAAAATTGAATCGAGTTGAGTGAAGTGGAAGTGAATGTGGATGTGGATGTGGATGAGGATGTGGATGTGAAAGTGGACGTGGACGCTCACGTCAAAGTCCATAATCATAATGAAGCCGACGATGTGGCGTGCTTAATAATGCGCCTTTGCGAGGGATTTAGACATTGAATCAATTAAATACGCACACACACACACACACACACATGCAATTAAACGCTTTGCTTATGTATATAATAAAAATGGCAGCAACACAAAGCGTCTATTAGAGGCAGCCGCAAAAGTGGGCCAAAAGGCAAATTACTCGGCCATCTTCAAGTTTGGCTTGTCTGCCGGCTTGTTAACAAGGCTACATTATTGATGTGGCGTTGATGCACAGTTACACACAGCTACAAGAACAAACAATACTTTTATTTCTTTTCTTGCTACGTTAGTCCCCTACGTGATTTATTTGAGCGTTTTCGCCTAGAGAAAGAACTGCGACTCACGCAATTTACTTAATTGGAAAATAAAATAAGCAAGAAAACCAAGCAACATTGAACATTGCAACAATGAAGAGTTGTGATGTTTGTTTGCTTCTTGGTCTCGGCAAGGGTCATAAAAAGCCAGCTTAGAAGAGTGTGCCAAATCAGCGCCAACTGGCCAAGTCGCCAGGCGTTGGCTAATGCAAAATTAATGTCAGCTTTGTTAGAACCCTAGTGTTGGCAGTGCCAACCCCGCGCAGATTGACAGCGCCAACAAGGCAATGTCCTTTTAATTGTCCTCAGCCAACATTTGAACTTTAGAGGCACGCACGGAGTGGCAGCAAAGCCAAGCCAAGAAATGGCTACAAAAGCAAAAGGCAAAATGTCTGCCTCATGCCGGAAGTTATCCCTTTTAGTCAGATTGAAATCAGCTTAACTTGGCTTAATTGAAATGTTTGCATTTCACTTTAATTAAAGCGTTTTGCCAGCCCCAGCCGAATGGGTTTTTCCTTTTCCCTGTTCTATTCTATTTTTTTTTCCTTTTTCATATGTATATATGTTTGTAATTTTCTTTTGCTGAGCATTTCTTTTTAGCGCTGTGTTTTCTCGCGTCATTTTATTAAGTTGAGCTGCAAAAGTTTTAATAGTTAAATATAACAACTTGGTTGCCATTGCCAGCTGCCATTTTCCAGTTACCAAAGTGTTGTGGGTGTTGTTGTTGTTGTTGTCGTCGTTGTTGCTGTTGGCCCAAGCAATGCCGCCTTCATTTCCATTCATTTCCTTTTCACTTTATTTGCCTTTTTTTTGCCTTGGCTGTCTTATTATGCATTATTTATTATATTTTTATTTTACATTTTGTAAATGCAATGACAACAAACGCAGTTTAATTACAATTTTTAACTCATCAAATGCAGCTACGTCAACGGCCACAGACTACGATGACATCGACGACGACGACGAGGACGACTAACGGGACAGCAGCCATGCGGCGGAAGCTATGGCAACGGCCAAGCAAAATGGCGTTGGCATTAATGGCGGCCGCATTTTTCTTGCAGCTATGCTTCTCGTTGTTTTTAAATCCAATTTTGCTTCATAATTTTTATAATACGCCAACCGCCAGACAAGCGGAAACAACCTGCTCTCACTCTCTGCGTACTCTCTCTCTCTCTCTCTCTCTCTCTCTCTCTCTCTCTCTCTCTCTCTCTCTCTCTCTCTCCCTCTCTCTCTCTGCTGCTTATGCTGCTTTTCTATTCCCAATTTAATTGCATGGGGTCGGGCGTTGCTGTCATTTAACACCCAACAAAAGAGAGAGCAACAGAGGGAGACTGTGAGCGAGCCAAACTGAGACCTAGTTGAGGTTGCACTCTGACTCAGGATGATTCTGGTCAGGTAGAAGCTTAAATGCGCTAGGCAATAGAAGCTTTCATGGGATTGAATGATAGTATAATGGAACTGCAAAATAGCGCTCCTTAATGTTCTAAGCTAATAAACGATCGGATCTACAGATTCATCGTCTTGATTATTCTCTGCGAAGCATTGATTACTTCACCCGTGATGACAAGTTTCAGGATAAGCTAGATTTTTGGCAAATTGATTTCTATCTTCTTCTTAACTGGCTATAACAATCTGTTACCGGGTCACGGTCTCACGTAGAGCAATCCTAAACCCCCTCGGTGATACAATTTTTAGAAATTATTCTTTATCTTCAGCCAAGATAGAAATAAGGGCCCATATCACGACGTAGCAGTAGTAGCTCGCTAGCTATAAATTACAGGACGTTACGAGCTTTTGCCTAGAGCGTCTGATACGGTCGAACCATGTATCGTTCTCGAGGTATTAAAGCATAGATTAATCCATTTAGCCATTGGTTTGGAAGATATAGTGGTTTTAAGAAAATGTTCCTTATAGAATATGTTTCTTCCCTTTCGGTTCTCATAAAGTACATTTATAACCAAAAAGCTTTTGTTCTGGAGTTTTCTACCCTTTCCACCCATTTGTACGCTATGAGCAAAACAATGGAAGCATAAAATAATTCTAGAATTACAAATTCATACTTTTTGATAAAATAACATTTCCGAAAAGTTATGGGTTCAAATATTTTTTGTAATCCATCAATTTGCAAGATATTTCTTAAAATGGGATGAAAAACCACCAGGAAAGTTTTTGATCAGTAATTTTTAAAGAAATTGAAAATGAAACTTGGTGCAAAACCCATCTAGAGATTTCCGGTACAGACTAGAATATGTTTTAGCGGCAATAAACACATTATTTTAACATAAAAATGCACTTTAATTGAAATATATTTCTTTAGAACATTGAACCCTTCACTTTATGTGATCCGAAAGATTAGAGATAGGTATAACCTCTCCGTTTTTGTCATCTTTAACTCCTTGTCTTGCTTATTGCTACTTCTCTACCAAATCTCATTACTCAACCAAAAGAAGTGCCTGAAGTATTTTACAAACGGACGGTCTGCATAGCCAAATTTAGAACTATCGTGCAATCATTTCCATAGACAAGGAAGGCGCCACACCAACTTGTCCAATAGTTTTTTGTTACTTTTTTATATATGTTTTCGTACGACACTCAATGAACTCTTAAGGAGTAAAGACATTTTCAAACAGCGAATTTGTTCTTCTTCTTAAAGGAATCTTCAAAAAACGTTCGTAAAGTCGAAGCGTTTAATCCTTGATGGAAAAAATTCCATATTCTAAATTGTTTTTATTTTTCAATAAATCGTTCTAGTCGAAAGTTTTTCCATATCGTGAAGTGTTCTAGCTTCAAAATAAAAATAAAATTTTGAACGATTCATTAGGCACAATTAAGAAATGCAAGATTTTTCCGATAAGCAGTCAAATGTCGATTTTAATCGAACCACGCAGCGAAACCAGGAGCATTTTTTCACGTAGTGGTTCAATGAATCAAGTCTCTCTGAGACTTACAGTATATACAAGGTGTCTCCATACTCATTGCAAGAGCTACGTTTCTCTAAACCGTTTGTCGTAACATCGGCTACAGACACATTTTTGGATTCTTTTTCATATGTATGCATATATTTAGATACAAGTCACATAAACAGAGGAAGAAGCCGAAACATCATTTTCTAGAATAACTGGCTTATAATAAGCATGCCTTAAACTGTCAGATTTCGAGCTCGTCACGCTGCCTGCTTAGTCGTTGTGAACTGCTTGGGGGTAGTGTATGACCAAATGTCATTCAAGTGAAAGGATTAAGCTCATGCTCTGTCGCTGGCTGTCTCCATTGCACTGTGGACCAGCTAGACAGTTTGTTGTTGCTGCTGTTGTAGTTGACGCTTTTTGATGTGATTGCATTAGCAACAAAAACAACAATAACAAGGACAACGACCAGCAGCAACAAGCAAACCAAAATTCACACCCAGCAACACCACAATTATCCTTACAAATGCGCTGCAGGGCAATAGAGGGTTACAGGGTATGAGAGAGAGGGACAGAGTCTAATTGTCGCATAGACCAACAGCAAATTGCATACTAAATATACAAGATGAACCAAAATAAAAAGAAAACGTACAAACTTAAATGAAAATGTAATTAAAGTTTAATTAATTGTGAAATTTGGTATAGCATGCTTTTAGGTGTCAATGTTAAATGGAATTTGCTTGCTGGCAATTCAAGCGCTTTATACCGCAGTCACACTGCAGCCGCTAAAGTTCGCCGCTAAGCGCTGCGGCAAAGTAAGTCACACTGGCAAAAGCCGCTGCCGAACAGCTGTTTTTAGTTTAGTTTGACAACTAAAATTGCAAAATATCAGGTTCTCAAGTGTCAAATATCAAATGGCTATAATGGAACTTTAAAAATTTTCAGAAGCCATTGATTCTGTACTCAATATTGATGATGATATTGCAAAAGTGCGTTACCTGCATAGTGCAAAATTGTTGGATGCAGTCTTGGCATTTGCTTTCTCGTTAAACCCTCGAGGAAAAGAATATATACATTATATTCAAAGAAAGTTTCAGAATGGACAGGAATGTGTTTGCCTAGTTTGTGTCGATGTTACCGCAATTGGTCAAGAAAGGCAGTAACTGGAGAAACGCGTGGCGACTGCCCTGCACAATCGGCACACCATTCTTAAGATATTTGAGGTTTCGCGAAAAACAGTGTTTCAAATAATATAAAAAGTCAGCCACATCGATGGAAACAGCCGATAACCATCGATAACTGCAGAGTTAGCAATTTGTTCGCAAGATTTTTGGCTTCGAATCAAACAGTCACTTCATTGCATGGCCTGCGACTGATTTAGAGGCAGGCCACAGTGCTTTTTCGCTTGCGGCTCTTTAGCGACTAAAGTGTGACTGCGCTATTAACCAACACTCACGCAAACTAAAAGAAGAAGAAGCAGCAGAAACAAAGCAAAGCATTTAGTAATAAGCTGAAATTATTTATAAGCTTTAGAGCGTGTTTTGTGCAGTCAAGTGCTTATAATGAAAATTAAATGCGTGGAAGGCGTGACGCGTAGGCAGAGGAGGGGCAGAGGGGCAGAGGGGCAGTGGGGCAGCGAGGAAAAGCGGTGGTGGCGGTGCTGCCAGGATATCCACTTAAGCGCACCGCACGCTTTTGTGGCCAGGCAGTGAAGCGTGCAAAAGGAACTTTAAACACATTAGGAAAACGAATGCGAGGTGCGAAAAACAACAACAGACAATAAAATGAAACAAAAAACAAACAGTTTTCAGTTAACAGCAACTAAACAACAACAACAACAATAACAAGCACACAACATGCATATTTGTTATGCAATTGAGAGTCAGGACGGACGGACGGACGGATGGAAGGAAGGAAAACCAGCCAGCGCCACATAATTCATAATGAAAAACAGTGGGGTTGGGGGTGGGGTGGGTGGAAAAAGAAAAGCCAAGCTATGGCCGCCGCCTGGCACATTAGATGCAGCGCAAAGGATAACACCGGATAATGACCATGTTAATGCAATACAAAAGTGCACTGAAAGGAAATGAGCAAGATAAGTAACGAGTCCAGTCCACAAGAGTTCTGGCCAGCCGGAAAAAGCTGACCAAAACTGCTAGCAAAGTTTTTCGGCCAAACCAAGCAAACAAAGAGCAAACTGTTTCTAGTGTGGGCGTCCTGCTATAGCGCTTGGGCGTGGCATGCTCATTAAACGCAACTCACCAAAGTTGCAGCAACAATCTTAATTATGTTGTAAAGACTTGGCCCAAGCGAAAAACTTGCCTGCAGCAACTCTTCATCGCACTTTTACCGACGCTGATTAGTTTTTCGAGTGCCTCAAGTGCAAGTCAGTCAAGAAAGTCAGTCAGTCAGTCAGTCAGTCAGGCAGTCTGTCAACCGGCCCATCCGTCATGCTGTCCTGATAGTTTGTCCGTGCTCAGGCCATTGGAGCGCATAAACCTAGAGCAAGCTAGCAACAAAAACAAATTCCAGCGCCATTGTAGCCATGAAGTGTGTGCGGCAGAAAGTCATTAAAAATGGCGCAATTGCAACTGACGCTTGCTCACTGTAGTACTTAATGTATGAGTAAAGGCCAAAGTAAGCAACAACAAAAGCACAATAATTAGACCCAAGTTTTCGAAACTTGCCTTAATTCTGATTAGGGCTTTTTGTCAGTTTCGGTCTATTAAAAGAGCGATTAATTGCCAGTCAAAACTATGCTAAGCTGTGCTTTCTAAGAGTGAAAGAAAGAAGTTTTAAGTTGTGCAGCATAAAAAATGAAATGTTCCGAAAATAGTATTCCACTTAAGTTAATCAGACTATTCACTTTTATAATCAATATCAGTGGATAGGTGGAACTGGAATTATCATGAAATATATGAGACCTTTTCATATACTATGTCTTATATAAAAGAAAATATCTGAATTTGGAAGCTTACTGCCGTGCTTCCGATATCTATAATCTTTTGACAAGATGGCTTTGCGAGATTCACCTGCAATAATGCTTATTTTTCGTTAAAAGTCCCCGAAGTGAAATGTGCAAATTCATAAATTTACCTTTTTCGAATCAGCTTGCCATTTGCTTGTGCATGAAATTAAACCGAATGCGTCATATAAGCACCATCAATAACGACGACAATTAATAAGCTCCACAATTATATCAATAAAAACAACAACTAAGACGCCAAAAATCACTGCGGGAAGCCAACAATAGCTGCTAGCAATGGGCGCAGACACAAATTACATAGGTGCCATTGACAAGGACATGGACGGGAACATGGTTTAGGCCATTGTTGCTGCAGTTGTTGTTGTTGTAATCAAGGCCGATAATGGGTCAGGGAAACTCTGCCTTACTCTCACACACACACAGCTGCTGCACATGCCAGTGAAGTCCATTAAGACGTTCACACAGCTCACCAGCTGTGCGGTACGCGGCGTATGCGTAATATGCGAAATATACGCCATAAGGCTTAAAGCAAACACAGTTGGCTTAAACAAATAAGTTAATATGCGGCTATGAGGCCAAAATGTGCATAACATATACATGCTGTGGCTTAAGCTGAATGTGACTAGTTAATGCACTAGTTGCCAAGACCGCCTTTGATGCAATATGAGCGCATTTCTTGTGCTTAACTTTGCATTCCAAATGAACTTTAACATTTTGTAGTTGGATTTCCGTTGTTTTTATACAACTCTGTAGTGATTGTCAAAGAAAGTCAATCCAGTTTGAAACTGTTTAGAAGTATTGTTAGCTTAAATCTCATTTTATATGCTTTTTTACTTAAACAAAAATTTTAATTCATTTCCATTGTGTCTGCAATTTTCACAGTAATCAATAAAACTGACCTTGTCTAACTGCATTGAGGGTCGCTAATTTCGCAACTTTTACAATTTTACAAATTTTCATATACAATTTATACAGCAAAATTTAATGTTTGCTCTTTTCAATTAATTCCAAACTTATGACCCATAAAGGAACTCAAACAAAAGCTTGCATAAAAAATGCTTTTTGCACGAACAATTCCTTACAAGTTGTTCTCCAAATACAAACAACATGTCCACAGCCATTTGCATATACATAATTTAATTTTTACGCCATTTTGTTGTTGTTGTTACTGTTGTTGTTGTTGGTTGTACTCCGTACTCCGTGTATTTGGTCGACACTTTGTGTCCGTCAGACAGCTGCTGGCAGTTTCAACTTAAACTTGTTAACTTTGGTAATTAAATTGTTAAACATCAGTTGGACTTTAATTGACTGCCGTTGAAGTGAGACAGTTGCCTGGCATGTTGTCCTTCTTGTTCTTATTGCCTTATGTACTACGTACGACATTCTTGGCCAACACAACAGCAATTCCTTAAGTGCCAATTTAGTGGCAATTTACTTTGGTCTTAACACTTTACTCTTTTTGGGCCAGAAAAATGAAACAACGAATTTAATACAACAAAATGTTGCAAACACAATCCTTAATGCGCTGCCTTAGGCCACAAATACAAGTACAAACAAAAGTGTGTCTGTGTGTGTGTGTGTGTGTGTGTGTGTGTGTGTGTGTGTGTGTGTGTGTGTGTGTGTGTCTGTGTGTGTGTGTGTTGGCTTAATTGACTTAGCATAGTTAAAGAAAAAACCGTCTAATGGCTAGACCAAAAAATTAAATCAAATAAAATCAAATTGTTAGTCAATTGAACGTGACTAAAGTTTATGCAACAAAAAAGCACGAAAGGAAAACTGCATAAAATGCAAACGTGGAACGAACAAGTGCAAAAAAAAATGGCTGCAAATTTGCATAAAACTCTCGTACGATAGTTGTACGTATGTGTGTGGGGTTTTGACCCTCTCTCTGTGTGTGTGTGTGTGTGTGTGTGTGTTTGTGTGTGTGTGTATGTGTGTGTGTCTGTGTGTGTGTGTGTGTGTGTGTGTGTGTGTGTGTGTGTGTGTGTGTGTGTGTTTGTGTGTGGTAGAGATAATGCCATTTTGAATGCGTTTTATGCACACTTGGTCTCAGCGCATTGTCATTAAAGGCATAGAGATTTGGCAGCTAATCCCTTGATATATACAATTGAACTTTGCCTATAAGCAATTTGCATAAAATTGCAAAAGAAATGATTTTTTAAGCGAATCAGACAAAAGAGAAGAGTTTTTATAAAGAATACACTACCAAGAATAGCTTTTAAACTGTAGTAGCTAGTGCACGAATGCCATTGAATGAAGAGATAAAATTTAGACTAAAATTACATTAACAGTCAAAAAAAAAACCATGGAAACAGAAAAGATTAATACCAATATTAAACTTTGGCATTTTAAATCCTAACAATAAAGCGTAGGCAGTGGCTCAAAAGGCTGTCTTCAGTCACTTTATACTTAGCTGAGAAGATGGCCCTAGAGCCTACCAGCTCCAAATGTAGTGCTGAGTCAAACTTAAGTTTCCACCCCGGACTCGGTGTGATGTAATGCAGCATTGCACTGGAACCTCCTCTATTGATACATGTGCCAAGTAGCGGACGTTAAACTTGATCCGCTCCATCAAAAACGGCGATCCAGCTGTTACAATAACTTTAAACAAGCACGAAGTCCCCATCTTTCCTTAAGTGTCGGTAAAAATTGCCTATTCAATCTTGTCTTACAAAATAGCATATTGACGGTTCCAAACGGCTGACCCGTATGAATAGCCTCTTGGTAGGCTCCATGAAGTTATCATCAATCTTTGAATAACTCCAAGAAGACATTTGATGCTATTGACAGTAACATCAATGTCTAATAAAAATGATAGTTTTACATCAAGCATGATTCCCAAGTTGCTAAAGAAATCAACTCTTCCAAGTTTGTACTGGTAGTGAGAAATATAATTTAGCTTGATTCGCAGTTCAGATTCAGCCGTTTAGCCGCACATCATTCAAAAAAATTATCAAGATCATACTGAAGATTACTCCAACCTTTATCGTCTGTTATGTAGGAATAAACCTTAACATCATCAGCATATATCAGGACTTTTGATGAACGTTCTAGGTGATTAACCGGTACTTCAAGGTTTAGATAACGCCCTTTTAAATGCATTCTGTTGGGCCGTTCAATCGGATGCTTTTGCAAAAATTTTGTAAATATGAACTACGTTTGGCAGGCATTCCCAAACAACAAGATTAGTATGCGTTGATCTCCTTTTACGAATCCATGTTGAAAAGGTGAAATTAATGATCGAATTGAACAAAGCGATTATATTCTCAAAAACTATGGAAATCGAATGATACTAGTTTAAAAATATCTCAATCAAAAATGAGATTCACGCCTGAAATGCATCTGGCTGGCTTAGGAACTCGCAAAATGTTGAAATTTTCACAATTTTCTTCAATCATACTTTAGTGGACCAGGCTTCTGGTAGGTCTTTTTATATTCAAGAAATTTGTGCTTTTCAATGGGCTGGGTTCTGGTGAAATAGGGTGAAATCTTCTGATCGCCATTCGCTGGGGGATGGCCAGGGTGAAACCTGTCTCTACCTTTACCAAGTTGACGCACAACCTCCACGTGGTGCCCCCTGGATAGCTGCTCTAATAGCCACACTGTAATAAAGTAGTGAGCTAAATGGTTGTGCGTAGGGTGTAGGACCCGTCATGTAAAAATCACCTCCAATGAAATCCGTAAAATCCTCGGAGAGGAACCCAACGCCCACTGCCGAGTAACCAAAGTCACTGCAGTCAAGAATGCCGCATAGAAGAAACCTTCAGTCGGCTGCTTGTGATCTGTGCGGGATCGCTATGGAGAAATGAAGAAGATGAAGTTTTTCAGTCATATAAAACGAGAGCAGGAGAGAGCGAGATGTGCAGGAGCAAGAATGACCTTCTTTCAAAAAGTCAAGCACCGAAGTATTTATTTATTTTGTGGAGGGAACACTTCTCTGGCTTACTATCGAACGATAATGAGGATAATGCCGCTCCGGAGATAGCTTCCTGACGCAAATCGTCTTAGATAACGGCGTGGATACCGCTGCCTATGACGAAGTCAGGGTCGCAGCGTGTCCTCTGCCCTGTCCTTAAGACGAGTGACAAAAGTTAGTTTTCATAAAAAAATTCTAAATATCAATCAAAAACTTTATAACAAGCAAGTTATGGGCTCGCTAGCATGGTAAGAATAAAGAGATGCTAGAAACTGGAAACAAGCTGTAAAGTAAGACATAACTAACTTTTAAATATTGTTAATTAATTAACAGTAGAGTGTTGAGTTTAAAACCACAGTATAACATCAAAAGTGTGCTAAAATAACTTAAGGGCAAAGGCAAAGCCATTGGCAGCAGTTGGTCAACATGATTATGTAAATATGAATTGAATTGCAGGGCAATAGTCACATACTCCCATTCACACACACACACACACACACATACACACACACACACACACACATACATCTGTAATAACTGTAGGCAACAATATGCGAGGAGCAACTGACCTCAATGTGGTTTGCCCTCTCGTCGTCCAGCTAAAGCAAACAAAACGCGTGTCAATGCGTGGCTGCTACTGCTGCAGCTTCTCCGTCTGCTCCGAGTGTTCCTTGCGGAGGTTGAGCAGCAAGAACAACACCTAGCGTCAACATGTTTGCTTCGGCAGTAGGGTAAAGCCTGGCCAGATACAAACACGGAGATATGCTACGAAAAGCACACAGACACACACAAACAAACACAGCCGCACACAAACACACTCATAACTACTCATACAGACAGTGTACAGTGGTCGGGAACACCAAATTTAAAGCTAAATTACTGAAATTTGTCTACCAATAGAAGTACTTTTCTATTCTGTAAGAGTCTTTTATGCATTTTCAAATAAATGATCATGATTATCATTGGATTCCGAGACTTCTACTTCCAAATTTTGTTATTTATTTGAGTTTTTTGTTTCCAAAGTATTACTAGATCTCAAGGAAACGACCGGTCCTGCTTATTATTTCCATTCTTAATTCAGACACTTGGAATAATGGATCTAAAGACATGTTGAATGAAGGCTTTTCTTTATATTACTTTATATTCTGCTCAGCATTACTCCTAGACGTATAACTAGTCTTTGACCTTGTATGGCATATTGTATTGCTATACAAATTATAAAGTCATCTTGCAAAACCTTATTATATAGGGTTGGCAAAGATGAATCTCTCATACCCTGCGAGAGTGCAGGTGTTCCTTAGGGCAGTGTCGTACTCTTAACGCTCTTTACTGATGGCATGCCGCTGATCAGCCCTCCAAGCATGGTGGTCACCTACGCCGATGACACTGTCCTAGACGTTTTGCAAAAGCAACTCAACGCTCTTGAGCCCAGGCAAAACCGTTGGAATATAAGTGTCAACAGTGATATGTCCACCCACGTAAAGTTTGCCTTACAAAGAGGCTAGAGTATATTAATGCTGAAGCTATTCTAAAAAAAAAAATTTTTAAATTTGCATATTAACCATTGCGCCATGTTTTGTCCACTGGGACAATCCAGAGAATGCCAAAGAGGCCGGCCAACTGGCATTCAAACCAAGACAGTCTTTCAAACAAGGCCTTCAGGGCGATGCACACAGAAAGTCCCCGTCACTTGCAAAAGGGATAGGCAGACGGTTAGGCTAACACAAAGGTGCTGGCAATTCTCTAGCTCCTTGGTAAACTTTTAAAACTACACAAAACATCGGAAATGGCAAAATACCAAAATTGTGTATGGCTTTTGTGCACTAGAATTCAAAACCTACAAAAACGTTATAACTTGTTTATTTTGAATTTACGGAAAATCTTTTAGATTTCGACCATTGTGCAGTGGTGCAAACATGCAAGTATGTCATGGACATTGCATTTCACAGTTGCGTGTGTGTGAAAAGACAACATAACTACATGTGTTCCACTATCAGAACAACTATCGTACCAACAGATACAACCAGTGCCAGATACCAACTGCCGACCAACCGACTGCTCTTGATGCTAAAAAGACGCATAATAAAATGGCGAGTCGAAGGACAAGCAAACACACCAATACCAACACACACAACGACATGGCATATGGTCACTTTTTCATATGTACATATGAATGTGCTTTGTCATAACTGTGCCATACGCATTTATGCAAGATTGCAATTATGATACCAAAATACTTGCTCTACTGATAAGGACTTCTAGGGCTTTGCTACACTGAAGGCTGTAAATGGAAATGTAAAATGGCGAATGTAAATGCGGCATATACCATGTGCCACCTTCTTCTTCTTCTATATGCAGCAGTTGTAAAACATTGTCTGACACATTGAAAGCCACATTTTGAGGTGTATTAAATTTTGTTGCAGTGTAAAGAGCATAGCTAAATACGTTGTGCATTGCTCTGAAGGTTGTGAAAATATTTGATAAGCTTCCAGCAAAGGGAAATATTTATTGAAATAAGAGACCGTTGAGACTGCTGGCCTTCAGTTAAGAGAGAGCGAGAGAAGTAAATGTTAGAGATTAGGACGCAAAGCTTGTTTGGAAATGTTTTGTCGAGAATGAATTTACATGCCAACAGCACTTGTACTAGGAACATATCAGATTTCTGGTATGACAAAAAACCAAAGAGTCCGCTTTGGTTAACAGAGGGTAAATATGAAAGATTTGAAGTCAAATGATTACTTAGGTTTCACAGACAAACTGTCACTTGCAAAACAGGATCCATTAACCTATCATGTGCATCAAACAGGCACATAATTTATGTTAGACAAAATTAGGCACATTTTGTTTGATAAGTTTCCCCAAAAGGCTTTTGGTTCATGCATTTTACTAGAAGACTAACTAAGTTCTATAACAAGTTTGTTAAAATTGAAAAAAAGTTGACAACACAATTCATAAGTGAAACCTCGAAGTTTACAAAAAGTGATTTAAATAAAAAACACACACAACTGAGAGCTGTTGTTCGCTGCTCTCTTCATTCTGAGGTCCACATGACTTTATCAGTGAAGAATGGAAAGTAGGGATGTAAATAGTAAATAATATGTTTGTCTCATTCTCAACATTGATCTAATTGGGTACTGCTGCAGGTAAGGAGTGACTCAAACTTGATATATTCAAAGGGATATTCCTTTATGGCACCCAATCAAGCTTTTGTTCCCCACAAAACAGATTACTGTGCATCAATAAGTAGAGTACCCCAGTACTCCCTTCAGGACCATCACCTACTTCACGGATGGATCAAAGCTGAAACAATTGAGTTGGAGGTGAGTGTCTTTTCAGAACAGTTCAATAAGTGCGTAAGTCTGCTAGTAATTACATTAATACAATCGATACAATGTTTACCTAACTTAGTAGGGAGTTGAGACTCCATGCCTTTACCAAAGCTGTGGAGCCAAAGAGGGGAAAATAACAGCGGAGCACCACTTTTGATCATGCAAAAGACGACTCAAGCACCTGTGTGGCTACTTACTGAACAGCCTATTGGAGCTGTCCAAAAATAGCGCCAAAAGGATAACATATATATGTCAGCATCTCAATGGTACTCCCTTTACGCGGAAATGGTGAAAGAAGAAAATTGCTCGTACAGTTTCATAATCGGCCGACTCTTTTAACTAACCCAACCTAACTCCAAGTTAAAAGTGGCTGGAGAGGATTTGGAGGGGCACATGGTTACTTGCATGCTTCTCTAGGCGATTCGGCCACCAAGACCATGTGGAAGATGAGTTGAGGAGCACCCAATTGTTGGTGGAGTTGGAAAGGAGGATTCGATGGTACACCCACTGGCTAAGGGAGGTTACTACTGCTACTTCTGACTAATTCTAGGCACATAGCAGTTGATGCTGCAGGCTTGGAGATCAGAAAACAAGTGAGCCTTTATGCAGCAACTGGTCCGACTTATATATCGCAGCTCGCGTCTTAGCTCTGCCTTTAAAGTCCCGTTATCTTACTGTGATCTTTTGTCGGTTTGTTTGTGTTTCTATATTGTGTTTTGTTATTGTAGTGCATGCTAGTGAGCGTATAACGGGGACTTGTTTATGTCTTGTGTGTTGTGATTGCGGTACCGTGGTTCGAGGTCTATATTTTTGTGTGATTTGTGTTTAAGCTTATGTTATGTTGGAACAGCCGTTTGCTCTTTGCAGGGCAAGCGTTTTTAGAAGCTTTTTTAGTTGCTTCGAACTTCTTGATTGTTGTTGGGAATGCAATGCAAAATATGGCTAAAATAGTACGAAATGAAAAAAGAAAATTCGGGGCAATGAAGGACTCATGAAACTATCACCTCTTCTTTCTATGACCACACCCTACTTGAAAATGTAGTTGATTCACCCTAAATCAATTTCTTTCATAACATAACGAGGAATATGTCCGTTTTAAAACGATTTATTATATAAAGTTCTGAAGTTGATGCATATTTGTAGCTTATCACGTTATGAAGTGCTGTCACGTCTACATAATATATTAAAGCCCTTATTGCTTCGTTACTCATTATCGAATTTAAATTAGTTCCACTCAGTTTTAATTTAGTACATTTCTTCAATTGCGTCTATCTTATTTCATCTATTGCAAACCCATGTTTTCATCTATTAAATGCCAATTAATGCATTGAACACTTTATGCAACCAATCACGGTTCCATTCCTGACCTCAGATATCACGCTTCAAGTATTGCCCTCACACACACACACACACACGCATACACAGACACAGCAACTGTCAGCGTTAATTGAGTTTGACACTAATGAGCATGCAATCGTTGCATAATTGATTTATAAATGTCAGCAAGCGACCTCAAACTCGCCCCTAACTCATGTCTCACATCACACCAACGCGGCGCCCTTGTTGCATGTTGCAATTTTGTGTTAATTGGGTCGGGCAAACAATTGAAAAGGGCAGCAATGGGTGGGTGCAACATTTCGAAGGCTGCCGCTGTTGCAGTGGCACATAATTCAAGTGGTTGTCAGACTAAATTTGCATTTTACTAAAATAGAAATTTAAGTAGCAAACGACACTAACACATACATTAAATCTTTTTCCGGCAAACAACAATGTTTTAGTGCTGCCACAAGCGCTAATTCCACACAAATTGTAATTAATTTGAATTAATTATGTTTCAGTTTCCAGGGCGCACATGACAAGAGCAAACAATACCATTCAGCCGAGCCAAAAGCTTGGCAAGCACACACACATACAGACACTGGCTCAAAGCTGCCACAAAATGGCAACAACCTTGGCGACTTAAAGAGCACTAAAAGTGACTAAAAGTACTTTAAAAAAATATCAGAATACAAAGCAAGTATTGACAGAGTTGCCATCTTGTGGCATAACAACAAAATAATTCAATTTGAAAATTTATTACAAATTATTAGTTCACAAAATTATTAAGCACAAGTATTTTCGGTTTTAGTTTACGTTTTTGGCTTTAAGTTTTCTTAAATACACAACAACAACAAGTACAGCAACAACATGCAGATACTCATAATTACACCAGCTGGCAAAACCATCAAAATGGAGGTCTCAGATGAACCGGACACTAAACTAACACCTAACGAAGCCGATGCACCTTCACTTCTAATCTCCGAATCTGAGTTAAACGATTGTTCGTTTGAGGACCAGCAAACATCTTCCTCAAAGCAAGCTCAGCAGCGGCTCAATGAATATCAACAGGATATAAATGAATTATCCGCATTTAATCCTGCAAGCTTTTGCGCTAATGCTACACGTATTAATTCTGCAAACAAATCTCTTCCAGCTTGACTTGGAGTTTCAAGTGTTATTTCTTGTTGTGGCCACCAAAAATAATCTGGAATATTCGTGGCAATGATACACATAATATGGGCCATTCTTTCATTCACCGTCAGAGACTGAACTTTAGTCTGTTCATGAGTGCATACTTAATAAGATATTGGTACGACATGCTGCTTGCGTTTTGCACCGTAAACTTTATGAGCTTTATGACTTTATTTAGTCACTCATTAAACTACAGCGTAGAAAGCATGACTCTATAGATTTTGCTTAAAGATGATTTGCGATGATAATTGAAAAAGATAACCGTGACGAAAGTGAAAGAAAGACATCTAAACCTAAGATGATGGTCATGAAGAGTTAAAGCTGCAGGAAACTGATGGCTGAAACAAAGATGAAATAATAAATTAGGTGCAAAACAAAGATATTGATTAGGTAAAAAGATGATGATGTTAAAAGAATTGTTGTTGTTGATTGAAAGAAACGATGGTGATGAAACGCTTGTATTTAAAAATAGGTTATAGCAATGAAATAATAGAACATATCTGAAAGAAAGATGATGAACATGAAAAGTTAATGCTGCAGGAAAGATCGTGTTGAATATGTTTTTGACTGCAACAAAGATAATGATTAAATAATAAAACTAGCTAATAATGATCACTTACAAAGATGATGATGAAAAAAATTTTGAAGGATAATGAATAAAAGAGAAGATGATGGCAAAACGCTTGTATGTGAAATAAAGGTTATGACAATGAAATAATGGAAATAAAAGAACATGTCTAAAACAAAGTTAATGCTGCAGCCAAATGATTGTGTTGAATATGTTTGTAGCTGAAATGAAGATAATGAAATAATAACTAGGGTCGGAAACTAATATCATGATCAATTAAAAAGATGATGATGAAAAGATGATTTGAGATGATGATTGCAAAATATGATCGTGACGAAAGCGTTTGTATCTGCCAAAGGTTATAAACAAAGATAAAACGAAGATGATGATCATGAAGAGTGCAAGATGATGATCAAGATGCAAGATGATGATCGTCTGAATATGTTTTTGGCTGAAACAAAAATAACAATGAAATAATGAATTTTGTCTGAGACTAAGGTAATGATCACTTAAAAAGATGATGATTTAAAGTGACGACTTAGGATGATGATAGTTTGTTACAGCAATGAATTATAATGATAGAAGACATCTAAAACAAAGATGATGTGTTTATCTCAAAGGAAGAAAATCATAATGAAATGGTAATACAAAACAAAAATGAGGATCATAAAGAGCTGATAAAGTATAAGAAAGTATGTTATGTGACTTTCGAGCATCCAACTGTTCGTGTGGTGAAACGACCATTACGTTTTAAGTGTGGGTAAGGCAAAAAGTTACTTTAACTTCACCTTCATGATTCGTAGAATGTTTTAACTTACATCTTTCATTACAGTTCAAAGAAATAATGTCCGAAAAGTTAGGCAAATCAATCTTCTATCTAATAGCAAGCTTGCTCTTCATTGAAGTTATCCAAACGTACATACATTTGAGTTTGGACCATGAGGCACATCTACATAGACTGAATTGTAGTACCAATTAGAAGCTCCACTCTTTATATTGAAGTTTTATACGCCTATTTGTTGGTACTCTGAGCTTTCATCTCGTTTTGGGATTCATCTTTTGCGTCGTCTTAGCTGATAGCGTATGGTGAGTAATATATATGCAACAAAGAAGATGTCAGCACCAACAACTTACTTCTGGATGATTGTCATTTGTTATCTTTTGCTAATTAGACGCCGCACAGATGAAATTTTCACATAGCATTTCAACTAAATATTTAAATAGACAAATAAAGCTAGAAGACTGAAAAGCTGTATAAATAAAATATGCAGTGCACGCATGTTGCAGCTTAAAAGTAAATACGACTTTGCGTCTTTTTGTCTCTGTGTGTGTCACTAAATAAATACTTTAAGGACTATAAAGCTTATGATGACAATGTTGATAATGTGGTTCTTGCCGATGATGTTTATCAATGAATAGCCGGAGTACTATCGATTACTAAACAAGAGGCGTGCTCTAATCTATCATAGCAGTTATAAGGACTCTCACTTGACTACTTAAGACGAGGATACACACTCACACTCACAGAAACACGTGGTGCGCAAATTAATTTGTCATGCAGCAAGCAAAACCACAAAGCAACACAATGAACTCACGCTAAGTGTTCATCTAACTGTATTTGTTTCTATGGGTGTCTATGTGTGTGTGTGTGTGTGTGTGTATGTGTGTGTATGTGCGCATTATATGGCACTGAGAATGTTGACAGCAAAAATTTAACGCTTAAAATGCCAAACATTCAAATATTTTGACATTCAAAGCACACACAGATACTTCCACATAAACAGCAACAGCAATTCTATGTGCCGTTGCGTTGCACTGACAGAAAAAAAGTGTTCGAACATGGAAAAAAAGATGGCCAAATATACCGCTATTTACGAATTTATGTTCATTTATTCTATGCTAAGGTAAAAACTTTAGCTTTAGTTGATAGCTCACAAGAATTTTTAATACAATTTTTTATTAATTATTATTATTAAGCCTTTATAATTTGACGGTCATCATTCGGAGTATCAAAAAAATGTTCTCCTCAATGAAAAACCGGAAAAAATTATGTCAGCTCGGTTTCGCTCTGAGCCGAGCACTTTTTCACGCTCCTCTTGTGTCCTCGGTCATGTGTTAATGTTTGACCAACAATTCTGAACGGTCTTGTAGAAACAGTTTAACAGAATCCGTTTGCTTACGCGAACACAAAGTATGTGTTCGTAAAAGGCCGAAAAGAACAAACTACAACTACCTTTGTTGTTGTTGTGTGGTGTATAGAAATAGTTGTGCGCATGAGGCGATGCATGTATGTATTTTTATTCAAATATGTTTAGTTTCATTAAGGGTTGTTTCAGACCCACACGCAGCTACACAAGCTCACTAGTCAAATGTGTACACAACAGACTTTTTTCCAGATTTTTATCTTCAAAATGGTCCTGCAGAAACATAAACGAATAGAAACCGAAAAAATATGTTTTTTGTTGAGCATTGACCTTTTGCGTAGCGAACCGGGCTGAATTGATTTTTACCGTCTCTCTAGACACGCTACAAAGGTTGACAGTTATTTACAAACTATGTTCAGACGATCAAAATGGCTCTACCTACCCCACACTACTTGGTTCTCACTACCGAACCACTCAAATCAAAGATGATTTAGTTAAAGATGACCTGAAGTGGGCAACATTACTGTTGCCCGCGTCATCGCTGCACTCTTGTACACTCCAGATGTACCGTCGCCAGCGATTGACGAAAACCTTGCCTTTACCCACTTTCGCTGACAGCTCAGCTGTTTTAGTATAGCTTCGAAATCGGGACATGGGCCAGTCGCTGAAATATACAGCTTAATGGTGAAAGTTACACCTGCGTCCATTTCGCACTGAAGGCTGGCCAGTGCCACACCTTTTTAATGAATGGTTCTTCCATTCCTACAATTTTCTATGCCTCGTGGTACATAAGAAACCGGAACATACACAGCGACCTCGACATCCTGACATGCTAAATAGTGACAGTCTTTGGTCATATCCAAATGCTATAGCAGGGCCTCAAACTAGTATTCGGCTGAAACACCTTGAACCAGCTGATCTTTCTTTATTGTTGTTCATAGTTTTAGTAAACCATTATTATACCGAACGAATAAACGAACCTTACAAGATAGGTATATTTCTTTGGCTTGCAAATGCTGCTTTTAACTGATGCAAGGACGGCGATTTCTGTGATGTCTAGGGTTCGCATCTTTACCTTTAGCATGTTAAATTTAGTGGAACTAAAAGGCGCTATAAAAATTTGCTGACTAGAATAAAGGCACATTATGACGCTTTTAAATAAGTTTCGCTGTTCTGAGTGAAAAGCACGTGTCGTACTCATTAAAACACAAGCGCTAAAAGTGACGACAGATACTTTGCAGCTTGTAGCGCATCCTTGCAGTGTGTATAAAGTCTCTAAATTCTATATAGAAAGTTAACTTTATGCTGTTCATGAATTTTCTGCAATTTTTTCGCCAAGTGCAGCTTTTTTGTTATTTTTATTGTGCCCTTTTTTCTTCCTTTCTATTTTTAACTTCATTTTTTGTTTTGCGTGGCAAATTTTCCATGAAAATTGCATGAATTGCAGATTTTCATACGCACGAAATGCGCTGCGCTTGGCATGCGACTGTAGTAAAGTCAACTCCATTTGTTGCTCTTGTTGTTTTGTTGTTGTAGTTGCTGCTGTTATTGCCATTGTTGCGTGTGTTTTAGTCATTTTTTGTGGCATGTAGCACTTTGCTGCACAAAAACACACACCAGAACAAATTCTTTGACATTTGGCGTAAAATATAGAAAATAAAATTATACTAAAACAATATGCATAGAGTGTAAAATTCTAGCTCAGCAAGTTTTAACATGCTTAGAGAACGACTTAATACTGTTATGGACTACGTGACGTATGTGTAATGTGCTCGCGCACACAGCTCACAGCTCAATTAGTTTACAACAATTGCGTATGATTAATATCATTTCTATTCAAATTGAGTTTGGCCGCAATGAATGTTGTTTTATTTTCCAAGGCAGCCCAAAAGTATGCAACAGTTTTTTTTGTTTTTCGCAAACGCTGTTAAGCACTTGTGGCATGCCCAATAGAGGGCGCTAGTGTTTGCATATCAAGATGGCGAGCAGGCAACGTGTGTTCGTATGTGTGCATGTTATTCCTTAGAGCTCAGCAAATAAAAATGGAGAAAACAGCATAAATGAAATTGAATTGCATTTATAATGTGTGTGCTGGCCTGCTGCATATGAGCCACGTTAATGGCACATCTGGCAACTGGCTAAAACGTAACTGGCATGGAAATTGCTTAACTATGGCTGCAACATGCATAGGAAAATCATGTTATAGAACAGCATCAAAACTCAAGACTAACTAAATGGCCAGGTGTCTGGAGTTTTAAGCCAAAGATAAGACAAGTCAGTCAATGGCGTTGAAAACGAATGCCAAATAGCAACGTCAGAGATATGATTTAATTGAATTGAAATGTGTGTGTTCAAGTGTGTTCAAAGCCCTTGGTACCTGCTGGTGAAAATTCAATTAAGTAAATAGCTACGAGCTTGGATAAAAATCAAATGAAATTTAAATTTAAATCCAAAGGTAGGCCACACTTTAGTTTTTAGCACGCCCCAAGGACACATTAATTACAGAGAGCAAAACAGCGCCAAGCAAACAACGTGGCCAACACTGTCAGAAATCAAGAGCCAGAAGAAAAAACTCAACTTAACGAGCTAAGACCAGAGATAATTTAAATCATTCATTTTTCATGATGTTTAACTGCATAAATCACAAGGTGCAAAAATCAACAGCAGCCGCAGCTACAGCGAGCGAACAACAACAAGGATAACTGCTGTTTGCTGCCACGGGGCGTATGCGCAATCTGTCCCAACTGCTGACCAGCTGACATTTGCTGTCTTATGTTTTTAACATCCGTAGCAGAGCGGAATGCTATAAAGTTTAATGCTTGCCTCACATTTACCAACGCACAAACAATTGCGTGACACGGTACATTATTATTACTGCTGCGCTGTGGGCGTAAAGTGGGCGTGCCCTGCTAGGTAGCAGCACTGTATCGTCCGTACCAGCTAAACAGTTGTCATTGCGATTTGGTTAGACAAGATTTATGCCTTGCTAACGCTTGATAAATGAGCAAGAAAATTTGTAAGTGGCTTTTACTTTTTGTCAACTTCTTGGCTCTTAACCTAGCCTATAATTTACAGTTGGCTGCAAGTGAAGTCATAAAAGACAAAAGAAAAACCAAACCAAATTAGTGTAGTAGTAGAAATAATATAAATTTTGTGCGTATTTCAAATGAACTCAACTGACGCACAAAATGTCAAGCATGTGCAAACTAGGGTTAAGGCTGGCTGAAACCTTGACTTGGTCCTGCCCTCAAATCACTGAACCGCAAAGATTTTATAGTCTGCAAAAGTTTTTATGGATATGTAATAGAGGCATGTTAACGGCTCATAGAAAATTTTTATTGTATGTGATAACTGTTCGGGCAAGCAAATTTTAGTAAGACATTATTGTACCGTAAGTGAGCTATGACATATGTGACCTCAAGCGAAATTGGGTTCCGGAACGAATAGTATATACGGTTGTTAAATACACAAAACTTGCAAGTATGCGAAATTGTTGTGCAGCAGTAAAACTAATGTCAAAAACTTTTCAATGACTTTTTGACAAAGATATTGTAGGTTTTGAGGCATAAGAACTTGGAACAAGGCAGGAAATCATTTACAGAAAGATAAGCAAATGACACAATAACACTACAAGTGGTACTCATTAAAAGAGCTGTATAAGTCCAAGCTGCTCGGAGTAATTAAATCTTTCAAAAAGTTTGCGAAACGTTAATAATAATTGATTTATTACTTATTGACAAAGAAACGCTTCTAGGGGTCATATATCTGAGAACTAACAACAAACTCCTATAATTAGTGAGTTTTATCACGCTGATACTAAACTTTAGTGTAAGATTTAAAATCTTCAACAACTTTGCTGTAGAGCTCTTATCAACTAGATCCAAAGAATGACTTTCACATTAAAACATCAAGATTTGGACCCAACGCACGTTGCCCTTTCGTTTTCGTTTTCTTTGTGTAATCTTTCCTGGAACTATTGTATAGTACAAAACTACTATTTCAAGTGTTCCTCATTCAATTTTATAGCACTTGTTCGTTAAATTATGCTTAAAGTTCTATTTTTAGTATGAGATATGAAATCGTCAACAACTTTGCTGTAGGGCCATTATCAGCCAAGAACTATTGAATGACTATTACATTATAATATCAAAAGATCGTATTATATGGGTAACTTTGGGTAGTGTTTCCTGGAACTAGTCTGTATTACCAGACAATAACAAAGTGCTTATTGTGTTAAAATAGCCAATGTCTAGCTAATAATAGAATCAATAAAGATTTATAAGGTACTTCTTTTATGGGAAAGTGGTTTATAATGAAATAACCGAAATTACTTAATTAATAAAGTAATAAAGATAAAAAAAAGACTCACAACTTTGAGTGATAAAGTAAATATATATTTTCTGACGGACTAGATTTAGATTAATGTATTTAACAAATTGTTAAGGTTTTAAAATACATGAAGAATCAAAAGTTCTTTTATGCAATACTAAGCAAATATTGAGCCATATGTGCCAGAGAGCACAGATGGGATGATTGCGCCGATCAAGAACTCTTCATCTACAGATGGTGGGACATTGGTTTTAGTCTTCGCGGTGGATACCAGCAGACAGCCAATAATTGATGGATGCATTTCTGCACGCAAGGTCCTTGAGCGTTTCGCCTGCATGCTTATGCGGCGCAGAAGGATGGTTTTCCAACTCGGGAAAAAGCCACATTTAGCTGGCCGTATGAAAATCATAATATTTCCAGATTTCAGCCGCAAACTTCCACCGACTGCTCTTGTGACTTGTTTGGGGTCTTTGCAAATGCAATATTCCCTGAAAACTTAATGCGTTTAAACTAGAATGACAAATCGATTGAGGTCAAGGGAATTCGGTGATTTGGGAATTCTTCTCCCTTGAACGGTCCTTTAAAAATCCAAACCGCAGATAGACTCTTCGTGTTTGGAGTGTTGTTGCACCGGGTGCTACCTGTCCATAAACCCGATGAGCATATATAAAAAGATTCGATGGTAACGATAGTACGATCGCTTCGGGAAAATTTCGTTATTCACATAACCCAGGAATGTACTTCAAGCTTTAACACTATCATGGGCAACAAACGAGCCTGGACGCTAGAGGAGATTCATCGTATGGTAAGGCACACCATAGGAAATGTGTCACTTGTCCGAGAACCGCGGTCTGTCTAGATCTATAGGCATTTATACCAGCGTGAAGTCCGCGCCATAGGCCAATGCCGATAGATAGAAACTTAGGCAGAAACTACCAGAATATGAAAATAGCGACACAATCGGATAGTCAGTCCGAAATAAAAGCGGTTGCAGAAACTAGAATAAACTACAAGCTGGTTTGGGAAACCCGAGTCAAATTGAAACTTATTTTTTATTTTTAATTTAAGATCGACACAACAATAACAAAATGGTTGATTAAAGATATATACAATAAGATTTAAGTATACTACAAAGTTAAACTAACATAAATAATGAGAAAAAAAGAATCAAAACAGCAAGATTGCCACCAACCCGTTGGGGGAGTTTTATTTGCCCGCAGGCCAGCTATGCCCCTATCCACAGTACTTCTGGCAAGACGGAACAAGATCTCACTCTGATGGGTCCCGCGCCAGACCAACATTCACGGGAATGAACTTGTGGACAGACTAGCCAGAACGGGCGACACACTGATAGGGTCGACGCCACTGTGTGGCATTGGAAAACAGATCATTAAGCAGCTATTAAGCGGAGAGGAAAGAAAAAAACGAACCTCTAACTGCATTCGTGCTTCAGGCCTCAGATATGCCTCACAATCCCTCAGCTTCTCTAACTTGAATAGATTTAAGAAACTATTACAATTAGGAAAGAATTCTGTTAGGATTCTGACAGGTCTGCTGAAGAGACACAAAAGCAAGCTTACACAGTACCTGCAGGTTCTGTGAACTTGACGAGCAATCCTCGCCACACATACTACCTGAGTGTGTTGCGCTAGCGGAGGAGACGGAGGAAGAGCGTAAATCTGTTATTACGCTCGGATTGTGTTACGCTTCTGTGTGAGTGAGAAGGATGCACGCTTGATTTTGTGTGCTATGTTAGCAGTGAGATCGAAAAGAAGAGTATGCATGCTTATGCAAGGTTGTTGTTGCGCCAGAAGACGCCAGATAATGAAAAGTTGTATGGGACTCACAACTGAGGGTGTCACATCGCATCGCATCGCTTCAACATATGTCTACAATGCCATAAAAAGTGATAATAATATCATAGACTTTCATTAATTTTATCAACAAGAGCACAATGCTGCACGCTTAATTGCTGTTCATTCAACTGTATTTAATATTATTGTTATTAAAATTCCTATAATAATGTAATTACTTATATTTTGGCAAAATGAAAATGAATTTAAGCCCAAATATCATATGTGCCACACAAACACACACAAATGTAAGCACAGATAAGTAATAAATCGCTAGAATTAATATCGAAAACACGCATAGATTAACTTTTAAATATAATCAAATGCAGGTTATTAAAAATTAATTACAATTTAAATAGTAAAGCATTTACAAATACTTTATTTCATAATATCACTGCAATAATTAAAAAGTTAAAATATCGATAATACATTGCTCTATATAGTTTATTTAAGTGCGGGCGGTAAAATGCAGTACAGTATTTTATTGGTTTTTTTTTTATAATTTACATTTAGCATGTATTAATTTTTGTGCATCATTGATACTTTTAATTGAATTGTTTTAATCAAGGCTACATGCATCGCTGCCCAGAATGCAACACTATGTTGCGGTCAAAAATCGAGTTTCGTGCAAACCTCAATTTGCATCCAATTAAAATGTTTCAAACTACCGCATTCGACACTTTTAGTGTTGGACATTGTTTTTAATTTTTTAGGTTATGAGTCGGTATTATACACTGTCATATGGTTAGCCACAATTTAACACAATTTGTAATTATGGTTCTGCAGCTTAATGGTTCCGTTGAATTACTTTATCAATCAATCAATCGACCAAGTTTATGGCATGTTGACAGACGAAAAATACGAAAAACGAAAGAATTTAGACCAAGTTTATGATCCGCGCATGGCACAATGCCACAACACATATGAAACAGCTTATCAGAAGTGTTAGAGCAAGAAAAACTTGAGGGTACTTACTTCTGAAACAAACTATATTTGGAGAGCTAGAGGAAGCTAGGCATGGACACTTGGCAGCGGCAATTAGCTACTAATCATTTCGAAATGCTGGCATGTGAACCATTTTTGTGAGCTGGTTGCATTTGGTAAGAGTTCCTTGAGTGCGGCGTTTATGAAAGGTCATTAACTGATAAGGAAAGCTATATGATAGCAATAATCAAATTATAAGGCAATAGGATAGCGCCAGCAGCCATAACATTGAGTGGTTCGTGGTTCTTATACGAAACTAACAAAACTGTGCACACATCACCTTTTGCCAGCTATTAGTTCATGTAATAACACTCTGCTTCACAGAGATTCCGAACTTTAAGGTTACCGACTAACATGAGTTTGCTGACTTCGCAACTCTGGAAATCTCGTTTTTTTCAAATAGCCATAATTCAAAAACGGTGCTCGAAAATCCAATTTGCACTTAAGGATACGTTTTAGCCATAGAGGAGAAATTTTTTTAAATTAGAATCTCTGATATGCCAAATGTAGCCTATTGGATTGTCCTCATAACGAATTCTTAACTAATATCGTCCATTGAGTGGAAGCTTAGCAAAAACAGATATACAAATTGTGGAAAACTAACTTAATAAGTCATATCTTCAATAAATTACGGTAAGTAGATCTGTAACTAGCTCCTTGCTTTGTTTGTGTCCTTACGAACAGAAGTCCCTATTTACTTGGGGTTATCATTATATGTATTCGAGAAACGGGAACCGTGGACATAAACAGGAGAAAAAGGCATTACCCCCTATGTCATAGCTGTGTTATATACCTTTTTCGGTAAATTTCTTTATGTTGCAGAACGTTTTTCGAATTATCGTTGTTTCGAAATGTTCGGGAATTCTCGAGTTGCAAAGTCTGTATGCTGCATATTAATAATTCGACTAAAATTTTCGCAAATATTAATTGGTTCCTTTGAAGAAAATGTCGCGATTTCCGCTATGACATTTGGGAAATTCCCTTCAAGGTTTCATGAAAGCATAAAGCAAGCTTTACTTTGTAAAGAAATATTTTCTAAAAACAACTGCTTGTTCTTTTTAAAAACCAGGCATCGCGATGTTTCGTTTCGTTTTTTGAATGCAATATCGTCCTCTTCTTATATAAACATTGTCTTTTATTAACCTTTTGGCGCTTGTTGTTGGAGCACGATTCTTTAATTTAAGAAAGTGATTTTCTAATAAATAAATTAAATATAATTTAAATTATATAAGAATATAAATTACATGTGCTGAAGCACATATTCTTCTTTATGTGAAAGAAGATAATATAAATTAGAAGAAATAGGAAATGCTGAATTACCCCTTTTTAAACATATAATTTCCGCCGTGTGGCACGTTTTGTCGTTCAACTAAATATAAAAGTAAATACTATAAATACTTGGTCTAAATATTTAGTTTTTATATCAAATTTTGCTTCATTGTCCATCATTTTCAAACTGGTAAAATGCAAGATATAGTACCTTATGTAACTTTTCAAGAAGGATTAGAGCTAGAACCTAGAGTAAGTAATTTTCGATTAAGGTCCCCCGTATGGTGAACGGGTTAGAGAATACCACCTCAGTAGGTCAAAGCTTGTCGTATGAGGAAACTAACACTGACACTAGGTTATACGACCCCGTAAAACCTCAATTCCAATGAAAGAATGTATTTACATCATGCCGTAACCTGATAACTGGTTGTCATGGCCAGTAAAGAAGAAGGAGAATAATCGTTTAAAGTGCAGCATAAGCCCAATATTATCAAGTTTATATAATCAGTTATTTTGCGACCGGTTCAATTAATTAAGTCCTTGAACTCCTTGAAGTTCTAAGAGTAATGGGTATGCTTTCAGTCAATCTAATCAATCGATCATTATATCGTAAAACAGCATTTGCAATTTGATCTGGAACTTCAACAATATACAAATCATTATGTAGAAATAGCGACTGTGAGTTTACGGGTGAATGTTAACTAGTGATAGTGCATTTCTTACTAGTTCTGGGGGTATTTCTAATCGCATGGTTGTTAGTTAGCTGAAAAACACATGTGTAATTATTCATTACAGCTGTTGTGATCCACATATTTTCTCAAATAGTTCCTAGCGCAAGTGCAGCTTACGTCAAAACATTAAAAAAGAAATAAACAGTTACTGTTTAAGCGTGCATTTATCTAAGTACGAAAAACTCGGTAGAGCAACACTTGTATGTAAATCAAAACCACCCCGTTAACAATTCACCTACATTTCGCCTACATTTATTATGTAAATTTAAATTGAATACCAGTTAAAAGTAAGCGCATAAACAAATCAAAACACAAAGTAGCAAACAAAGGCAGAGTAAGTCATTGCATTTATGAGAATCGCGGAGAGAAGCACGCACCGTGCTGTATAACTGTATTACAAATACAAGTACTAGAAACAGTTAGCGAGCAGGCACGTCTTCTGAGCATTACTTAATATCTACAATAAAAACCGTTAAAAGTCACCTACAGGCATTCACTCGAGGTGTTTTCACTTACCTTAGGTCAAGTCGTCGAATCGTCTACGGTTTTACCGCTCCGTTGTCTTGCCGGACGCTACGAAGCAGCGTTCAGTAAGCTTTTGACGCTCGTCGCGTGCAGTTCGTTCAAATAACTCTTAACGGAATTGTAGAAATTCATAAATTCAAACGCTAATTGTCTGAAGATTGAGTGTTTTGTTGATCAACAGCTGCAAAGAAACAAATGCACGAATATATTAAACAAATGGAAAATAATTGCTAACGCTTAAAATTTGTGTGTGAAAATGAAACGATGACAAACTGGCCAAGATTTGTTTAAGCCACAGCTGCTAGTTGAAGCCAAAGCTTAAAGCAGCCGCAACTGAGTGACGTGATTAACTTGACAGCTAAATTGTTCGAAAATACAAGTAAATACAGTTTGTTTGAGTACCATATAAAAATTATGATGTATAAATTTATCATTGGCACTTAATTGGTTTTTGGTTATGGTTATTGCATGCAGCGGCTTCCTTTTTATTGGAAGCTAACCAAAAAAGGGAATTATAAAGATGTGAATTCGTTTGGGGGCCGAACTTGGGATACCCTCTAAGATGCCTGCGTGTAAATGGCAGCTTTGGCTTATAGGCATCCAATTACTTAGTAAAATTCTAATCCGATCTGGGCTAAATTTTGATATTTTGCATCTGGTTGATATATTTCAAAAACCTTAGTTCTTCTAGAGGAAGAGGAAGGGGAAATAAAAGGAAGAGGAAGCGGAACAGGAAGAAGAACATGCTCCACCTCGTGAGTGGCAAGGGGGCTGGCGCGACGCGAAAGTTTAGCGTCATTTCACTTCGCTAGACAAGTATGCGTACTTCACGTACTATTTACTAATGCCTAGCTGTGAGTAGGCGCAAGTAGACGTTTTTTCGAGTAAACGTCATTTAAGTAGACGTTGTATATTTGATACATTCTTATTCTTCTTAACTGGCCATAACAACCCGTTATCTTGTTACGGCCTGATGTAAATACATCTTTCATTGGAATTGTGGTTTTACGTGGTGGGTCCCAAACTCTACGCACATCCCTTTTAAGGCCCACTGATTTCGAAAGAACCCAGTGTCATTGTTAGTCGCCTCATACGACAAGCTTTGGCCTGCTGAGGTGGTATTCTCTAACCCGCTCATCACACGAGGGAACATACTTGATACATAGCCACAAAAAAACACAAATATTCATCCAACATTCAAATATAGCATCACAGAGTCAGTGCTTCAATGCTAATGAGAAAAAGGGCAAAGACGTACTTTGGCGTATTTTTACATTATGATGCTCTTCTGTTCATACTCTTTGTAACGTCTACGCTTAACTACTCCAATGGCGTTTACTAATTTTTGATTTGTCTATGAGTAGCTGCACGTTGTTACTGTAACGCGTAGAAATGACAACTAAAAGCGTAAGCAAAATGAAAAACGTATTATTGAGTCGTACGCACAAACTTTACGCTTTGCTAGTCCCATTTTTGCATCAAATTCACTTATATGCTCTAATCGATCGCCGAGAAAACTTGTGTACAGAGATACCACTATATGGCAGCATATAAGCGTGTACACTGTTCAATCGATGATATATATCATATCGATAGAACACTAGCTTAATCTATAGTATGGAATATCTCCATCTGGTACCACGATAGAATTTCGGTTCGGCTTGAAGTTGCGCAGTTGACTCATCGCGCAGCAGAGTGTTTAGATTGCTCTAGCGCCAATACAAGGTTGAAGTATGATAAGCCTTAACTAGGTAACTACGGTTTACATGACTATTTTCCATAGAATCATTTATTGAAGAGTTCGAATTCAAAATCAGTGCTTGGCAACTAAACTCAATCTTGGGTAAACGCTATGTTAGATAATACTACGGTATATATCTGGTTATCTAGGGGATTTATGGTGGGTCGACCTTATAGCGAAGTCCATCATAAATTGCGTCTTGGGGGTTAAACCAGAGCGTAAGTCGTCGGGTGTTGTGATTCGGGGTCTAGTCAAATTGGGGTGCTATATTAACAGCGTCTACAGAAGCAAACAGTGTAGCGATTTGCAGCTCACGTTTTTTCATAACATTCGATACTCCACATAATAATAGTTGGAGGTGTTTTGCATATCCTGATGTGGAAAGAAAGGATCTGATTTGGATATCTTAAAAAGAAAACAACTGGTCGGTTTTACTAAAATGATGTAGTGGTTCGAGTGTAACAAAACTTGGAACTTATTGCCATACTGCAAACATAAAACACAATTCTCCGATTTTAAACCTGTTTCTTTAAAATTGACTTGTCTTCTCAAAAGCCCACAAAGCTATATAACTTGGCCATTTATCATACGATCGCTGTACTAACAGTTATATATAGTATTTAAATACCAAAGTTTCCTGACAAAAAGCTATATATCAAAAAATAAATAGTGCTAAAGATAGCGCAGACTCTCCGGTTGCTTATACTTCCTATGAATTTCTATAATCAACTGTGCCAAACATAAGTTATTGGCTTAGTTACTTGGCTATCTGCGCCCTGAGATAACATCTTTGCCACATGATTAAAGCCCAACAAGACACGACTTATCTGTCACACGTCAAAACATGATAATAGCAAATCTCGTCTGGTTTAATGTCAATCAAAAACACACGCCAAGTACCCAATCCAATCTATGTGCATATATCGTTTTATAACAATATAACGAGATTTATATATAATTATAGTATATATGTAGGTCAGGGACCTGCAAAAGAGCTCTACAAGTGGTATTTAAATTGTACATGCTCCAATATAACCCACAATATTTGTTTTTATATTATATTTGTCGATTTTTTATCGCTCCCTCGTATGATATGCTGTGAATAATTTTCAGTTACGGTTTATGGTTTAATTCTCTGTCTGATTACATTAATGTCATAAAATTATTTTTACTGTCCGTCTGAGTTGTCATTTGTCATAAAAACGTGTGTGAGTTTTGCCAAAAGCACAGGCCAGATAAATGAAAACAATACAAAGCTTTATGATAACAGAGATTCCCTTAACTATTATAGTTTCTATCTAAGCTGAGATCAGTTTTTGTTAGTAAATATAAAGATTAGCAATAGTTAATCATAGAAACTTGGGGGTATATTATATAAAGAACAGCACAAAGTCCTTTCAAAGCACGCCTATTATATTGAAAGGTTTGTAGTATTCCAAATGTCGAACAAGATTCTAATTCTTATCTCGGCAATAAAAAGCTGAAACGTAAGAATAGTTATCCGGTATTCCAAGAGTCTTATAGGGAGTAAATTGTTCTTTCTTTGATCAATCTTTCGAATATTTTGCTTGGGATGATACTTTCAAGAAGAGCCGTTATACTTAAATTTAAGTTTAAATAATGAAATAATTAAATTAGCGAACGGTCCTCTAAGCCTGCCAACTACGTCACTATCCACAGCCATTTGTGGTCAGTTGAACAAACCATTATAGAAAGGTACCAATCTCCAACCCACTGGGGGCAATTTATTTGTAAGCTAAGCCTTTTAGTAGAGTAGTCATAGTTGTTCTAAGATGGGTTAAAAAAGCTTTCATCAGGACAGACAGGAGGAAGTTACATTGAGGATAAATGAGTTAGGTCATTCAAGAAATTTCAAGTTGTTCCAAGATGGGATAAAAAAACTTTTATCAGGACAGACAGGAAAATGTTAGGTTGAGAGTATATTACTAAGGTTATCAGAGATTTCAAGTTGTGCTAATATGGGTTTCATCAGGACAGACAGGAAAAAGCTACGTTTATTTTAGGTTAGTTTATTTTACGCGAAATAGCTTCTATAAGGCGTAGTTACGTGTGCATCTATTCAGAGCTAAAGGTAAAAAATTACTTCTTGGGCGATAAGGAACATTGAGCCTGAGTTGCCGAAGCAAGTAGGCTTATGCAGAAAAAGAGCCCTACGAAATGCTAGAGAAGGAAGATCTCCATGGCGAGGTGTACTACAATCAATCGGATTTGCGATCCCAGTCTAAATTGCGTAAAGCGAAGAGAAGAAATTGATTCTACTAATTTGAGATTTAAGCTTTTTATACCAGGAGCACCAAATGCAGGAACAATACTCAAGAGAGTAAGGGTCATTAAATTCCTTGGGCCATCGCTTAATGTACCTTGTTAACTGTGGTGGGGATGGTGGAGACATGTGAGTTACAGCATTTTTTGAGTTCTAATATATTACCCAAATAAGTGCCTAAATTTAAAGTAACTAAACGATGTTTATGGTTATGAAGAAAGAGCATCAATTTAGAAGGCAATTCCAGTTACAGCCTTACATCGTCGGCGATCATCAGAGCACGAGCATGAAATATCACGTTAGGAATATCATGATAAAAAGTATGAAAGACAGAGGCCCTAGGTACTAGGGACTTTTAACGATACACAAATTGTTTTATAAATAGCGAATCTGAAGATTACCTTTTGTGTGCTGTCAATAAGATACCAAGCTACCCATTGAATACACTTCTCCTACTGGAAGTTGCACACTAATTGCATGGCCGATAACAAGACTTTTTGAAATCGTTTATTGGCATTGTTGGCTAACAATTGTCATTCGACGTTCAGTGGGAAAAGGATTTAAGTTTAACTTTGACGAAAAACTCAAAAGCCCAGAATAAGAAGCTTATTGTCTACAGAATGAGTTTATGAGAAAATGTTGTTAAATGCGAAGGGCGTATGTCGTTTGTGACTAAATAATTGGGATAATATGTATCTTTATGAAAGTCTGCTTATATGATCGGTTACTCAAGGATTATTGAGTTTCTACATAACTTGTTTTCTTCCGTTAGGACTTTACTCCGAAACCGCTGAAGGATAGAAAGTGCTAGATATGCTATACATTTTTTTTAATCCTTTTAAACATTGAACTTTCCGCATTATTTGAAAACGCTTAGGATACAAATATAAAAATGAATTGGAAACGATTTTGGTTATATTAAATGTACACTTCAAATCAAACCCGAATTACTATACGCAAATGTCATAAGTACTACAGAGAACAAAAGACACGTTCTTCTGAGAAATCCGAATATACTCAATATTATTATTGACACGTTCGACAACATATTGCGCATTTTGATGCAATAAAATTTCCTAATGTCTCAACAATTAGAACAAAGGCAAATATGTATGTCAAAGCCAAGTTATTTTGTTTTACGACAATTTGGCTTTAATGCATAAAGACTTCAGTTGCCAGCAATTGCTTAATTGCTTTGTCAATATGCATTAAAAAAAAAGAATGCATTCAAGTAGTCAAAGTTCTAGTATGGAGTATCTACTATATAAAACACAGTGCCAGCTTTATCGTATGAGAAAAACGTGCTGCGGCTGTAACATTCTACTTGAACACGCAAAAGTCAGTCAAATTGTTGGGCCAGCTGAGCAAATCGGCAATAGAGTTAATAACAGCACATTATTTGGTCATATTGCTTGACTCAGACCGAAACAACAGTAACAAACATATACTAGTTGGCTTTAATGAGGCCGACACCTTCACTTTCCAATAATTACGAGAACAATCAAGTCGTCGTCACACTCTGCGGCTGCGCAACGTTGCGCCAGTTGACAGAAGACAGTGGGGCGCAATAGTAAATGAATACCATAAAATGAAGTGCTGCACTTAAAAAAAAAACATTGATTGAACAATTTTTTCAATTTTAATTTCATATTTACATAAAACAATCTGAACAGCAAAACTATATCATGGCCAAAATTGTTGTTACACTAAGAAAAAAAATGAGGGATTTTGTTCTTAAAATTCAGGAAATCGGTGTCAAAAGCAAGGATTCGTATGAACTGCCTTCATTAGAGGAAAAATAACACGTTGCTAATGAGATCTAGCCTTCTTCTTGGTCTTTATACGATTACAAAGCGAGCACTATATATACACATATCGATTGCCCTTATATTCTATCGATTCGTATCCAGAACTCTTAACGACTATTATATGACTGTCGATAAGTACAAGTAGTGACTTATGTACACACTTACTACTACACTACTAAATATAGTTCATCTATTTTCTATGTCATCGCTCCTATCCAGTTTCTAACACCACCAAAATTTCAAGTTTTTCTTTTCTCTCGGGTTTTGGCAAACGTATTAAAACACTTATTTCATTTTTCACGATTTCAAAAAAAAAAACCTTTCTTAACTTAACAAATAAATAATAAATTTTGTAATTTATTAAATATTTTTCAAGTTCGAGAAAAAATAAATGACACTATGCAACAACAACAAAAAAAACCGGTAAATGATTTCGAAACTGGAAAATGTCTAGCATCGTTTTCGAACTATGGCTATGTCGATGTTTCGAAAACCATTCTAGATAATTCAAATTGGTTTCCAGTTTCGAAAACAGCGACCCCAAATTTATCGAAAAAGGTATGTATAGCTATGGAAATTGAATGATTATTGAAATGTTTCCAAAGAATCAATTTATCGAATCCAAAAGAAACATGTGGCAATCTTTTTGTAATTTTTTATTTAACTACTTTAGAATTTAAAAAAAAGACTAATTTTTTTAATTACGAAAAAAAATTTTGAATGCATTACTCTGTAACTCGCAATCAAATCAAGGTAAACTTAAACCGACTGAAAGACCGTCATTGAATTACCTTTATTTCGTATTAGATTTTATCTCGATCGGTAGTAAGGTTTTCGATTAACCCTAGATGGTTCTTCTAATTCTACATGCACAAAGTCTTCTTTGTCGAATCGACTACGGCAAAATTTAAATAGTTACACTTACTTTTCTGATGAAAAAAATGTATCATTTTCTGTTCTATTGTATTAGTTGTTCTATTTTTTTTATCAACTTGAGCAGTGATTTCATACATTAACCAAAAATATGAATTGTCTTCTGAACTTCACCTTTTTTGACTACTTTTCAAAATAACAATTTTCGAAATCACCTAAATAGGAAAGTTAGATGAAACAATAGGTAATGTTTATCATTTAATCTTAATTGTAATACTTAAAACTAATTAAAGAACTCTGTTTCATTCATATTAATTGTTATTCGAAATCATAAAGTTGAATCATCTTATTATCCATATTGGCTAGATGTTGGCTAAATGTTTTGTAACATCATTATTGCATCCAATACAAATCTTTTCTCTTCCGAAGAAACAGATAGCTAGAAGCTTTTGAGATGGGTTTTTTTCACAAAATGTTTTATTAGGCGGCACACAGTGATGGATTTCCATAGGTTCTTACTGATTGACTATATATTTAAAAATATATTTTTTTCAAAAAAAAAATATAAATTTTTTCAAAATTGATCAAAATTTGACGAATAATGCAGGCAAAAAGAATATACTTGTATTTTTTTAGCTTTTAGCTTATATAAAATAAAAAGACTATTCAAAAACTTGCATATTTCTGAAAATTTACAAAAAAGTTTCCGAGTGTATACGGCTTACAATTAACGGACAATAGTAGTGTCTAGCTGGAAATGTAAATAACCAGAGAAAAACACTGGGCCAGCGCAGTTGATGACGTTGACAAAAGGCCAAGAAACTCGTTTGACGCTTGGGCAATGACGAATCGCTTGCAACTTGGCGCTTGGAGCGGTGCCAAATGCATTTTGTTACCAGTTAGCTGCAGTTTTTACTGAATGAATTCGGTTATTTACAACCATTGTTACGTTGCATATTATATATTATGTAACTTAAGAGCTGCCGCTGAGTCAGTGGGTCAGTGACTTGGGGCTTGTCTTGCCGCTTATTTTGTTTTTGGTTGCCTCAGTGCCTATTTTGGTTTTTGGGCAGTTTGCCGCCAAAAACCGGATTGCCGTTGGCATTTGGTAAGGTTCAATTCGGCCATTATTTATGCGGAATTTGCAGTCGTTTCGGTTTTTGACTTGTTGTTAGTTTTAATTAATATTGAACTACAAAACTTGACCACAAAAAAACTAGCTCTAACCTTCATGTACTGTTATGTCAATAATAGGCGTTTGAAGGTTAACACTCAATTTACTTTAATGGCTTTTCAGGCTTGCAATGAAGCAGAACAACAACAGCGACGAGAACCACGACAATGGTTACCTTAATCAGGCCTATGTGGGCTCGAACATCTCGATACCCGGCGAATATAAGAACACAGCTGACGGAGCCACGCCCAATGGTCAAGCTGCCAGCAAGCAGAAGGAGTCTAATGAGCAACCCGTGCCGGATTTGGACGCAGCGGAAGCAGGCGAAGGCGAAGGCAAAGCGCGTGACAGTTGGAACAATGACATAGAGTTTCTAATGTCCTGCATTGCTTTGTCCGTGGGCCTGGGAAATGTTTGGCGTTTTCCCTTCACAGCTTTGGAAAATGGTGGCGGCGCCTTTGTCATACCCTATCTGATAGTTTTGGTTTTGGTGGGCAAGCCTATATACTACTTGGAAATGTTGCTGGGACAGTTTTCAAGTCGTGGCAGCGTCAAGGTTTACGACTTTTCGCCTATAATGAGAGGTGAGCAAAAACTAACTAAGCTAAAAAATTGAAGGTTTCCTTTAATGATGTATAGGAACACTAGTAATTGGTTGTCGAGTAAGGAAATAGTGGAATCAGAAACCACTTATTATTATTTTTCAATCAGCATTTTTACTAACAAAGTTTTCTGATAACTACGAAATGATTTCGTATGTAATGCATTTGCTCAATAGGGAAATATCGACATGTCATTTTTAAGATCATCCAATTATTGTTATTTATAAGGAGTTATCGCATATACGGTGACCAGAAAGTTTCCGGAAATTGTAATTTTAACTGCCCGCGCTGAATACTTTCCAGCGATTTTGCTTTTATTAAGTTGCCAGGAGTATCTTCAATTACTATGTCAAATATTATTAGCTTGTTTACAGCAGCTGTTGAAATCAGTTTACCTTAGTATTGTTTTGTCTTACACCAAATTTCGTTGCGAATGTTGTTTTGTCGAAAACCCAAGCCAACAACTGGTACAAAGCCTTTAAGGATGATCGAGAGACCGTCAAAGACATGCCTCGTTCCAGACCATTAAACTATTAAACTTAAACTGTAGAGAAAATTACACTACAAATTAAACCGCATACAACTTTCACGAACTTTGGGTCACCTTGTATTTCCAACAGCCTTATAACAAGTAATTGGATAAAAGTAGGTTTTTATCGGATAACGACAAACTAAGTTTTCAATGCAAGGAGTAACATGTTTTTGCAAAACACGCGACCGCGTTATCCTCATACTTCTTTCAGGAATAAGGAATTAGTACCTACTTATGCCATGGTTGACACTGCCTTCTCACTATGACAAAGTGCGTGCATGAGTTCTGTTAGATTAAAGGAAAGCCTAGAATGTTGCAAACTCACATTTCCGAAACGAAATTCCCTTACCTGAAAGAGGTCTCTAGAAAGAAATCCAATAACAAGCTTTGTTTGATTACTAATCAAATTTATCGTAGTTGGAGAATCTCATTAACATCTCAAAGAATGAATCGAAGCTATCGGTGTAATAGAGAGCTTTGAGAGAGACTTAATAATAATAATAATAATCTGATGGAGGAGTACTTCAATGCAACCCTAAGGATCTATTATGCCCCTTCCTAGCTTATAGCTTCCCTAGCAGCCCTATCTCTGATATGTATTTCATTATCTGGGATGGTTCTAATAGGGTTACGTCAATCATCGAGAGTTTATGTGGTCATTGCCAATCGCTTCCACTACCATTCTCAGCAGTGTCGTTTTCATGTGTAGTTCAATAATTATATGAAGATATAAAAAAATAGCAGTGAAATCTATGAAATGAGTGCATGAAGTGCATCTTTCACAAGTTCAATTGGAAACATTAGTGTAAATAATCGACAAACAACAACACACATTGATGGTAGGGTATTAGGAAGGACTAACTGTTGCGCCGTTAATTGCGGTACACTCTGTCTTAAACATATTTCTTTATATCCGTAGGCGTTGGTTATGGTCAAGTGCTGGCCACAGGGATTGTCAGCACGTACTATGCCACCTTAATGGCACTGACACTGCGTTATTTTGTTGCTTCCTTTTATTCCACGCTGCCCTGGAGCTATTGCCGCGAAGAGTGGGGTCCCAACTGTTTGGACTCCGGGCCTTTGGATGAGGAGCAGGAGCACAGCACCACCAGCGCTGCCTTGACAACAATGCGTACTACCTCAGCGGAATTTTACTTTGTGTAAGTTTTGCGCCAAATAAATCACAAAAATAACTTTGAACTCTTTTAATATTCAACAACTACCCCTCCCCCCAAAGCAATGTGATACTGCGTGAGAAGGCCAGCATAGACGATGGCATTGGCTATCCCAGCTGGACTTTGGCCATTGCCTTGGCCGTGGCCTGGATCATCATAGCCGGCATCATGTTCAAAGGTGTCAAAAGCTCTGGCAAGGCCTCCTACTTTCTGGCACTCTTTCCCTACGTGGTCATGCTCATCTTGCTCGTGCGCGCTCTAACCCTGCCCGGCGCCTTCGATGGCGTGCTTTACTTTCTCACACCACAGTGGCACAAGCTGCTCGAGCCTCAGGTGTGGTATGCCGCAGTCACGCAGGTCTTCTTCTCGCTGGCCATCTGCTTTGGCAACATTGTGATGTATGCCTCGTACAATCGCTTTGGCCACAATATTTATAGGTAAAGTTTTCACAGTCACAGCGGGATTGAGCGGCTCCTTAATAGGCTTAACGCATTTTGTTTTGCAGAGATGCCAACATTGTGACCACATTGGATACGTTCACATCGCTGCTGTCTGGCATTATTATCTTTGGCATCTTGGGCAACTTGGCGTATGAGAATAATACCACAGATATAGCCAGTGTGGTTAATGGCGGTCCTGGTTTGGCCTTTATCTCGTATCCCGATGCCATTGCTAAGTTTAAGTGGCTGCCGCAGTTATTCTCCGTACTGTTCTTTCTAATGCTCTTCGTTCTGGGCATTGGCAGCAATGTGGGCATGACCTCTTGCATCATGACCGTCATTAAGGATGAATTTGTGCATATCAAGAAGTGGATGATTGTGGTGGGCATATCCGTGGTGGGTTATTTACTGGGTCTGTTCTATATAACACCCGGAGGTCAGTATGTGCTCACCTTGTTGGATTTCTTTGGTGCCACCTTTGTGGCGCTGGTTTTGGCCATTTTTGAGCTGCTGGCCATTGGCTGGGTCTACGGCGTCAAGCGTTTGTGTCGCGATGTGGAGTTTATGCTGGGTAGAAAGACTTCCATATACTATAGACTATGCTGGGCTGTGATATCGCCTGCTATGATGATTGGCATACTGCTCTATATGCTGGCGCTGTATGAGCCCCTGACGTACAAGGACTATACATATCAGACAGGCGTTATAGGTAGGTCTTAGTCAAAATTGATCACATGCTGCTGGTATTTTTATTAATACTTAATCCTTTTTAGCCTTTGGCTGGTGCGTTGCTGCCTTTGGCGTGGGTCAGCTCTTTATCTGGGCCATACCCGCCATACGCAGTCAACCCGCGCATCTGAGTCTCTACCAGCGCATAGGCAGAGCCTTTCAGCCAACGCCCAACTGGGGTCCTGCCGAGCCGCGTACACTGCAACGCTATCAGTTGTTCATGCAGGAGGCTAATGAGAGCGCCATGTTTGAACGCAATGGCTTTTGGTACAAAATCTATGACAATATCTTTGGTTAGCATTGAGAATTAGCAATAAAAAAAGACACACCTAGCTTATAAGAAAAGAAAAAACAGAACAATCCTTTTATAATAAAAAAAAATATAAGTAAAGAAAAACGAGTTGGAACGCTAAATGGCTGGCTTAAGTGCCAAATGAAGTCCTAGTGCTAGTTGGCCCAAGGCTCAGCTGAGGCAACTATAAAAAATATCTTTATGAGCGTGTTAGGAAAAGCGTAAGGGTAACACATGCACAAGACAATTGCAGCCGCTGGCGTTACACACACACACACATACGCACAACCTTACACACACCCAAGCACTGATTATGCCATAAAAGCTGGAAAAAAGTTTTCATTTTATGATTGAGCCTTGAAAGGCGCCGGAATGTCAGAGGAGGAGCAAAACGACTTGAAAGGCAGTCCTTGTTGTAAAAGTTGCTGAGCATTGTCAAACACTTCCGCGCAAAGTATTAAAGTAATTTGTAAGAAAAGAACGAGGCAAGAAAAAAAATGTATTATGTGCCCCACTGTGCCGATAAGCAAACACACACACACAGACACACACACCCGTACTGACATATGCATATGTGTGTCAAATGACAAGCGCGACGCCTAGAAGCATGCAATATAAAATGTTACCCATACGCAAAAAGCTTACTTTTGCTAGCAAGTAAAGCTAACCCTGAAATAGAACTAATAAATCACGCACCAGCAACAACAAGGCCAAAAGAAGTCACCAACAAAAGGGCCAGGACGCAGCTTTCATTAGACTAACGGTAAGTTGATACTGCTAACGCATTAGAGATGGACGCAGGACTCGAGCTGAGTGCGAATTTCGTGAAAGATTCGGCTACGCCGGGTACGTCGATATTTGGCATTCACACAAGGCTCAAAATTAATAAAACGTGCCAGCTCATAACACAGCAATAAAACGTCTCAACATTTCGATTATTTTGATAACTATCGAAAAATGAATATATGTATATGTAGTCAGTTTTTACGATTATTGAAATTGAGATATTTGGTAATATCTCAAAACATTAGGAAATGGTGTTTTACGTGAGCACTTGACGAGTTGGTTCTATCTCACGGTGTTCGAATGTGCAAGCAAAGAACACACGGATTGATATTCTCGTCAATCAACGATCTTATGGATGGACGGATTTTGTCAACTCCATATGATGCACTACAAAATATTATAGTGGGCTATAATAAACTATAGTACACCACATGGCACATATTGCATTCTTCTTCTTAACTGGCCATAACAACCCGTTATCGGGTTACGGCCTGATGTAAATACATTCTTTCATTGGAAATGTGGTTTTACGTGGCCACGAAATCGTTTTTTGTAAACAACATGTTATATGTCCGATATGTTGAGTCCTAAAACTTTCCGCGATCTGTCTTAAGATTGTTAAATAAAAAAAATCTTGCCTAAGACCGAATTTTTATGCTCAAAAACTCTTTTGGCTATTCAAAACGATTTTTCCTCTCCTTGAATGGCCAAAACAACCCGTTATCTGCGCTACCTTAGAGCACTCCACGAGGCGCTTTTACTTCGAGCGTTTTCTTGTATAGGTGATACCAAAGGTATGATCCTCTCAACGAAGACATGGCCTGCACCTTCAACATGATTAAGCTAGAGGAGATTTTATTTCGCTTGACTGTGGTATTGTCATCGTAGAATTAGTTGTTCCATCGAATGCGGTAGTTGCTGCAACACGTAAGTGTTCAAAGATCCTATGGTACTTTTCGCTCAAACACTTCAAGGGCAATTGCATCTCTCTCTCCCAGGATCTTCTTCATCCATATACACAACATGACCAAGCTAGCGAAGCCCCAGTTTGTTAATTCGCTTGTCGTCGTAGAGTTAGTTGTTCCATCGAATGCGGTAGTTGCTGCAACACGTAAGTGTTCAAAGATCCTATGGTACTTTCCGGTCAAACTCTTCAAGGGCAACTGCATCCCTCTCGCAGCACCATCTCACCCATACTCACAACAAGACTAAGCTAGCAAAGTCCCTGGATGTTTACACGATTGTCTATGTCATTATCGTGGAGTTAGTTGTTCCATCGAATGCGGTAGTCGCAGTCAACATGTAAAGGATCAAAGATTTTAAGTGGTACTTTCCGCTCAAACACTCCAAGGGCATCTGCATCAGAATGCTTCATTACTTAAGCCATAAAGCAATTAGAGTGTATGTTTGGTCTGTCAATTGAGATCTTAACTACTCATTTGCCTACTTAGACCAAAGTACCATCTATTAGCAAGGAGATAGGATCTACTCAAAACGATTAACTCGGTATGAAGCAGTATTGTTAATAAGTTATCCAATTTCCCTCTACTTAGTATAAAGAATAATTCGCATGAAAGAAATCTGTCAAGAGACTAGCCGTGCCTGCATATTCAACATTTCCCAAATGTTTATCTTCTGTTCGTGCTGATTCCTGACTCATCTCTACTACACCACACACACACACAAACATACAAAACCCGGACACATCTATGCACTGCGAGAGGCGTAGATAAACATGCCACTAAAAGACACCTGACAACTGTCTTTGGTTGCTTTCCAATGTAGTTAGGGCCATCAAAGGAATTCCAGTCATGCCTCAGCAGAGACTTCGTCTGTCTGTCTGTCTGGCATCCTCTCCACGCCCCACTGTCTGTCAGCCTGCCCACTTGTCAAGCTGTCAATTTAATGCGCCTGCTGAGAGACTGAGACTCAATTGAATTGTTTCTGCTGTTGTCGTTATCGTTAAGGACTAAATGCAGCCTGTAATTGCACAGATAAAATGCGTTCAAATTTCACACGCTCAAATACTTCTTTCGAGCACTGTCACGTCCAGCACGGCGTATACGCAACATATTGAAAGTCAGCGCATTGAGCTGACTGAAGTGAGGTTTATCCTTTTACATTTGTTTGCCTGATTGCCTGTTGTGTGCTTATTTATTAAGCCATTGTGTCATGTTAATGCGTTTTTAATGGCAAATGTTTTAAACACTAAAGGCTTTGTCCATTCGTTTGTTTGTTTGTTTGTTTGTTTGTTGTCTGTTGTGAGTTGGATGCGCGTTATTTGAGTGTCTGTCGCTTAATTTCATTGTTTTTCAACGTAAATCAAACATATAATGAGCTGTAATGGCACTGCGTCAACAGTGCGTATGTTTAATTAAAATATGCGCTATAATCAAGTGAATGCAAGCAACATGCACGCGATGCAAATTGAAATTTCATTTAATTTAAGTCAAATTAAAATTTGTTTGTGTTCAAAAAGCAGACATGACCAACAAAAGCAAGCATCAGCAAACAGAACGGTCAAGTAAATGTTTCACTTATACACTCAAAGAAATTGAATTGCGATTATGACTTTTACGTTGAGCTGCATTGTTAAATAGTCAAATTGAAATAAGATTAAATGCAACTCGAGGTAAACTCATCGGTTTTCCTTTCTGAACGCCTTTCTCTTTCTACATACGATAACATTTTGAATAGAACTTTTGGGACAAAAGTTTTATCACTTAATATTTGATGCTTTACAAATTTTTATAAACATAAAAACTTTTTTTATGAAATTTTAATAATGTAACTAATGTTTTTCCATATAAGAAAAAAATTAATTTAAAATAATGTAAAATAAATTTTCAATAAAATATTTTAAAAAATTTGAAAAAATGCAAAACATTTTCAAATCTAAAGGAAATAAAAATCAGAATGTGACAAATTGAAACAGAAAAAAAGTATATAAAAAATATTCTGAATATTTTCACATCTAAAGGAAATAAAATTGTACAAAAAAAAAAGTGAACTATTCCAAATTTTAAAATAACCCAAAAAAAAATATTGAAGTTTCTCCCAAAACAATCTCAAAAAAGGAAGCATTTGAAACAGAATAAAACTTTTTTTCATAAAAAAAAAAACGTAAATAAAATATTTAAAAAAAATAAACACTACTAACAATATATAGCGCATGAATTGCAAATTTACATAATCCAAATCATCTGCCGTTCTTTGGGAACCACCATTCAGTTTTTTAGGAGCAACGCCACTCCATGTAAAGACACTAGAGGTGACGATTTGTGACACTAGGGCGGTGAGCGGTTCAATATTTCTGGAAATCATGGTGTCGTGAACAGCGCCTAAGACGTTAAATAAAACATAATCTAATGCAGTGATCGGCAGTCGGTCACATACGTTTTTGTATATATGAATGCTTGTTTCAAAACGAGACAGCTATATTGCACTTGCCGCTCCATATTTCTTATACTTTCATTCTATAACCAACACTGAGCCCTATGAGAACACGGCTCAAGAAGCGAGTATTGCCGTTAACATTCTGCTCAATCTTTATGCCCAAATTTTCTATGGGAGGTGCAATATGTTTTCGTGTTTTTTGTATAGAATCAATATACATTTGCGGTAAATAAAAAACTCTCCTTGGTTACGTTTGTTCTACGTTCAGGAATGTTTGATGTTACATAATAAACAACAGCTTGCTCTTAAATCAGGAACGTGCCAGGGCTACTAATATAACAAATTCCTGCCTAATTAATGAAATTTCTAGCTCGAGCAAGTTTCGTGCGCTTAAAATATATGCGTGTTTTTGCTGAGTGTATAAATCTCGTCAGTTGTTTCGCTCTACTTATTATAATTTACGCCTTGGTCAACAGTTTATTGAATATAGATTGTGTTTATATGAATGTTTGATTTATGGGCCATACAATTTGAGTTTATTGCCTGAACGAATCACAGCATTTGCTTTGATATCTAAAGGGTCCTGGCATATAAATCAGTTGTAAGGAACAAGGGTTTTGGTTCGGTGGCACAGGTAGAAGCGCCTTTTGGCTTTTACGCACATTTCCCCGTAGTAATCAAGGCGAGTTACAGCGAGTTACAGCGCCTGCCTGGCTGCTGGCCTGCTGTAGACAAGATGGTGTCTGGTCTGGTCACAGTTTTGGGAGACTGGGCAAGTTAGGGAATTGGCGGATGTACAACATTTGGCGTTTTGACGCCTGCGGAAGCCCCAAGGCTTACTGGCTGTTGCCCGCAAAATGGCGCGCACTTATATGTATGTGTGTGTGTGAGTGTGTATATGTGAGGGTTTGACTCGACTGCTACTTAGGCACACATTAACTTTTGGCCTTTTGTTAGCTGTTGCTTTTGTTTGAACATGCGGCAAGGTGTGCTCTGTGCTCTGATATTGGAGCTGTCTGTTGACTTGGGGCTATGTCTTGACTAGACACAGCTGCCATTAACTTGGCTTTGTTTATTTTGTGTTTTTTTTTTTTGTCTTGTGCTAAGCGCCACTCAAATTTTAAATTATTTAAATAAATTAGCAAACATTTTTTTTGTTTGCCTTTTCTTGGGCTCTGGTACATTCTTTTGTATTTTTGAACAGATTGTTAGTGATTTACGTCGAAAGGACATTTAGCTGAAGAGATTTGTTTTTGGAGCGTTAAAATGGCAGCCAGGGGTCGCATCAAAGCGCTTCTAAACAAAAGCCAACTTGTATAAAACACATAAAAGTTTCGAGTACAAGTTTATGGCTCACAGTTGACCAAATGGCGGTCTACTTACATAACCAGAGATTACTTTTAAAGAGCCGCCTTAAATTTAAGTGCTAATTAATTGAATGTTAAAAAGCAGCTAGATAAACTGCTCAAAAGCCAGGCAAACATTTTATCAAACGTTGCCTTGACAAAAATTCCCAGCTCAAATTTATATATATATATATATATATGTACATATAGATAAGCCGCATTTGTTATGTCGATGTTTGTTTGGTATAACTATAACTTGTCCTATCTTATCCAAAGTTTTTTGTATTCTATAGCTCATATTTATGACAGTCTGTCAATGGCAGCTAGCTGTGTGTTTATGTCTGTGTATACAAACAAATCATGCCACAAAGTGTGCATGCAAGCCATTTTTATTGTTGCCTCAAGTGGCACACTTCAGCTATCGATTGGCCGAGCGAGCACCAGCCCTGAGTCGACCAGTTTATTGCAGCTTATAGTGCCAATTAAATGGCTCTATATTATATATATACATATATATATATATATACACACACACATGCTTGCCATATAAATCGACAGTTCTTATCGCGTGAGCGCTTTGTCCAAAACGCAACTTTTATATATAGCATAGTTTTCAGCGCATTTTAAGCGAGTTTTTGGCAACTTTTGTTTATGTGATTTCGATTTTTATATGCTTTCAAGTTATTTTGTAATTACAATATTTATTATTTTGTATTTAGTTTTACACGCTGCTCTATCACGCTGTGCATATGTCAGCAACAACTTGCTTGAGAAGACATAAAACGACAACGATAAAGTCGACAGACAGACAGACATACGACAAAAACCTTGACAACTTTGCAGTTTTACCAAAAACTTTTATGATAAGTTTTTCACAAGACATTTCGTGCCAAGAAACAAAACAGACATAGGGCCACGAGCAGCATAACAGCATGCAACACAATGGAAAACTGTCATGCTGCACGGTGGAATCAACTAGCACGAAATTCTTAAGCAAATTTTGAACATTAATCAAATTGTAAACATACTGGCTTAAAGATCATAAACTGAAGATATAACTAAAAATGCACCCATAGTAACATGACTACTTTAATGTAAACCATTAATGAGCAACCTTTTATGGAGCTATCCGTAATTAAAGATCCAGAAGACGTCGTTGTGAGTCATTCAGATGTGATTTAGCATAAAGTGGCGCCATCTAGCATGAGCATATGCTAGCGCGAAAATTACAACGACAACAACATTAGCTTGCATGCTCTTCTTTTAGCGCTCACTACTGGTGCAGCAAACAAAAACCAGCGTACAACCTTCTCGCACACACAGCACACACAAGCATAACAGCAGCCGTGCGTAACACCACGCACGCGTTACACCTTTTGAGCTTAATAAGAGACTTTCGTGACGGCATACGAATCGGTTCTTCCAACAAAAATAAATCGAAACTACAGTTTCGAGCTTAGTTTCAATACTTTGAAAATTATGTAAGGAATTTGAGACATATGCGAAATTTGTTACTCCTCTAAAGAACCAACAAGAAAATGTTCGAAAAAGTTTGAAGTTTGCTAAGCAGCAAAGGCAGGTTTCAAAAATTCCTGACACTTGAATGAAATATGCAGTTCACCATGACACATTGTTTTTAACAACAAGATTTCTTGGCTTGTTTTCTAAAGAATTCCAACAAACAAAAATTTCAAATTCGAGGTTTTTTCGACAGTTACACAGTCAAATCAGAGCTAAAAAAGAAGCCAGAAGTAGCCTTCACGGACTATAGTTGATATTTATATATTTGATAACTAGAGCAAAACGAATGAAATATGCAGTTCACCATGACACATTGTTTTTAACAACAAGATTTCTTGGCTTGTTTTCTAAAGAATTCCAACAAACAAAAATTTCAAATTCGAGGTTTTTTCGACAGTTACACAGTCAAATCAGAGCTAAAAAAGAAGCCAGAAGTAGCCTTCACGGACTATAGTTGATATTTATATATTTGATAACTAGAGCAAAACGAACGAAGTTGTGTACTATGTTTTGTATATAAGTACACGATGAAATCCATTAAGTTTTAAGACAGTTTCTTTTTTGTACTATCAGTGCCTTGCTGCAAATATACAAATCTCAGTGCTAGACACTTTGGTGTTTCAGAAACCTCTTTCAACATAATTGCAGCCCAATAGTAACCCATCTCCATTAAACCACAAAACGAATGTACTTGTTTGAGAATAAGCAAGAAATATTATTAAATTTAGCATAAAAGCTTTCAATTGACAGACTTTCTGGAGATTTAAATTGAAATTTAAATTTGTGCTCGGTCGGCACTTGACTTACATATATTACACAACAAAACAGCAATTAAAAACAATATCTGCACTTGACTCTTTACATGAAAACACTAAAAAGCACACTTTACCTCATAATTTCCACCATATACGCCAGCATACATTTTAATTGAAATAAAACTTTAATAATTTAATAAAAACCGCGCGCAACAGAACTCAACACACCACGAAACGAAGGCAGATCAGCTGCGAAGTGGTGAGTGCCAACAGCTGCTGCATACCGCAATGATATTGATGAGCAAGCAGTGCAATTGCAGTTCTATAGCAGTAGTTGTGAACTCATCAACACTAGATGGCGCCAAGGTGCGTCTTAAGCAAACTGCATTGATCGCATTGTTTTCTTGATAAATAAAACGCTTAAAAAGACTAAGACTTAGCACTAATTAGTCGGTTTTACCAGAAAAAACACTTCAAAACAATGCTTATCAGCAGCTATGTAATGAGATAAAACTGTAAGCAATGCACTTGCATTTTTAGTGCCAATGCAGCTTTCAACAAATAAGCAACCTAAGATGGCGCCAAAGTGCATAATAAGCATACTGCATTGATTTCATTGTTTTCTTGATAAATAAGACACTTACACATGCGTATCCTTAGCATTCAGTAAACAGTTTTGAATAAAAAAATCTATCAATTAGGAATAAACCGTACTAAACAAAACACACTAAAAGACAATGCATATTAGGAGCAATATGGTGAGATAGATCGGTAAGCAGTGAAAATGCAGCTTTCAACTAAGCAACTAAAGATGGCGCCAGAGTGAGTCTTAATCAAACTTTTATATATTGATCGCAACAGTTAAACTTGCCTGTTATATAATCAAAACTTACAATTTAATTACAAAGTTAAATTTCTTGCAAAACTGACACACTGTCAATCAACATTATTTAGTTTTAGCAAGCTCAAGTCAGTGCCAAGCCCATGGTGGCCATTTTGTGACTCTGACATAGACTGAAGCACAGCTTCAACGGCAGCAAAAGAGACAGACAGGAATGAAATGCGCAGTTTGTGCAAAGCACTGAAAAGAAATGTCTCCGGAAGTCATCTCAATTTTGTCGCTGTGTGAGTGAGCAAGTAAAAAGCATTAAAAAATGGCAGCAAAGAGCAAAACGCAGCTGTCTGAAAGGCTGCCGCCAACAGGCAGTGGGGCAAAAATGAATTATAGTTCAACTTCATGAACTTGTTGGACACGTGTTGTACGTCTGTGGTCCATAATGCACTTGCTAGAAACCTTAAAGATCGCTCGTTAATTAAGCAAATTTGATGCCGCTTAAAGTTGCTGCACAAGTTTTACAGCTTGCGGCATGCTACTTTTTTGCTCTGTACAGCAGTCTCTTTCCAATTTACAACAAACAGCCGCCGGCTGTTTGTCATAATTTGACGTGCTACAGTGTTCATCCTTAATCTTTACTACCCCTTTGGCGCGCTTTAGTAAAAACCATAAACTATTTTATACATCTAAAGTTTGCCACATGCAACAAATCTCGCATCTCTCATCTAAATGGCTTAACTTCAACTCAGCTCAACTCAAGTTGAAGTCAAGTAAGTAGAGGCAGCAAATAAAAAATATATCGCCTCAAACGCAGCTTTTGCTCTAACTTGCTGCATACATAAACCCGGTCTTAAATCGTTCTTGCCACTGCCGCTAACTGTAAAAACAAACAAGAGCTTTGATACCTTGTATCTTTGTGTCTAAACAGCTATAAACAAGCAACAAGACGGGTGTGAGTATTGTGTTTGTCTGCGTGTTTTGCATAATTTCTATGCACTACATTAGACAACAACAGCAGCCTAAAAACCCAAAAGTTAGTTACAATAATAAACATTAACATTCATGCGTGCATAAGACCGGAAATGTTTATTAGATTTAACCTCAATATGCTCACCATGTCGTATAAGTAATGTGCCACATTGTGGCACTACCCCTTGCCATCAGCATTAGACGACGACGACGACGTCGACGTCGACGACAACGATGATGAGTGCGCAAACTTTCAGTTTATATTCTTTATACTACTTATATAGGAAATATTTTTGCTTTTTTTTGCACACTTTAATGAAAATTACAGCGCCCTCATTTTCAGCAAAGTTTGTTTTGTTATATAGACTGTGCGAGTTTTTTATACTCTATAAGAAATAACATAAATTTATCAAGAACGTTTGTGAACACATAAACTGAGTCATTCTGCGTGTCATTAAGTTCGTTTTAGTTGTTGTTAGTTGAGATAAAAGTTGTAGGGTTTTAACGAGTTTTTTCCTTTGTTCTAAAAATTCTATCAAAAAAGATATTCAGTCTATATAACTAAGCCATAACCCGTTTACAACATTCTTAAGCCTGACTTATATGCCGATGCTCAGGGTATATTAAGTTCGTCATACCTTTCGGAAGTTTTTTTCACCTCCGGCTAACTACATATAACTCACATTTTTTTCGAGCTGTTGGCATTCAATTCATCATGAGAGCACAGAAAAAACACATCGTGCCAATGTTTTTTTTACACACACTCAACTGCCCAGCAAGTGGCAAAGTTGTCGGCCATTTTGTGCGCGCCCTCGCGGAAATGTCGATTTAAGCGGGGACTCGGCTCCCTTAATTATATGGTTTTTTTTGGTTATTTTTCTGCTGCAACCAACGCAAATGTACTCGACAATTTATTTATTTATACAACAACCTTTGGCCCTTAGACTCCCTCCAGCGGCTGCCACCTATCAACATTACAGGCAGCTGTCAGTTACAACAACAAACAAAGCTCTTTGCCACCAAGTTCCCCGCACTCCCAACAAATTACCACTATGTCTTTGTGCATTATCTTAGAAATTGATTGATGGCTTAGTCTGCTGCTCTTGCATGTGGTAGATACTTTGGATACTGTAGATACTTAGATATTTAAGTATATATAAATGAATTAAATGTACAATGACTGGAACGCAGACACCTTGGCAAACGAAACTCAAGCATTTGCTTGAGCCTGTCATGCTCCAATACGTCAATGAGCGATGCCTACTTAGAGACCAAAGTAAACTTGGCCAAGACAGACAATAGACAACGAGTTGACTGCCCTAGAGTATGCGCATTCTAAGAGTGAGTAATATATATTGATGGTTACCTTAGGGGCTAGCGGCGATGGACGTAGCAGTTGGTATAATACTATTATGAAACAAAGATAAAACAAATCAAAACACCTTTGAAGGCTGCTCTCATGCCTTTTACTGTTGTTTTTGACACACATAAGTCAAGGATATTACAAAACTATGTAAAAGGGTCTAAATACATAAGCTGTATTTGCGTTTCATAAATTGGATTAAGCTTTTGAAGCTGGTACAGCTTATGTTAAGCACTAGCATGTCAGGGTTCGAACTTAACCTCAAAAAGCCAGAATTTTGTTAGTTTTGGAATCCGAGAGGTTATGTTTCTTGGGTCACTAAATCCGAATCAGTGTTCCAAAAAGTCGCAGCACATAAGAGTTGGGACTTAACTTCAACACGACAACTTTGTTACGTTTGTTCCAAATACGAAGCGAAATCTTTTCAAAAAACGATTACCGATATTTTCAATTTATACGATGATGTTTTCAATTCTAAGATTGTTCTTCATAATTGCTAGGTTCCACGAGTAGCTCATGCAGAGGCATATTCTGTCATTGGAAGAATACAACGTGTAACTTACTGCAAAAAACGGCTATAATGGCAAAAAAGGGTCTGACATTTGTTTTATGAAACTGTTTCTTGGATCGTGACCCGCGGACACATGTTTTTTTTAGGTTTTTTGAGGTAAAGTCCAAACCCAGATGTGCTTGATGAGACCATGGTCTTACTCCTGAACTGGAGTAAAATCCGGTGAATGGATTTTATTTCTTTTAAAGAATCTTAAGATTTAACACAAACTCAAGTGAAGCAACAAGCTTAAAATCGCTGATAGCTGTAGTGCGGCTGACAACCTTCTCGTCAAACCAGAGAGCAACCTCTTTGTTGGAAATGCAGAGATCTCACGATTATTACAGGTCAATAATTTGGCTGGGTTGGTGTCGTCCTACATTTGGCGTCCGGTCGTAAACACGTTCAAGTGTTTCTCCAACAATTCTTTGGAAGCCAAAGCAACCAATTTGAAACTCTTCTGCTCGAAACGCCCAATAATTTTGCTGACACAGTCAGGCTTAACCGGAATAAAAGTGCGTTCCTTGTTAACGCCAATTATGAATGAGAATAAGGTGTAAAATTAGATACAAAACATCAACTTTCTTTTAAATCTCTAATGAATCGAACTATTTGTTTGTGGTTGCTACCAAAACTGTAATCGAAACTTTAAATTTGTAAACGAAAGGTACATACTAAAATGTGGGAATCGGCTAATACAGTAGCCGAAGTAAACTTGATGCCCTTTAGTTCCATAACATGTGGTTCCCAGTTGAATTCGGATGTAATAATATAAAAGTTGAGAAATAAAAGGAACCAGGAACTCGCCAACCCCCGTGCTATTCTCAAGGTAGATCATATTTCACTGCCCGTTCCCTTTTTCTTGCCACCTATTAGAATTCTAACGAAATTCTTTCCTATTGAGATATTTTTTGAACCTATATAAGTTATAGGACCCGAGGAGTAGTTTGGGCCAGTCTGAGGCCTAGAGTACCAATCTATTCCTCTTCACTTAGTAGTTGCTTAGTGGTGTGTCTTCCAAGGACACAAAAAAGCTCTGGGCTTATCAGTACCTTTGCCTACTATGCTTAGACCCAAAGAGCATCAAATTTAAGGGAGTGGAATTCTGGACCATTGAAAAATTCAAAATTTTGGCTGAAATGCGACCATTTTCAGCACAGCCTACGTCTCTGTCAGACTCACACACTCGTACCCAAAATTGAGACAAGTAAAAAACAAAAACAAAACGCATGTGTATGCACCGTGCTGAAAGTGGTCGCTTTTCGGTAAGTCGACTCAATGTAGCGACCAAGGATTCCACTCTCTTTGGCTTAGACCTTAGTTGAACCGACGTTGCTAGACTTATTTAAGTAAGGTTGAATCGGTTGATCACTATTGGCTATTTTTTCATTAGGCTGACACAATTATAGCTTCACCTTAAATCATTGAGCGAGAAGCAGATAAAGTTTTCATTTTATATAATTTGCTAAAGAAGTTACCTGGAATTGATTTTGTAAGACTTTTTCCATACAGTTGTCGATTCTTTTATGGAACTAACTTTACTTTATAATAAGTTTGTTGAAAGTTCGAGCGACTTTTTCAACGGAATCAGGAAAAATCTATGGCAACAAATACTTAAAGCATTCATAAGAATTATGCTCAGTTTATTCAGGAATTGTGTGGCAAAAGACATGGTCAAGTTTAGGGGCTCTCTCCTAAGGCGATTAAAAGAGAACGTCAAAAGTTTTCAATAAATATTCCCTTGAATATGGACTAGACTTCCCCCAGAGTAAGAGTTAGTTAGAGTTACTAACGTTAATACAGATGGAAATGGCTGGAAGGCCTGCTAACGCTGATTGATTTAATATACATATGCTTTGTGGCATCTCTCGAAACTAGGTTTTGGTTTGAGCAAAATGTGCAAGTTTTCGAAGATTTGTCTTTTTCAAAAGCAAAAATTTAGGCAAAATCATCTTCAAATTGCCTATTAGTTGCTGTCCTTATATTATGTCGTTACTGATAGGGGGTGTGGGTTACCTAGTATATGGACGACCCCTTATGAGAAGCGCAGAGAAAGGTTTCTTATATTGAAAGTAGTTTTATATGATCATACTTTCAATCAGACAAAACACAACAAATATGTTCCTTACTAAGGCAACTTATAAATTTAACTAACAATTGCATTCAATAGGCTAAAAAAGGGCTATAGCTAAGAAATAAATTATGTTTATGCTTACATTAGAAACAACATCCTTTAAACCTAGAAAAGGGTAATTGCTAAGCAAGTATACCCAACAGCAACCACCCAGGAAACCTAGAAACCCTTCAAATTCACCTAAGTCCCAGCTATTTACAGCGCATACAAGTTACCAGAAAAACCCACCCACACACACACATAACAATTCATTTCCCTAGACGACTCAATATATCAAAATTTAAATTAAATGAAAACAATGTTTTTCCATTCGATTGCAAATCTATAAGGATGACACTACAAATACAAATACCAAAAACCCGAAAGATAAGCAAATAGCAAACAAACGACTGTAAATGACGACAGCAAATCCGAGAAACAAAACAAGATACAAACCAACAGAGATACAGTAAAACGGTGAGACACCAAAAGTAACAAGGAACCGCACAAACAATTTATTATTTTGCCATTTTCGCCGAGAACTCTGGCAATATGCAAGTTTCCTTTTACCAACTTAAATAAATAATGAGTGCTTAGAGAGGGGCCTGAAAAGGTTCCATGAGATGATACACTTAAAGAAATATGGCTTTAGTAGTTCGAAAATCGCAAAAGATATCGTTAAATGCTGGCGATTTTTTAAAATTTCATAACTTTTGACTTGATCTGACGTTTTGTGAGCAGCGGTGATGGCATTCATTTAGCTAAACAAAGATTAACTTTCTCTTAATTAGCCAATATTTAAGATACGTTTTGCAATATATGTCAAATAAGTATTTATTTTTACTTGTGTGTCGATCTTTTTCTCGATACATAAAAGAAAGCTGTTTGAGGTAACTATAGGTGATAGTCAGATTGCGCTTAGGATCCATGAAAATGCTCGCACAATGATCAGCGAATATAAGACCAGCCAACCATCAACAAGATTTCACCCCATAATAAAGTCGGAATATGCTGCGTTCCTGGCCACAGAGTGCAGTGCAGTGAAATAGCTTAAAAAATTCGACGTCACAGCCAAAAAGGACTGAGTGAATCATTCCTGTCGGCGCGACAGAATAGGTCGGATTAATAGCGGTCCACACATAAAAACTGTGTTAGGAACGCTCCAGTCCAATTGGATGCCGCGTAACAAAACATTTTATGAAAGAACTCAATCCAAAGGCCTTCAGACATGTTCTTCGTCAAAAGAGTTTAGATCTGCGATCCCTGGTTGGATTAATCGCGGGACACAATGCATTTGGCCAACATGGGCCTCACAGACATGCGCGATCTGTCCTTGGAAAATGATATACTCAACTCTGCTGAGGTGTACAGTCTCCCCTTAAGCAGTCCTCACGAATTTCTATGCGAGTTGGAAAGATTGTGTTAATAGGGGGCCTATATGTCAGCGTGCCCTGTTTTTGTACGCTTTATCTCATTTTAACTGTCCTTTCAGCCTCTTAAAAGGAAAGTCTGTCTGAGTGGCAGGCTTCTTTGATCAGAAAACACACTCACCACGAAAGTAATCTAATCAACCGTTTCCTCATCCTCGTCCCAACAGCTCCTGCAGAAATCGTTAAAAGAGGCAGAAAGCCAGGATGCATGGTTACCGACCACACAGTTCCCCGTGATGGCGCCCACGACACCAGAGCATCGCTTCCGATCATAGCTCTATTGTGCGTTTATCGTTGTTTCCTGACCAAGTTTGTTTGGCGATTCGACAATGAATCACATTTTTCCATTTTTGGTTGACCTTACTTTTATAATATTTCTTAATATGAAGCTTAAAAGTAGCCATATTTAACCATTTATGGGGGGAGGGCTAAGCAATAGTGTTTTGTACCTTTTGGGAACAGAAGAAAGTAAGTTATATCGGAATTTATATTTAACCCGCCCCTAGCTGCCCATGTGGACAGCCACTTATCAACTTTTACTGTTAAGAAGGAAATATCGTTTTTATTTAACTTTAGAAAATTCACATTAAAGTTCAGAAATCTCATTTCTCGACTCTAAATTAAGTCTTTTTCTGTAGTGTACCTTGAGCCATCAAAAAAAACCGACGTAGAGACTTACATGATACATACATATTTAGACTTTTTAAACATTTATTTTTTAAAATTTTAATCAATTTTTTTATATTTCTCATTTTTGTTTAGGGTCTTTTTCAATTTAGAATATTATACACTAAGGGGCTCCGCCCCTGCTCGCATCGCTCGCCAACCCTGATGCTCCTCTTATTTTCTTCTCCTGCTTCTTCCTCTTCTTTCTCTTCTTCTTCTTCTTCGTCCTCTTTCCCTTCTTCTCATTCTCCCGTTCTTCATTTTCGTCCTCTTTCTCTTTGACATCCTATTCCGCTTCCGCTTCTTCTTTTTCTTCTTCTTCTTCCTATTCCTCTTCCTTTTGCTTTTCCTCTTCTTCTGCCTCGTCTTCTTCATGAAAACTTTTTAAATTTTACTAGCCAAACATTTTTTTTGCAGTGTATAATATGTAAAGTTAAATATGTTCGACTGTAGCTTAGGTTAAGCAAATGCCAATATTGTCTAAGGTTTGGAAACCAATCTATAGACAAGCTGTCAAAATGCAAGACACACACATAGACGCCCACACAGCTACAGAGCCATAAGTAAGTGTGTGTTCGTCAGTCAGTCGGAGTCAATCATCAGTCATTGGCACGTGAGCTGAGTGCGGTCTTTGTAGGCGGTCAACTGAAAACGCCTTGAAGCTTAAGCTACAAATTAAATTAGAATTTCGTTTTCATTTCGGTTTTTCCTCAAGTTTTTTTTTCTACTCAAATCAAATTTATGCGCTGACCTCGAAGCATATCAAACTGCAGCTAAAGCACGCCCAGAACCATTAAAACTTGGACCGACTTCGACCTTTTTATGGCATAAACTTAATAAAAATATGAAAATTCTACGCTAGTCGTACATTTGGCAAACTGCAAAGTCCAAAGTCCAAGTGCTACTGGCGAGTAGCCCCGTAGTCCAGTAGCCAGTCGGGTCTGTCCACGGTCTGCGCGCAGTCTGGTGGGGACGCCGCCTTTTAGGGAGTTTATGGTAGAGCTTAGCAAACAAAATTATATTCAATTTCCTTTAATGGCTGCCATAAAATAGCAGTCAGCAAAAGTAAAGCCGAAAAGTAGGCGTTGTGCCGTCAACTGCCCCTCGTTTACAGCCTGCATTTAGGCCTACACTCTGGCATGTTTTTTCTCTGATTTTGTGGCTAGGTAGGCAAAGTTATTTGAAGCACCTACTTTATAAAGGATTATATTTAGACAAATGTATATATTATTTTTAAAGAGCACACATACCCACATACACGCACAAAGTCAATTAGCACATCAACAAAATTAATTAGCTGGCAAATATTTGTATGAAAAAAATGTTTATAATATGCTTGAAATGTTATGCATAAAAACAATTACGTATACGTCGTGTTGACCGCATGCTTTGCATATTACAACACAAATTCCTGCACAAAATGGCGCCAAAGAGCACACTCACACACACACTTAGCTGCTCCTTCCGGCATGGCATTGTTGTAATGAATTAATATGCCATTTAGTTGCCATTTAGCTCCCATTTAGAAGCTTACTACCAAGGCTTACAAATTGTGGCAGATTATTATTAATTACTGGCTATTGATCAACATTTTAGAGCTGCCAGTTTAAGGCACTTATTGAGTGTTTGCCATGCTTTTCAGTGGGTCAAGTCATCTATTAAACTCTAGTTTAATTGTGCTTTCTGTATTTTGAGCACTTAGTTGACAAAAGCTCTTAAATTAGCTATAAAAAAAAAACATTAAATGGTAATAAAAAAAAAATTTACATGTTACTGAGTTACATTATTAACTCAATTGCCATGTTGCTCCCTATTTTCATAGCAATTTTTCTTTATGTTTACTTTTTTAAGACAGAATTTACGTTTGTACTCATAAGCCGAAATAATAAACCGACAAAATTTACTATGTTAATTTATTTATTTTTTTTCAATAATATTATTTCAAATCTAAATTGGCTTTGTTTCTTAATTTAAAAGGAAACCAGTTCAAATTTGGCACCTATGTATGTCACGCCACGTATAAAATTATGCCTTGAAAACAAAAATTTGCGTTGAAAACTCATGCGCTTTCGATTTAAAGATGCAGGCGAAACCAACTTGTATATGCTGTCACGTCACGTATCACTTTTCGCTTGCTCATATTTTGACACAGCTTTTACACCAAACTTAATGCTACTAAAGTGCTATCTAGAAATTAAAACAAGATAGATGGACGACTGTCACGTGCGTAGTTAGGGAAAAGCATTATCATTATTTAAAAATAAAAAGTTTTTTTTTTGTTTAACAAACTATCATGAAAGTTTTAAAGTCTCTTTTTCTTCTAATATCAACGACGCAAATTTTTGTTGAGTGTACCATTAACCTAACAGGTAAGTCTCATAACGAAGCTATGCTCAATTAAGACAAGATTAACGAAAAAAAAGGAATGAAGCAGGTTTTTGAACAAATCGGTCCAAACGAAAAATTGTCGTTAACAGCAAGAAATTATTCCATATATAAAATTAAGATATGACAACTATATCTCTAAGAGTAAACTTCCAACTAATCCGAAGAGCGATTTACAACGATACAACTATTGAGAAGCTATAAAAGTACGCCACGCTGGGCTTTAGATAGACCAAACAACCTCTTGACATAGATGGGCTGGGGACAATCTGCCATAAGAAAAATCATCTTCTCTCAATGCCTTTGGAATACGATTTGATGATACCAAACACATGAGCATAATTTTGTTCACTCATTCCATGGCTTAAATAGGTTCAAAAAAATATATATATTTAGTGAACCGTAAAACGCAACCCGTTCAATTTATGGCTCTTGGAATAAGAAAAAAAATAGTTAAAGTACAACAAAAGTCACAAAATCTCCAAGCTTACTACTAAGTCGACCAATTGATAAGACTCCTGTCAAATGATGTTCAAGCATACTTGGCCAGCTAACGAAGAGTTAAAACTAGAGGAAGAGAAATATGATCTGTCTCCCTCATAGCACGAGGGTTGGCGAGCAGAGCGAGCAGGGGTCGGAGCCCCCTAGTGCCGTGCTGTTGAAAATATCGTTCATATTCATAAAAAGTCAATCAGAAGACGAATCAATATAAACACTATATCTAGGGAAGAAAGTTGTTGTGAAGGTAGGGCAGAATGCGCCTCAAACTCCTTGGCGTTAAAAGCTTCAAGATATTTTTCCAGATAGGTAGAATTCCGCCTTAAATAAGAACCAATTTGATTAGTATAAAAGCTACTAGTTGTCTTTAACTTGAGACGGAATGCAAGTTGCCCTTACTGTGTGGGATGCACTAGCAAAATTTGGCCAATAACTTTAAATAGGCGGCGTTTTAGAGAAAAACAGGCAGCAAAAATATACAAGAATAAACACCTGACTTCAACCTAATAATACGCTAAAGCAAATCTAGAATGTCAGCCTTATAACACTCGACTATTTCACGTACTAAGCTCTATTTCAGATAAGAAGCTATTATTGGGCTTACAACTAAGCAGCCCAACTTTATGACATATACGTAATATGAACGCAATGCAATAACTTGCAGAAATCCCACTGTCAGTATCAACATTTCTTTTTTAAATATAATATCGTTTAGCCACAAAATCTCAACAAACTGCACTGCCAATCGCAGTCGGTCGGAATTAACAGCACTTGAACTTGATCATTAGTAGACAAGTCCTGTCACATTTAATTTGGCATCAAGGTCTTGAACTTGCCAACAGCAACAACAATAGCCGGTTGCCAAGGCAAAATGCCACAATGACTTCAGTTAACAGCGCAGTTATCAGCGCAGCCGTCAAAAGCAGCAGCGTTAGCAGAGAGTGTCAGACACTGTGGTTTTGGTCTTTTGTGGCGGTCTTCAATGGCTCAAACGCCAATGCCAGAAAAGCGTAAGAGCAATAGAAGAAGCTGGCGCACGCTTTTGCCATTAAGCTGCATACAAAAGCAAACAGTTAATACATCAAATTCAGGCAACTTGACAGCTACGTCTTTTTGGTTAGATAGCGCCAGTTCTTGGTAACAGAAGTACGCAGAACCAAACCACTGAAAATCCGATTGACATGAAATGAATTGTGAAATTAAGCAGACGGGCGCCGTGACAGCTACAATGGAGTACAACTGTAAATTGTGTTTGAAAGAAGTTAGGTGTGTGTATGTGTGTCGTGGGGGCGACTGTTTTGTATGCTACAAATTGATAAGTGATTTGCCGCCCAAGGCCACAAAGCAATAAACGTGTATGAGGAGGTGGCACTTGAAAGTCAACATGCCCGACATCGAATTACTTCTAGCCCAAAGGCAGAAGCTGCCTTGATTCATGCAGGTCACTTGTTTATCACTGGCTGTTTGGCCTAGCTCTTAAATTTGTGGGTTATCCCTTAGATTTATGTGTGTAGCAAGTCGAATTATGCTGAGCCATAAAGGCATTCAACTTACCCATAGACAGACATTAGGATGATTGCAATAGGCAAGCTATGGACGCGCGCGCTTTAATCAAAATCAACACACAGATACAATCACTCACACACACACACACACACACACACACATTACTAGCAACGGTTGCATCAAATATCAATCAACAAATACGCATTGAGTTACAAATTTGTTGCCTAAAAGCATGCAACAATTTTTTGGTCTGCGAAAACTATCGTAAACGCGGCGTATGAGCAATCAATTTGTTAGCCACATAACGTATATTTTTGCCTTTGCCATATCAATTTTGCAAAAAAAGTTTGCCACACGCGTTTTGTAATTCAATTCAAAAACAATGTACCGTTATATATAGCGCTCACAAATAACGGCACAAAACGCGTAAAGCAAACACGCTTAACTGTAACTCTGCCACTTTTGAGAGCAGCGCCGCTTGTAATGCAACCTTTGCCAGCCGACGACGTACTGAGCTTGCTTTGGCAGAACGCTTTGTTTAAGAACTGCCACGAATACGTTCCACATATCTCTGCGCAGTCGCTGTCGAGTAAGTTGGTTGTGCTGCTGCTTGTGGATGCCATTTGGAAAACATTCGTTTTTCAATTGTTATCAGTAGGAAAACAACAACTGCAACTGCAACTGCAACAAGCGGCACAAAAACAACAACCAATCTTTGGCGTCTTTTAAGGAAAGATTTCAATTACACACACACACATGCCCGCTGAGCAGTTGTGGCGCTGGGGGTTTAATGGGTTAAGTTGCAGGTAAAGTCAGCAGCTGCCACTAGTTTGTTGCGGAGTTGCAAGCGTATTAAAACCCGACTGCATGCTGTGAATTTTCTTGACGCTCATGTGTCCAAATTTCTACAAAATAACAAAAAGAAAATGGGGAAAAAAGAAATGAAAATGTAAATTGATTGTGGAGTGGCTTGGCAAAAGACATTTAGTTGTTAGTTGGTTGTTGATTGTTGCTTTTTGGAGCAGTTGCTGGAATTGTGGCACAAAAACTGAGTTTATAATGTTCAATAGAAGCATATTTGCAAATAGCTGATTGTTCAACCATTTGGTGCTGTTCTGGATTTAACTTTTTCTGCAATTTCAACTGGCAGTATAGTATAAAATGAAAGACGATTAAAACCTCACCATGCAAAAATTTATAAATAAATTTTCTACCGCATATCTAATATAGAGTGTTTTGCGATCTGATCTGCTGCTCATTAAGCCGAACAAAACAGTTTAATAATTTGGCAGCATACTTGGACATTAAACAAGCCTTCGATAGCGTTACCCACAATGATCTCTTCTGTAAAGTCCAACCTCTGTTGCCGCCTCAACTTCTCTATATAGTGCTGCGAATTCCTTCGTGGTGGTACTGGATGGTGTTGAGGGAAGTGTTTTCGCGCATAATAATCGGTTGTTAGCATTATTGTTTTTGTTTGTTTTTGAAACTTCCAGTGGGAGAAGGGTATTAGGCATTTCTCAACACGTTTGAAGAAATAGGGTATCTGCGGCTTATTGAATCAAGACTTACCGAAATATGAAGACATCTAACGGACGCTTATGCTCGCGCCATCTAACATGCATCTATGCAAGGGCCAACTCAAGCTGATTTGCTATAATCATGGCATGTAGGCGGCATACTGAGCAGGTTAAGTACCCAGCAACCTGTAAAGAAAAAACAGCTCTGATCTATTTAGATCGAACTTACTTTTCTTTCATATACTAAACTGATTAAAGATCAATAACTTCGTTTAGTTTGATCGAAGTGGACGGGAATGTTAAAAGTAAAATTTTGGTAACGTTTATTGGAGGAGGTGCCTAAAATTACTACATAATTACCTATTTCTTTTAAAGTTTCTATCCGATTTTAATAATTTTTACACACCACATGCACAGTAACACTGTGCTTAACTGTGTAAAGTTTCAATTCGATAACTTTTATAGTGTGGGTGTAAAACGGGGTAAGGGGCAAAATTTCGACATGATTCGACAAACTTCATATTTTCGGTTTAAAAACGCATCTTGTAGTAAAATATTTGTGCTACCTTTTATGGTATTTGGATCTCGACGTTCATACGGAAGGACGGACAGACGGACCCTTTTTCACTTTGTGTACAGGGTATATTGATGTTAGCATGGTGATCAAGTGGAGAATCGCTCCTGCCAATAGATGTTCCTCTGGTTTCAGTGGGCAAATTAGTAGTGGAGACCACTCTCGCCAGACGAAACTAACACTCTTTAAGTCGCTCATTCTTTTCGTTTTGCTTTATGGCGCTGGAGCATGGGTGATGACGTAGTCTGATGAAAAAAATAGTCCGTAAGATCTTTGGCCCTTTACACGTTGGCAACGACTACCGCATCCGATGGAACGACGAACATTATGAGCTCTACGACGACATTGACATAGTCAAACGAATTAAAATACAGCGGCTGTTGTGCATATGGATGAAGAAGCTCGGGAAAGGTCTTCAATGCGAGCTACCTTTGGTATTACCGATTGAAGAAGGCACGCGCACAGCATAGACACCTTGAGGACAGCTTTACATCAGACCATAACCCAGTAACGGGATGTTACGGCTAGTTAATTAATTAAACATTAAAGATGTCAAGTCGTACGAAATCTTTCGCATAGGATTGAAAAAGAACTACTTAAAATCGACGAAACACACGGTACTTGTCTCGAGGGCCATGGACTTTCTTGAGTTTGGTGGTGGTTTGTAAGTAAATATAAAAAACACGCGGCCAGGGTACGTCATCAGCTTCTGGAGCACATGCATTTCGTAAAAGGCGGGGCTGGGAATGAGTCACCAAACAATACGGAACGATAAAGTAATAGGGGTTTAAAAAACACTGAGCGACTGTCCCACTATTGAGCTTCATAAAGAACTATATAAATATATATATATATATATCTATATACTCCTAATTATTATTCGGCCAAAGGTGGCAAGCAATGTCTCCTCGAAACAGTGTTTGTTAGTAACTTTCAGAACTATCAGTACATTGCTGCCCCGTAAATCGTTTTAAATAACATAATTATTTAAGAATTGCGTAACTTTCACTTCATTTTAAGGCAAATTTAAACTTTTTCTTTAAATAGCATGCCAAAAGATCTTCCCAACTCATTTGATTCTCTGATTTATTGTCATATTGATATTATTATGCGCCGAATGAATAACCAATTCGTGCCAATTCAAATGACTTCTTATGCAGCGCACTACTTATTGGAATCACCGCTACCAAGCCCCTTTAACCCCGCACACTCACTAGCCTAACTTACTGGCTCAATGACGGCGCTTAAAATGCGCGCACAGTTGGCGACAGCGCTGCCTAAATGCATTTTCAATGCTGCAAAACCCATTGAAAGCCAATCCACTACAATGCCCACCAATCCGCTACAATCGGAGCTCCTACATTTTTGTATATATTACCAGCCAAAGTCGCCGGTAATAGCGAACGGAAGTAATTGAATCTGGTGCGGACGAGCTGTGGCCCAGCCAAGCCGTGTTCAATTTATTTTGCAACATGGTTGCAGCCCGCAGTTTGAGGCAGTGCGCCAAGAAGTAGACTTTAAACCTGTGCATCACACCATGAGCGAGCGAGAGAGGCAGATCGAGCTGGAAAGGGACAAACACAAACGCGCGGCTAGAAGCAGCAACTTATCAAATTCACTTGAGGCATAAATTGTCTATAGCAGCGAGTAGCAACTGAAGCGCTGCTAATTACGAGCATGTTCATGACTAGCTTACCTGGTTACGTAACAGGTTACCTGGCTTACAATTGATGGACACTGCTGAACAATGGCCGAAACAATGCCATGGGCCATTGGCCAATGCCAATGCGCACTTCCGGCGCAACTTGTTATGGTACTTGCCTTTTTTTATATACACTACACTGCACTTTATACTATGCACTACAGTAATGAATTACAGCAGTTAATTTTGGGAGCGTTAAATGTAAAAGATTCCTACTACAATGGCAGTTATAACAAACCGTGTAAGACGAATAGAGTGTAGAGAGAGGAGAAGAAACAGTTCAGTGTTGTAGCAATACATTTATTATATTCAAGATCGCAAGACCTTGGTTTTTCAATAAACTTGGACTCTGGTCTGTCCAAGATCCAAGTAGCAAGACCGCAGAATTGTTTCTTTTTAGAAATCGTCCTGTCTTCAGGAACTTTCGAGGTGGCTCAAATGTGAGTGGAGTGACATGGATTGCTTTGACCCATAGAGCAACAGAGGGTTTAGCTAGCACTGGTGCCAAACCAAGGCAGAAGTTAGATTTCCCAAAACAACGTTTACATTTGGTAGTTACTTATCGACGTTATGGTTTTTGTTTCATTTCTCCATATGATCGTTGGTTAAAGAGTAAATTCGATCTATGTGCTTGTACTCTATCCGTTGTTTACATTAACTTGTCAAATTATCTCATTTGTTGCAATTTTCAACGTGGATGGAATGCTACGATCAATTTACTATGACGTTGACAATGGTATAACGATTTCGCTCATGGACGTCGCATAGTGGTCGAAAATACCGATCTTTTGTGTTGATTTGAAGTTGATTAATATAGGAACAATAACAATAATAATATTAATGGGCAGTACTGCACTGCCCCTTATTTACCTTATAGCCCTCCAATAGTCGTATGTATCCTATGATGTGGCATGCTTCTAATTGAGCTTCATCAGGTATAAAAAGTTTATACCCACCTAGGACGTCTAGAGCCAAGAATTCAAACCGAAACTTATTACGGTAGTACTCCTGATCCGATTTTTGGTTTTATTTCAGTGTTCTTCTTTCAATAATATACAAAATCCAAAGAGCAAAAAGAATTCAAAATTTTTGTTGAAAAGCAACCATTTTCAGGACAGTGTACGTGTGATGCCGTTGAGAAATTGAGAAAGAGCAAAAACTAGGTACATGTATGCCTTGGGAATGGTCGCTTTTCAGCAAGTCGACGCAATGAAACGGCCAAGGATTACACTGTATTACTTTCATGGTCTTTGACAAAAGCAGTGCCAAAAGAGTACTACAAAAAGAAAAGAAGTGTGAGCGAGAAACAGATTGTCTTGTCTAGTGTTTCACTTATTATGGCACCAACAGAAGCACCAGCAGCGTCATTATTACGCGGTCCATACAGTGGACAGCTGGGAGAAAAAACCAGCAACCGTACTGGTATGAATATATCGGTTTTATTTCGGTTATTTCTGAAAAAATTATAACGGTAACAGTTTCCAAGTTCAATCGGTTGTTACGGATAATGGTTACCTTTACGGTTTCAATCCCTGATGAGAGCTGATGATGCCCAGCATACTTAAGTGTCGCTTCACTCTGCAGTGTCCAGTATGTAGTCCAGTCAGAACTCTGGGGATGTTCTTGTTGAGGTGCACAATTTTTTTTAACCTATTAAAGTTGTAAAGTTGTAGTGTCTATGCCACTAAATGGCTCCTGTCCCATAAGGGGACACCATTTCTTGTTAATTCGTCAGCAAATTCATTTCCAGGAATCTTGGTATGGCCAGATATCCCACAAAGTGTAATTTTTTTACTTCCTAATAGTAGTTTGGCTCGTGCTTCCCTAACCAGCTAGGAGTTAATTCTACTTCTAGTTCTATATAGGCGCATTTATGAACCTTTAATTTGAATAAGGAAAACAACAATAAACTATATTGAGGATAAGTAACCAAATAAAAATTAGCATCCGGCGGAATGCGACATTCCAAAAATTGAATTATCTGCAGCTAAATAGGTCACTTCGACCACTGTGCAGCGTTTGTACATGAATTGATAGAAAGCCGCATAAGAAATTTTGAAGAAATACAGCCGGGGAAACTTCAAACACATTTATGATATCGCAACAGGTGATGAATCCTTTATACATATATGCATATGAGCCCGCCAAAAAATCAGGGTTAAGTGTTCCGAAACTAGCGCAACGCTTTGCTTGCAAAAGTTTTCAGAGCATCGAGAACACAGCTCACACACATCGACTCAAACAGAATTTTTGGATGCTCAAATCATGGAACTAATGAGTTTTTCATCTTGTAGCACTGATTTGGCACCTTCGGAGCGGGAAAAGTGTTTGAAAAATTGATTGGAACTGATTCAACTGTATTCGTGCTTCTGGAGAATATTTTGAAAAGCAATAAAATCATTTTCAATACTGCAGTATTGTTTTTCCACTATTAGGCTGGAATAATAAAAGGCAATCGTGGTGTGGTCTTTGCCAGATTCTGAGATTAAGAGCCCAGTTCGAAAAATCGTTCCAACCTAAGCTATCGTTTTCATTAGTAACTATAAAGGACTTTATTTTCTCCCTTGAGCTGTGTTAACGTTATAGATCACGAATTTGTGTGCATTTTGCGAGTTTTCCTTAAGCTATTTCTGCTTTCTAAACTTCTAAAGTACTCTTACTCTTACAACTCTTTTGATGTCAAATATATTGGTGCAGAGTAGTGCGACTTCGACTACCTTAAGCCAAAAGCTTCATGTATTCTTCCATTTTGCATTTGTAGCAGTTAAGCTGCTTTATGTGCCCATAAGCATGTGACAACATAAACAGAGTGAGCCACTGTGGGATGTCCACGACAGAGCTCTATGTGTCCAGTTTAATAGCCAAGGCAACACTCAAGTTGCAGATTGAAGTCATGACAATGTCACATCTGAATTATTGATTGGTTTTGGGTTTTAAAAGCCAATTTAAGTAACAGTTTTACGGCACGTCACACGAGAGCAACGCGTCCAACTAAATTGCAACTAAAACTATGCAACATTTTTTCTGTTTGTCTGTTTTTTTTGTTGTCTGCTACGCGCCAGTGGCTCAACTTGTGCTGCTTCACTGTACACTCAGATGACAATTAGAGCTGCAGTTGTGGTGGGCGGGTTAGAGAATACCACCTCAGCAGGTCAAAGCTTGTCGTATGAGGGGACTAACAATGACACTGGGTTCTTTCGAAACCAGTAGCCCTTAAAAGAGTTGTGCGTAGGGTTTGGGACCCACCACGTAAAACCACAATTCCAATGAAAGAATGTATTTACATCAGGCCGTAACCCGAAAACGGGTTGTTATGGCCAGTTAAGAAGAAGAAGAAGTTGTTGTTGTTGTTGTTGTTAGGGCCATTGGGCACACACATGCTGGGCAAATGTTTCAAGTTAAACGACGATAAAATGCTAAGCCTGAAAAACTTTTAGCAATTGTTACATAAATGCTAAGCCTAAAAAACTTTTAGCAATTGTTACATAAATTTTATATTACCGTGTAGTTAATATTATGAATAATGTTGCGTTTTAATTGCCCACGCCCGAGCATAAACTTTTAGATAAAATTTTCTGCACAACTTTTGCCCGCTCATTAATGACGCACTCAAAAGCGAAATCGCCTCGAGCGGCGGCTACTTTTGATGTAAGCCGCCCTTATGCGACCGTCATGTGTGTGTGTGTGTGTGTGTGTGTGAGCATAACAACTGCACTGCACGCCATTTTGTATGAGCTTTGGCGTGTTATGACATGATTAATTTGTGTTGATAAAGTTAAAACCAAATTAATCGCCAGGTGTCGCTTGCGTTTCAAACGCAGCTCAAACAGCCTTTAAATTTAAATTTACATTTGCATTCTGTTGTTTGTTTTGTTGCTAAACTCAGGAATCAACATGCTTTAGCTGACGTCTAATTGGTGTGACATTTTTGTCGAGCAACATTAATTTTAAAAAAAAATAAATGTCGCACTATGCACTGCATTTATCATGTTGTAAATGGCCAAGCCAGCAGCAAAAGAAAAAAAAAAAAACCAACAAAAGTCAGCTAGTCCAGGTGGGCGAGTGCCATAATCAACAGTCGACTTTATCTGAAATTAAAAATCGCGTTTGCATACAATAAATTTGCTTCTAGCGTTTGTCGTTGACTGCCAATATACTGGGCCACTATTTTATTATATTGAATCTGGCCTCAGAGAGTGTGTGTGTGTGTGTGTGCATCTAATTGACGTGCATTGCTTTGCATAAAAGTTATTTTGCTGCTTTTTAGGTAAAACTTTCACATAATTAAGAGTTTAAACTTTTAGCTCATATTTGTAATGATTTTGCAGCAAAGTTCAAAATGTTAACATGTGTCCTATCTACACTAAATAAGGCACACACACAAACACATACATACTTACATTTAAATAAATTCAGTTCAGTTTTGTATAGATTTTAGCCGCAGCTGCAAGCCACTAACTGACCATAGAACTTTGCACCTTTGTGGCAAGTTTTTATACGAGTTTGTTTTGTTGTTTTGCATGTGTGTTGACAGACAGTATAAGTTGGGCAGGAAATGCTGACATGATGCGACAGAGCCTAGCTTAAGCTATGCCAATATTCTAATACGCTGCTTTAAAAATTTACTTCAAAAAGTATAAACCGTTTTTGAAAACAATAAATCAATTGTTGCTCAGTATTTATTCATATTAAGCTATCAATAATAAATTAACATTTATATGCGAAAGATACGTATTTTTATGTACAGAGCCCTCTATCGCTTGTAATTCCAAACACATATTTAGTTGAGACACAATAACGAACACAAAACAGCGCCATCTTTCTTGGCTTTTTAAAATCAGTTTAAGCTCAGACACAAACGATAACTGAAATACAGCGGCGCCATCTGGATTTCTTATTGGAATTTCCGATTAAGATCATACACAAACGCGTCAGTAAGCTTTAAGCTGACACGCCAACATTTACATAAGCGCCATCTGTCAAATGTTTTGAGGTTTGAGTCTTTACTAGCACAATTAGGACACATGGAAATCAGATGATTGTCAGGTTTCGTTTTACTTTTGCAACAATTCCGGGATAGATTTGAAATGCTTTTGAAGATATTTCTGGTTCATTGACGCTTATGTTGGAATTTAGATAAAAAAGGCACCTGGATCATTGACGAATTATAGTTGGTAGACTTTGCGCCTGAGGTAAACCTTTAAGTTGGCGATTTTTTCATAGTTGTAAGAAAAATTCACAGAATTTCAACTTCTTGAACAAGTTCTTATGTTTTTTGACATAAAACTGATATCTCAGCAAGCAGCAAGAAAGAGCAAAGAAACGCTCTAGAAGAAGCAAGCGTTAAGTTTGACGTTCCTTTCATAGTTGAAGCTTAACCTTATTGAAATTGAAGTCACAGAAGAGCGCACGAATGGGGTCTCATCATAATGCATAAAGAACTGTATGCTTTCATAATAAACATCGAATCATCATAAAATTTGCACTCATTTTGAGGTCTGCCGAAAAATTTTTTTATTTGATTTTTCGTTGTTCTTCAGCTACTGAAAAAACGGCGTAAGTGTGTCAGAAATTTCTTTCAATCAAATTTCACCCCAATTGAAAAATATCAATTCAAGCCAATTTTCTGCCAAAAAATCATCATCTAGCGCACCGATGTTGTAGATATGCACATCATCTAGATGTAATTTTTTTTATGTAACCTCTCTAGTTCCATTTTTTTGTTCACCATACTCGACCCAATTGGTGCTAGCCCGAATGGCGTTCACATCCTTAATAAAATGGGTGGAATGCTTTGCTTTATACGATGTATGAATATATGAACCATGTTTTCTGATAATTCTACTTTCTTTTCCCTTAAGACTGAAGACTCTATAATGCCGAAGTTACGTATCTAACATTTTTGGTACTGCAAGTCGCTGCATTGAATATAACCCGTTGTGGTTTTGAATACTAAATATAACTAATATTTTACTGAGGTTTAGGTGCTTCGTTTTGAAATGAAATCTCCTCTATCTTTCCATGGCAAGTTACCTTCGCATAATCTTTAATTGTCAGATGGATGGCTGTTGGCGTTAATTTCAGTGGAAAGATGCTTCAGACACACAATTGGTTAAAAAATGAAATCATGACAGTTTAGGAGCAAATAAAAGCCGTTTTCTTATTTCGAGTAACCTCAAGTATGTCATATTAATTTTGTGGTTTATTTCAAAATCGTAATTCATATCCAACAATTTCACAAATATTCATGAATACAAAGAACATACACACGCTTCATCAACGCATTACTGCTTATATCTTTACATATATAGTTTCCATTTATATATATATATATATATATATATTTATTTGTATATATGCATGTATATATAATAAAGTATACTTTATGTAAACAATGTTTTAAAGTCTTTAAACATTTGTTATCAATATAGTTTGGTTTAATGCTTTTCTTCTTCCGAATTATACAGTATAATATACTTAGGCTTATACAACTAATATTAGCAGCTTTATTCAACTGCCTACAACTTTTTACTTATGCTCTAATAACGACGAAAATGGTGCGCACATTTAAGAAGAAAGTTAAGGATATAAATTTTATAAAATAGAGAATACTCACAATATAATCATAACTGAAATCAAATACGTACATAGATATAGATAGTTTGAAACTTGGTTTCATTTATAAACTAAAATATGCCTTGCACTTTTTCGTTTAAAAAAATTTACGCTTATACATATATGTATACATATATTGCGTTTGTTGTATGTAAATCGTAGCAAAAACTAAATACATAATATTAATGTATAAATAATGTAATGTCCATTGTTTAAAATTGTTTTATGTATATAACAGAAATAGCGCCAGCATTTTTGTTTATATCTATATGTAGATAGTATTGTATAACAGGCGCATGCGTCGTTGGCCCAATTTCTTGAGCTCCATATAAAATACATACATATACATTTATAAATGTATATGTTATTTATCTGCTCGTATTGTCAATTTGTGAAATTGGTGCAAGCTGCAACCGACGGAATCCACAAATTGCCATCAATAAATATGCTTAAACATTAATTTGAAACATTGCGCAAGTGTAAACCTATTGCAACTAGTTGCAACTCGATCTACAATTGCATGTACGAATATATCATATACATATATACATACGTATAACATATGTATATGTTAAAGTAAGTGTTTTTGTATATAACATCGTTATCATCAACATCAATAAAGTTAAGTTTGCACACGGTATATGCATACATATATATATATGTATATGTTCATATATACATACATATACATACATATGTATAAAGTAAATGTTACTTTTAATTTGGGCTTAAGACTATAGTGCGTTTGAGTCACTGCTTCTCTAGCTCTCGAATACAACATGGGCTTACTAAACTCTACACTATCATTGCTGCTTTCGGCGTCTAATTTTTGGGCGAAACGGTAATAAGTTTATGCGGCGTTACGGGCGATATCTGCAGAGTAAACAAATATTAGTAACAAATTCATCCTTTACGTTATTTCTTCTTAACTCACTCACCCATAATGATCGTCCCATATACGTGTCCTCTTCATCTATATGATGGTGGCTCTGCTGATCAATAAACAGAAGCGTATCCTTGCTACAAGTATTCGCCGAGTTTCGCAGCAACGATGACAATGTCTCGCTGCATTCCCGTAGCTTATAGTTGGAGCTGGTCGAGAAGGAATGTCTTAGACTCAGACTGGCTGCAGCCGCCTGATGCTGTTGTTGCGCGGTAGCATTCTCCACTGCTGACACACTAGAGCGTGAGCCATGCCAATTATTGTGATTGCAATGGTTGTGCAATGCATGCCGAGTTAGCTGCATATCGTGCGTTCCATTGTGCATGCTGCCGCTATAGCTCTTGAGACTGGACGACAGAGGCTGCGAGGCGTTGCCATTTAGCACTGTGGAAGCAGCTGCAGCTGCATTCATATGGCCATTAAATTTGGATTGTAGCGTAGATGCTGCATGCACCGAGGTGCTCAGCGAACGCGGTGATGAACGTGAGGAGAGTGAGCTTGTCGATGAGGATGATGGCGAAGATGAGGGTGATGGTGTCTTTGCATGGCCATTTGTTTTAGCGCACGCCAAGCGGTTTTCAATATTACTAGGAGCTACTGGGGTTATCTCTAAGGGCGTCAATTGCTTGGAAATCTTTGGCGAGCTTCGCTCTGTAGCCAATTGCGGCTGTTCGTTGAGTTCCGTGCAGTCCTCGTCCATGGCAAAGATTTGCGTGCAATCTTCAGCAGGCGCAACTATAGTTTCGGTGACAACTGCTACTGCTGCTGGTGTAACAGTCGTAATGGCCTCGATTTTAATCTCTTCACGCTCGCTGCCATCGGCATCGGCGTAGGCGAATTCCTCTATGTGTAGCTGCTCAGGCGGCTTAGCAATAGTGGCCTCCACTACCTGCTGCTCAGCTGCAGTATCGGGAGCGGTAGTATCTGCATAAACAACATTCTTAGTTTGAAATACGATTTCAACTGGTTTGTATCATAAACTTACCTTCGTCTATCTCACAACCAACTTTGGGTATGGTAACTGGTTTCGATTGTGCCTTATCAGCGCTGGTGGCTTCTGGTGTTATTGTTTCTTCATCCAATTTGCTAGTTTCCTTCTCTTTGCCCAACGTTGGTGCCGGTGCAATACGCGAGACCCAATGATCTCCAGAATTGGAGCTTGAACCGGAGCACTCGCCCGCATCTATGCTGCGTCGCTGATAGAACAGCATGTAGGCCTCGTTATTTATAATATCCTGCTCGATGGCATCCTCGGGCACCTTACTGACGCGCTGATCGTCAAACTTGTACCATTGGCGATCGTACGGATTCTTGCAGGCAGCCGTATAGTGACCTGTTTCAAGCGTATCACCTTGATGATAGCACACAGCATATAAATCATAGCGTGTATCCTTTTGCTCGCCGCGTGAGTTTAGCGTGGATGAACGTGAGTCACTACCACGCGCTTTTTTCCAGGGATTGGCACGATATTGCGTTGTAGGATCCAGCGTCATTGCGCCAATTTCGTTGGCACCACGCGCCAAATGCGGCGACATATCAAACGCATTTAGGGGAAACTTGACCATTGTAGTCAGCTTGGCCGCCTGCGGACCCTTCTCGTGATGCTGGCGAAATCGTTTGAAATGCACCACCAATATATCAGGCAGGGACCACAAGCCCAGCGTCTTAACTACCGGTAAATATTGTTGGCAGTGCGGGCAGCGCCAGGCATCCTCTGCGCTGAGCGTCTCAGCTTTGGTGTAATGTTCCAGACATTGCTCCAATGTTAGAGCAGCCGTATCACTGGGTTTGCTAGCACTAAGTCGCGCCACGCTTTCGTGTTCGACGACAACATCCTCCAGCTTTTGCATGTCCACAAAATGTGACTCGGGCGTGCTCCATTCTAGCAGCAACTTTATGTGTTGCGGTCCAGCCTCTGCCGACAGCACAGAGAGCGCCATATCTATCATTTCGGTAAGTAATGGATGCTCTACCTGCTCTAGATAGGTATCTGGATCTGCTGAAGGATCTTGCAAGCGTATCTTAAACATTTCTGTTAGCGGCGTTGCATAGGAAAATACTTCGGGCTTAAGCAGCGACGACATCTCGCGCAGCATTCGTTTCTGCAGCTCTGTATAGGAGCAATCACGTGGCGCTTTCATGGAAAACGGCACACCAAAACGTGTGCAAGTTTCCTTGGTGTTTGCATCTTCCCCAGCTGCTTTTGTTGGCTTCTGGCGATGCACATTGGCCACGAGCAGCAGTAAATCGGGCGAATGAGCTGGCGTCGCTGTTGTCTTATCAGACGCCGCATCATTGGCGTTCTTCAGCTCTGCATTGACAGCTGCTCTTGCCACTTCATTGGCCATCTTTGGCACTTCATTGCTCTTGCACGCCTCTGGCACTTCAATGCAGTAGATATTCTCAATGCTGCGCAACGTTTCCACCGGCTGTGAGTCATAGAAAACACGTGTAAAACCCTCCGCATTCAAGTCCACCAATACCATTCGCGCTGCAGCAATGCCTGTATCCGTTTGCAATTGCTCTCGCAAGGCTACAATGGGCGAGCCGGCGGGCACCCGCAGTCCCATCTTGACCTGGCGCGGCTGCTGCTTCATATAGACCACGGTTACAAAGATGGTTTGCTGCGTCAGTTGTGGCAACTGCACAGAAATGCAGTGAAAGGGATCAAAGGTGTTGGATTGTTTCTTGCAGCGCGGACACGTGAGCGATGAGCGAAATTGTGCCTGAAATACCGCCTGTACAAAAGAGTTGTTGCAACGTATGTGGTTGGCCAGCGTTTCGGCGGCTATGATCTCATCGGAGCGTCCATAGGAGTTCTGCTAAGCGAAAAACACACAAATTAGAATTGGATATGCCACAAAAAAAAAAGTAGTAATTGCTTACCTTTATGCTTTTGTAACGCCGCTTGCTGGCCGTGTTTAAATCCTCGTGCACTTTATCCAACAGCCAGAAGAGAAACTCCTGTGCATCATGCTGTGTGGAACTTCGAAATTGGCTACCATAACGATCTACAACGGCCTTAAAACTGGTGCTATGGTCACTCTCATTGCGGCAAGTCCACAATGCCTTCAAGACATTGGCCAACTGTTCAGTTAGTTCACCTTTGGTGCCAAACTTCCGCGAATTGATCTTATTTCGGCGTTTCAAGTCCGCCTAGAAAAGAGTTAGAAGCAGTAAAAAAAATAAAGTGAAAACAAGTTGCAGGCCAAACAGTACCTACCTTATATTGATCCAGCACAAAATACTCAGCTAGTATGTCGGTATGGCTGAGGCACTGCAGCACAGCGTTCATAAAACAGGTATTTCCATGATTCTTAAGCCCCATGACGCCAGGTGTTTGATCTGGTGGCCATTGATATCCACCAATCGGTGGCACACGTTCGGCAGCTACCGTTGACATGCCATTTTGGCCATGTTTATTAGCCTGCAAAAAACAACAAAAGTTATGCACATGTTAATCATGGCTAGAATCAAATGAGAGCAACAGGCACATAAAAAACAAGTTTCCGGCCAAATTGATTGGGTTGGGCAGCTCGTTTATCTTAAAAGTTTCCATTTCGCTGGAAAATTAATATTCCACAAAGTGTTTTTACAAGTTAAAGTTACACAAGCACATAAAGTTATAAATAAACCATAAACTGGTAACGCATAGAGAAATGAATAATTGAACTAAATTTAGATAATCGGCTTGAAGTAAAGCCAGAAGTGAAATCAAAAATGCATATATTTTTTCAGCAAATCGGATAGCAATTTCTTAAATCTAGTAGATTGTGCAGCTGAAAAAAAAAAGAATGTCTTCAGACTTTTTCACGAATTGTTGCGAGCTTTAATTCGAAAAAGTTTACGAATTTCTGTTCCGTTTTTACAAAATTTTCTGTTTAAAATTGCTGATTCGCAGAGTTTTACTGAAGAGAAATCGGTCCGGTTGGAGGAGGCGTGATACCTTACCAGGATTGGTACAAAGTGAGTTCGTTAAGTTGAGGTCGACGTCTATAGATCAAGACTATGGCTGCCCAGGTGCTTCCAACTAAGGCTTTGAGGAGCTTAGTGCTGTCCCGAACCATTTTGACTATACTAAGAGATTGTCGAAGATGAGATACCGAGGTGAGATACCTCTATCTCTATCTCTATCTTTATCTCTACCTCTAGCACTACCTTTATCTCTACCACTACCACTGTTCAATTCGTTTAAACTTCACATAAACCATATACAGACCATCTCCCACCTACCCTAAAATTTTTGGTTGAAATCGGTTGACACATATTTGCAGTTAGTGGTGACCTCAAAATATACACTTATTTTTATATATATAGATTAAATTATATGATGACGAAAAACTACTGAACTAATATCTAATAGACTTTGAAATATCTTAAATTTAGGAATAATGCCGCGAATGACTGGTCAGCAAAATCAATTGCAAATTGTCATTCAAAAATAGCTCGAAACAGGGCTGACAGCTGTTTTGATTGAAATGCGTCTCAAAATTGGGTCAAACGTGGTACGAAATCGATTTCAAGAACACGACAGTGATTTATGCATTGGGTAAAAAATGTACTAAATTATGAAATTACAAAAACAATACAAAAGAAAACTTACAAAAAGAAACTTCGGCACTCAATCGAAAGACTTGTATGTTCGATATACGTATCTTTGTTTTTAGATTGAAAAAGGTCAATGCAAAACATTTGTACTAGGAAATGCAATGACAATGACGCTCTATGAACAAAGTGCATATAGATACATATGGTAAATGCACATATACTATGTAAGTACATATACACGTGTAGCCATATCACGTCACAGAAAACAGAATACTTAATGTAGACTCTAGGGCAATCGATATTTTTAGCGTAGCTCAAAGCAAAAACTACAGCAACAAGAAGACAAGAGTCAATGAAATCAATAGAGTTAGCAGAAATACAAAAACAAAACCAAAGAAACGCCAACATCAGCAAATCAAAACCAAAGCCGGTTTCAAAACCGATATGCCCACGCAAAAAGGCAAAAATGAAGAAGAAGAAGAATATGTAGGGGAAATCACAAAATGGCTAGAAGCTTAGCCCAAAAATAAATTAGCCAAATGTGGGCGTGCTTGGGTAAGAAGCGATCATGACATTAAAGACAACCAAAATTAATATGGCTAAAGCAAAAAAATTGTAAACGAAAATATATACTATTAATGCTCATACACAAAAAGATACAAAGATACATTTAGGCAAACAAACGTTAAGATATACCTCTTTCCTACGCCAGCATCCGGTATAAAAAGGCACAATTTCAATGAACGTTGTTCGACTTGCAGAGTTTTGATTAGACTTGAGAGATTTACGCGTAATGAGAAAAAGATAGAAGAAAGAAATAGAAGTGAATTATTTATATTAAAATATATACTTGTAAAGTTATTTTTACAATTGCAATATAGAGCGCGAAAGATTTGTATACATTCAAAATGGCACAGCTGTTGTAGTACTTTTTGGCTTTGGTTTCGATCCAAATAGAGTGAGCTTAACCATCTAATAAAACTAAACAGCAATCACAGGAATAGGGTAATAGCGATACTATCGGACAGTCTCCAAGCTGGTTCGCAAAACCCAAATGAAGCTGCACCTTCTGGGAGAACGCCCGGAATGAACTTGCAGACAAGCTGGCAAGAGATGGTGCTGCCAACCCACTGTTAGGGCCAGAGCCTTTCTGTGCATTGGAAAACACACCATCATGCAATTTCTAAGAGAAGATGAAAGCCAAAGACGAACCTCGGCTCTTTGAACCTAAGCACGTTCAAGAAGCTATCACAGTTAGGAAAGAATTCTATTAGAATTCTAACAGGTTTGCTTACCGTACATTGTAGACTTAAAGGTACCTGCAGGTTCTGTGAACTTGAGGAGGAATACTCGGAGCTTATCCCTTCCCCCCTCTCCACGCCCTCCTTCCCTGATAACCTAATATTTGTACGGCCCTAAGAGCAGTTCTTTCTACTACTCCTATTCCTCTTCTCGAACTTTTTAACAAATACATTCATATCCCAATATCGTCATGTCATCATATTTTCATGTTTCAATATCTTCATCGCTTCTTATTTTCAGATCTTCATGTCTTCATAACTTCAATCTGTGTGGTTTTCCCAGTAATCCTTCAAAAATATTTTATATGCTAGAAATCTCTAGACGACTTTGGCTTGTTTTCCCTTTGAAATCTTTGGAAAAATTGATTTAGTGGAGGAAATCTAATGATACCAATGTGGGAAATCGATGATTTGCTTTTTCATATTCGGCTGCAAGAGATTTCTATGAGGTTAGCGAAAAGTCTTTTTGTATCTTTATTCCCCCCAAAATAACATAAGAAAACACTTTGCGACTAATTTTTGGTCATTATTTGGAAAAACTAGTTTAAGAGTGTCTAAATCTTGCCAAGCGTAAACAGAACTTGTACAAATTGTTAGTGAAAACGTATATAGCAACTAAATATATATACAAATAAATTAAATATCATTTAAATCAGCAGTTCAGTATACTATATGCCAAAGTTCGTGCACCTTATCAAAACAGCATCAGTTTGCCCCTTTTTCGCGTAAGGCCTTGAAAAAGTTTTTTGACTTTTGAATTTTGCAATCACATACATATTGCTTAGGTATGTGAGTTTGTTATTTACTTATAAGCCAATCACTCGACACTTGCTTTTTGTGTAATGCGATATTTTTCAACTAACTCAAATCGAGCCGAACTTTAAATAAAACTCAACAAACAAGTAGCTACTGTGGTCTGTTGAGCATAATTACATGGAAGTTAATTCTAGCTGGGCTCCGTTTCTGGCGGCCGGTGGTAATGACACATACGTACTTCAGGGTGCATGATAGAAACTAGTCTGTGTGGTCGAATTATTGAACTAAGTACTCGCTAATAGCTCTGACCCACCAACATAGTGGAAAAAGGATGCATCAATTTGGGCCTTTTTTATGATTTGGTTCAGTGTAAAATATGCCTATACATTGCTTTTGTATACCAAACGTCTATAAGCACAGTTGATAACATTGTTTCTCAAAATAACTGAACATTGAAGTATGAGTAATATAAATCATTTCACTCTCCTTCCATTTTTAAATCGTCTAAATAATCGTAGCTACAATTTCACCTTATCAATTTGCTTTGAGTAGGTGTAAGTTGTGCTCAATTAGCAAGTGTTTAATTAGCTGCGACGATGACATATATTTATTTATACAAAAATAAAGTTAAAAAAAAAACACATCCATATTACATGGCTTACAAACACGTCAGCAACAAGTTGCTACACATTGTTGTTTTGTTTTCAAGCAGAACTGACTACTACCGCTATATCCGCTGTTAATACCCTATAACTTGTGGCTAAGGGGATTATAAAGTTTGTGCTGAACATTGCAAAGAAATCAATAATCGATAAGATACCAACTAAAGCTACGTTCAGACGGACTATTGCCATGCCGACACACAAAAAAAAAAAGTTTGTCTAACCGCCCGATAATCTGCACGCCGAGTCTGGCTCAACGCATTATCGGCAGCATAAGATCAGGATGTGAGCAGAAGGTAAACAAGTGATGAGGAATATGAACGAAGACGAAGGAAGGTGAATATGGGGATGAGACTGGGGATCAGTATGCAGAGTATGTACAAATGCACGGGAGGATAAGGTTGCGGATGGCGAAGATGAATATGAAAGGGGATTTGACCGAAGAAGAAGAGAAAAGTGATTAATAAGAGTAATAGGTAGAATAATAGCTACAGGAAGAGTTAGCTCTCATTTCGACAGCCTGACCAAGACATCAGACAATCTGTCAGTTGTTCTGGATTCTCTTTTTTGCCTATAGTCGGCTACAGTATAAGCCAGCAAGTTTGTGCTTTCTTTTCATATCGATATGTTTGAATTATGCAAAATATAAAGATTTTGTTAGACTGCATTACGGAACACCTTCCCACGTCACAATTTGATGAACCCCTTCCCCCTCGGTAGTGACGTCATTTATGAGCAGCCCCTTATGCAATTTCAGAGTATATTTACTTCGGTGCCTCAAAGATAGCGGTTTTTTGTGTTTCCTCTATGCATTTGGCATTGAATTTGTTTCAATGAAATATTACAATTGCATTTGACAAGTGACATTGGGTCATTGCAGACTGCTTTCTAGTTCTAGACTAGTGTAGTTGCATCGCCCAGAGAGGGGGGTACGGGTTGAGTCATTTTATGTACTCGTAAACAAATCGACAAGCGAACATGTCTAGATTATAAATAAAAGGAAATGAGCTTATAAAAATACATATTGAGTATTAGTTTTATAAGGTCAGTTATAAGTTTTGTGCGTCGATTTGCGTATGACATCGATTTGAAATAAACCAAAAAGGTTTTTGCGCCTTAAAGAGCTTAATTTAAATTCCAGCGTACCCCATAAAGCTGCTAATGATGTAAGACGAACCTATGGCAGATTATAAGACAAAGGTAGCTCAGATAATATTTGATTTAAGTTTTTTTTTTTTCTTTTTGCTTTTTGAACATCTGTCTTGTGGTTAAATATACGATTACAAATCCAAAAGGAAAGATTCAAACGCACAAATGACTCTGGCTACAATAAGTAAATTGAGTGGAATTTGCTTAAATAATGTACAAATATGTTTGTGTTCGTATATGTAGTGACCTAATCGCGAGGCCAGCAGCCAGTTTTTGTGCCAATATGCAAAGGCATTTCTCACACAGCTGGAGACGCTCTTCTCTGCTCTGCTCTAAACGCTGCTTCAAGCTCTGACGTTGCGCATACGCCGCGTCAGCCCGAACAGCAACTAATGGCAAGTTTTTTTCTTGGTATTTTTTTTTATTTCTGTTTTTTCCCTCTTTTTTTTTTTTGTTAATTGAGCCGGCCAACGCATAGAAGTCGCGCCACTTGTCTCAATTTACTGTAGCAATTTTATCATCATTATTATTATTTATAAATTTAAGCGTATTTCTCGTTTTTGCTGCTTGTTTACTTAAGCCAATTCGAGTTCCTCCATACTCAAATTATATGTATTTGCATTAAATATCAAACCTTATTTATATTGCATAGCTTCGACGGTAAGAGTGTGTTGGGTTGCTTCTGTTGGAGCATTTGGTCAGACACTTGTTATTATTTGGAATAAAATTACAGAAAATATTCCATTTGAGCCATGTTTACACTTTAAAAAAAGTCTGATAACAATTTGAACTTCTTTGTTTTTTTTTTTTTGTGTGTTTTGTGTGCTTTTTACGTAACTATTAAGTTACATTAAGCATTTATCTGTCGAGTTCTTGTTGTTGTTTTTTAACGTTTTTATTAAATAATTGTAAATAATTGAAGATAATTGTTGTTGCAGTTGTTATTGTTGTTGTCAATACTAGCATGCGTCTCACATGTCTGTCGGTGACGTTACTGTGAGTACAATTTACAATTTTCAGTTGGTCGGGCTTAAAACAGACACACGACTTTAATGTGATTGACGGCATGGAAAACACACACTCACACACACACACAGAAAAACATGAATGGAATTGGTTTGCGATTGAATTGAACCGATCCGAAATACTACCATACATTTACAATAAATTATAGTACAGTATTGTGTGTATTAAGTCTAGGGTTGTTCTACCGGTTTGTATGGGTCTGACTGTACGTTATCTGGTTATTCATTAATGGCGTTGCTGCAGCGCTACATCCAGCGTGTCATATTATGAATGAATCTCTGGAATGTTTTTAATTTTATGTGCAAACAGCTAAGCCGTACTACAACTATGATTAGTGTTGCCTTCAATGAATGTGGTGTATGTCTCGTTAACTTGCATATTGCATTGCTTTCGGTTTTACGTTGTCCAACACTAAATTGCGTTCATGTGTGACGCACATACATACATATGCAGCACAACATAAGAGCACTAGAAAACTTCCTTTGAAAACACACATAAAACATCTTCTTCTTCGTAAATGGCATAAAACCCCGTTGTCGGATTAAGGCCTGATGTAAATACATTCTTTCATTGGAATTGGGAATTACGTAGTGGCTCCCAAACCCTACGCACAACACTTTTAAGGCCTACTGGTCTCGAAAGAACCAAGTGTCATTGTTAGTCGCCTCATACGACAAGCTTTGACCTGCTGAGTTGGTATTCTCTAACCCACTCACCACACGTCGTAAATGCGTAAAACAACTTATTTATTCAAAAAAAGTTGTTGATTTATTCCAAATAGTTAGAAAGTCATCAAAAGGCATTTTGAACATGCCTGTTTTGAGAGTGGCACATTTCAGGTGAGCTAATTCTTTATGCAAAAAGAGAGTGAAACCTGAGAGAACATGCATTAATCGAAAAGCCGCACCATATTTTGGTACCCGCAAGGGTCTTTGACTCATGAATTCGCGGCATCGCGAAATCTACCTCAATAGTCAGGCCGCCAAGAAATAAGGCTCATAGGTGTGATGCCCTGGCGAGAAGACGTATGTCCATCATCGGCCAGAACCATCCAATATAATTATGTTTCACTCAGAGTTAAGACTAACAAAGGAGCTGAGTAGAGGGCACAATAATTTTCAGGGGTTACCAGGCACTACTTCCCTATAAGATTATTTATTATTAAGAGTGATAATATTAAGATGTATTAAAGCACCTGGGGTTTTCTTTTGATTTGAAAACTTAAAACAGTGTTTTCTCGAAACTATGTTTTTGTAGTTTCGCGGCCTAAATTGTAAAAAGTATAGAGTCTACAGAAAAAATTGCGAAATGTTATTGCGAAAGAATGCTGTATTTTATTTAATGAGAATCTCTTCTTACCTTGTTCTACTCTGCCCCGTTTTTCAAATCTTCCTTTATATCTTCATATCCTCATGTCTTCATTTCTTCATATCTTCATATCTTCATATCTTCATATCTTCATATCTTCTTATCTTCATATCTTCATATCTTCATATCTTCATATCTTCATAGCTTCATATCTTCATATCTTCATATCTTCATATCTTCATATCTTCATATCTTCATATCTTCATATCTTCATATCTTCATATCTTCATATCTTCATATCTTCATATCTTCATATCTTCATATCTTCATATCTTCATATCTTCATAACTTCATAACTTCATATCTTCATATCTTCATGTCTTCATATCCTCATATCTTCATATCTCCAATTTCTTGCCATGCTTTTTTCTCATCCTCCTCCACTTCTACTCTTCAACTACCATTTGCCACTTCGCCTCCCATTTCCTCTTTGCCTGTCTCTCCTCCTCTTTTCTTTATGCCTTTCATTTGAGTTTTCTAACCGCCTCAATATTGAGACGTACAAACATACAAAATGTATGGGAAATCGACTTACCTTGATTTTGCGTGAAAATTGTTACACTCTTCTTACGTTTATTAACAACAAAAAATCTCAATCGTACGATCCCTTCTCGACTTATGCGCGGTCTCGCGTAAGTCAATCTGAATTATAAATGCAGATTTTGAAATTATTATAAGAATACAACTTTAAGGTAATAGTAAATTTTTCGCTTCACGGCTGTGCAACAGCTGTCAAGACAGAAGTGGAAGTGAAAGCGGTGTAACAGTAAATTACTATTTCGTGCCTAAAACATGAACATTTTTTTCGGAAGTCTCAAGGCGACCCGCTGAAGAGACTTTGACAATTGTACCAATGAAATAAGGTATAATAGAAGCGCTCATATGACTTGCACACCCGGCCCGGATTTTCTCACTACGGCCCTGTACACAGAAATCTTATCTTACCAATAATATTAAACAAAAAAAATGTTAACTTAGTTAAGGTGTTTTAAATGAATCACGTGTCATTTTAGATTATGTATTATATAAATATATTAAATAATGTAATTCTAAATAAAGACGCACTTGAAATAACATGTAGAATTCCAAGTTTCAGTAAGTTGAAATGGATGACGTGTCATTTAGGTTTGCTACAAGAATTCATTAAACGATATCGGTTTGTATGTATGTATGTACTACATCCAGTTGAAACACGCTCAACAACAGCCACTAAGTTTTCCATCAAATTTTTAAATGATAAATTTGAAAGCTCTTATAAACAGTCTGGCAGTTAACCTCCAGACTCTCTAATTGGGTGCTCTTCTTTAGATCAATTGCCGCTATGACGCATTTAAAATAATTATTAAAAAACGTTATTATAACATGGCATTTTAACACCCGACATGCTACCATTTCCAGCCCAGTTCATGTGTGGTTAAGTCTAGTGTATATTTGTCCATTACCAGTCAAGGTCAGTCAGTGAGTGCTCTAATCAGCACCTTGATTTCATTTTGCGCGGTGTTTTTAGCCTTATCATAGTTGAGATACTTAGGCACACGGGCAGACGCTATTGCCTGTTGTTGCTGCTGTTGTAGTTGCAGTTCGAAGTTGTAGAAGAGCGAGGGAGCGAGTTTGTTATGCAAAACACTTACACAGGGCCTGTTGCAGGTAAAATAAATAAAAGGGCGTAACTTTTATAACATGAAACGGAACGGAAACTTAAACATATTTGAAAAAGGTCTAAGTGACGTTTGATTCAAATCGCTTAGTGTTTCTTTTCCAACGCCGTCTATATGCTGACATTTTTGATGAGAAAGAGCTATATTTCGTTTTTGCATCGTGTTGTTGTTGTGACTTTTGGAGCCCTGCAAAACTTAGCGCCCAAATCACCGCTTTCTAAATCTGGCCCTAAACTGACAAAACTGACTTCAATCCAGCTGGAGACGGCAAAAAGCAACTGTTAATTGACGCAAGCTGCAAAATGATTTGTACCTTTATTGTACGCATACAATTGTTCAAATGTCTATTTAAATAAAACTAACAGTCTACACTCTATTTATATTATTTTAGCCATTTAACCCTTACGTGGCAGACAGGCATGCTTAACGCTGTTGACAGCTATTTAGTAGCGATATATAATAGTCGCAAAGTGACTGTGTGTGTCGAAATTTATACCTAATGTATAATTACGGCCGTTAAACTGTATAAAGTTTGCAGACTGACGTAAATTTTTATGTAGTTTCTTTCCGCTCTATTATAATACATAGTATGTACGTACATAGTGTAGATACAATATATCATAAAGCGCGGCCTTGAGTCAAAACTGTTGACTGTAAAACAATAACTGTTCATTATATAAGCTGTGGCATGGGCCAGTTAAGCATGGCTAGATGCGTGCCACTTCAAAGTAGCTACTGGCAACAAGCAAGTGGTAAACAGCATTTGACGGCAATTGCAGAATTTTTAATCTCAAAGTTTTCATTTTATGAAAAGGAAACTTGTTGGCGCATAGTTTAATATAAAATGCACTACAAGTGTTGTGCCCGAAATCTTTTTCAATTGAGTTTTAACCCAAGCAAGCTGTCTGTGTGCCTGATACCTTTTGCAACCGAATTTCAAATCAGTACTATGAAATGTATCATGGTAGCTTTTGGAGCTTTCAAAGTTAAATTAAGGCGTTAAGTGATCTCTGGCACGCTCCTGTTCATGTCTGTCGTGTTTGGCAGTCAGCTAGTGGCATAGTTGTGACTATTTTTAAAAGTTCGAGCAGTCTAGTATCTCTGCGCCTGTGTATTTGTTTGCATGTATGTACTTGTTTATGAAAATATGAATAGTAGCAGCGCGCAAAAATAAAACTACTAAAATACTACAAAACAAAAAATATTCAATTAGTTTGATCTCAATTGATTTTACCTTGAAAACGAATTTAAAAGAGCGCAACGAAGAAAGAGCCAGAGAGAGCGTTCATACTACACAATAGTTTGCACAGTTTGTTGTACAACAAACGGCAACATCTACCTGTGTGAGTGTGCCTGTGTCTGTTTGCGGAAATACGCAACCGCGCACAGTAGCGCGCACACTTGAATCACAGAGAAAATAGAAAATTAGCAAACAGACAAACTCACACATGCTACTAAGCATATTGAAAAACTTAACCCTAGAATGACATCCTTATTGCTTACACAAAAACTTGATTCTTTGCCGAATCGACGTAGGCCCGCATTAAAAAACATTTAACATCCACTAGGAGTATTTGTGTTCATTGTTTTCGAATACTTAGTTTACTATACGATTTTCGGGACTGGGATCTCAGAATTGACAGAAATTAAAGAAAACATACTCTTAACCGAAAAGAGTTTGGTTTCTTGGCTTTATGCAAATTTTTAGAAAAGTATCTCTACTTAAATGTCAACTCAGCCTTTATAATTATTTTTCTAAAATGAAATAATGCCAAGTTTCGAATTAATTGGATGGAAAGTAAAGAAATTATCATTTCATTTTCAATACATTCGTTCATTTTCTTCTTATCTAAGCATGTTAAGAAGTTTCACATTTTTCGATTACAAAACTGGTTACTTGGAGTCCCCTACAATTTATAAAAACAATCACTTGTTAACTCAATTGGCAAAGGAGATACAGCGGTTTGAGTGATATAAATAATTATTATTTTAATTTTTTTTGTTCTTGTTAATGTATTGCAATAACCAAAAAGAGGCTGCGATTTCGCACTTATTACCGCTTATCAGCTTGACCAGAACTTTCGCAGTATAAGGAAAATGCATATTGCAACCAGCAGAAATTATTTATTTATATACTTACAATAATAATTAATAACTATGAGTAGCTACTACAAGGCCATCAACTCGACTTTTTACTATGGATATTATGGATGGTAATAGAGGTTACAATTTTTAAGGAATTGTTTTATTTGTTCGGTGTTTAGTTTTGTTGTTTAATAGACTGGATGGTTTGAACCTGCCAAACATGCTGACTCTGATGTTTTGGTTGTGTGGGCACTCGTCTAGTATAGTTTGAATTGAGATATTCCCCCGCATTTGGGACAATTTGGCTTAACTTCCCCTTTGAGAATGTGCTTATGGGTTAGCCAGTTCTATGCCTTGCCAGTAGACTACAGGCATTTTTATCCCATAGCGGATCGTCGCGCATTCTTGCTTTCATTGGGTTAGAGGCTTTATACCAGTGGTCATAGAAGGTCATTTCACGGTACTTCACCAATGTCCCAATATAATGACTGTTTAAAATGTTCGTCATCGAAAAGACGAAGAATGACCATTTAGGGTTAAAAAAAGCTACACATGCACTGTTGCGCGGTTACGTACTAATCTCGACATCAACAAGTGCATGCAAATAGCAACAACAGCAACTAAAACTCGTACGTAGCTTGCGGCAAACAAATGTGTAAAACACGGAAAAAAATAGCCTAAAGCTTACGGAAGCGGCGGTCACAAATTCACGTCAGCTCACACACAGACACACACACCTACAAACGTACAGTTGTCCACTTTGCATACTCGCTCACACACTCACTGCACTCAAAATTGAGCCTGCACACCTGTCAATCACGTGTAACTATGTAATTGTCTCTGTCTATCGTACGCGTCGTTATGAATGTCACATTTGACTTTTATACTAGTGGTGGGGAACCCCCCTACACTGACCGCCCCTCCCTCACTAAGTCTCGCAATGCATGAAAACATGAAATAGAAAAAACAACGAGATACACAACAACAACGACAAATGCATTGCATTTTATTTATTTACAAATACCCTGCCAATTGCATGCCGCCGGCGTTATTATAACAATGACCAACCCAACGAACGCCCCCGCTGTAAACCAAGTTTGCTTTTGGCATTTCTAGCGGTGTTTCAAATTCATCCATATGTTTGCAATTACATGTTTCTATAAAAATAGACTTTTAATAAGGCAAAATACAAACTACAACAATAGTTCAGAGTCGTTTGTTGTTGTTATTATACACTGTAAATCATAGGTTAAAGGGTGCATTAAGATTACGTAACTAAAGTTGTTTAGCTGATAAGATAGCGAGCTTTTAACAGTATTTGAATCCAGTTCCTTGGATAAGAAATACCTTCTCTTATATCTTATCTTATTGTTATTAAAACCATCAGCTGTTTTTTGTTTACACAAACCTGTCTACTTTTTTACAAAAACAGTTGCAAGACTGCACCAAACTACACTACCATACATATATGCAAAATGAGGGATATGAAAATACTATGTATATCTATAAACATATATACAAATAGGTGTACATTTTGATGTGACTACTAGCAGCGAATACGTACGTGTCGACCGATGTCAACCAAAAATGTTAGGGTAGGTTGGGGATGGTCCCAATTGATGACGCCAAAGATATCGACAAAAACGATTTTCCATATAAAACATACTAAATGCGTTTCTACTTATATTGGAGGCAAGCATTTTACAAAATTTGTCTAACATTCAAAACATTGACTAGGTAAAGAATTCATTTGAATTGAGGTAGATGTAGAGGTAGATGATATAAAGATATTGGTACCAATATCCGCAGCTGGACTTAGTATGAGGAAAAGAGTGAGAAAGGGAAGTAAGCGGAACGGGAAGGCGAAGAATTAATTTATATAATGAATTAATCAATGCGCAGCGAAGCACGCAGGTTCAGCTAGTAGAATATAGAATTTAAGCAAAATAACTTATAACTACTTAACACTTAATTACCACAATTCACGGCTAGTTAAAAGCAGTTAAAATTCGTATGAAAGCTTCTAAATGTATAGACACGAACAACTGAAAACATTTATTTTCATAAGACAGCGATCAACTTCATTCAACGAAACTCATTAAATTTCTTATTTTTAACTATTTAGTGTTTCGGGTTTTCTTACTTGACTTTTTCTACATTTTTTATATCGGGGTTTTCGCTAGCGATTGCGTTAAAACTTTAGAATAAAATTCGAGTAAGGGGATACCCGAAATGGAAGATGGTCGGTGGTAAAGCGAGGAAGTGCTCATTTTAAGAATTGTATCGATTTGCACTTTTTATATTCAAACGCATTCAATTTCCGGTTCGCCATGATAATAAATGTTTGCAATTTTTTTCGATTAATCTCGATTTTCCAAGGTTCTCGCATGGCCAATTATATGTGGCATAATCATCAGCTTTCCTGAAATTTGCCTGAGCAGGGTGCAGAGCATATATAATATCCAAATTGTTTTTCTAACTTACATCGGTTACGATCGCTGCGAAACCTTGATTAAAATTAGAATTAAGTGTTTCAGGAAATGGCTAAAGTGTATCTAATAGTCGCGATTTCCTCAGCTTAGATACTTCGCTTGTTTTTTAATCTCTTATTTGAATAAAATCAATGCGAGCTGCTTCAAGCGTGAATCATAAAGCCATCTCGTAATCGAAAAACAGTAAAGTATGACGGCATTGCGCACTTTGTATTTGTAGTACTACAATGTTTATATTAAATATTTATAAAACAATGAACAAATGTATTAAAAGCAAAATATATTTTTTTAACACTCGTTACGAAAACAATAGTGCCGTAGTTGAATGCGCTATGCAAATGCAGAAGGTTAGCCAAGATACTTTTTGTTTGCAATTGCATCTGTTAAGTTATAAGTAGGGTATTCCATATGCTGTGTTTTTGTTTTTTTATGTTCAAAAAAACGAAACAACTTTGTTTTCAATGGGCATTTTGAAGCATTTCGTTTTATGCATTTAAAATTCAGTTTCAGTTACTGTTATGCATAGCGCATTGCTTATAAGGTTTTCTTATGTTATCGTTTAAAATTCTGGGCGCGAAAAGGTCGTGCGCTAAGGTCTTGCCCTCTACAATTAATCAAGAAATTGAATTAAACTTACACACACACACACACACACACACACACACACACACACACACAAAAGTAGCAACAACAAAATACTTGTCTGCTACACTTTATACATATTTCAAATATTTCTTTTTAGATCAAATTCAATTTAATTCCATATTGCCTAGGCCGCAGTTGTTGGGGCGTTGGAATGCAGTATGTTACATCTAGTATTGTATGCATGTATGTGTGCAATTGTGTGGCAGGTTTGTCTGTCTGTACGAAGTTGCGCCCTGCACTTGCCTCACATTCTTTGTTGCTGTTGCTGCTGTTGTTTGTCTTTGACAAAGCGTGGCATATATTTGTCAACGCATTGCCCGAGTCGGAATCCACTGGGTGCTCCATTGTCTGTGCTCTTCAACATGTACTCGTAGTAGTAGTACGACCTGAACTTTTGTCGCTGGTTTGTTTTTTGTTAGTTGTTGCTGTTTCTGCTGCTGCTGTAGTTTTGTTTATTTGCCCAACACAGCAACAAATGTTGCCAACATTTACACTAAATTGTTTATACAAAAGCGCGGCTATTCCCTCAACACCTCAGCGCCAGTAGTTACCAAAAATAGCCAGTCAACAAACATCGCAATTGTTTAACAAATATTGTACATTAATTACAAAGTGCGGCGACCGCCTTGTTAATGTTATTAAAATTTATAGTATTCATGCTACAATAAAAACACACCCATAAGCTGTGTGACAATGATATGTAGTATGTTATCAGTTTGCAATTATGACTCAGCAAACGGCAAAACACCAGTAATCGTAATTCGAAAAAAAATCGGCGAAATACGATATGTAAACGGGTCGAATTAAAAGATAGGATTAGACCCTGTACTTGTGCACAGCTTTTGCAATTTGGCAAACCCTTTAAAAAAAACAAGATATTTTCTATATATATATAAAGAAAAGATTTGCGTTTGAAGCAATTTACTTGTCAGGACCGCTTTTACGAAGAGTCAAATAGAGCTCCGCATCCCTGATTTTTCAAGAACTCCTTATTCTCTCTTAGAGAAAGATTGAATATGATTGAAAACTTTGATATCCTAAGTCTTTGTGCTGCAATAGGGAATTCACGATTTTACCTAAAAACGGCCCTAGGCTTCACACAGGTACGGACTTAGACTCAACAGTAACTGCTCCACAAAATGATAGATCACATATGGTGCTTGGCATCAGATGAATATATAGAGGCAGTTAAACTTGGTCAAACCTTACCACCTGATTACTAACTTTCGAAATTTTAAGCCGACGGAGGAGTCGTCCACTTTGTTTTGTGGGTCAACTTTTTGCATTTTCATCAAGTTTTTCAGAAATCGTGCGTGTATGGGACAAAGGCAACGCTGAGCACAACAAAGAACACGATAAGACAAAGATGACGCGTTATAAATACATTCTCTGGCTATTGATAAAGCTTCGTCAGTTGTTGTGATGCATTCATAAGTACACATAACGCAAAGAACAAAGAAAGTGCAATGCAAATGTGATTAGCCTAAATTATACTTAACATACAAACAATTAATAAATTTATGTATGCATGCAGAGTATTAAGCATCTAGAACTTACGCCAACATTTACTGTTGTGCTCAAATGCTGGGCAATGCGATTGAGAAATTTCCTGAAGGACGAACGACGCAGCGCACGTGCGTGATTGCCGGTCACGCGCTTGTTGTTGTTGATAGCGCCGCTGGCATTACCATTGGTGGTGGTAATTGCCGCCCTATTGCCGTTTGTGTCCTTGCACATTGGCACGTCTGAGGATGCAGCCTCGTAGCTGTTAAGGGATACAATGCTGCCGCTACGTCCGCGACCACCGCTAACACACGATGATATGGCCGAACTGCTACCGCCACCATCGTTGCCTGTTGTTGCAGCAGCAGCGGCGGCTGCAGCGGTCTTGAATTTGCGCGACCAACGAAAGGGATTGCGTGGCATAGAGAAGGCGCGACGTATCTTTTTGGCGGCATTTGTGGCCAGTGTGGAGGCTTGTGTAGCAGGAATGATGAGCACTTGGGGCGATGGAATCGGCGTTGGTGCAATGCCCGTCACATGCGTGGGTTTTAGCTGCTCCTCTGTTGCTGCTTTTTGCGTTGGTGTTGTTGTCGTTGCTGTGGAATTGGTGTTGGCGTTGCTGTGGGTGGCGCCCGCTGCTAGCGCTGCGGCGTCGGCAGAGTTTTGTTGCTCTTTTGTGCCCATTTTCGAATTAACACTAGTTATTAAGTTAAATATTTCACATAAAACAATTGCACTGAGTATTTATTGATGTTTAGCGGTGTTGAAATTGACTTGTTTACAATGAATTTAAATTTTTACAATACAAAAATTCTGCTTTTTTCTTTTGGTCGCTTGTTCGTCTGCTGCTGCTTCTTCTTCTTCGTTGGTGACCCACTCACTCTTCGAGACTTTTTCACGCTTCGCGTATGCAAATACTTTCACTTTTTTTCTGCACTAGCCGCACATTTATTTGCTTTTTTTATATGCACAATTCGAATTTATAGGTGCACAATTTGTTGTTTAATTACATATTTGTCGTATTTTTAGCTCTAACTATTTTCCAAACAGTTTTTACCGATGCCTTGATGGAAATGGCAAGAATTTCGAATTGGTGTGACCATAGAAAAACACACTAACAATACCGATAAGCAGATAAGTAGTAAAGAGTGCCTGAAAATACCAAATGCTACAAAAAACTATCGAATGGTATTTTGTATGGAACAATACCAATTGGGCATTTAAATTACTTTAGTTTATGTGGGAAATTTGTTGTTGGTCTTAAAAATTGAGCTTTTATTAACTTATGTCTAAACATATTAATATATCTTTCTATTTTTGAGTTTGTTCATTTAAACATCGACACCGATACTGATTTTTGTTTGAAAATAAAAAAATCGACATTTATAGCCGTACTAAAAGCTAATTCAAATATAGAACACACAGCTTCTGTCCATATGCAAACAAGACGCCAGTTTTTTCAAAAATTAAATATCGTTTAATTCTTTGGATCAATTTAGTATTTTTTCATTAAACCAAATAGGAATTCTAACATAAATACTGTCTTATTCTTTAATAATAATAATAAGACTATTTTCTAATTATATTTATGCGATTTGTAATTAAGAACTAATTAATATTATTATATACATTATTAGTATATACACAATTTATATATTTGACTAAATTGGTCGTCGTGTCTAGAGTGTACAGGCTGAATCTATTTTTCGAAAGTGAATGTAAATAACACAAAAAAATCAGATGAAAGAACATATTGTATTTATTGTAATGCAAGTATTTACAAGAACAATGTAAATCGACGTCTGTACTCGTCGTGCTAAGAATGTGCATGAGTAGCATCCGTTGTTCGATAGTGATTTTAACAAATAATACTGAAACCAGAACGTTTTATGCTTAATTACTTAGTAAGTTCTTTGAAAAAATATTTTATCCGTAAACAAAAATTATTTTGATAACAGATTATAGGCTTGAAATGCAATTCAAAAATTCAATTAAGACCCATGCCAATTGGGTTTTGATTGAATTTCGTACTTTAAGATGGTCACAAAATTATTTATTGGATTACAACATATTTGGTCAACATTCAAGATTCGGACTCTGACTCTGTGGTCTTTGTCTCCGTCGTTTTACGCACGCTGATTTTATTGCGCACCTTTGGCATGCGCAGACGATGCTCCTCCCATTCCTTACGATGCACTTTTTTCCGATGGGAATGCATATTTGCATTTGATTTAAAGGTCCTTGGACAGTGTGGACACGTGTATAATACTTCGCCCGTATGTGTTGTCATATGTTCCTGCGGCGTGAAGATGTTAATACAGTTAAAAGAATTTTTAAAGAATGAATTTTAAAAACCTTTTTCCTACCTACAAGCTTTCAAGAGTTCAGGCTTGGAAAGTTTCGAATTTATAGCTCAGAGACTACTTGGAAACTTAAGAATTTCGTGTATGGTGAGCAATTAAATGCTTATCAAGCTAAATAGTTAACTTAACTAATTATAGTACCTAAAAAAATCTTGAGGCGCACGGCTGACTTACTCGTAAATCCCTCGGCCGTTTGAAGGCCTTTTTGCACATAGGACATTGATGATTTCGAGCAGTATTATGTGTATATTTTATATGCTGCCGATGTGCCTGAAAGGTTGGTGAGATTTTTAAACATATATCGCACTGTATCGGCTGCAAGTTTTCTGCTGTATGCATCATTTTTATATGCCATGCCAGTCCAGATTTGGTGGTTAAAATTGATTCGCAGAGTTGGCATTTTATCTTTTTTTGAGGATCGCCTGAATGCTCCTTTATATGGCGTGCTAATGCTTCACGACCACGTATGGACTTGCCGCAAACATCGCAAATCCTGGCATACATTTTCAAATGTGTTAGCTTGACATGCTGTTGCATAGTGTAGTTACTAGGAAATCTAAGAATAGAAGCAATTTTAATAATCGATAACCATATCCTATTTACACTGACTGGAAGCTACTTTTAGTTTAAGCAGTTGCAGAAGTGTACACAAGGCTTTAATAACATCCAAAACATACACTTTGTCACATTTGGTGCAGGAAACTTTCCACTGCTCCTTTGGAATGTGTGTCAGTTTGTGACGTTGACAACCAATAGAACTTAAGAAGCTTTTTGAGCAGTGTTCGCACTTGTAAGGCTTTTCGCGTGATTTTATCTCATGCTTACGCATATGCAGTTCCAAACTGCGCCTCTGGGCCATAACACGATCACAAATGTGGCACTTAAAAAGGTCTGGATCTTGATGACGCCGCAGATGATCAACAAGCACACCACGTTTCAAAAATTTATGATTACAACAGGTCGCATAGCCACGTTGTTTGTGCACTTTGCGCGAGTGCACCAACATCTGTGTGAAATCTTCCATTGGGGCGCTGCATACATGACACTGAATTTTGTAGTACTTCTTGATGTAATCATTAAACTCTTCAGATTTCTGTATGTTAGATACGCCTGCGCCTTTTGGTCTGGCCTTATGGTTCTTCTTCGGTTTTTTTGGTTTGACAGCATTACATAGTTCGTCCGAGTCATCACTTTCGCCAGCACTTTGTTGCCATAAATCTGATGCATCGTGCTCTTCGTGATCTTCCAGCACATCGGCAATGGTCAGATCAGCTTCGGGAAGCTCAATTTTGATTTCACTCAAATTGATTTGTTCTAAAACTGCATTGTCGGTAGCATTAAGATTCGTGGCAGGCACACGTTGTCGCGGCGGACGTCCACGCCTACGCTTGACTGCAGCTGCTACGCTATCAATATCAGCAATTTCGACTTTAACAGTTTCTGCGCAGATCAAGGAAGTTGTTTCGTTGGCCAAACTGTCGCTTGCATCTGGACAAGGTGTTGAAATATTCTTGTTGGTCAATGTCTTGTGCGCTGCTTCCACGCTCTTGTAGAAATTGTGAAAGGCCCACAATTGATCCCAACATATTGCGCAAACATTGCTCATGTTGCTGGATGCATTCTCAATCTGTAAAATGATAAGTTCTAAATATGTATGTTAACTTATATAGCTTCCTTGTAACCTTTAGCCAAAAGTGTAGTTCAATGATGCGCCTTATGTCCAATACTTTAGCAGCATTAGAGTCAAAACTTATGTTGCCATCACTTTCAGTCAAGACTTGTGTGCATAAATAACACTCCATCTTAATAAAGTTAAAAACGTGCAGCTCCAAATCCTTAAAATAACAATAAGCGGCATAAATTATAACAAAAAGTAATAGTCAGCTGTTTTTGTTTGTGACAATCTGGCTATAATTGTTATCGGTTTTGAACCGCATGGTTGGCAACGCTGCCAACACGCAAAAGAACAACAACAGCTAAGCAACAAATTAATACTGATTTGTTTATAAGCAGCATCGGGTTTAATTTAACGTAATTTACACGCAATTCTTAGCTTTCAAAATGTAGTGAACATTTCATTCGGCGCTGAACAAAGTCCAGTATTTGCCAGACGTGCAATGAGTATCAATTGCGTCTTACCTCTGCACAGTCAAATTGAATGAATTGTCTGTGAGTCGCGTCTAGATAAACTTTTATGAACAATAATCTTTCGTAATAGCAGCAGGTTAACAACTGATAAGACCTCAAGAATAAAGGTTTTAAAAAATTTTTCTATTTTCAGTAAGCATTTTGCCAAAAATAAACCTCAGCAAAAGGAAATGCAGACAAACCTACGTAATGTAGCTGCGTGAGGTTGTGTCTTTGGTTGGCAAATTATAGTAGGCTTTAGCTTCTTTGTTAGCTTTGGCTTGGGCCTCATACCGCCCTCCACAATCATCGCTATATATTTCTACTCTAGCAGCAAGTGTTATTACTTACTTTACTTTCTGCATAACAATGTCTTTCGTATGGCTGTATGGCAGAAAAACACTAACAATACCGATAAGTAGTTGTGATTACCAGAAAAATATTGAATACTGCAAAAAACTATCGAATGGCATTTTGTATAGAAAAACACCAAGAAAGTATTTAAAATACTTAAAATTCAGCTATATTTTATGGCATGTCTAAACATATTAATATATCTTTCTATTTTTGAGTCTTAATTTTAACATCGTTAGCGATACCGATGTTTGACATAAATATCGACATTTATATCCGTACTAAAAGCTAATTGAAATATAGAACACACAGCTTTTGTCCATATGCATAAAAGGCACCAGTTTTTTCAAAAATTAAATGTGGTTTAGTTCTTTAAATCAATTTAGTATTTTTGCATTCAACAAATAGGTATTCATACATAAATATCACAAATTTTAAATCGAGTGAAAAATCCAGACTTGCGAAATAATATAAATAGCAATGCACACATGACAGCTAGACAAACAATATTTAGTCGCCAAGTGATAAGCATCTAAGTGAAAGAGCTCTAGCTCTACAGCTGTGTGTACCTTAAATAAACAAGTTTTAAGAAGTTAATACTCAATTAAGATTAGAAGACTATTTTCTAATTATACTCATGTGAGTTGTAATTTAGAACTAACTAATTACTATGTTTGTGATTATGGAAGGAGCTCAAATATGTATGTCGTATAGGTAGAATTTTTTGTTCGAAAGTGAATTTGAATTGCACAAAAAACTCGGATAATAGAACGTTTTTTATTTATTGTAATACAAATATTTGCAAGAACAATGGAAATCCTTGTCGCACTCGTCGTCGTGCTAAGAATGTGCATGAGTAGCATCCTTTGTTCGATAGTGATTTTAACAATTAAATCTGATAACAGAGTGTTTTCTGCTTAATTGTGTAGCAAGTTGTTCGAATAAATATTTTATCAGCAGGCAAAAAATTATTATTTATATTTATTTATTGTGCGGCACAATCAGAAACAAACATTCACACACTCAAGTTATACCTTATTGAGTGGACCCTGGATGAAATGCAATGCAAAAGGAGATTCATATGAGTTACTTTTTAGGAAAAGGGTCTGAAATGGGTATATTATTGTCTAAATTTTTCAATTCTTTCATCCGTTCTTGATGATTTTCACTCTACATGACAGGGTGCAGCTCCCTGCTCCCTGGGGGTTAGGGTAGTGAGCTAATGTGCGCAGCGAAGTCTGCAAAGGACTTTAACAGGACTCTGCGTAGGGTCCCACCGTGTAAAACACCCTTCCCAATGGAAGACGGTATTAGCTGCAGTCAAGAAGAAGAACATAGGGGGAAGGTAGGGGAGTAAGACATCAACTTGATTCGAAAAACACCTGCGTGAGGATAAGGTGCTTATGCTCTCCGAAATCTAGTTGTTCATACGGACAGATAAGACATGTCTGTATCGACTTGACTATGAATGCTGATTATTTTTGCATACGTATAATCTGAATGCATAATCGGAAAAAGCAACTTGAAGAATCCCCCAAAAATCTTATACTTAATAGTAATTGCACCTCAACTCACAATTATTATAGGTTCTTTTTTTTTATATAGTACATATACTAAAAACAATGATAAGAAAGGGAATTTAAATTTCATAATAATCCCCCAAACGTGTGCTTTTTCGTGTTTTTCGCTACAGTTCAAAAAACGTAAAAAGAGCCAAAAATTCCATCGACAAATAAGCAGTTTTTTTGAACAGTCATTAAAAAAATATATAGACAAATAAACATAACAATTACGAACAAAAAAAATGTTTTGTCATTTTGAACGAACCATTGGCACAGATTGAAGATGCTGCTAAGCAATAGAAAAGGCCCGTATAGTGATTGTACCTTTGAACTGATAATGCTCATCCTGATAAGACAAAAAACCACTTTGCAACTGACTAAAACCGGTTTTGTGTTTAAAACTGCATACACTTCGACTTACGCGTCTGTCTAGGATTGAAAAATAATCGTCACACGACCGCGCCGTTGTTCATCAAAACACTTCTTAAACTGGAACCATGCGCTATATATATAAATTACCAGATTTGACCTTATTTACTGATAAGAAAGATCTGTTTGTCCGTTTTACCAGTTTCTGTTGATCTGGGGCTCTTCAAATAACCAGTTCCAGCCAGTTTGGTTGTTCAAGCGCACATGGTTATTCAATTAAGACCTATAACAATTTGTTTTTGATTGAATTTCGTTATGATTTAAGATGGTCACAAAATTGTTTATTGGATTACAGCATATTTAATCAACATTCAAGATTCGGATTATCGCCCGCCGGTATTGACTCTGACTCTGTGGTCTTTGCAACAGTCTCCGTCGTCTTACGCACGCTGACACTGATTATTGAATCATTCTTGCGCACTTTTGGCATGCGCAGACGATGCTCCTCCCATTCCTTACGATGCACTTTTTTCCGATGCGCATGCATATTTGCATTTGAGTTAAAAGTCTTTGGGCAGTGTGGACACGTGTATAATACTTCGCCTGTATGTGTTGTCATATGTTCCTGCAGGGTGAAGATGTTAATATGGTTAAAAAGAAATTAATTCGACAAGCCGAATTTAGAAACTGATTTCCAGAAACATTAAAAATATTTTCCTTGATGCTTTTCTTTACCATCATAAAGTCACATTCATATTTAGCTCTCAAGAGTTTAGGCTTGGAAAGTTTAAATTTCTATCTCAGAAACTAGTTGGAAACTAAGGAATTTTTGTATGATGAGCAATTTAATGCTTATCAAGCTAACTAGTTAACTTAACTACTCATAGTACTTAAAAAATTTAAAAGCGTAATATTGAACGGCTGACTCACGCGTAATTCATTCGGCCGTTTGAAGGCCTTTTCGCACATGGGACATTGATGATTTCGAGCTGTATTGTGTGTATATTTTATATGATGTTGATGTGCCTGTAAGCTTGGTGAGATTTTTAGACATAATTCGCATTGCATCGGCTGCAAGTTTTCTGCTGTATGCATCATTTTTATATGCCGTGCCAGACCATATTTAGTGGTTAAAATTGAATCGCAAAGATGGCATTTTATCGTCTTTTGCGGATCGCCTGTATGCTCCTTCATATGGCGTGCTAATGCTTCACGACCACGTAAGGACTTGCCGCAAACATCGCAAATCCTGGCATACATGTTCAAATGTGTAAGCTTGACATGTTGTTGCATGGTGTAGTTATTGGGAAAGCTAAGAATAAAAGCAATTTTAATAATCGATACCCATATCCCATTTACACAGCCTGCAATCTACTTTTAGTTTAAGCAGCTGTATCAGACAGTGTAAACAAGGCTTACACAATATTCAAAACATACACTTTGTCACAATTGGTGCAGGATACTTTCCACTGCTCTTTTGGAATGTGCGTCAATTTGTGACGTTGACAAACAATTGGACTGAAGAAGCTCTTTGAGCAGTGTTCGCACTTGTAAAGCCTTCCGCGTGATTTTATCTCATGCATACGCATATGCAGTTCCAAACTGCGCCTCTGGCCCATAACACGATCACAAATGTGACACTTAAAAAGATCTGGATCTTGATGACGCCGCAGATGATCAACAAGTACGCCACGTTTCCAAAATTTATGATTGCAACAGGTCGCATAGCCACGTTGTTTGTGCACTTTGCGCGAGTGCACCAACATCTGTGTGAAATCTTCCATTGGGGCGCTGCACACATGACACTGAATTTTGTAGTACTTCTTGATGTAATCATTAAACTCTTCAGATTTCTGTATGTTAGATACGCCTGCGCCTTTTGGTCTGGCCTTATGGTTCTTCTTTAGTTTTTTTGGTTTGACAGCATTGCATAGTTCGTCCGAGTCATCACTTTCGCCAGCACTTTGTTGCCAGAAATCTGACACATCGTGCTCTTCTTGATCTTCCAGCACATCAGCAATGGTCAGATCAGCTTCAGGAAACTCAATTTTGATTTCACTCAAATTGATTTGTTCCAAAACAGCATTAAACTCAGCATTGTCGGTAGCATTAAGATTCGTGGCAGGCACACGTTGTCGCGGCGGACGTCCACGCCTACGCTTGACTGCAGCTGCTACGCTATCAATATCAGCAATTTCGACTTTAACAGTTTCTGCGCAGATCAAGGAAGTTGTTTCGTTGGCCAAACTGTCGCTTGCATCTGGACAAGGTGTTGAAATATTCTTGTTGGTCAATGTCTTGTGCGCTGCTTCCACGCTCTTGTAGAAATTGTGAAAGGCCCACAATTGATCCCAACATATTGCGCAAACATTGCTCATGTTGCTGGATGCATTCTCAATCTGTAAAATGATAAGTTCTAAATATGTATGTTAACTTATATAGCTTCCTTGTAACCTTTAGCCAAAAGTGTAGTTCAATGATGCGCCTTATGTCCAATACTTTAGCAGCATTAGAGTCAAAGCTTATGTTGCCATCACTTCCAGTCAAGACTTGTGTGCATAAATAACACTCCATCTTAGTTAAGTTAAAAATGTGCAGCTCCAAATCTTTAAAATAACAATAAGCGGCATAAATTATAACAAAAAGTAATAGTCAGCTGTTTTTGTTTTGCCAATCACAACAATCTGACTATAATTGTTATCGGTTTTGAACCGCATGGTTGGCAACGCTGCCAACACGCAAAAGAATAACAAGAGTTAAGCTACAAATTAATACTGATTTGTTTATCAGCATCGTCGGGTTTAATTTAACGTAATTTACACGCAATTCTTAGCTTTCAAAATGTAGTGTACATTTAATTCGGCGCTGAACAAAGTCCAGTATTTGCCAGACGTGCAATGAGTATTGCGTCTTACCTCTGCACAGTCAAATTGAATGAATTGTCTGTAAGTCGCGTCTAGATAAACTTTTATGAACAACAATCTCTCGTAATAGAAGCAGTTTAACAACTGATAAGACCTCAAGAATAAAGATTTTAATAAAATTTTTTATTTTCAGTAATCGTTTTGTCAAAAAATAAACCTCAGCAATGGAAATGCAGACAAATCGTGTGGTACCTGACGGTGGCTGGGGTTGGGTTGTAGTAGCCGCAGTTGCTGTTATTAATGTAAGTAAATTCTGAATTAAAACCACATTTTTTATTTACAAAATATTTTCACAATCTTCGTAGATGACTAATCAGTCCATATTGTCTGTGTTTGGTCAACTTTTTGTGGGCGAGCTGCAGCGCATGAATGAAGATACTTTTACAGCAGCGCTTATAACAAATCTCAACAGTTTGGCGCTTAATTTTTCTGGCATCTTCATTGGTCCGGCCATCAAGAGTTTTAAACCACGTAATGTTGCTGCCTGTGGTTGTGTCTTTGTATCCTTTGGCCTGGCTCTGTGCTCGCTGGCCACCGCCAGCTGGCACTTTATAGTAGGCTACAGCTTCTTTGTTGGCTTTGGCTTGGGGCTCATATCGCCCTCCACATTCATGGCTATCAATTCCTACTTTAGTAGCAAGCGTGGACGTGCTGTGGGTGTTTCTTTAGCTGGCGCTGGTGTGGGTCAGGTTTTTATACCACATGTTGTACGTTACTTTCTGCATAACTATGGCTTTCGTATGGCTGTGCTTGTCATGTCTGCATTGTCGCTAACTGGGGTAAGTTTACCCAAATGTATTCATATAAGTTTTAAACTAACAGCGGTATATATTTTTTCAGCTTTTCGGTGCCTTGTTTTTGAAGCCACTTAATCCACCTGCGAAGCACAATAACCGGAAACACATGAGACTGCTAGGCAATCAGCCATCTAAAAATGGTATCATAGTAATTGTTCAGTCGAACCAAAGCTTGCCCAAAGCGAAGGCATCTCCAGCAACGGAAACACTATGCCGCAAAATGTGCCAACGACTTACTCAAGCCTTGGACTTGGAGCTGTTAGAAGATGTTGTTTTCTGGAGTATTATTGTAGGCATGGCATTGGTCTACACAGCCACTATCAATTTTACTATGGTCTTTCCCAACTTTTTGCGAGAAACTGCTGGCTTTGACAGTAAAGTTGTGGCCACATGCATGTCCGTTGTAGCGGGAGCCGACATTATCTGTCGCCTGCTATTACCCTGCCTAACGGATCGGCTGAGGATACCGTACCGTGTTGTGTTCTTGATAGGCACTTGTGGCCTCCTGATTGCGCGTGCGGTGATGGCCGAATCTAGTCACAATATGTCGGTCATAATTGCCATGTCTGTTCTTACCGGCATGACAAAATCAGCTACTGTTATTAACAATAATCTAACTATTTCGGCTTATTGCCGCCCAGAAAAATTAGCTGGTGGCTTAGGATTGAGCATGATATCGAAAGGACTAATAGTCATTACAGTAGGTCAGCTACTGGGCTGGATACGAGACTACTCTAATTCCTATGTCATGTGCTTTTATGCGCAAAATATACTTCTACTGTTGGTAGTTATCGTATGGACACCAGAGATCTACTATCGTTTTAGAATGCGCAGAAAACGTACAATCACAAAATCGATGGATACATCTATAGAAGCAGCTCCAGAAGAAGCAACCAAATTGAGTGACGAACAATGAACATTGTTTGTCGGAGCTGTTGTGATAATTTTGTATTTTATAGACAAAGCCAGTGCTATTGAGTGCGCTACTTTTTTAAGCGTCAAGATTTTCGATTATAAGCAAACCTCGAATTATTTATTATCATTTAGTTGTTAAGAATATAACTTTTGTACTACTCACCTATTATTTAGCTAATAAGGACTGAACTTTTATACCCTATCATTAAAGGACAAAATTAAATTACAAAACCAAATTTATTTGTTTGAGAGTTTACAACGCTCTTTTTTAGAAACTATTTTCTGATTTTTGCCTTTCACACCTTGACAAAACTAGGTGCACTATTCACATTTGGATTACCAGACTCGGTGTTGAAGAACAAACGGCGCTCTATGCCATCTTTAGTGATAATGCCAATGCGGACCACACCACCGGAGCTTCCATCGTGATAAATGGCATGTTGCACAGCTATAAAAAACAATAGATTTATTATAACACAAGTCGTTTAAAATAATAAAATGCTGCCTACCCTTTTTAACAAACTGCACGCACTCCTCCAGCTGCATACCCTCGCGGAAGTGCTCTCTAACGAAGCCATAAATAAAACTTGAGCCGGAACCGCCAATTGTGACGCTCTCGCGTGTCAACATGCCACCTAGCGGTACACTGTACACCTGACCACCTTTATTTTCATCCCAGCCTGCCACAATAATGCCAGCCAACAGAGATTCGCGGTAATTGTAGCAGTAATTACGAAACTCTGAAGCAGCTTCCCAGACCAAAGCATCCTTGCCGGTCTGATTCTCGTGATAATTCAAGGAATAGGCTACAATATCGGCAATAGCTTGGGTGTCGGCAGCGGAGCCACTGCGGCAACAATAGATTTTATCCGTAATGCGAGTTAGTTTGTCAGTAACACGGTTGGCAACATAGGGACCGGAACTAGTGCGTGAGTCTGCGCCAATAACAACGCCGCCTTCAAATTCTACGGCCATAATTGTGGTCTGTAAAGTTTTGTAAGTAACTTGCTATTATGTGATAATTAATCAAACTTACGCCAGTGCTGACGGGTGTATCGGTAAAATCAAACATTTTTCTGTAAATTTTACGAACTTGCAAGCTAAAATAATTCCTTTCTGAAATACCAAAATGACTGGCTTGTTTTGTGATAGTGCTGACAACTTTATTATAAAGAAAGTGCTAATTTAGGCTAAAACAGGCACCACACTATCGGGCTATCGATATTAGGATTGTTGATATTTTAAAACATATCGTATTTAGCCAAACCGTCTAATCGATATCAATTTTAAAATATCGATTTATCACCAAAAATTTAAAAAATAGTATTTAATGTTAATTTTAAGTTGAATATTTTGAGTTCAGCGCCCTACTTTTGTTGTCTACAACAAGTTTCACAGCAGATGCCAGCCTTTCTGACGATGCAGTCAGTCAGGTGGAGTCTAATATTTGAGAAAAAGTTTTGAAATATGATTTTCATTCCTTTCAGACATTCCATTGGCTATGGGACCTGCCCGTTTCTCTAAGCAGTTGCTAAGTTTTCATCTCCTTCTGTACGCCGATTTGCTCCAACATATTTCTCTTTTAAATCATGTGATTATGAACATCCCACAATTTTCGGTTTGACGAATTTACTCTTGTTTTCATAACTTTTGCGCACTATGACACAGAATTTTGATCAATTTTTAATTGGGCCATGTTATATGTATAAAAATAAAGTGCACCTGCCAAATTTTACGGCACGTTTTTGCTATTTATTGAAAACCATACATAGCAGCCGATATGTGATATTATCGTCTACGAAAAAATCGTATCAAAAATTTAAAATATCGCGCATATCGATATAATATCAACAATCCTAATCGATATGCTTTTTCATAATTATCTTCGTTTAAGACAATCGAGCAGCACATGTTAACATTTGTTTTGGTTTTTAGTTTATACATATTTACCAGTAAAAATGGCCTATGTAGCACTTAGCGAGGCTGAAAAAACATATATTTTACACGGAGTAGAGGTATGTAATTTTACTAGCTTAAATCACTTTCTTTGATCAAGTTTTGTTTATATGTTTTTCCTTTTCAGGAGGACTTTCGATGCGATGGACGTTCACGTCGCGATTACCGGCCTATGGAGCTGGAAACGGGCCTTGTAAGCAATGCTAGTGGCTCGGCGCGTTTGCGTTTGGCAAATACTGATATATTGGTTGGAGTGAAAACAGAAATTGATGTGCCCAATGCATTAACGCCGGAATTTGGCAAAATAGAGTTTTTCGTGGACTGGTAAGATATTTTAGGACCATGAGTGCTTCCAATATCGTGATAATGCATGCATGTGTTACAGCTCAGCCAATGCTACGCCTGAATTCGAAGGTCGTGGAGGCTCGGACTTGGCTCAGGAATTGATACTGGCACTTAAAAATGCTTATGAATCGCCTTTGGCTTTTGATTATCGTACCTTGTGCCTTATACCGGGTCAGCAATGCTGGAAACTTTATGTAGATATATTGGTGTGTATTCGAATACTATGAATTTGAAAAAGTAAACCAATGCGTCTTACTTTCTTATCCAGATTCTAGAATGTGGTGGCAATTTACACGATGCTGTCTCTTTGGCCGCCAAGGCGGCGCTTTACAATACAAAATTGCCTCGTGTTACGGCAAGCCTACTGGATGCAGGCGTCACTGATCTTATTATATCCGATAACCCATATGATTGCACACGCGTAGGCATTGATACGCTGCCTTTGCTCGTTACTGTATGTAAGATAGGCGATTATTGTTTGGTTGATCCATCTGCAGAAGAGGAAGTATGCAGCACAGTAAGCATGGTGGTAGCAATATCGCTGCGAAATAATGAGGGTACGTTTCAAAACAATAAATCTAGGGTGATTTTAAATTTGAAAGTATTTACGATTTAAGGCTTCCTTGCGGGCACTCATATGACTGGCGGAGGATCCATGCACAAAGATACCATGTTGAACTGTCTACATCTTGGACTGGAAATTGGCGAGCATTTAAATAAGCTACTTGTTAAGATGCTGAAACAAGAAGAGGAACGTGTTGGTCGAAAGCGACCAGAAACAGTCGGATTTCTTAAATAAAGTTTCGCTTAAGCGGTATGAAAATTGTTTAGTTTTATTAACTGCCATTTTACTACTGAAATACCTAAAAGGGTACTTAATCTGAGCTATAACTAAACGTTTCCTTAGTGTGAGCCCACTATAAATACAATTTATTGTTGCTGCTGATTGCGTTTTTTGGTTTGTTTATTGGCCGTTATAGGTTTCTTTTCCGGCTGTTTGCCCGTTAGGAAAGAGGTCAACATTTCGCTAATCTCGGGCATGTCATTTGTCATCTAAGCAAAGGAAAATCATCAATAAAATTACAATCATTTCAATATGAGTTGGGTTGCTACCTTTGGGAATTGCATGTTTTCAATTTCCTTCTTCGTTTCGGGGTCATTGATCATTTTGGGCAAGACCAACATAAGAAGCAGGGGCAATACCATCATCAGCACCATAGGGCTGAATAGGAAATCTGTTATCTATGGGATAAAAATACATTAGTTTAAACTGTTAAACAATGTGATTTACTTTGACGCACCTTCCATTGCTCTCTGGTCTGGAAGTACTTCAAGCGCATAAGTGGCTTCATCTTGAGTGGATATGGCATTTGTATGACCTGCGCTGGCTGCACAAAGTTCACTTTGCGTGCCCGAAACTTGCCCTTGGGATTGATTTCAACGCGCACCTGTAAAGATACGTCTTAAATTCTTGTTTTCCTAATGAATTTAGTTTCAATCATACTCACAGGCTCGTAGAATATGTCCGGATGATGCACGTCTAGCACATAGCTACCGGAAGGTACGCCGCTTATAACAAAATTACCATCTTCTCGTATGAAACCTTTAATTTCTTTATCACCATCCGCATTTATAGTTAATGTCAAATCTGATTGCCATCTTCTGCTTGGCAAAGCAGCACCAACTCCTACACCTGCGCCCACAAGTTGCTCCGGAGGATATACTTTACCTTCGATGGTGTACAAGCCCGACACTTCGTCTACTAGTTCGTCCTGACCGATGACGACTTGGCAAGCACTCAAACCTATGAGTGTTGCAAATATAAACAGCTTCGCGCACATTTTTTATATATCTTTTTTCCCCCTTATTTTTACAATTAATTAAGAAAAATTTGGCTAGTCAGATGTTTAGGGCTCTACCGATTCCCGATACGAAATTATATCGATAAACATCGGCAAGAAATGTCGACTAGTCGACTAAAATGTTGTATACATAACGCTGTTAAGTTAGCTCAAACTGTTAACAGTTTTAAAAGCGCTGTAAATGAAAATTCGAATATTTGAATTAAAATTTTAAGTTTATGAGTAAATTATAAGAAGATTTAAAAATGTTGTACGTTTAAGCTTAAAATTCGAAAATATAGTTAGTTTGCACTGTAAGAGCTGCGTTTTATAGGCACAAATCGTATATTAAAGTGCACTAATATCAGCTAGCAGCATTTATGGTAAAACAGTTACTGCTTTGGTTGCTTATGCTTCAACTTCAGTTGTTGGCGGTAACGCGTTGCGATTGGTTGTGTCGCGAAAACGGTTTCTTATCCAAACCAAGCTTAACTCGAAACTTGGTTAACAACAATTGGCGCAAAGTGTTTACACGTTTCAATAAACGCTTTTAGGTTAGTGCTTGTTTTTTAACAAACAAGTTTTTTTTTGTAAATTATTAAAACACTTTAAGTATACGATGACGTATGTAAACTGTTCTATGGTTCAAGTCGCGGTGCAGGTGTGCTCCATTTGAGCAGTTTAAGCATGCAATATGCAAATATGCACATGCTGGCTTTACCTATGAGTGCATTTGAAAGTGAAATTAAGCTTAAAAGCCTTAACCTTAACCACACCCACTGTGTCTGCGTGTCTCACACAATTGTATTTCTTTTTAAATTTGTGAATGACCTAAGTTAGCTAACACTTGTTCAGCTACAACTATAAAGTAATAACAAACACAATACAATAGCAACATTAACTTGTTTTAAGTTAAGAAGACAATCAACATATAGCTCATAAAAATTCCAAAGTCTCTGGGTGTGTAGAGCGAGAGACTCGCGCGAAAATGAATATGAATAAAACAAAATATATATACAGTGTACTAAAAATGTTATGGTACAGCTGTTCTACCAGAAAAAATGCAAAGCTAATATTATATTAATAATTTTCAATTAAACATAAAACACAAAGTTCTAGGTTTCTTTCAATACTTTCACCTAAACTAATTTATAATACATAACGCACATCGCACTAACACTAATTAAAACTTTGGTGTTTTCTGTTGCGTGAAGAATTCGGAATATATTTTTATATAAGTGCGAAAACTGCTTACCAAATGATCTTCTTCTAGATTTCTTAAGTTTGTTTTCGAAAATCAGCCGCTCTTGATAATCGTTAATCCTTGTATCAAAAACGTAATAGCTCATCCAATGTGTTAAATGTGTTGCTAAACGAGTATCAGCTTATTTTAAATCTTCGTTTTCTGACGATAGGCAAATTTACATTTTCGCAGTACTTTGTCTTCACTTGTTATTAGTTTTTTGGAAAAAAAATTGCCGTACGTCTCTTTTTGCAATTGAATTTGATAACGATCAAGCGACTTAAATTCTGCCGTGAGCCGACCCTTTAAAGTAGAAGTATTACTATACATATATAAGTTTTTAAAGCTGCTGTATGTAGACTTTGTTGACGCACTGTATAGACAGTGTTGTTTTTATTTTGAAATATTTGTATGTCGCATTCGCATGGTTGGTATGTAGCTTGTATCACACATTCGAACCGGTTTATAGCAATGATGCTTGATGCTGTCTAGTATAAATGTATGTGTGTCTAACTACATGTGTGTGTGTGTGTGTGTGTGTGTGTGTGTGTGTGTCAAGTCGGCATAACAAACATCCCAAGTCATTGCGCGGCTTTTGCGCCAAGCTCAGGCTCTGAGTCTGGCTCTGCATTGAAATTCAATGGCAATTCGCAGCGCATTCTGATACAATGGCAAATAGTTAATTAGACAACTTTTTTATGCACAAAAACAAAAAGATAAAATGACAAAACTAAAAGTTAATGTGAAGTCGAGTGTGCCTGTGTGAGTGCACACACACATTGTGTGTTGTGTTGTGTAGTGTAGTGTAGTGTAAGTATTAGCTTTGGTGATGTCAAGCGTCGCGCATGCGCACAAGTGCACACATTTTGTAATGACTGCAAAAAAACCTGGCGTAACAATAAAAACAAAATGCATAAAAAACACAAACAGAAACAGAAAACGAACAAAAGAAACAAAGACAAAATCATTAAAATGTGACAATAGGAAGAGGGCGTGTTGTTGATTAACAACAACAACTGCAACAACAACAACAACAACAACAACCACACTACGTCATTGAAACGTGTTTATCTTGGCGGTTTTACGAGCGAAGTGTGTGCACTTGACTGGACGTGACTGTAAGAATTTGGCACACTTGGTATTGTTGTTGTGGTTGTTGTTGTTGTAGTTATGGTGGCTTCGCGGTTTTATGATTAACGCCAAGTTTACATTGTTCGATGCGTTGAACAAACCTTTAACTTTCTATTTACATTAACAGCTCAAATTCTTTGGTATACTCTTTAGATGGTATACAGATTACTTTATACGGTTTGTACATGGCACAGGCAGATGTGGCAAGTTCCAGGAATGTTAGTATTAGATCTATTAGTAGATGTTGCCGTTTGTAAGCCGTTAATAGATTACACTTTCATTTTTTTAAACATGAGCTTTTTAAATTTTGGACAAAGTTTAAACACTGGAAAATTAAGGCTTCATAAAAAATACATGTTTCTCTTCAAAGATAAAGCTGCATGTTAAAAGTTCGTCCTCAAATAAAGAATACACGAGCTTGTTCATTAGAATTTAAAATACTTCAAACCTAGGATTCGTTTCATCCATCCCATATAAAGTATCCTTGGCCGCGCACTGTAAGCAATCTATCTTCAAATACTAAATAAAATAAAGAAACAATCGCATCAACTGATGCAAATAAGTGTCAGACCAACCGCATCAGCATTAAGAACAAACATTTATTGTTTACACAAAAAAGGCGGTAAAATTTGAATGTTTAAACCGAGCTTTATTCTAGCAAACAAGTTGGCCAAGGATTCTACTCTATTACTTTTATGCTCTTTGACCAAACTATCAAACTATTTCTTTGATTCTTCTTCGTTTAGTTCGGTAGGATAGGATGCAATTTCATAGAGTGGAATCCTTCGCCGTTACATTGAGTCGACTTGCTGAAATGCATTTCAAAGACAGTGCATACATATGCGTTTTTTGCTTTTGCTCTATCTCTATTTTGCCTACGGCTGAGTCGGCCTTGCAGAGACAGTAACACAAGCAGCCTCACACTTACACTGTCTTGGAGATAGTCGTATTTCAGCAAAATTTTTGAATATTTTCACGGTCCAGGATTCTCAACTCTAGCTCATAAGCTAAAGTCATCTTGTATTTATGTATGCTAGCGTCATCCCAATCTCATTAATGTACAGCCTTGCCGGCGGCAGACAATCAGAGAGTGACGGCGTATGAATCTGTCTTCCCATAAGGCGCGCCAACAGATGTTTCTCATTCGTTTTCATCCTCTGTTATTCAGGTATGTTTTCCAAATTGGAAAATTCCGATTATTTCCGTGCCACTCCGAAACATAATGTCTTCGTTTTACTGTTAATATGATAACATTTGCAGCAACAGCTGTGTAAAACATAAATTATTTATTAAAATTGTAATTTAAATTACAAAAAATTGTTTGATTGGCAGCAGATATGTCAATAGGCAATATTTATCGATATTTCTGCTGCCACTTTACTCACATTAAATATGAAAATAATTGTTTTTCACTATTTTCAAACATTCATGGGACTCGGAACTACTTACATATATCATAGCAGTAATATAGTTTTGTAAATTATTTCACTTAAATATATGGCCTTTAACCACAAAACCTTTTTCGCAGTCCGGCAACATCTAACTTTTCGAACAAAACTTATGTATACTTATGTCTACACCCAAGCTGCACATTCGTTATTTTCCGAATGAAATTGTTTTTCTTGTCCAAATCTTGTTTTTATGAATGAAAATAAATACATCCTTTGCCAATGAATACTGCATTGTCTTTGTAAAACATTAAAGAGTTATATAAAATATATATTCGCTGATAAACAATCCCCTTATTAAGGTGTAATTAGCCTTTTAATTTTCATTCCGACTGCTAAAAGGTTTTACTTTCCATAACGAATGGTTCGGAAACCAGAACAACAAAACCATTCCATTCGGAATCGGAAACCAAAACAGGCCTGATAATAGACTAGAAAGGACGATTATATAGCTTAGATGATAATTTTACCACAAATTGAGCTGCTTTCTTTCTTCTTAACCAACATGTCTTTTTTTTTCTACTTTAGGCATAATTCTCGAGAAGAGTATGTAAACTGTGGCGCACTTTTTTTAGTTTCACTATATTTTTTACCCCGTTTTCTCTATTTGTTTGTGCGTTGTAAATGAAATTTTATTTTATGTATGTCAAAGCGAAAATTCGATAAATATCTAAGTATAGAATGCCGCAGTTTTTGGTATTGTTTCAAGTAATTTGTATTGGCTTAATTGAAGAACAAATGACGTCATGCATAAGCCACAAAAAATAAACGCATACGTTTCTCTATACACCTCGCCTGCAATTATTGACGATTTAAATTCGAACCCAATTCCAGTTTTTATTTAAATCACATCAACGCCAATTTAAAAGTCGTCTACATTTAACTATGTAAACACCTGTAAAATCACAGACTTTACCTACAATCACGCAGTCATGCGACCGACTTATGTACATACATAACTATTTACTATATGTATATAGAGATGTATGTAAATCGAATTTACATAAGCAGACGGACGGCTGCCTAGTAAACGTATTGTTTTTATCTGCATTTCGTTACGATGATTTGAAAATTATCATGGGAAAAGCCCAACACATCATTCATTTATAAGAAAAGTGAGTCAACCTTTAGTTTAATAACTATTTCTTGCTGCTATAAATTTGATTGTATAATGATTTTAGCATGTCACGGCATGATTTGCTGCGAACTAGTTTAGCTGACCAGGCAAGTATTCGTTGTAGTTAGTATGTTACTTGGACTCTGGGATATACACCTGCTGAAGTGCTCGACTTTTTCTGTGAATTCAATTTATGCCTCGTTATGCCAATAATCGTATAGAGATAACAGTTTTATGTTTCACTTGTAGCATTTTATGATAGTAGTTTTCTGTTTATAATTATGTTTTAGAAATAAATAACTTGATTAGTTGCAGAGTATCTTGACATGTGGAACCACGACGAAATAGTAAATTTTAACGATAAGCACAGATTGATACGTTCTAGTATACAATTGTTCATGTAGTCTCCCAGGAAACTAAATTTCCTTTTAAATATACCACAAGTATATATCTATTTTTTTATACCACTTATTTTAAAGAGAGTGAGTACACTAACAGAATGCTTCAATGCAATAGCCTTCGGCTAAGACTTCGGCCGTGTCTGTGTAAGCACACAGCGAAAATTCGGCCAGTGGGAGCACAATCCTGCTTTATATTGTCTCGACTTTCAGAATGAGTACCTTCTTTGTAAAAAACATGCATAAAATAACCGATAAACACATATTTATGACCATGGTTTACGGCATAGCAGGTAAGCCTGTCTTAATTATGAGATGTATGAGAATATCGTATGTTCACTTACGATTTAGAATCGTGCACACATTTAAAAAAGAACCCGAGTTGTTATTGCTTTGCTGTTATGTACTAGCAAAAAATATGCAGTATGAGTTTCTTTGCGACCTAAAACCATAAGTCCCTTAGAAATAAGAGATGGAATTCCTCAATAAAAGCAAGACTATTTGACAAAATTAGGCAGTACGATAAGAGCATCCAAGGCCGAACGTTTGCAGTACAGAAACAAAAGCGCGGCGCGTGGAGATATAATATACATTAATGTATTAAAAGTAAGTAGTTTTCATAAAATGCTGTTAATTTTTTGTAAACTACCAAAAACGCTAGTTAGGAGATTTTTGCACGCAATCAACTATATATGTGCATAGATATAATATTGAATATCAGTAAGCGGCTGAAAATATCATTCACATGTGATGTATGTATTTCAGGGCCGGATTTAGATTACAAATCTGAAATTTGTGCCGTTGGAACTTGTCACAATTAACAATAATGTCAATAATCAATTGCACCATATGTTCGGTAGTAATAAAGTGTAGGTTATGTTTTTCACAATACAATCAAAGATCACAAAATTTAATAGAGGGGAATCCTTGGCCATAACATTGAGTTGATGTGCTGAAAAGCGACCACTTTCAGCACAGTGCACAAATTTGCGTTTTATTTGCTCTTTCTCAATTTTGTTTACGATTGAGTCGGTCTGACAGAGATAGCAACTCAAGCAGCCTCACACGTACGCGTGCTAAGAGTAGTCGCATTTTAACGGTCCAAGATCCCACTCTATTAATTTCAGGTTCTTTGAATACACTGTAGAAGAAATAAGATAATTTTTACTATAATTTGTTAACTCTAAGTCGATTTTTTCACAATATGGTGTTACACTCATTATGTTGGTAATGGTACGCGTAAGTGTATAGTAACAACATAATGGGCGAAAAATCTTCAGATCAAGTAGTTAAATATTGACATTATTATAAATTAGAACTCGTTTTTTTCACAAGTTTAAAAGTTCCAGTTTTTCTCGAACGAAACAAATTCCGAAAGTTTCCGCTAAAATTGCCAACCCCCCAATTTTGCTGCCTTAGGCTCTTGCCTACATTGTCTGTTCAGTAAATCCGGGCCTGATGTATTTTGAACTTAAAATCCTAAAATAATTTGTATGGCTATTTTTAGCAAATGCCAAAAATGATTTTTTTTATTCTATTTATAAATTCGCTATAGAGCTTAAAAGAGAAAAGAAAAACTGTTGTATTCCATTATCTTTGTATAAACAGTAGAAATTTGTAATGAGTTTAAGGTTTTTAGCCGATTGAATGATCAGATGCTACATGCATGCATTTCGTAAGCTATAAAAAACCGCTCTCTTATCTGATGAATCCAATATTCCATTCCTATGGAATAATAATGTCGACTATTATCAATGAGCAAATAAATCGCTAAACATAATATAATAATATTATAATATAATAAATAGAACCATTTCGATATATCGAAACACGATATATTTTAAAATGTCAACAATCGTAGTTTTGTTAATTGTAACGCCACATTAGGATCAAAATGTTAAAAATCTTGGTGACTCCATTAAAAACATCGCGCAATCAACACTAATAACTTTACTATTTGCCCACCTTTTGTGTGGAAATCAGTGTCCGAAAAGTATCAATTTTTTGAATTGAATTAGAACATCGTACAGTATTTTTCAATTTAGTATGTGATTACTTTAAAAAATATTAAGAGAAAAAAAAGATTGATTTCATTGCCTTGACATCAAGAGTCGAGTATAGGTCAAAGTATCATGCGACTAGCTGACTTTGAAACTCTCAAATTTTGTAAAATAGCTACAAATCGAAAATCGTGTCCGAAAACTTTAACCCGTTGCTGGATTTGCAATCACAAAAACAATGAGCAATAATAGGAAAGGAGTAGAATAAGTTAAAATAGTTTGAATGATAGCTATGCCAACTGTTGCCTCATGGTGGTATATTTTTTTAAGTAGTAGTGTCACACTGACGCGTCAGTGGAAAAAGCTACGACGATGTTGCATCTTTCATGACTCGGCTTTTTGATATGGTAAGAATCTCGAATATCGTCGCTTTGCCACATTTTATGATGCACTTGCAAGATTTGCATTTATATTCTTTTGAAAATAAATATGATGTTATAATTTCGGGCAATAAACTTAGGAATAAACTAAAATCGAAAGAAAACTTGAGACAAGTTAAAAGAGGCACGCACAAATGCTGTGCGATTTTGAAGTTTAATCTTATAGATGACAATATGTTGATAAGCCGAAATTTGCTTTTTCATGCTGTGATGACGTTAAAAGTGACGTATGTGACAAATTTTATACGAAACAGAGATGACTCGAGTGGAATTTCTACTATTTCGATATTATGACTGGTCGGCATATAAATGACGCTAATCGGCAATATGACAAAAACTTTTTTGGCACTGCGCCACTAATACCGCTATAACGGGAAAGTTATAAGCTAAATGGGACCACTAAATTTACGCATTTAAACAAAACAAAGGCTGTAATTTCTACACTGTACCTTTTGGATATTAAGTCATTAGTGTTTAAAGTGAGCACCTGCCGTGTAGGCTCTATCGCACGGTGCCAAGCACAGGAATGAAATCGTCGTGCCATATAGAAATAATTTCTGTTTGCGCATGATTTCTTTCATGGTATGGATCGAGGCCTATCTAAACCTCTGCTGGTCTTTGGGTCGCATTTGGAAGCCACAGCCACCACGATAATCCCCTAAGGGGCCAACCGCAAGGTCAGGATAGAACTGTGGCCTCCCGACCGCCCGTGGTACCAGAAATTAAAGCCTCCGGTCAGGCCCCCAGGCACCATCGAAGGGCACTGCCACTTCAAACTCCAAACAGTTTCGGATTGGTGACCTAACTTGAACATAGTTGTACTGAATAGAATGTTAACTAGTGCATAAGCTAGGTGGACCAGTATATACACCAGTATATACACCATGCTCATGGGTATGGCTTTCTCATTAGGGGGAGCGAGGCTTATTCCTACCTCTTCCGCATAAGCAGCATTTATCATTAGAAAAATCCAAGGGCAGAGATCGAGACCGTCTCTGTGATCCCAGGTTCCCGTGGTTCCAGAAAATCCTCTGGTCAGGCTAGGTATTCCGAAGAATACTACCAGTTAAGCTCCACGAAGCTTCGGGACTGGTGACCCAGACTGTACCTTTAGGAAAAGTTGCGTTTTATACAATTTCAAAGGGTTTTCTTTTTAAGGTTACTCACTACATATACAAGTATACACTACATAAAACAAGTTAAAGGAAACGCCATGTTAACCCACTTACATAGCATAGCACGCGATGTCCAAGCTGGCATGCGTCAATATGTTGACCACGACACCACATTTGACTAGGAAACAAACTGTACTTACCCAGCAAGGGTCAAAAGCCAACATGTCAGCGCATGTTTCGAACTACAAACAATGCTTCTATGTAAAGCACACACATTTACTCAGTTCGCTCGGCTTTAAATGAGAAATAAACAAACTTAATGAGCGGTAATAAAAAAGCTTTTGGACGTTCGATTTTTCACAACGCATCGAATGCCAGATAACTCCTAGAAAGTTAGTGGCACGCTGCTGAAATTATGGCTTGTAAATATTGGATAGTAATCAGTTTTTTGTTCAAGTGTATTGACTTTGATTATTGTATGTTACTTGCAAAACTTTCTGTGCTACCAAATTAGAGGGGTGATTACTAGGTCTTCGTTCCCGCTTTTTGCCAATGAGCTAAAAAAGTGTTTAATAAAGCAATTAGAGCCAAGTTGTCAACTTGAATATGATATACATACATATATATGTACAGGTATGTACACACGCTCTACTTAGAGACTTGCCAGCACTTAAGCTTAAGCCGCAAAGTATTTTTTATACCCTGTATTTAAAGGGTAAGAGGTATCTTACGTTAATTCAAAAAAATATTGTACATAACTTCTAGAAGGAAACTAGAGCCTTTCCGCAAAGGCTGTAAAGAAATGTAACATGATGAAATGAAATAAGCGTTCTGATTGTATGCAAAAATCGGTTCTTAGTTGGAAGTTTTATTATTATGGGCCATAAATATGCCATTATAGAACATAAAGGAATTTGACGCCCATATTAATATAGGTCACAAATAAATTTTATGAACATCCAGACGTTGAAGGCTATGGACGTAATCAAGGCAAGGTCGGGGGTTGCATCGTTAAAAGGTCGTTATAGTTTTGATTACATTATGTACAAAATTTGTCCACAATATATGCCTTTTGGCTAAAACTTACTTTTTCTATTAAATTTGGGGATGTCCGGTGACCGTTCTTTTTTATGATATTCAAAGTTTCGCGAGTTCCAAGGTTAGAAAGCTGCATGTTACTCTGAAATACAATTTTTCGACCCTGTAACATGCATTTCTTAAATCTCTCATAATTTCAACCCGATGGGTATCGGCACGTCTAAAGAAAGATCTTGCTCTGTCCAAAATATCTTGGCTGTTAAAATTTTGTCAGAAGTAATTATGATCTAGTTTTTTTACACGAATTCAGTTTTATTGATATATCCCATCTATGTGTTGCAAAATAGGGGAGTCATATGCATATCCAAACCCTCTTCGCCTAGAAGATCTACTGAAAACTACTTTATGGACTTACCATCCCCCACAAATTCCTCAATCAGCCCGAAACCGATTGTTTACTTTGTTTTCTGCATCTGGGTGGAACTCTCTTGTATTTTCTTCCCTAAATGTGTCACGCTAGCAAGTAAAGGATCATAATATCCTATGGTAACGGGTCGTCGGTCCAAGTATTCCAATACCCTATGCGCTAACACAACAACCTAAACTTGACGTAATAATAATCAATTCGAAACTTTGTCGGAAAGAGCATCATAATGGTTTTAAAACTATAAGGTGCCAATGGGGGTACACTAAAGTCGGGTTTTGCCGTCTATAGACGACCCACTTGTTTTTTTTTTTTTTAGCATAATTTGTTTTTGTAAACTGGCTTAAACAAGGGCACTCGTTTGTACAATAGACTTCGGAGTCATGCTTATACAAAACCACTCCTAACACTAGAGATTATGACAGCTTAGCTTGCCCACATTATGCGGCATGCCTGTGTTGTTACCTTTGTATATTTTTTTGTTTGTTATATATTTTTGGCTAATCAGTTTTGACTCACGTAAAGTCAAAACCACATTCCGTCATGGACACGGAGCTTTGACCATAACAGCGACAATTTCTAAGCATGCATTAATGTGCCAAGAATTAAATTGGCGAAATATGTATGTTAATGGCATTGCATAGTGCATTTGTAGTTGGTGAAATTGTCAATTTCACTTTAGCCCAAATGTCGTTTTAGTTGGCACACAGCAAGCTGTTCGCTGCTCAACTATACGTACTATCCAATACTTGTGGTTTCATTGGCCTTTCGATTAGTGTTTCGCTGTCTGTCAAAAGTGAATGTGATTTATTGAGTTTATACACCTGTGTAAGTTTTGCACAAATCAAACACACACACACACACGAATATGAGATAAAATGCGTCTATTTACTTTCAAGGTTTAATGAAGTTCAATGAAATTAATGTGAACACCCATTGTGAAGTTCTATTAAATTGTTGTTCATTCGGACATTTGCGTCGTAACACAAATATCCGAAATTGACATTTAAAAATAACTTTTATTAACAGCTTAAGTTGAAATCGAATTAGCATTTGACTAAGTGAGAAAAAGGAGTTTTATGGCATACACAATTGAAACAAACAACAATAACATCAGCACAACTTCAAGGTCAGATACATTTCAATATTCAAGTTCAATTCGCATTCTTCAAAGCGTTCACGTAATCTACATACATAATATACTCTACATGAGTGTTGTTACTGAAACCTACTTGTTATACTCTGCACGATGTGATTTATATTATGAGCTTGTCACGAAACTTGTAGCGCTTTGAAGGAAATATCGTAGACCCTATAGATCTATGTAGGCATATATGTTAATCGAAAATCCCATTTACTCATCATCATGTCTATAGAAAATTGGTGTCCAGAAGAAGTAAGAGTTTTTGGGTTTCAACAGCATATAGAAAGTACTACATCGTCCGTAAAAATGATTATTTTTGTGCTGCAAATGCTTATTTTTTGTTTAAGTGTTAAGTAAAACGATGTATGAATGCCGATATATATTGCCTGATATTGATGGTTATTACTTCAAAAACAACATTGCCCTGCGTGTCATCGATATATGTCGATCGTCGTAAAGCGTCGCTGGTCTCACGATTAGCCATTTTATATACACCGCGATAAGTTTTTGGGCGACAGGATTATGAGCAATTGAATCTTTAGACAGGGAGGAAACCAGATGAATTAATTTTAGAATGAACCTAATTACACATTTTGAGCAACTGCTGCATTGTTTGAATTGGAAGTGTATTTATTTCTACCTTAAATATAATTTTACTTTTAAAAGATTTAAAGAATTCTCGAAGCTTGGTGAAAGATATTAATTTTGAGATCCCAAAATTTTTCGTGTGTTGTGAACCACGATATGAATGCCACAAAGTATTTTTAATAAATGAAAACATGTATTAATATGACAACTTGTAATTGAGAAGTTTAAAAAAAAATGCATTTTACTTTGGTGCATTGCTATAAGGTCGAGTGAAAAACACAAAATCAATAAAAATGATTGAAATTACTTTGAATTTGCATCAAATATACGTACAAAGAGTAACATGATTGACAGACACGTGCTCTGGTGGTAAAATGTTGACAACTGAAGCTTCACAGCACTGCATAACTTCTGGTACGCAAACCCTTTTTATATCCTTCCTGGATATATTGATATGGTTTTATAGATTACAAAAATATAAAAGATATTGAGTTTTTATATCCTTGCTGGGTATATTGACTTTTATAGCTCACAAAAAGATAAAAGATGTTGAATTAATCGTAATTAAAATCAAAATGGTTCAAGTCGACGTAATACTCCGAAACTCTGAACAGAAAGCTGAGCTTTCGCTTTGGATTGCGATTCACTGCATCAAAGTGTTTCACTTTGATTTCCGTTTCAGTTTTTTGGGCTCACAACCTCGTTGAAAAAGTTGCAAAAAGCATTTCTTAATTTTGGATTTAATTACCTTAGAAAAAAAAGATGAATTTAAAAATTTCGGATGATTGTTGTGATTGTAAGTTAGAATAGACTAAAACTATAATATGTAACTTGCAAACTTCATAACTCGCAAAATGTCGAAGTTTTAAAAAACCAATAATAAAAACCAAATCTGCTGGTGGATTCAAAATCAATCTTCTCCAAATTGACCTCAGAAGTTGTTTTATCCAACGCCCTTATTTTAAGGTTAAATTTGTTGCTAGTGTAATTAATGCAACTGACAGACAGACACTTCCATATGAACTAAATTTCGACAATTTAATTTCGCCTCATATCGATTGTACATAACTAAAAGGGTTGTCTGTAAAAACCAATTCTTAAAACCTTGAATTGTCGGGTAACTTACAAGTTTTAATATTAGTAGGGTGACGATTGAAATTCGGTTGAAATAGATGTGAAATCCATGTACTTTCAGAATTCGCATTTGTTTTAAACTATTTTTAACTGCACACACAAGGCTACTCGTAAAGCATTCATTTATGCTATATGTTAATTGCATTCACATTCACAAATGATCATCAGTATCAAATTGAATGACTCGTCGGCAAAGTACAATAATTATGCTTGCTTTTCCAGTGTTTTAGCAATTGTTATTAATAAAGTAATAACCAAATGACCATGAGTAAGCATAGGCTTTCGGACAACTTCCTAATACACTGATTGAATCACACCGAAAAAACGCATAACTGGAGAACAGATCGTCCGCAAGAAAACTCTGTTTTGCGTCGAGTAAATTGCAAAATCGTCGAGGAAAATTCAAATAATTGGATTTGATTTGCCTTACATTTTGTATGGGAAATTTTTTTTTTTTTTTTTTTGATTTTCATCGTTATATTACAGTTTAAATGCTTGCCAAGACGAAGATGCAGAGGAAAAAGAAAGACATGTTCAAATGTCAGTCTCTCCAAGAGAGAAATGAAAAAACAGTTGCGACATTTGGATATAGACATGGAGATGCAAGATATGGTGACATGCGTATATGGTGATAGGGTAACATGGGGTTATGTTGGTTTGTCGAATTCTCTATTGCGTGTCCGCTTGAGAAGTCCAGGCTCGCGGGAAAAGAGCGCTGAATCCTCGCTGGATCCGTACTTAGTGATCTCAGTATTTGAAGAACTTACTTGCGAGCAAGTTACTTGTTTTCAATAAAAAGTACTCAATTTGAAATTTACCACATGGGACAGAGTGTTTAAGCATTGACACTGTTCAAGACTGATTTTCCATTTGAGTTTTTACTATATGAGTGTGACATACACGCTCTTATTGTTACCTACGTCATCAACGGCAACTATGAGTCACTTGAGCATGAGTTGAAAGCTGAGCTTAATTGAAGCTGTTTGCCTTCTGGATACTTGGTTATTTAGCATTCGTCTTGAGGCATTTGTTATTCATACTTTGTATGGGAAATAAACAAAAACAACAGCAAAAACAACAAAGTGTTGAAGCGTTAAATCGCAGTTTGTAATGCTGTGCGAGTTCAATGTTACTATGATCACTTTTACGAACAGCTTTTCGATGCGTAAGATAAATTGGGTTTTTTGAGCTGAGAAAGTCATTAAGAGTTCACAGTTTTAATGGTTTTATGCTTATGGAAAACCCCACAAGAAATGAATCGTTCCAACTAGTAACTGGTCTTGAGCTGTTTCCTTAATGACATTCTGCTCTGGTTCTGAATGCTTTCATTTGGTTCACCTTGAAACTAAACGTAAAGCCAGTCAGTGTTCTGAGTCATTGCCAGCTTATTAAGGAAATGACCTCGTTTAGGTTCAAAATCAGCGCCAGTTTAATGCAAATGTTTTGGTTTGGGATTTGAAGTGTAACCGTAGCTTATTGAATTATGCGCTTAATCACTTTATTCCAATTGCGTTTAATTAATAACGCTTTAGGCTAATTAATGCACTAATACTACTAAGGTGCTCGCTTACAATTATGACTATGCAACATTACGTATACGCACCAATGCTTTTGCTTGGTTTTGCTTTTAAAGCCAGCTAAGCAGAACATTATAAGGTACTAAACATAAACTAATGCTTAATGCTAAATGCTAAATGGTGTTAAACGTATTGTAGTTTTTTCATTTTATTATGAGCCATTATCGATATGCGTCAATCTTTGAAGAATGACGCCTATCAGTCAGTGGGATGCCGCCTCTGTTCCTAAATAAAACGACTGTTTTTTTGGCTGTCAAACAGACACAGAAACATGTCCGTTGTGTCGTCTGATAAGCGTTACACACGCATTGTGTTTGCCTACAATACGCCATGCATAGCAACATCTAAGTGCAATTATTTATGCCAGAGTAATTAAACAGTTGAAGTTGTTGTTGTGGTTGTGGTTGTTGAAGTCGAAGTTGTCTTCTTTGGCGACAACTGCGTACAACGGATACGGCACGGTAGCTCCGCTTCAATGTGTAGACACGGTTCGGTTATGATTACTTTGTGGTGCTTTGCTGGCCAGCCACTTGTTGCTAATGCCTTTTTTCATGTCATTCCACTGTATCTTATTTTTGTCTCTTATTTTTTTTATATACAGCTGCACATAACTACTATTAACTTTAAAAAAGATGTCACGAAAACGCTGCTGGTTCGGCGCGCTAGTCTTGCTACAAATTGCTGCCTTTTGGACACCGGGCCTGAGCTTGCCACAAGGTGCACCGGAAACAGTATGCGACACAATGTTGCCCTTCCATGGCGGTGGCATCTTGCCTGAAAACAGTCGTTCACCCTTTAGCATTGAAACGTCTACGTCTGTCGTGGGACAGGGACAAACTTTGCGTGTGGATGTCACTGGTGTACCAGCGGGTCTAAGCTTCGGTGGTTTTATGATACAGGCACGCAATCGCAATCCACCCTATGAAATTGTAAGCTTTGGCTCTTGAAATACTTTTCTATTGGTGTGAATAAGTAACTCTGTGTCTCTTGCAGATTGGTCAGTTCAGTTCCTCACGCGACGGCACCGTCAAGCTTATGAATTGTGAGAATTCTGTAAATAACTCTGCCACTCACAGCAATGCGGGTCCCAAGGCTCAGGTTAGCTTGGATTGGCAGCCACCTGTGGATTTTCTGGGTCAAGTGGTCTTCAAGTAAGTTCAACATAAGTTATGCATATTATAAACTTTGACTGGTAGTTACTTAGGTGCTAATACTATGGAATTTCACTTCTAGATAGAGAGATATCGCTTATATGCAATGGCGAAAATGCACTCAACTTGTTTTATGTATATATTAACGGGTTCAGCGATTCCAAATTTTCTAGATAGGTTATGTTTTACAGACTCGGCATTCAATTGAAGTCATTCGTGTGCTCTGGACATCCTAGAAGGAGTTGTTCTCCTCATAGTCAGATGACTCAGAGAAAAAATTTTGACTTCCTTATCAATGAAAAGTTAAATTAAGGTCAAAATTTCTCATTAATTAATTAGGAACTCATATTAGGTCCATAAACATAGATGTAAGCCATTTTTCGGTTTAACGTTTACGCAGTAGAATTCTATTTAGAAAGCCGCTTTAAAAATTACTAAAAGTGTATCTAGCATTATGAACTTCACTGTAAAAACGTAAAAGTTTGCGAAAATGGAAGCACGTCTTTATGTATTACTTTATTAACTTTATTAACTTCGCAGTTACTGTTTTGGTAATTCCTAACCTCTATTTCTATATTTAGCGCCACTGTTGCTCAATCCTACAATCAATTCTGGGTAGGCGTGCCCTCAAATCCCATACAAGTGGTCAGACGCGATGTCTCACAAGCGCAAGCGCCATTTAATCCAACTTCTACAGTCAATTTTGGTCCTACAACGCGTGTGCCCTATGTGCCACCAGCTTATGTGCCGCCAAATGTTGCAGCAGCCACTACCGATCCCTTCTACAACGACTGTGGCGTAAGCAAGACCTGCTTTGGTTTTCCCAATGGCTGCTTGGCCACCAAGTCGTGTACGTCGGTATCAGCTGTAACTGTGCGTGGGGATCAATACGAGTTTGAGCTGAAGTCTGGCAAAGGCACCAATGCCGCTTATGTAGCCCTCGGCCTGTCTGATGACGCTAAGATGGGTGACGATTTGACTATCGAGTGTGTGCCTGAGAATGGTCAGGTCAACATGTATTCGTCATTAACTGCGGCTAATCCTTATGGTGTGAGCAGAGATGGTGTGGTAAGTAGCGTAGCTGTTAATACCAAGTACTCCTATCAAACCAATACCTCTTATTTTGCAGCCCCAGAACAGTGCACGTTTAATTGAGGGCTCTGTGATTGACGGAGTTATCTACTGCAAAGTGCAGCGCGAACCCGTAACTGTGGTAAAGGGACGCACATTCGATTTGAGAAATAACAAATACCATATGCTAGTCGCCTCCGGCACTGGTCTAAAAGAAACAGGTGCTGGCTATCATGATATAGGACGTTTGCCTTCTGCTAGTCCCATTAACTTGGCTGTGGTGCAGGATTTGAGTGGTTCCAGTTTTCTGTTGGTGCGTTTGCATGGTGCTTTTATGATTGCAGCCTGGATAGGCACCACTTCCTTGGGCATTATCTTTGCGCGCTACTTCAAGCAGACTTGGGTGGGCAGTCAGATTTGCGGCAAGGATCAGTGGTTCACGGTGGGTAATACTGGCAGGGGTCTCATTTGAATCACGTTCAAAGCTAATTTGTTTATTTCACTGCAGTGGCATCGTTTGCTCATGGTCACCACCTGGTCACTGACCATAGCCGCCTATATATTGATTTGGGTTGAACTCAAGCGTGCTGTCTGGCATGCACACTCTATAATTGGTCTGGTCACAGTCATACTCTGCTTTATACAGCCTATTGGCGCGCTGTTCCGGCCAGGTCCAAATGATAAGAAGCGGCCCTACTTCAACTGGGGACATTGGCTGGGTGGCAATCTGGCGCATATCTTAGCGAGTAAGTTTTATATAAACTAAAGCTAAAGTTTTCACTATATTTATTGCCTACTTTCAGTTGTCACCATCTTCTTTTCCGTGCAACTGCCCAAAGCTGAGCTGCCTGAATGGACGGATTGGATTTTGGTTGGCTTCGTGGTATTCCATGTGCTGGTGCATTTGATATTCTCCGTAAGTATAGCGTTGTCGTTGTGTTTAGCCTTCTTGTGGGAATGGATACAATACCCGTATCTTAGCGCTCATGTTCCAAGTGTATATACTATATGTGATTCGCATTGCCTGCTGTACAAAGTTGTGTTTGTGTCTCCTTAAATGCTCATTCATATGCTACTAATTCACCCAAATCACAACATGTCAGAGTTCTACTTGCTATGCCCATTAATGTGTAGATCTTCTTGTGCATTAATCACTGGCAGATTGCGGGCATTGCCTCGGATCGTCAACAGGCGCAACGCGTGAATACCTTCCAGATGGGCGAGATGACGCAAATGCATCAGCATGCCATGCGCAATGGCATGAGCATGGAGCGAAAAATGGACGCACCGGTAGGTAACCAGCAGCTCCAATTGATTTCATGCGATTAATCTCGTTTTCCTTGTATCCTCAGTATGGTGCGCTGCGCAAAGGTCTACTTGGTGTCTATTTCGTAGTGCTGGTGCTATTCGTGGTGGCTTTAATACTACTCGTCGTGCTGGCGCCCATTGAGCAATATTTTAAGTGAATTTCAACTTTGTGGTAAACATCGAAAGGCCACTATCCAAATCCATCCCAAGCTTAATCTAGTACTAAAAATCATTTGCAATACTCTTACAACTTATGTACCATCTAAATATTGTATATGTACTTATGTATTTTCTGTCTGCTCAATAGACGCTAAGCCAAAAGCTTTTACTGTTGTTTATAACTTTTAACAAAATGAAATTTGCCCCCTTTTATGTTGTTATATGATATGTAGTTAAGTTAATGAAAAGAAAAGTATGTAACCTAGAGCAAGCGTTCTGTGCATGTTATATAATTTATTATTAATAAAGTAAAACAAGCCAACTTAATTGTGCCTCTTCAATAGATAGTTAGGTATATATATATATATATTCATGTATGTATCTATGTAGTGTATTTATAACATAAACTGCAGTTATACTTGTTGCTGCTCAGCTGGATAATGCTTTATTGTAAAAAACTTCTTTCTTAATTGCAGCTAAATTTAATGCATTTTTTGTTGTTCTCTTTATAGTTTTTTTTTGCTTAACCCTGTGTAAAATACATATCCGTAAAATATAACTATAACTTTGAAATTTGTAATGCGAAACTTATTATCCAATTATACGAACTCTTAAGCTAATGAACAAAATCATCGCTCTTCCAGTATGACCGTTTCCTGTGGGAATAGTTTGAGCGTTTCCAATGTTTGGTTTGCTTCAATGGCGGTTAAGTCACGGCGTGGCCAGCTACAAATAAGCTTAAACTCGTCAATGAGAAAGCCATTCGCAGCAACAAAGTTTAGCAGATCCTGAAATGTTTCGTATATAGAAAGATTATTTTGCATAATGTTTTGAGTTTTATTAGACGCACCTGCAGCGTATCATGCGTATAAAAACGACGTTCTAAAAAGTCACCCGTAGGCTTGCGTATGCGTATTTTGGAAATGTTTGCTTCGTGTTCATTTGGTTCTTGAGGCAAGGATTGCTCCGCCTATAATGCATGACAAATTTAGTTGCGTATTAAGTGCTTTTAACTTCAATTTAATTCTGTATTTACCACTAATCTTATGGATTCGCGTCTTGCATCCTCTTCGGCCTGTTCTGATTCCATGCGCTTGCGTTCAGCTGCTTGTGCGGCCTCTTTTTGGCGTTTTGCTTCCTCTTTGGCCCTGTCTGCTTGTAGTGTTTCCTCATATGCCATATCTTGCTCAGCTTTAACTTGATCGCGTGCGGCACGCTCGTTTTCCTCACGTATTTCAACATGCAATTGCTCCTCGTACATTTCGGTTGTCTCAATGAGTCGCGTAAGCAAGTCGTCCAAGCCAATGTTACCTAGAAATTGTTCACAGCTTTAGCATAAAATGTTTATTTTGATTTTAGTCATGTTTACCATGAATCACAGATAATACTTCACAAGAAGTGCGTCCCAGCAAACGGCTTTTGCCAACTAACATAATGGCGGGTAGTTTGTCCAGTTTTATATTTCTAGCAGTTAGTGAAGCAGTGCTGCTAATGCAAGCAGTGAGTGAGGAGAGGAACCTAAAATATTTCAATGCAATGCTATTAGTACCAGCTTAAAAATCAAAATTGTCCAACCTACATATCCTTGTTACTTTCATAGGTCATATCCCAGCCATATAGCACAAAATTTTCCTTGAATGTTTGTATAATGCTCTCGTGTTTCATTAGGTGATCACAAAAAACATTTGTGAGTATGCTCTCGCCGTGATGTAAATAAATGGCCAACAATTTTCGCTGCAAGCCAAATATTGTTTAAGTTTATTATTCAATTTTTGTTTGTTTTGGCACTCACATCTTTGGCAGGCTTATGACAGGCCTCTCGTAGTGCGTCCTCTAGGCTGCCCACATAAAAGTCTGGATTCGGTTCGCCAAAACGTTGTTTGTAATTTTCAACAAATACTGTGGACCCGCTGATTTCATCGTCCGTGTTATTGGGTACTACAAATTAAAGGTATTAGCATATAATTAATTGGCTTCAAAAACGTTGAACTGGCCCGTAACTTACTTAAATGTCTGTTGAGCGGCTGCACGGGTGGCGAGTCCGAAAATATGTATTCAGAATTATTGAAATCGGTTGCATCTTCAAATTCATCCGCCGAGCTTTCGCTGTCGACATTCACTATGTCACTGTTTAGCGTAGTAAACGAAAAATTAAACAATAAAAGCACATAGTTGAATCATTGGCCTTGTAAGCCACATAAGTCGACCAACTTACATATTTGACAAATCGGAATTGGCTTGCGCTCGGTCTGCAATGTTGCGCACAACAAAACTATGTGAAAGTTCAATACCAGATTGCTGCAAACGGAAAAATCAATAATATCAATAGAAGGTTTTGGAAGTTGCAAGCGAGATTTTGAAACTTACCGCTAAGTTGGTTTCGTTATCACAACCGCTGGGCCAGCCCGTCCACTCTTGATGTCTTACTGGTATGTTGCTTACATAGTATACATTTGTTTTCAATTCTTGAATTGTGGTGCGTCCAGTAAAGGTAAATGATAAATGACTGTTCTCCGGTGTTTCTATTACTATTTTTATTTTAAAGGACTTGTCTAAACGCTGCGTAACCTCATCTCTGTAAAGAGGGTTGGTTTGACATAATCAAAATCAATAATCGAATAATAATTGCTTACTGCTCAGTATCCATGAAACCATCATCAGTTAGGTCAACGAGTATGAGCTCGTTTTCATGCGAGAGATCCAAGTTGCATAGTAAAGTGCTTGATATTTGTGCCTCACTGGCTCGGGTTGGAGGCCAGCCACGTATGGCCTGACGGCATTGTGGAACATTGGTTACATCAAATATTTTACTTTTAAGTTGTTCTGAAATGAGCAGCCGATGAGTCAATGTCCCACAAAGCATTAAAGAAAAAAACAACTTACCAACAGTTGCGTTAGGTGGCAAGCGTATCTGATGCAACTGTTGATTGAAATGTATATTAAATGTTATGATATTTTGGTTGTTGTTTTGCCTGGAGGGATCCAAATTTATGCTGGATGTTAACTGAGCCAACAATTGTGAAGCTGTAATGTATATACAAAAATGTGGTGCATTAAATACTGTTTACCTCACTTGGAATCATCTGATTAAAAGTCACTTGAAACGGACCAGGTGCTGCAGTCATACGTGCCGTTGAGGGTCCCGGTAAATCATCAAAACTTAAGGGTCTAAATCCATTGCTGTTTTGATGGGGTATTGGATCTGGTGCTGCTGGCTCAGGTTGATGTATGGGATTCACTAGTGGCGTGTCTTCATGTGGCATGACACGGCTTAGAGCATCCTATAAAAAAAACAACGCAGTTTCATTTACGCATCTGCGCAAGACAAAGAAGCTGTGTGACGTCGCAACTCTACTTACCATCAAATTCCAATTAACAGCCTCCAAGTGACAGAAGGCTTCGCCAACATCATCTATGCCAGTTATAGCCTAAGTACGCAAATTGAAAATTCGATGCGTGAAAAACATAACAAAATCAACAACAATTGCAAGTTGTTAAAGCAACAACAAGACACCCACACATACACGAATGTCATATGTACTCAAAACACACACGCATTGAAAATGTGCGAACTCAGCAAAGTCTGGTTGCTGCTCTTCAATGTATATAACAAATTGTGTTTTATGACGCTTTCTTTACCTGGAAACTGGCCAATGTTTCTTCTTTATTCTCTGACATTTGTATGTTTTATAAAATTTATATTATTTCTCACAGAAAACTCTTTTTTATTTTAAAGATTTTCACACGAATTTTATTACACAAAGAAAATTATAGTGTTGCAAAGGACCGTGTTTGGTAGTACTAAAAATGCAACAGAATCTGCAGAGTTGCCAGATTGCGTAGCGTAAGTGCCAAAATGTGAATGCATGCGTTTAATTTAAAAAAAAAAATGTATTTGATGATTTTGAATCAAAGGGCTTTGAGTTTTCAGTCCTTTTATTGGGGTTTAAAAAATTAAGTGTGTAGATTCCTTTTAGGAAATGTGCAACTTATAAATTGACTTAGCTTCTATAATATTCTTATACTGTAAGAGTTTTTGTCTTTGAAATTTGCAAAGCAAAAAATATTATGATATAAATATATTATACGACAATTTGTTGTCACAAGTAATAACAACTCGGATCGAGTTATGTCTAAGTCAAGATAATTGAGTGTGCCAAAATTTTATTAGTATCGTTTTGGTGTTATATGGGAAATTAGCGAAGAGAAAATATAAGATATATGATTTTATTTTCTTGTGCTCTATTCCGATATAGAATCCGATTAGTCAAATTGACTGCAGTGCTTAGATAAAGGTAGGTTAATTGCGACCGTTGATGTGGAAGATGTCCAAATAAAAGAGTATTTATTTGTACTAGGTGTACTCTCCGTCTTTCGGATTCTCATGACGCAACTGCATGAGCTTACCTCCATAAGTATATCTGCAATATACAGAACAGTAGGCGTTCAAAATTATAAAAGACTAACAAGACAGATCAAATAGGCATCGGAGTTGGAAACAGGCATGTAAATATTTGTAGCATATACAAGTAATTTTTTTATAAGGCTAAAAAAGTGCAAAGTCGTGGACTATCAGACAGGAACAACAGCACCAGTAACAACAATTAGCCTAGTTGCTCAAGGATTCCCAAAAAGGTATGTACCTTTTTTACTCTCGCTACAAATTTTCACTAGCTGAGCAGGCATCTCATGCCTGGTGGCTCAGAATAACCTTCTTCTTCCTTTGCACATCATTAGAGTTGCTTCTCCCACTAAGGGAACGCTGTCCGCAGTGTTTTAAATGACTTTAAACGGCTACATCTCTGCCCTGTCAACAAGGACCATCCAACAGGAAACCGCAAGCTGCCGCAGCTCCAAAGACTTTTTCATCATTAGCCCGTACCCCATTGCCTCTGCACGCTTATTTTGCCATCAGCTCGGTACATATCGCTATCACTGTAAGAGTAACGGGTAGTGAGGAGCTCGCGAAATCTTCTTTGAAGAGCTTACGCGGGATCCTCAGCATAGTGGGAAACCTATTTTTCATACACTTAATGGCCTAGTTGCGGGCTTAGTCCGTTTTTCGCAGACCTTGAACAACCTGTTCACCCATCAAGAGTGAGTAGGTGCAAATCCCCCTTAGAGACAGCGGGCCCACTTGTTTTAGACATCAGTTGCCGCAGTGCATTGCGCCGCTTTTATATCCCTCGTCAGAGCATGTATGGCATACCATTAAGGAATCTAAAAGCTCCTCGGACATTGGCCATAATGGTATTGCCACGTTCACACTGATGCATCTTGACCCTTCGTCTTACCTTGAAAGCCTGGAAAAATTATCCCATTTCCCAACCCTTTTTTAGGGTCAAGCACTGATAGACGAAAAAATCCCTCAAAGCCTTAGCCAAACTATAAAGCTATAATTCCTTCTTCTCCTTGACTATGCCGTCCTCTTTGCTAAGTGATATGCAATGGAGGAACCTCCAAACTGTGCAAAATGCGGCACTGGTTCCTATGTCGTCACTCAAGGTAATTACCTTTAGAAAAAAATGCAAATTGTCGCCGACGGTGATCATTATTGTACTCGTCCCACAGTTACTTGTAAATGTGTGCTGTGGAAAACGAGATATAGTCCGTTTGACCTACTTAGTACTTGGTCGTGAACACCCCATTGATCCGTCTGACTTCTTACTCCCTAGGAAACCTAGAACGACCCTTGTGGAACTTGGTTTTGCCTACTGCTACCTCGACAGGATTGACCCTGATGGGTTGGATGTCAGTCCTCGCTGACCACCGCTACACACCACCACGTAACTATTCGCTTGACCTCTGAATCCCACTGTATTCACGCCCAAACTCTTTTCGAATATCCTATTGCCGTCGATGACCTACCTCCAATATTTCACTATTTTTTCCCCCTCATTCTTAATTTTTACATGCAATCGCATCCCCCAAGAAGCGTCACAACAAGATCAACTTACTGCTTAGCCAAGTTTCTCTTTACCTAGGTATATTCCACAAACGAAAAATGGTCGACAGCCTATTAATGTCGGAAGAAAATACACGTCGCATTGCATATGTGGAAAGCTGCTTCGGCAGCTCCGGCGTGCCACTGGTCGTGCCTGGTCGTGTGCTCGTTGGCCAGGGTACGCTGACCAAAATGTGCCGGAAGCGTCCAAAATCGCGGCAATTCTTTCTATTTAATGATATACTGGTTTATGGCAACATTGTCATTGGGAAAAAGAGATATAACAAGCAACATATTATGCCGCTAGCGGAGATGTCACTTGAACCCATAGCAGATAATGAGAGTTATCGAAATGGCTGGTATATACGAACCAAAACAAAATCATTTTTGGTATATGCTACTACCAGCGAAGAGAAACATGAATGGATGATACATATCAGTAAATGTGTGGAGGAAGTGCTGAGAAAAAGTGGCAAAAAGCCGGTCGAAAATTATGCGGCCGTTTGGGTGCCCGATGCGGCGGCCAGCATTTGCATGCACTGTAAGAAGACACACTTCACGTTCGTGCACCGTCGTCATCATTGCCGCCATTGCGGTGCGGTAGTCTGTGCCGCATGTTCATCTAAGAAATTTATGCTGCCGCAGCTGAGTGAGAACCCGTTGCGCGTCTGTGACGGCTGCTATGAACAACTGAAGCAGCCGCCCAGAGCGGTTAATGAAGATAGTATCAGCGGTGATGATACAGATGAGGATACTGCTGCCTCCGGAACTGAGATGCATGAAATGCACCTTTTTATGTTTTTTCCGCTGCAGCAATCTTGATAACAAGTGCAACCACAAACCCCGAAGATAATTATCTGCAATTTCCAAGCATTTTAAATAACTGTATTAGTCAATCAACAAGCTGAAACCGAATCAATAAAATATTGTAACACTTGTCGAAGCATGTCTTGTACTCTGCGGCCGAAATAGCCTTGGTTCTATATCGGTCGAAGCATTCTGGATAGTATTAATCGAACTTTAGCTGTTCCCCTTAATTTAAAATTCGAGCTTAGGAAATAACCAGAAGTCGCATAATGCGTCAGTCAGGCGAGTACGCTGGGTATTTAATGTCCTTGTTTGCCAAAAACTAGTGTTTTTCTTTGTAGTTTTGTCGAGCACGATGAACTATTTCCCACAAAACAAATTCCCTTGGAATCTAAGAGAACGGTGAGCAACGTCTTGATTTCAACTCTTTGGGATCATTTGGTGACTTCCATGTCGCTTTCTGCCTTTTCCCTTCCCCAACGTTTTTTTATCGATTCGAATATTTGTTCTATTAGTTCTGTGCTCTCAAGTGATTTTTCGACGAACCGACAATTTGGACGTTTGGTTATATATAATATGATATACAAAACTATTGACAGAGTAGCGAGAACACTATGAAATTTGGTGTGAAGATAGCTCAAAAGGTGTATCTACAAATTTCTTTTGTTTAGATAGCGTTGCAATCGACTGTTAATTTAAACTACACTGATAGAAAAATGACGTTCGGAAATTATGCACAAATGGGCATGATTTTTCTTATTTGTGGTCTTAATTTTGTGGGTATAAATCGAGACCGCTGGTGCTTGATTTTGTTCGAAAAATGTACCCGCATGTTCTAATTTTACCGGAATAAGCACGTCGTTCTTGAAATACGAACAATTGTGTACAATTTTGGTAGAATTTACAACAAGAATAAGAATTTTTATTTCTTTCCTTTGCTTTGCTTTTAACTGATATGCTTATACTTGGGAGAGAGAGCGAGAAAGAATAGCATATCGTATTGCGCATCAGATGAGAGGATTGCGAAAATAATAAATTTGTGATGTTGTTGTTGCTTCGCATCTGCGTGAGGACTTTATTAGAACAGGCAGAATTCAAATTTGACGTTAATTAATACGGTAGTTGGTCCGATTTTAAATCAACTTGACACAAATAATATAACTGATCTAATTTTGATTGCGCTAACTAAACTCGCTCTTTAGAAGCTAGTTTCTATGACTATGTTATTGGATTTTTGAGTTTGTAATAAGTTCTGCAATAAATGTTTGTACATTTGAACGATGCATACTAAGACAAATTTAAAATTAATAAATAATTTTTATTTATTATTCATCTATGTATTTACATAGATAAAAAATAGGAAAATTACTTTTGTGCTGAAATGCAAAGACTAAAACTGTGTTTTATGCGTTATTTGTATTTTCTACAGTATCGCCTTTGGCATACGTCCTACTCAAGTTTGTATGTTTCTCTATTACATGTTTGTTCTCGGTACAGTCACACCTGAGAAAGTTGGACACCCTTACAAGTTAGCCACCTGCATATGTTAGCCAAAAATTCTTCAACAGTCCGTGGCCAACTTAACCATGTTTGACTGTATTTGCGTATTGCATACGCTCTTTCAAACCAATACATACATGACCTTTTCGTGATTTACTCTCATTGAACTTTTGGCGAGAGAGATCAAGCTGGCTCGATATTTCAATGCGGCTCTATCAATTATAGTCGCTGTGAAAATTGTGAAGAGTGCGGACGTACAGTGTGTAAAAATGTCAAGCCCAGTACAGTTTAATACATGTGAAACAAAGAATTAAAAAGTAAATTTGACGCCAGTGGATCCCAAAATGCTGGATTTTGTAAAATTATTGGAAATGTAGGAAGTTTTGCTGTATTTAAAAGGTAAGTTCAGTGGATATATGTTGCATTTTACAAATTTTTTTACACACACACACATACATGTGTACAAGCATTAATGTAAAATTTAATAGCATACATACATAAAATAGCTATTTCCATCAAATACATACATACTTACACACATGTGTATGTACATACAAATAAGTTCTGTGGATAACAACAAGAAAGTCAGCCGACGCGTCGGTACAGTTGCGTATATTGAACATTGATTTTGTATTAGCAGCCAAAAGTGCAAATAAATATCAAACGTGTGATTGAATTGGTGAGCAATGCACTGCGCAAAACCAGCATCAACCACAGCGTCACAATATAAGTAAAAGGAAAAGCCAAGCTCGACAAAAGAATGTGAAACAAATAAAAGTAAGCAGCAAGCATTTGTACACATATATTTTCTGGAGTGCATAGCTAACTCATTTACTCTCGCACAAGTAGTGAGCGGCGCCACCAGCTAGTTTTTTTTTTACGCCGTGCATAAGACGTACTAAAAGACCAAACGCCTGAATGTATACTTTCTCGTTTTAATTAATAATACTAATTTTAAGTAGTTTATTTAGTTAATAATTGATAAAAACAGTGTTTTCATAACCTTCATTAGTTTAATAAAAAAGTGTCCTATTGTATGTGTGTGTATTATTAGCGTATTTTATAATAACACTTCGGCGTGCCAAAGTTTGCATTGACTTTAAAATTTTTTCTTTAATAGATGCGAAAGTGACGTATAATAGCCTTCGCTACATTGACAAGGACGATCTGCGAGAAATTATTCCACCCATAGGACTCCGAATTGAGTTTCGAGAAAAATTATTCGAATGGAGTAAGATTGAGGTAAATTTAGGAAAAACACGCAAATATATATATAATATACAATAATTTTAATTACTGCATTTAGCTTGCAGGTGACGACACCATATCCACGTCGTTTAAACTCAGATATCATTGGATCGGATCTAAACAGAGCCAGCTCAAATTGGAATGACGTATGCGACGAATGGAAGAAGACATATCACATGTAAATTCTTGATTGGACATAGAGCCGGACAAAGCAGCTATAAATTTATATTATATATATATATATATATTATAAAAAAAGTATGCACAACTTAAAATAAAAAAATAATTTTAAAAAAAGTGTTTCAATTTTTCATGAAATGAGCACATACTGTTCTAGATAGAAGAACATTATGTGCTTATTTCAAGCACAAATCGTTCATGAAATGAGCACAGGGTGGCCTAGATCCATGATCGTAATGTTCTCAAATCATGCCCAAATCGTTTATGGAATAAGCCCATGCTGTTCTAGATAGAAGAACATTATGTGCTTATTTCAAGCACAAATCGTTCTTGAAATGAGCACAGGTGGGTCTAAATACAAGAACATAATGTTCTCATATCATGCACAAATCGTTCATGAAATGAGCACAAGGGATCTAAATACAAGACCATAATGTTCTCATATCATGTGCAAAATGTTCTCGAACTATGACCAAAACGTTCTCAATATCAGACCGGCGGTCTTAATAATTACGTGCTTGATTTGAGACCGACCGGTCACGGTATCAAGAAAATGCGTACATAACAGACTTTCGTCAACAAATGGGCATGATTTCGGTAGTTTAAGACCGCTTTTTTCTATCAGTGTAGTTTCCCTGGAAATCGGACAGACTGTGTCAGTGACACTTTACTTCAAACGCGGCCACCTCTTAACACTGTTTGAAATAAAACTTCTTCTTCTTAACTGGCCATACCAACCCGTTATCGGGTGATGTAAATACATTCTTTCCGTGGAATTGTGGTTTTACGTGGTGGGTCACAAACACTACGCGCAACCCTTTTAAGGCCTGGGGTGGCTCATTGTTAGTCGCCTCATACGACAAGCTTTGACCTGCTGAGGTGGTATTCTCTAACCCGCTTACCACACGGGGAATTAAAATAAAACATCTTAAAGAATTTTGAATCAGAACATAAAATATACAATCTGACCAATGTCGTAAAATGTTGAAACCTTGAATATAAAATATAATGTGAACAATTTTGTTTCAAACTTTAGAACTGAGGTATAGACAGAAGGATATGGTGCATCGCGACACCTGAGATCTATTGGGCCCATAGCGCCCCTGCCGCTTCTATTTCTGTGATAAACCTAATTATTCGGTAGGGCTCTGACGGCAAGGAGCATTGAGACTCGGTCTTCCCCTACGATGGACATCCTTATTTCCCAGAGGCATCACATCTGATTATATTGCTAATTCCTGTCCAGCACATCGTCCTATGACGCAAACTTCAGCCTGGAAGACTCTGGCTTACATGCGGATAGATTCAGATAGATGACTCCGCGGTCCCGCGACCTTATTTATTAAAGGCCTATTCGCGTACCAAACTATGGTGTGCTTTTTCGTAGCATCCATGGTACCGCGAGAAATGGTACTCAGGATCCATTTCATATTTTGGTTATAGAGGGGACGGCATTGGCTTTGCCAGTTTGTCAGCTTCTTGAGCACTGATTATATGCTCTTACCCTTCTCAATTGTGTTGCTTTCATTTGAAGCTCTATGACTTTTAGTCTTCGCCTTGTCGACATTCGAAGACTTAATAAACCCTCTTATAAAAGCTCATTACAAAGGGGAGAAAAGAACACACGAAATAACATCGTTTGTGTGTGCAATGTATTTGGTTGTTGTTGTTTTTCGAGAGAATGTTGTACGTCTTTTAATTGAAATCAATTTTTACCTCACTAAAACGCAACGTATTCAGGAGAAACTTATATTCTGCAGGCCGCAAGCAATAGGTTTCACCTGAATAAGTTGCGTATTGCGAAGTAATCGGTACACACTGAATTTGTGACTGTGACTCTAAGCAAGTATTTGATTTCGCTACTTGTTTCAACAGGGAAGCCGCTGAGGCGAAGTTGCTTTTAAAACGTTACTTATAATATTAGGCACTTTTTATATTACAACCTCAACTTATTTCAATCCTTTTTGCAACACAATGGAAAATCTTTTATTTTAATCGATAAAATGTATTCATTTTGAAATTGTGATTAATATACGTAACTTTATATTGTCCACCATTGAGACCCGTTGCTGACGCACTTCGACGCCCACACGGTGTGTTACAAATTTCATACAATTAATCTTCATAAAGAGTGAAATCAAAGAAAACCGATGTGATTTCAATGTGGACAACATCAAGCTGGCGTAGAACATTTCCAGTCCTCAAAACAACATGTTGCTTTTTAACGGTGAATATTTCTGGTTGAAAGTTTGTCTTACTCTATGTGTTGTTAACGGCTGTCACACACTGCAATTTGCTACCAAGTCCAAGGAGCAGCTCTTACAACGCGTACATTACTTGTTGGATGACATGTCCTGCAGCAAGGAGCTCAGTGCAAGCGCAAAGTTTTCACTGTTGCTGAGTGAATTCTTGATAAAACGTAAGTTCAAAGAACTTTGTGTGATTAACAGTTATTAACTTTTCCCCGAAATGACAGAGAAATTGCGTTTTGTGCAGCCCACACGATTCGAGGATCAAATGTTCTACTACTTGTTGCATAGAACCGTGGCTATTAAGCGAGCGATTCCTAGCACAAATATGAGTGACTTGGAAGAGCAAAGTAAGTAAAGTTTTATTTTTTTAAACAAGCAAATTGTAAAAACTAACCGTTTTTCCTCTACTTAGTTTTGGATAATGCTTTTCAACGAAATGTGCTGCTCTTGCCACCTGAAGTGAAATATGGCTCACTCGATGCCACTGTGGAGTATGAAAAACTGGCCATTAAATATGAGAATGTTGTCAACGACGGTATGCCAAATAGGACATTATCCGGTATGATTTATCAGCATCTATTTTGAAAAATTAAAAATTTCTTCTATTATATGCTCTCAGATACCTGCATGCGTGATATTGTTACGCTCAAAAATTGTAAACTAAGTAGAGTTTGTATGGAGCTGCTAACAAGTGATAAGCCAACATATGGTTATCAACGTACCCATCAGTAAGTGCACCGAAGTCCTGTATACACTGTCAGAAAAGTGCCTACACAAAATTGAAATCGTGTAAACTATGAGAGTGCAAATAGGGCGTCAATTATACATTTAATGAAATTTCAAGGCTTCAAAATTCTATTTTCAGAGTGCTGCTCCTTTATATGCTTCAGCACCACATGTGCGCACTACGATTAAGTCCTCTGAAAGTTTACGAGTTATTGGCCAAGTCTTACTGCACGGAGGTACAACGTGAGCAGAATGCTATACGCAGCTTGGGCTTGCCATCGCAATATCGTGATTTGTATTTGGAACAAGGTAAATTTTTTATGTAAACACCCGTATGCCATCACGAAAAATCAGCAATAACGTGTCCACAGGAGAGCGAGAAGGTAGCACGATTGATTTTCTGTGCAATTTTGTCAGTTAGAGCGAAGAGAAAAGCATTCGTGATTATGTTGTCCCTTATCTTTACGTACCAGGTTAGGAATAAGTTAAAAAAGGACAAATTGTTATCTTAAATTTTAATTGAAAATATCTCGAAAATTATGTCGTTCAAAAGAATTCATTGTAAATTTTTAACGCTCTACAAAATACATATTTATATTGTAACACTACGACGGATTTTAGCTCACGATTCAGTTGAAACAGATATCTTATTGCTGTTCAGTTGTAATTCCGTTGAAAGCGATTTTACACACACAGAGACTATTTTGGTTAAAGGTTCATTTTAATGTCGAAGAAGTTGGTTACTTTTTAGCTTGCTCTTATCTCTTCTGTCTTGTTTTGTCGCTATTTCCACTTTCCAATTCCGATTCGGCCCTCTGTACCGTCCATGGTCACCATCCTTCTCTTCCTTTTTATTCTATTTTCTTCTCTTTTATACTTATCTTCTCCTGTCTACTTCGCGATTTTATACCGTTAATCGAAAAAAACTGATTCTCTTCTTTCTAGGTATTTGTTCCTGTTTTAATATATAGATGGCCAGGATTTCCATAATGTAGCCATCCTTTCCATATAATAAAAAAGAACGTTTTCTACATATTGAAAGTTAATTTTCTCTTCTTTTTGCAGCAACAATTTGTGGTCTCTATGGATTCAACGAGTTTCTAAACTGGCGAAATGTAGTCGAAATTTCCAGTTGGTTTGACAAAAGCACAGCTCCGATTACAGACCGACATACTAACGATTTGGCCTTGGTATTCTATATAAATGCACTGCTGCTGCTGAATTAAGACTAGACTTGTTAAATAACTGTTTGTCGTTGGATCTCTATAATTACTAACTATACAAAACATACAAATATATACGCTTATAGATGATGAGTTATTAAACTGCAGCTTAATGCTTTTGTGGTTGTGCAGTCGTCAACAAGTTAGTAGTTAATACTTTTGTTATTGAATTGCGTGAGAAAACCAGTACTGACAGTGCCGCCAGTCATTAATAGACAACTTGTTGGCGGGCGCGGGGAAGCACCGACTGAAGGCAGCTGAACGACGCCATTTGTAAAGTGACACATTACTTACGCTTGGCTGCTTGGTTGATGGATGCAGTCAGGACAACGTAACGTAACGGTAACAACGGCACCAACAACAACAATGACAACACTTTCCATTACAAAATGCTAACATTGAAGTGGAATACTAATATTTGTCTGACATACTCGAAAACATGTAAGCCAGGCAGGAGTTGGATATTAATGCCTCATTTGGTATGGCACAGTGCAAGGAGCCAGTAGGAGCATAGGTCGGGTCGACTGCACGTAGACCTGACTAAGCCTTGCACACATGCTCACACTCTTATGCGCACCCACAGACATAGACACAGACACAGTCACAGTGACAAAGGGCTCGGTACTCAGGACTAAGGACTTATAAGCGCATTTGCAGCTTGTGCATGAATAGCGTTGGTCATCAGCAAAGTTTACAGTCGTTCCAGTGGCACAACACAACACAACGCCACACACGCCACACTCGCTTACCGGCGGCATAAATGTGCAGACTTCCGCCGCCACAGACCGACCCACACACATGTGCCAAGTTTCAGTTACACTGCTTACAGGATCAGCACCCACCTTAGTCTAGCCTTTGTGTTTCACTCCGTTTTCATTACTTTTGCACCCAGTGGTTGTCCACTGCTATTCTCCAGTTTGTTTATGTGCAGTCAATCAGTCATTTGCCGCCTCCACCCTTGCCCCAAAGACAGACGCAAATCCAAAGAAAAAAAAACACAACAAGCAACCCTTGCAACCTGATCAGCTGTCGCCACTGTTGTGTCGCTGCCATCGCTGACTTACTGCCCACTGCGCGACTTGTGTTGTTTTGCCCGCTCGTGTCGACGAGTTCATTATGGGCTTATGTCCTTTGAAGTGTTGGGTTTTTGCCTACACACTCACACCACACTCATCAACACACGCGCACTCACGAGCATATGCAAATGTAAATGTGGCTTATTGTGATGTTAATGTTAACACTCACTGTTAAGTGGCTAACACTGCGGAGAGTGACAGAGAAAAAGAGAGAGAGAGAGAGAGAGAGAGTGCACTGTATGGATACATTTATTTTTAACGAAGCAGCCAAACATTCGTCACCTTCAGCTGCAGAACTAATACGCTCATTCATGAATGTGAGTGAAAGATTCACTCCTAAGTTGCTGCCTTCGTAGAAAGGCTACTCAATTACTCATTCAAATTTATTTCAGAAATGTTGCATATTATTATAATGAACTAGAGCTATTAAGTTTATCGTAACATCGCCCACATACAAAATTTTGGATTCATTTTTATATATGTATCGATATAGACACAAATCTAATTAATAACTGAACAATTTCTGACATTCATGAATGCATGTGAGTTTTTGTGCTCTTTCTCTTTCTCAATTTGGCCTACGACTGAGTCGGTTTAACAGAGACAGCAACACAAGCAGCCTCACGCATATAGTGTTTTAGGAATCCTTGCTTTTCAGTACAAATTTTGAATTTTTTAACGGTCGAGGATTCCATCCTATTACTTTTATGTTACAATTTAATAAACAAAGGTTTCGCTAACATCAGCATTTCTATAGTTACAGTCCCATTTTTGATCACGAACCCATAATTTTGTGAATTTTCCTTAGAACAAGGATTACGCCAGTTTTGTATACTGTAAAGAGAAGAAAAAACGACCAATCTCTTGTTTTTTATACCGATCCTTCAACTCCCAAATCGTCTTTTAAAAAAAATATATTAATAGATAATTTTCCAAATCTTGCACAAAACTTTATCTAAATATGGTTGACTTTAAAGAACCGTTGGATTCAGCCAATATATTAGTACCTGGTAATGTTGTCGTAAATTATTATTGACTAAATCAAGTTTTGAACCTGAAACCAAGCGCGCCAAATAAATCCTTTATTTAACATTCGTTAAAATTACAATATATTTACATTCATTCGCAAATAAAGGTCTTGTTTAACAGCACCGCAACAACAGAACTGTTAGTTAACAGCGCCAGCAATTCGCTCGCTTGGTTGTTATAGTAACTTCAGCCCGGAGAATTTGAAGCTTTAGCTCTTTGTGAGAGCATGCGCAATGAACACAATAAGTAAAACTCTTTAGGGCTGACACGTATTTGGTGTAAAACAAGTTATGCTTAAGTTTGTTAAAGGTTTGAATCTGTAAAAAACTGAACTTATTTTAATGCAATTAAAATTGTTACATTTACAAAGTGCTCAGCAGAGCTTTTACTGTATTGAGCAGTTAAGTTTGTGTTTCGAATTTTGCAAGCACTTGGCAACCCAGCTGGCTAGTATTTGGCGCCTCTTTAGACCAACAAAATATATGTACTGTAATTCGGGTATTTGAACCCCCCAAAAACCGTTAACCCTGCTGACGCTCTGTGAGCTCTGTTAACATTCACTCGTTCGCTCTCTCTTGCTCACTGTGGCAACTGTCGCATTTGGCAGTCCGAATCGCGGGATAAGCGCAGAAGTCTCCCGTCAATTAGAGTGTACGTTACGCTCGGCGCAAATACAACGGTCCCGTCATAGCAATACCTATACATTCACGCATATACACTCACATACACCTCTACAAACACACACAGACCACACACACACATATACAAAAAAAACATGCACAGCAACACACAAACACGGGTTGTATATGAATAGCAAGTTTTTCACGCAAACGAAAAATAAGCAAAACTAATCTATACATATAAAAAATAAAGTGAGAATCGAAATCAATGGCAATTGTGTGTGAAAACTATGGAAAGTATTGAGCAAATATCCAAATTCGAAATGATCTACTATTTGCAGCTGCAAGTTCAGTTATAGTTGCAATGTGAATCGTGTGTGTAAATACCACGTAAATCGCAGTTGCAGAAAGAAAGCCGAAAATAAAGGAACCAAAAAAACAACTACAACGATTTCAACGACGACCAGGACTACGAGGACGACGACGCGACATTCTCGCTATAAGCCAATGTAAGTAACGGTTCTTGCTAGCTGGTTGTTGTTGTTGTGGTAGTGGTTGTGGTTGTTGTTATACATTTTGGAAACGAAACGAAATGAAATACATAATGGAAATTTATGTGGCCAAGTATTTGAAGTGGCTGCTAGCCACTTTATACACTCACGCACACACTCACGCACACACTCACGCAGAGTATCTATATGTGTATTTATGAGTGTAGCTTATATTTATTGCAACTTTTTGGGTCAAACAATACCAAAATTTATGCAAACTTCTTTGAAATATGGCTACCGTTTACACTTGCGCTTTTAAATTTTAATATATGGATGGCACTATCCGGAAAAGCTTTGATTTTATGCTCATATAACGCGCTTTATAGTACATTCACTCACGCAGACAGTCAAGCGTCGTCTTCGCCTGGGCTCCCCTTATGCTCAAAATCGCGCACTCAAAGGCAACGGTTGTGGCTGCAATAGCCCCACAATATCAACAACAACAATACAGTTTGGTAGCGCCAACCGCACAAACGCTACACAAACCCACATACATCCTGGCATATAACGGCTGGCAGTAGTAAGCGAATGTGTAATGCACGACCTGCACGGGCTTTATGTTATCGTTAAATTTTCAAATGAGAGTGATGTAGAAACGGCTAGATGTTGTGTTCTTACTTAAAGTATCATCATTTTAAGTTTAGAACGTTTAATTTTTAATTTTAAATTAAAGCTCTGTAAAGAAACTTTCCTTAATCGTCAAATGATTGTAAAGCGCACATAATAAGAAAAAATTTCGAATCTGTGGGTAAGATCATGTCAGTTATATATGTCGAATAAGACGACAATTCAGATTCAGAGTTGAAAATGAATAGAAATTAACTTTATTGATAGACTGCGCTTAATACTTTACAGTGTGGTTTCAGAAATTATAGCATACTTTAAGGAGTCGCCTAGTAAGTCTATAGGAAAATCAAGCGAAGACCCTTTGGGACCTTATACATTTTAACTTTTTAAATTATTCTTCTTTGGTAATGGCTTTTAAAATTCTGGAAGTTTTATATCTATGTTATTGAGCTTATAAATATTGTTTTATTGGTTGCTTGGTGAAACAACCCTGTTTGAGAAGTAAATTGCTGAGTCGTGGTGTTCTGGAATCCGATTGTATTCGAATTTAAATAGACTTATTTTCGTTTCGATTCGTTAACAATAACTTATCGGTTTGAATGTGAACACAATAATTTCTTGCCTTAAACTTAGCCTTAGATAGACAAAAAAGAAAAACATGCATACATACCACTTCTGGTAAATAATTAGTCGTTGATTTCGAATCCGAAAACCGTTTGTGGTTTCTAGCACCATTTTCGAATTATGGCTATTTAAAAAATTCGAGAGTTGCGAAGTCAGCACTGTTACTCGTTAACCTTACTACCGATCGAGATGAACTGTATGTCAAATAAAAGGTTTATTTGATTTCTATTGGTTTAGTCCGTTTCAAATAATTTTGAGCTACCTTAATTTGATTGCGAGTTATAAGCCAATGATCTCAAAATTTTAAATTTGTGAGTTCTATAGTGTAGCCTTAAAATTGACTGTTTTTAAATAAAAGGATTGCTTTTTTCAAATAAACCAAAAACCGAATCCCTTTTTACACAATGCTATTTGCAACACATCCATTTCAAAACCATGTCGTTATGCTTTTTCTTCGATATCATATTGTTTTTTTTTACTCGAATAAATTCGTTTCTGTCGCGGTTTTTCACAGCCGCGAAATATGCGCGCATGTGAATTCGTTTTGTTTTCCGCATACGAATAAATTTAGGTGAAAATGGTTGCACTGGAAAGATTTGCATATTCATACACAATGAAAGAGGTCGATATTTAAAATATTGTAGTTTTAATCTGCACAAGTTGGAACAACTGGCATTCAGCATTCTAGTTAGCTTGTGGATCTGGATGTAAAAATCGTGAAAGTGAGGGAATTATTTAAAAAACTTTTCTTTTATTTTTGCGATAAGAAAAATTATAATAACTAGTAAGGATCAGATAGTTGAGTTGATTGACTACATTTACTTTTCTAGTTGATCTTCATATTAAGATAACCGTTTTCGATACGTAATGAAAAATTTAAATTTTAGTTTCGTATTTTAGTTTCGTATTATATACTTTTTTGCATCAACACTTTTATTGAAAAAGACAGTCTAGTCTCACGTGGAGAAGATATTAACACGAACTTTTTTCATAATAAGATTCATGTTATAACGAATAAAGTTTCATTATCAATTCAAAAATCGGGTTCTTCTAGTAAATAATTGAAATGTTCTCAAATAAGCTGATACGTAATTCCTTCTTCTTAACCCTATGCTGTCGGTACACCAGGTAAGGAAAACCGATTTTCTTGTTATCTGTTTTTGAGATTTTAAAAGGAAATGAAGCCATTTTGTTAAAACATGTTTTTTTATTCAGTCACAGTTTCCCTTACCAGCTTAAATTGACTAGTTTTGTTAACGGTTATGATTTTATCGGTTTCAATCCTAAGATTTTGGCAATCTATTGTATTTTAACTTGACTGCAAAAAAAGCATCGAAGCGAAGAGTATACCGAAAGTAGTTGCATTAGTGTCACCAAAAACGGCAAATTTATATGAAATGTATAAGATAAAAGATAAATTTTAGTTGGTGCTTCAGAAAGATTACATCGGATAATAAGTTAGATGCTTAAAAATAAGAATGCGAAATGGTGTATGGAAGCAAAGTGGGTTTCGTTTAAGTAACTTTTACCTAATCTTCCCAAAAAATTCTATAGTACTGACAACTTTGCAATATATTTTGATACACACAAAAAACTGTCTTGATCTATAAAAGTCATAAAACGACACAAGGCCGGTTTACGTTTTATTCCGCTTCGCACACAATCTCCTTGCCCCTTTCTAGGTAGATCCTATTCCTCTCCTTATTCATTTTCATCTTTCACTTCCCGTTCCCCTACCCATTTCTATTATTAGATGGAAGACTCTGTGCCCAGTTTTGGAAAACAATAAAACATAGAAGGCTTTAAGATTTTGTGTCATTTATTGTAGTTTTAGGCTTGTTTGTCCACCAAAATAAGATTTTTACAATATTTTTATTTGTAACAAAATGACTCTTTAGAGCTAAGAAGTGGATGTGGAAACATATTAAGTTTAAAGGTCACGTTTAAATTATTTTTCTGCGAGGCAGATAAGCTGGGTGCTGGGTGGGTTTCAGTCATCTTGAGCATGAGCAATCGAATTATTTCATAGCGGTTACTGAGGCTATTTAGAGTGTCGCCCACAAAAGGCATGTCGAGGTCGCGGTGTACATTACGGTTTTCTATGTACCACGGGTCATTGGCAATTGTCCTCTGTGCCTTATTTTGCATAATTTGGCGGCAGCATCCCTGATGCCATACGTCCAAGTGGGCACCACAAGACTCTTGTACAAAGTAGTTTTGTTGCGAGTTGCTTACTTTTGCCTATTCATCTTCTTATTTCTTTAATTGGAATTGGGGCTTTACATGGTGGGTCCCAAAACCTACGCACAACCCGTCTTGAAAGAGTCCAGTGTCATTATAAGTCGCCTGATTGGTATTCTCTAACCTGCTCACCACACGGGGGATTAACCAGTCAATTTGGCTATTTTCACTGTGTACCTCGAGATTATAGCACGAATAAGGTCGCTCCAGTGCAACCGAATCCTGATGAATTCCCAGATAAGGATGGGATCAGAGTAATATGCGAAAAATTGTGATATACACCAAAAACTGTCTTAACTGGGGTGTGAGACATATAGTATGTACATCTGATTTGGAATGCGGAAATCAGTTTTGAATTTTTTAGCACGATTAACGAATTATCGCTCTTTTTAAAATACTCAAGACTTTGAGAGTTGCGAAGTCAGTCATGAATATTTCTCGGAAACTTTACTGCCGTTCCCGACAAACTCTACGTGGAACTAAAGGTACTATAATATCAATAACTCTCAAATGGTTTTGGTATGTTCTTCTTTTTCTCTACTGGACTCGAAAGCACTCAATGTCATTGTTAGTCGCCTCATACGACTAGCTTTGACCTGCTAAGGTTGTATTCTCTAACATGCTCACCACACGGTTTTAGTATACCTCGATTAAATTGCTAGTTACAGGACAACGAACTGCATTTTATTTATTCGAAATTCGAAAATTCTTCTTTGCTTTGCTAAAGTAATGAAATGAAGCATTACATAAGTTTTGTCCCATGTTTGTTTGGGACTTCGAAATACCGATAACTTGCGTATTCAAAATCAGCGAACTCAAATTTACCGCAAAAGCTATCTTTTAGCCATAGGCCTTGCATTGAGTTCAAATTTGTTGCATAGTGTAACTTAAGATATTCCCCTTGAAGTTATTCTACGTTAAAGAAACGCTTGTGACAGCTACAATTACTTGCTGGGTATAACCAGCCGCACCTCCAAGCTCACATGCTGCTTATTTTTCGTGCTTGTGTGTGTGTGTGTGTGTGTGCTTGTTGGTATTGCGGGTCTTTTGTTTTAGTCCTGGAGAAATTGCTTTGCCAACGTTTTTACTGTTTGCTTTTGTTGCATACTATACGGCGGAATAGAAGGAGGCGCGAGTTCTTTTGACAAGGCGCAAGTAATATGCGCACCTGTGAATTTGCCATAAATTAGGAACAAATACATGTGTTCGTACGTCTTTTGCGAAAAGTAGTAGAGACAAAGATGCTGCTATACACGTAAATATGTATATCAGAGTGTCAGTGTGTTAAGAAATCAACGCAAATTGGCAACACACACACACAGACACACACACACACACACACACACACACACACACACACAGATACATGGGCTGTACGCTAAAAAGCAACGTCAAGTAGCAAAAGTTTTATACCTTTTAAGTCAGCCTCCCAATGGCTGTTAAATGTGAATGGCTCAGACTTTGGTTGTGTGTGTGCGTGTGTGTGTGTGTGTGTGTGTGTGTGTGTGTGAGTTTGGTCTGGTTGTGTGTCTGTGTGTGTGTGTGTGCTGTCATTCGTTGGGTCAGCTTGTCATGCGTGTGTTGGTCTGGCTTCCTGCTTATTTGTCAGTCTGTCAGTGTGTGTGTGTGTGTGAGTGTGTGTGTATGTGTGTGTGTGTGTGTCTCGTGGCTTGTCATCTATTGGCTCTCCATGGGCTCGCTCTATTTACCTTATAAAAACACAATTTATTGCTGCTTTAGCGATTTTTCGTCGTAGTTGGTTTACTAGCCAATTGTTATTGTTGTTTTTATTATTGCTACTACTGACCATATACATACATATATGGATGTCTTTTTGTTGTTGTGCGCTTTTCCAACTTTTCTTTCAATTTTTCTTTTTCTTTCTTTTTCTGCGCTCTTTGTTTTGTACATTTTCCGTATTTGCTGTCGAGTTTCTTATAATTGGCTTTGTATATAAAGTTTTCCGTGACATCAACAATAGTAGCAACAATAGAAAATTGGACAATGTATCCAAAATACGTATATAAGTAGTATAATATAGTTTCTGCTGTCGTAGTTGTTGGCCTTGCCATAGTTTTAAATCAATAATTTATACTATACAAAACGTTGTTGGTATTAATAATTAAAAGGTCGCGCACATAGTAAAGCTGTATTTCTCTATATACACAAACACGAGCTTACCAAAAACACTCTCACATACACACCAGGATATAAACGCATACATGCATATAAAAGTGTCCTACATAAATGCATACGTGCATTGGTTTATCCTTCCGTTGCACTTATAGTTTCAAATATTTCTGTGTGTGTTTTTTTTTTGTTTCATCAAGATTACGTTAATTGATGTCCGTAGCGGATAAATACGCAATTGTTAAGCTTTCATATCAGTTATTGCGTTACAAATAGAGATAAACACAAAGCTGGAAATCCCAGCAAAACTGCCATATCACACTAACGTACTCCGAATGAACGTTTTGGCTGTCATGAGGGTGAGGAAGTAAGTGTAAGCGCGTTTATTCGGAGTTCAGTAATACGTTTGTCCTGCACTAAATGCTTTCAGGGAGGAGTGGAATTTCTGACCCTCCATCCCTAAGCATTAGTGGAAACGCATTAATTGGTTCCTACTTTATTTCCTAAGTTTGTGGTATCTCCGAAAATTACCTTAAGCACATAAGCCAGTTCGTCCAAACGTCTTTTCTGTAAGTAAGTAAGTGTAAGCGCGTTCATTCGGAGTTCAGTAATACGTTTGTCCTGCACTAAATGCTTTCAGGGAGGAGTGGACTTTCTGACCCTTCAGCCCTAAGCAGTAGTGGAAACGCATTAATTGGTTTCTACTTTATTTCCTAATTTTCTGGTATCTCCGAAAATTACCTTAAGCACATAAGCCAGTTCGTCCAAGCGTCTTCGTTGTACAAAGCGCAGCTTATGGGTGCTGAAGGTTTTTGTTGACCTTGTCAACCGCTCTTATTTAACATTAATGCATTAGCAATAGTTACTTTGGTCTCAGTAGGTAAATGAGTAGTAAATACCACTTCCCGTTTTGCTTTATGGCGCTAAAGCATGGGTGATGACGCGATCTGATGAAAATTCCCTTAGACCGTTTGGGCGGTCATGCGAATTAAGATCCAGCGTCTCCGTTGACTAGGTAATGTTATGCGTATGCATTCAGAAGCTCCAGCGAGAAATGTCTTGAATGCGAGTGTCGACAGACGCGACGAAAGGGCAGTCCTTCCGCTGGAAGGACCAGGATGTGAGCGTGTGAAAGGAGAGATTTACAACAGATAAGAAGAAGAATAAACATTAACAATAGCGGTGATGTTGTAGAGATAAGTCTAAACGTGCACATTCGGAGTAAAGCAATGAATTTCATTGAATTGATACACTCCCAGGACTTACCAAAAATAGTCCTACTTTCTTGCTCACATTTCTGGTATTTGATAAATAATTTTCAAGCACCTAAGCCAAATTCCTCTAAGCGTAGGTTAAGTGTAAGCGCGTTCGTACAGAGCTCACTTATCCGTTTATCACGTACTAATAGGTTCTAGAGATAGGTGGAATTTCAGATTCCTTTGTTGGTATATCAGGTATACTGTTGCCTTCAATGGACCAACGATCCGGATCTTAATTTGATAGCCGACTATCACTGTAGATGGTACTTTGCCCGATACGTTAGTAGGATCTCTAAATCATGATAACACTTTAGGATCTCCGTCTGATAAGCGTTGCCTTGTTTACGGTGTTTCTAATAGATTTCACGTTCAACTCGATTATCTCGCTTTAAGCCGCCTGTAAAGAATTAAAGGCGTCGGTGACTTCTGTTTGGTCAAGGCACTATTCGTTTCTGCCCGAAATAAGTGTATAGAAAGGAATGCTGTGGTACTCAACTGGTACACAGTAGTTTGCTTTACGCTGAACAAATTTTGGCTCGCTAAAATAGAGGAATGACCAAATTCGAAGCTTACCCGGCAATTTGAGTGTATCAGATTGAAACTCAATATTCAAAAAGCGATTAAATAAATTGGTGTTCTTTAAAAAAATAAATAAAAAATTGAAAGTTGTAAGTAAGTTTTGAGAACTTATGCTTTTGAAGTCCATCATCTGGAAAAGATATGCAAATTTCCAAAAAAAGAAGAGTTACCTATTAGGATAATGATGTTGTGGACGCCAGCCAAATTTCGCAAATCAAATATACCAGTACCATCAGTTTTTTCGCTTATCCATGGCCAAAATATGCCTCAGGTTAAATCGGCATTTGAAGATTAAATTCTTTTTATACGCTGTACGAAGGATAAGCAATTGTGTTGATATATTGAGTTGTGGCCAAAAAATTGTGTGTATAACGCCAAAAGGATATGAGTAAGACCGATAGTATAAATCAGAATAAACAGTATGCCAAAAGAAATCGATTAAGCCTTGTTCGTCTGTCTGCCTGACTGTTCGTCAGTTTGTTCGGGGAGCCTGTTTAACGAAAAAAGCATAAAATTTTGACAAAAGTGGCTTAAACCGCATTCAAATCGACTGAAAGCTGTGGAAGCTATATTAAAAAATTTGATGCAGACAGTCGGTGCCCGACTGTGTAATACCCTGTACCCTTTTCTTTAGAAACTTATATGTCTCCTTTCATAAGATCGATATGACTGTAAATACTTTCTTATTGGGAAGTTCCAATTGACATGTTTTTCTATTGGGAAGTTGGTTATTATGGGGCAAAAATTACGTTTATACCCAAAACTCCAGTATTTCCCGAGTTTTGAGTTGAAAGATTCAACGGATTGGCTGTAAACTGCCAAAGTCTGTCACGAGGGAAGGGGGTAAGATATAGACATGAATCGATAAACTTTCACTTTATATATATAATATATAGTTTCTGAGAAGCACGTTACAACACGGATAGACGGACATGGCTATATCGACTCGGCTATGGCGCTTGACCATTTTTGCCCATGGAACATATAGTCCCTATAATTTTGAAAACAAACTTAACAAAAAACCGCCTATTTCTAATAATTTTTGTGAAAAAGCTACAAACTTCAAGGGATTTCTTCTATGACAACTGCAAGAAGCTCTGAGCATTGCTGCTACACAAAATTGTAAAAGCAACTGGAACAGTTATGTTATCCTCTTTCCTTTCCTCTTGAAGTTGGCTGCAGTTTGCTAGAAAAATGCGCAGCATACTTTTAGGCCGAGCAAATTTTGTTGATATTAGTAAAGTTTTGCAGCGTTTTCATTTGGCTTAATTGTGTAATTAAATCACTGCCACTCAGCATTACTACTGGCCATTAGCAGTGCAATTAAGTTGATCAAGTTTTTTGGCCCACACGAAAGCTATTAATTTTGATTTTTCGCAATGTGTTCTAATTAGTCTTTAGAAGACAGGGGTGAAATTTTAAAGCCCCCGCGTTCAAAACGAGCAAACTTTCGCAACACGCACGTCTTTGCGCTTACCTAAATAATGAGTTCAAAACTCTTGGCGGAAAAAAAAAACACAAAAAGTTGACTGATGTGGCCAACATCAACCGCTTTCATGGCTGCCATAATGGTTAAACGTATGCATTTTAGTTTCAACATGTGTGTGTGAGTTGGAGTCATTGCCTATGCGGTAGCCTTCAGCACGCTGGCTATTCGTAGGCGTCGTACCGGAAAGAAATGCCATTAAAAACGCAATAAAAATGCAAAAAAAATATTAAAAAAAAAGGGGAGAAACGCACGAAAAAACAAGACCAAGTTGTATGTCAACGTGTGTAAAACCCCACTGAAAATAGTCAAGGTGGAAAAATCGATATATGAATACGGTAACATTTGGCAGAGACGCGCGAGCAGCCCCAAGACTCGAGACAGAACGAGTATTTTTTGCTTTTAGTCTACCTTCTCATGCGAACTTACTAAAGTTTTGCACGCACACACACACACACACGCACACACACACACACACGCACACACACACACACATATGGAGATACTTATGGTAGTGCGCACACAAATGGAATGTGCACAATACAAACAAACACAGACATATAGCTGACATGTGTGTGTGTGTGTGTGTGAGTATATATGGGAGTGTGTGCGTATATTGCAGACGCGATTTTAAGCGCAGGCAAACAAATACTACTATAAAAATAAAGTGAAAAAATGCTTAAAGTTATAGCTTTTTTGCTTACGAAGTTTGTATACACTTTTTGTGCAGCAACAGGAAGGAACATGACTGCCGCGGCATACCTTCAGTTACTCTTGGAAATGTCTTCTTTACTAGCCATAACAACGCGTTATCGGGTTACGGCCTGATCTAAATACATTCTTGTGGTTTTACGTGGTGGGTTCCAAACCCTACGCACAACCCTTTTAAGGCCTACTGGTTTCGAAAGAACCCAGTGTCATTGTTAGTCGCCTCATACGACAAGCTTTGACCTGCTGAGGTGGTATTCTCTAACCCGCTCACCACACTCTTGGAAATGTGTATTTGGAAAAATGAGTATTTCGAATAGTCAAAAATTAATATGTATGACTTACGTCTTATTTTCACGTACTAAGAAACATTCGTCAAGTCGCGCTGCTACAGACACCTTCAATCAGCCCAAAGCATCGATTTTTAAATCGAAAAAGAAGAGATCCGTCTTCTGCAAAGCAAGCACAGTTAACTTTCACAAACTTTTCTGTTTTTTAGTGACTATCAAAGATCCACTTGAAAATTGCAAATCTGGTTAATACCCTCCACCCACTGGGAGTTGCACGGCAATTGCTAGTCAAAAATGCCTTGAAAACAAAAACAAAAATCGATTATATAATAATATTATGCGATGCAAAAGGCTGTTGTTGTTGGAGAGGGTATTAGCTGTTCTGGGCGAAAAATTGTATGATATTCAGTCATAACCCTGTAGTTGTGGTACACTAATCGGTAGTGTTCGATCGAATCTGCCAACTTGCAATGTCATTCATTTGTGAAAAGTGGTAGGCAAAGGGTAGACTTCTTTCACAAAGAATGGCAATACTTAAGCCCAGTGTTGAAAACTCCAGAAAGACTCAGAGCTGCAACAAATAGCATGGCTTACCAAATGAAAAACATGTTTTTAATTTTTTTGGCACATCTTCTGAAAATACACATATATGCATATAAACACAAACTCCTGTTTATATGCAGGCAGTAGACTTTACTTTTGCGTGCATTCACTGCCAATATGCATTTGGAAAGGTCGGGCAACATCCTTGTACATTGTATTAAAAAAGAATAAAAGGTGTAAAACCCATTTCCCACTGGGGTAAGTCCATACAAAAACATGGAAGTTGGCTTTTCAGCAATGGGGGATAAAAAAATGAATGGCTGCATTAAGACATGTTTGAAAAATAATGGATTTTTTTTATCTGTAATGCAGCTCTGATTTCTATAAATAAACATAGTTGCATGTTAAAAAAAGATTGTTTTTCTTTTTGTTCTTTGATTTGCAAATTGTAAATTTTTTTTTAAAAAATAACAACTGTGTTTTGCCGACGTGAGAAAGAATTTTTTAATTGCCTAAGAGAGCGAGAGAGTGAGAGAGGCGCAAATCACTCTCACAGAATAATAATTACAAGCTAGGACTATTCTGCCGACATGTTTGCCAAACATTTTTGAGAGCTTAAAGAGCGAGAGAGAGAGGCGTAAATCAAACAAAACATACAAATGCACACGCAAATAACACAAGGCAATAACATGCGCCGCGCAACCTTCCTCTTTGACATTCGCAGCAGAATGAACAATTGGCTAGCGAACAGTGTGAGAGCAGCAGAATAGTCCTTCCTTGTAAATATTATACCACGGCACAATGAAATATAAGCCCTCAAACAGTGTGAGAGCAGCAGCATAGTCTTTCCTTGTTATTCTTATTCAATAAAAAAATCAAGGTTAGAGAGTAAAGTCAGGTTGGACAGACTCTTTATACAATAGACATTGCTCATCTAACCCGAAACAGCCATAAATTGGTTTATCACTTTGCTAAACTAATATTGTATATCAAGGGTTCAACACTTTGCTAAACTGCTGCGCCACACACGACTTATTGGTCGCTGCTTGTTTTTTTAAAAGCAAACCATAGACTAGTCCTAGGTATGTACATTAAAAGGTATGAGCCATCTGCCGATGCTCGCTCATTTTAAAGCACAATTTTTCATACTCTTGCAAATGTCAGTGAGGGAGCTTATGTCTGTGTCAGACACTCAAAAAATGTAGTGCCTTGGGCCGGCAAATGGCTCATACCTTGTAAATAATATGCCTTGGACCTAACTAAATTTCCGCTCCTGCGCAACCTTTGCACTGACGTTATAAAAGCGCAGCCTGCTATAAACAGCCATAAAATTCAATATAATAAAAAGACAGTTGAAACGTAAAAGACGCATGGTCACACTACAAAATGAATAGGTTCGGTTTTATTTTCTCAATCTGGCAATAAACGACAAATTGAAGGAAACAAATTATTTTAGCGTAATTTTGAACCCATACAATTATTTTATATTGCTTTCATTTTGTTGGCATTGCTCTATCGCCAAGTTGTTAAAATTTATGTTATTTTTTATTTTCGCACTACACTGCTCGCTGCATAAAGTTTAATTGTCAATCTAATAAAAAACAGCTGTTCAGCTGTGAACACCTTGCGACACAAGTGTGCATGCCACATAAATTTGAATTTGATAAACGGAAAAGTATACTAACCACTCCAGTGGATGATCATAACGTATTTCGATACGATACAATTGAGAAAAAGTCGTTTTGAAAATTGTAGCTCGAATAGTTACAAAAACGCAAGCGAAAAATATTCAAGTTGCTTCAAATATATTTATGTGAAACGTCGATTGTGGGTTGGACCTGCATACAAGTCGGTCACGAAAATCAGTTTTTACTCTCGGCAGGTGTTACGCTTGTGTGTGCTGTGTGAGCCGCTTCTACAGTAGAGCGAGAAGAAGAGCATGCATGTTTGTGACACGTTGGTGTTGTTTTCGCCACTTCATGGCCGCTTGGATTGAACTCATAGCTCATGGTTACGCATATGTCGTACACTATCGGCCACAAGTTTGAACCCACTTGAAAATTTTCAAATTTTGCTCGAACAAAAACTTTTAGAGCTCAACGAAAACCTTTACACTTTGCTCAACAGCACAAGGATTGCAGTTGATCAACGCAAATCTGTGATCCAAATCAAAATTTGAGCTGTTTGAAAACAAATCTCAATGAATCGCACCATCGTTCAAGCATGGTGGAGGTTCTGTGATGGTTTGGGGTTGCTTAGCTATAATGACATACGCGAACTGTTCTAAATATGTGGAATACTCCGATAAGAGAACTACCAACGAATCCTAAAACAAAGCGCCAGCCCATCTGGCATTGGTTTAATTTGTTTTGGCTTCTTATTTCAACAAGACAATGACCCAAAACATACTTCTAAGTCGTACCATGGATATTTAAAGTCGAAAGAAGAAGAGGTTGTACTCGAATTCATGCATTGGCTGCCACAATCACCAGACATGAATCCGATTAAACGTCTTTGGGACGAGCTCGACCGGCAAGTGAAACCGATGCAAACGAGTAGTAAAGAAGTGGAAACGCCACCAGCTGAAATAACCTTGAACTCAGAAAGCTTCAAAAACTTGTTGAAAGATTGCCAAGAAGTTGCGCAGCAGTATTAAAAGCCAAAGGTGGTCACATCGATGAAAATTGACTCAAATCATGTTGAATAGTGGAAATAATGTTGAATTTATCAAAAATGCAAATAAATTGGATTAAAACGTTTAAGTTAAAGCTCCGCATCTAAATGTTGTGTTTCAGTGTGAGGCGAACTTTTTACCGGTAGGGTATATTGACAAATCTACGAAAAACTTTGAAATCGTTTTTGAAAGATACAAAATTTATATAATTTAGATAGTGACAAGAAACGTACACAGGTTAAAAATTTTGATCAGTGCACCAAAAACAAACATTTTTGTTTCGTTTTTTATGCGAAAATTGCTGAAAATAATGAAAATTTTCAATGAAATCTAAAGCAACGCCAAATGCCTTACGAGTGTAGTGAGCATGTGCTTCTTTTCACATTCTGCTATCGTTCGAATTGTAACCAAATACACTAAAACTATGATGTTTTAGCAGTTCATATTTTAGAGCAAAATGAGTATTTCTAGCTGTGAGTGAAAAACAAGGCAAAAGATGTACATATGTATGTGCTTAAAACCGAAGGAGAAAGCAACATTGTGGGAATAGTAGCAATCATCAGTACAACAACTCAGGTTCATGCACTTCGCGTTTGCAAACAAAAGAATAAAAAAGGGGAGTTTTCCGCATTTGTACACTCTTTTAGAAAGCGTTATAAACATTTGAAGCATTTTGTTAATGCAATTCTGTTGATTGTGTGCTAGTAGAAATTGGCAGCATATACCAGTGCCATCGCTTAAAATTTTCTCAACTAAATTGTACTGCCAAGGCCGTCTGCTCATATGGAGTACAAACTTCATCGCAATCGTGACATACCTAAGCTATGTGTAGTGTATAGTAAAGCAAAAATACGCATACACAATAGAACAAAAACAAGCAATGAAATAGGATTTCATGGCAGAGCTATGTTTGCCCCAGTAAGTATGCTACATATTTTGGAGCATGACGTTTTCTTTTTTTGTGAGCATGGGTTAAGTGCGAATGCGTACAAATGTGTGTGAGTGTGTCTGTGCTAGTGTTAGTGTTTGTGACCAACTTTACTTTTATTTCCTTTGTTGTTTCCCAAACTGACTCGCTTGACTTGGACATTTGACATTTCAATGCGCTTAGCCAACAAAGAACTGCGCCAATTTTTGTAGAAATGAAAACACAAACATGTTGAAGCTCGATCGGTTTATTGATTTGTAATTAGTGGCGCATACATGGGCTTTACCTTAAGGTAGGACGTTCCATTTTGACTAGGAGTGGTTTTATTTGCTCTTATAGCTATTGTTGTTGCTGGTTTTTTCTTTTGGGCAGAGCTGTACATATTGCCTGTTTATTGTGGCTCAGCGTTGCCATGACGTTTTATTGATTTTACTTGTCCAAATGGCGAACCTAGCAAGCCAGCCATCAAAAGCTATGAATCATGCCATATATACATAGTACTTACTTTACATATATACATCAATTTGTGGCTATAATAACGGCCACTTGATTTGCTGCGTGAATGTGTCTGCCCACATCGAAATTGTATACTAATTGGGCGCACATTTTGTGTGCACTTGTGCTTTTCATTTACAGTTGAAACCAACAGCAGACAAATAACATCGGTAGAGGCAACGCATGCACGTTCGATGTCTGTCAGTGGCTTCTGGGCCAAGTCGCGTGAAACGGCCAACGATCAGCAGGTGCATCACTGTTTGAACTGAGAACAAGCCGTACAGGTGTACTGCAAACAAACCGCAGGCTATAACGTTTGTCTTGCTCATTACTCATACGTACCATTGCACACAAACACACACAACTTCAAACGAAAAACGCAAAGGAAATATGTCATTCTCAAAGCATCAGCAATGGCTAGCGGGACTCATGCTGTTAACCGTATGGGTGGCTACGGCCAGCAATGTCGAACCGGATATCAACATGGAGGCAGCCTTTCAAGGTAAGTCGCACGTAGCACATAGTACCCAGTGTATAAGTATATAGACTATATGCTTTTGACATTTGACCCGTGTACGAGTACGACTACGACAACTAGCTGCTAATTGTGCAAATTCGACATTTAATTTCGGACATTTGAAAATTGAGCTTTGACATGTCAATAAATGTCCATTGTGTGTCTCAGCAATGTGTGTGTGTGTGTGTGTGTGTGTGGGTCGCACACGGTTTTGACATTAATGAGCGACTTAATTATGCGTTTCAATGTGCCGCCTATGACACCACACTCAGACATTTGCACGTTTCAAACAAACAATTTTATAGGTAAACCCGAGACCTGTTAGGTTATTGGAGCCATGCACACACACACACACACACACACACACACAGACAAACACACACAAATGCTCAACACGTTATGTGTGCAAATGACTGACGTTATGCAATGTTTTTGTCAAATTTTCAGCCCTAAGGGGTTGGCGCTGCCTGGTCCTGGAATCCTCACTATGGCAGTATATCAATCTGCCGGTTACAAGGTTTATGCACCAGGGTTTATTTGAATTTTTGGTTTGCTCTTCACGTTAAACGTAGAGGCTGTAACAATGTCTCGGGCTGGGATACATTTTTGGCGGAACTGTCTAGGTACCTGCTACAGAAATTGTTTGTTTTGGAAAAAATAATTGGTATTTATAATGTTACATCAACTCGAACTTACACTTTGAGCGAAACCGCCATGGTAGGCGAGCAGACATATTGCACTCGATGAGTGGCCAAAATGAAACCACGCCTTCAGCAGCACTGTTTATACTATTTGGAGTTACGAGTTTATAGTGAACAAAAACTGAACGGTTAGAGATGATCCAAACAGGATCGACACCTTGTGCAACAGGTGGGATGGCATACACATAGCGTTGATTCAGATAAGGGCCGTGAAGTTGAAGATTAGAAGTAGCATTTGGTTTCTACACTATCCAAACCAAATGCAAGACTTGAGTTAGTAGGTGCTATCTTTGCTACTACTGTTATTTACTATTTATGAGTTGATGCAGCGCGGCCAGTGATCTGTGCTCAAATCAACCAGTCTTTTATGGTTATTCTTTTGTGACCGCCAATAGCTGCTTGCGCTCTATAGCTGTCGTTTTCCAACCTTCTGGTACTTCTGTGGTCTGCTGTTAATGGTATCTGGCTTAAAGCTTTGTTTAAACAATAAGTATTACCTTTCGTAGTAATATTTCTTGTGCTAATGCTTAGAAAAGGATAGACCATTTGCGCTTTGCAGGGTAAAAGACCTAAAATTGTTTGCACTTCATTTAGGAGCTTTACCTTTTCACATTGCGACTTCGAAATATATACCTCTCGCAGCTGAGCCATGTACTCGCGGTCGGCCTATCACGATGATTTTGTCTAGGAAGACAAATGCATAGCGCTTTATGTTCTGCATAAAGTCCAAATGGCATGAGGCGCCCCTTCAACAGGATTCATCGTGGTGGTATTTCATTATTTGAGGGAATTCATTGGAATTTGCCAGTATCCCCTCATGGGTTGCAGTGTGCTCTCTTCAGCTTTGCGCTCGCCGGGTCAACTTCGTGATACCAAAGTTGTACTGTACCAGATCCTTTAAACGGAGACACGTCCTACGCCTTCGTCGCCTAACTTAACACTTAAGCATTTTCGCTTATGAGCCTCTTCGCCCATACGCCCAACAATACCAAACCATCAGAGTCACTGGACGCTAATCATATTGACTATAACAATGATGTCCTAGAGCTTATAGAGTTCTTCGTTTCCAACGCATAAGGGCCAAATATATGACGGAGTACTTTTTGCTCAAAAACTCCAAGAGTGTTTCCATTAAACTGCATCACCTTCCATGCTTCAACGCCATAGAGCAAAACGAAAAGGATGAGCGAGGATGAGAAAAAACACATTTTCATCTGGCGAAAGTGGTTTCTACTTTGCCTAGCATCGATTGATAAGAGTGATTCTTCGCATAATATCCATGCTTACATCTTTCATCGTCGCGAAGTTGTTGCCAAGGCAAATTATGTCCTTGACAACATCAAAAGTGTAGTTTTTAGCAGCAATCTGATAGTCTAACTTAACATACTCTGTTTCCCACTTTCTTAACACCAGACCAACCCTGGCAGTTTGTATTTCAATAGTTCTGCTAACATTTCGAGATTAGTTCTAACGAATTTGAACTAAATCGCGTTGAGCGCTCGTATTTACAAAAACTCACGAAGTAAGAAATTATGTAAATTAGAGCATACTAAAACTGCAGGGTTTCCCTTCACTTCAAGTTTGCAACATTCTTCTGCATAAACTATGCAAATGTGTGTGCGTATATGTTACATATACTATTGTAATGGTAGTGGTACGATAGTTTCATGTCTGCGCATCGCTGATGTGTGCTGGTGACACTTCGATTTCAATTGCATACAACATGCGATTTTTCAATTTCAATTTGAATACGCAATGCATACGAGAAAACTCTCACATCATGAGCGTGCATAGTGTAGTGGACACTGCGTGCATGTGTGTGTGTGTGTGTGTGTGTGTGTGTGTGTGTGTCTGCATACATATGCAAATGTGTCCAATGTGCAGCTGTACACTTTAATCGGCCCACAGTTGCTTAATCAAGCTGAGCCGTCATCATATGCATATGTGTGTGTGTGTGTGTGTGTGTGTGTGTGTGTGTGTGTGGGTGTATGTGTGTGTGTGTGTGTGTGCCTGAGTGCTTGAAGCCACTTCAGTTGCACTCGTATGTGTGCCTTTTAAGTGACGTAAACGCAAAGCAAACACACACTTGCACACACGCACAACGACCACAACATGGCCCAGCCCCAAAGCGAATGTAGTGTAGTGTATTTTATTACAATGAAATTTATAAACATGCGGGCGGTGCCGCATGTAAATGTAGTGCTGTGAAAATGACGTAAGTGTGTGGCTGTTAAGCAGCGCACTTGTCGTATGCGTAATGTTTTCCTTTTTCTTCAGCTGGCAGCCACTTTATGAAATGTGGCACAATTTCTTGGTTTTCCGTGTCAAGTAAAATGTAGTCGATGCTGGCGAATAGCTTCAAGATTAAAGTGCAAGAGGGTAAAATCATAAAGTAACACTTATTTTTGTTGGAACCGCCGGAGGGGACCACATGTGTGCAATGCTGCCACAAATGCAATTTTACCAACTTTAAAATATAATAGAATTTTTGGAATTTCATTGACTACCATTAAAAAAGATAAATTCCAATGCAATTGAAAAAGCAAATATGCATATTGTATAAGTAGACAATTTAAGCAATTAAGTAAGAATCATGTTGTGCATACTTCTGGGTGCTTTGCATACTTTCTAGATTGAAGCCGACAATAAAATGCTCTGGTTGTGTTTTAGGCTTGACAGACTACAGTCCGAAAATACAGATATTTTAAGACACAAAACTCATTTTCACTTTAGTTTGTCACACTTAAGTCACATCATTATTCACGAAATGAAACTAAAGAATGAATACAAAGAATGTGATATTTTCGAGTATTCGGCATACTCTGTTTTATGATCTTTTCATTTGCTATATACAAATATTGTAAATTCGGAAGTAACTCTGATTTCTTGTGTGTCTGCTGCCTTTTCATGAATAAGATAGATAGGACTTAGGCTCATTTTTATGGCAATATCTTAACCCCTTTCCCCGTGACAGAATTTCGCCGTGTAAAAATTATCAAAAAAGTCTTATTTTGGTGCAAAAAAAAAATGTAAAACTACATAAAATGAGACAAAATTTCAAAGAATTCAGGATTTGGAGCCCCATAGTCTAGCTTATAAAATTAAATTTTATATGTTTTAAAAACCGAAAATATTCAAACGTATAATTTGAATAGAATCTATCGAAGTTTTGTGCCACCGAAATATCTAGAGATTTCTATCTGAGTAGTTAGATGAATAATCGTTGTCTTTTTCATAAAAAGATTTTGAAGTGCCGGCATATGAGTCGGTCTTACCTCAAAGATGCGAACACAGAGCTTTCGGTAAGTTGATAGTCCCTTAAGGAAGCTACTTAAAACAGTCGTCTGGTAATGAGCAGTGTACGAGAGTTTTCTTTTGTGTTTCTAGTCTAAAAGTAAAAGATCTCCAAGAAGATGAAAACACTTTTTAATTCCCTATAAAAATCCATCTTGTACGATATCTCACGCCATGCAAGATATTTCTGGCACATTGACTGAATGAATGAATGGAATGGAAATATCTGGCAAACCGACTATTTGAAAGAGATTTCAGGCACACCCTTGAATACAAAATTTAGAGAATATAAAAAAAGTTTATTTTGAGATACACTCGTCATTTTTTCAAAGGTTTTTTCTCTGCCCGACACTCCTTAGTGTCTATATTCAAAATTTCGATGACATATACATCTTTGACTCAAAAATGTTTACCCTAATCATGGGGATAATCATGACGTGGTTTCAATTGGGCCTTTAATGTAAAAAGAGGATTCGCTTCTAAGTCTGTACTAGTATTATTGGTAATGAAATGTGCCCAAAATATTTAGACGATCTTATCTATGGCAGCTCTTTGAATTGTTAGAGTTTTGCATTGCCAAATTTACATAATATAGTGCTCTAAAGTCCCTTCAAAAGGCATATACCCTCTACAGTAAGTGTAAAACAAACGTGCATTTATGTAGCTTACATGCCATTATTTTTATTGCAATTTTATTGCAAGTTTATTTAATATTTATTTGAATTCATATTTATACTTTATTTACTTATGATAAACATGGCAGGGTTCAACAGTTAAAAGGGGTATTTATCTACTATGACTTTGTTCCATTTAAAATGAATACCCTGCCCACATAGACATGCATATTGCATGAATGCCTTGTCCCTGTATGATATGTTACCTGTCCGGACAGTAAATTACAAACGTATGCCTGGATCTATTATATTATACACCCTAAAAGCAACTCACGCAATACTGTGGCACACATGTGTGTGTGAGTGTATACTCATACCTGGACACATACCTAGCCATAGACAGAGCTCCAAAAAGCGCTCAAATTATTAACTAGTAGCTGCTTGGCTGCAAATGTAAATGACTTACATAGATCCTAAACTACTATGTGACCGCGTTTAGGTACTACTACACTGAGAAAAACAAGTAATTGAATTGTTCATACTATATTACTTAAACCTTTCGGATACATAAATTTTGGTTAAGTACTAAAATCGACACTTAGATTTCAAATAGCAGTCCGTTGTAGGGATTTATTGTACCTTATAAGGGACAAGTGGCAAAAACATTAAAAAAGCTACGGAAATCTATATGATAACTTTAATTTAAAATGAAGTTTTCATATTTAGTAAAGCGAATTCAACTTACTTCTTCTCATAGACCAAAGCGAATGGTCGCTCACATAAGTGGCTTACTACACGTAACAAGATTATGAAGGGAGTCTGAATGTTTTGTATTCTCGCACGGTGCTCGTACGTTATGTCCCCTACAACTCTGCGACCCGCTTCATTTAAGAATGCAGCGAGTTTTGTATGCAAAGTTTTTTAAAGTGCGATACTGCGCACAATGTACCTCACAGTTCTGTGGTGCCAGTGGGACGAAATACAACCTCCCCGCACAAAGTACTTCATTGGCGCCTCTTATGTTTCCCCTCTTTAGTTTTCAAGTCCATTTAAGCACACACATAGATAAATTGAATTTTGCAATTTTAACCCCAAATTTCTTGCTTTTTTAATACTTAATTGTACTTCTTCTTAACAACAACCCGTTACCGAGTTACGGCCTGATGTAAAGCTCTCCTCCAGGCATCTCTAGTTAGCTAGTGTGCTCCCTACCTGGTCCTTCCAGTAGAGGCATGGTCTGCCCTTTCGTCACCTCCCTTTGTCACTCGTATTGAAGACCTTTCTCGCAGGAGCTTCTTCATCCATATGCACAACATGACCTAGCCAGCGGAGCCGCCGGATCTTAATTCGCTTGAGTATGTCAATGTCATCGTAGAGCTCATAGAGTTTGTCGTTCCATGGTCTGCGCTAGTCGTTGCCAACGCGTAAAGGGCCAAAAATCTTACGGAGTACTTTCCGCTCAAACACTCCAAGGGCATTTTTATCAGACCGCCCATGCTACAGTGCCATAAAGTAAAACGGGACGAGCGTCTTGTAGAGTCAGACTGCGTCATAGATAAGCGGTGCGTCGAGAAATTAACTCCGTAAGCGGCATTGTCGTCATTTTCGCCAGGTAGTAAGCCGGAGAAGTGTTCCCTGCACAACCTCAGTGCTCCCTGTGCATCCACTACCAGATTTCCCTCTGCATCTCTACAGGAAGACGGTGCGGTACTAAATCCTTCAGCTAGACGCTTGACTTTTTTGCACATCTCGACCTCCTCTCGCTCGCGCTTTTCCTGCTCACAGTTTTTGCGTCTGAAAAAGTGCCTCTCCATCTTCCTCATCTCCCGATAGTAGTCACGCATAGATCGCGTAACAGGTGACTACAGGGTCTTCCTATATGCGGCGTTCTTCACTGCAGTGGGTTCGCGACACTCATGATACTTATTTGTACTGCATAACACTTTTTTGAGCCAGTGTTATTGTTAAACGCCATTATCAGTGAGCTGTCAACTACTTAGTATCTTACTTAAATCGTTTAATGGCCATTTTAAGATAACCTATAAGATTATTTAATCTATTGTTAAAATCTAAACAATACTAACAAATATTATTTTAGTGAACTTGTGTTCAAACGCAAATCCTAGTACGCTCGAACTGAATTTCAAACGCCAAGACCTACGTATATTTCGAGCTCGTGATAATAACCTATTCAGAACATTTTACGAATCAGTTTATGAATTATAAAGTATGGTGTTTTCGCTTTCGGCTAGGCTCTGCCACTTTTTGTGATCAATCTTAATAATGGTTACTGAGTAGATTGTGTTGTAGTGCGTGCTCCTGCGAAGGTTTTTTCAAAAGGTGCCTCATCAACATATGTATATATATTTATGCTTGAGCTGCGGTCGAACGGGTCGACAATCGACATCCACATGTTACCCGATAATTTATCTGCCGAAACAAAACAGCTGTGTAGATTTTTGAATCGTAAGGTGTGACCGCCACACTGCAGATATTTATCGTATCTGTCAGTCGGTTCTTGCAATCAAACGACTAAGTTTGGCCTAAGTTGGGGATAAGGATTCTGAAGATGGAAGAAGAATAGGTAGGGGAATAAGTAAAGGAATGTGACCATCGAGATATAGTTACAAGGAAAGGAATAGGTACAGTAAGAGGAAGCTGTGTGCATTTTTATTAAAACCAAAGTCACTCAATCTTTCAGCAACAAATATCTGACCGACTCATAGCACGAGTCGGCATACCGATTCTCGTCACGTCTGACCGCCTCTTTAGTATACTATGTTTAGATTATCGCTTGTGATGTACAATAAAATTTACTTCGTGAATAAAAGTATATACCGTATTGAAAGTACTTTGATATATGATCAAAAAAAGCAACCAAAATTTTTTTTAAACAAAGCCTCTTTGGCAGGTTTTTTTTTCATTGTTTAAATGGAATTTATGCAGTTCTGGCCTTAAATTGTGTCATTGAAATAACACTAGCTTTGTTTGTTGGGAATGTAACACATGTTTTAAACTTTGACAGTAATTAATTAATCCAAATACGGTGTGTATTCAAATTTGCATAAATACATTTTCCATATGCAAGTTTTTTCCTTACAAAAGTTGGTGCGAAATTCAATTAACGGCAGTTGCTTTGTAACTGTCAAAAGAAGGTTTCAAACTAAAAAATTTGCTGATTTTAATTAGATTTCGATGAGCATTTTGATTAAAAAGTCAGGTATTTGGTCGTTATTATATATAAGTCTTGGCGGTTTTTAGCGGTTTAAGTTAGGAGCGGTGAAACAGACGTTAGTTTTTAAAACTCCACTTTTTATGTGTTGTGTTATGCTCTCAAAGTTTGAATGTGTTAAACTGAAACTTTCCACATTGTGTCACAGTTTTCAACTAATATGCTTTGGGAATATCATCTTAGACGATTATTTGGCACCGGGTGTTCTTGTGTAGCCACCAAAGAGCTTTCTTCCTTTTCTTTCAGTATAATAAATGAAAATTGTGCTGCATACGTATTCAACTCACATATATCCATACCCATATACTCTCTCAATCCACAGGTCATTGCGGCCATACCAGTCCGTGTGAGCAACTCTGCAATGAGATACCCGATGGCATGTACGAGTGCGAGTGCATCGAGGGTTATGAACTCAACAAGAACGGTTACAGCTGTCAAGGTGCGTGCCAAATCGATTTCGCCTTTTTCTTTCTTAGTGTTATTATTTTGCAATTGATATTAAATTTGATGGCTGAGTGTGGGATGATTGCCAAATAAATGTTCAATGCTCAATTACAGTTATAAATTCAACAAGCAGCGGAGCGGATTCGCATGGCAAGTCGGATGAGGATGTACTATATCAGAAGGGTGCCTCATTCAGTGCCAAATTGGCCAACGATAATGAGCGGGATAATAAAATTACGTCAATTTTTGCCACAGACTCGGCCAATGCGCGTTATGCTGCAGCTGCTTCGGCTACAGCCACTGCCGCTGAGGACGAGGATGGACGCGAGTCCATCGACAGCTATGATTACAGCTACAACGATGACAGCCAAGTGCAGCAGCAGCAGGAGCGGGAGCAGCAACAAAAAGTCAATTCAAATGATTATTACATATCAGCCGAGAGCATTAACTTCAATCCAGATGATGGCAGTCAGGAGCAGTACAGCAATATGCAAAATGTGCCGGACTTTAAGGCAGCCACCACACCAGCCAGTACCACAACCATGGTAACCAGCACAACGCCGCCAACAACAGCGGACAGCATTAAGCAGGAGAACAATGCTGCGCCCGTCTATGCAGATACCGACTACGCGGATCTGGATGATTACTATAGCTACAAAGCGGACATGTCCATCTACGATGATGTCAACAATAATCAATTAGACATAAGACGCAATACCAAATCGCATACATATCAGCAAACAAGCAATAACAAGCCCAATGTGCATATCACAGCAGCAGCAGCGTCAGCAGCAGCAGCAACAACAACAACAACAACGAAAGCAACAAAAGCCGCAGCAGCAGCAGAAACAAAAGCTGCTGCCGCAGCGCAGCAGCCGCATCGCAACAACATATCAGCCGTCTCTGGCGAAGCAGAAGGGGGCAGCAGCGGTAGCAGGTGCGTATGGTACACTGAGCGAAAAATATTGGCCTAAAATGTATTATAGTTAAAGCAGACTTCTTTTGTGCTTAAAATAAGCAAATTATGACCAAATCTACGCATAAAAGTTTTCAGACAAGTTAGTGAGCGTCAAGTCCTTGTAAAAACTATAGTAGGTTCAAAAAAAGACTTCAGCCGCCACGAAACGCCCGTCAGGTGGATAGCATTCAGCTGTGAGCTCTAACTTGAAATAAGGTGGCGCCATCTAGTTTTCTAGATAATAATAATAGCTCAAGGTGTACGGTTACAATCATAGTGCCCGCTGACGACGAAGCAGACGCAGAAGGTGAATTGGTTGCTCTGTGAGCAAGCTGGCGAATGTATATAGTGGAAGACGAATATACTGAGTTTTCTTGACAGTTGTAATGGATTCGTCATCATTATTCTTCAACTTCATCTTCATCCTTAGCTTCGATGGTACCCTTAGGCCATCCGAGCGCAATAAGAGATGGTGGCGACATACAAGTCGGACTTACCCATAAGGCTATAGACGTTTCAATTCAAAGAAAAAATTTGCAAGCGCCTTAAATCGTCTATTAGAGTTCGATTTAGAGTGAAGATGGGTCGATCTCACCCAAACCTGCCCATTAAGTTTTCTCCTAGAATGTGAATATTCCAATATATTGATATGAATAGAAATACGGTCAAAATAAAAATGTTGCGTTTTTTGAAAAAATTGAAGGGAGTGTTGAATTTGCTAAGAGAACGCGCGCACTCAAATGCGTAGGTCCATAGTTTCAAGTCGTGTGTTTTGAATGCAATTGTTTTCGGACGACTGACAAAAAAGTCTGAATCATCGCACAAAGATTGTAGACATTTTTTATTTCCTCACTTTATTCAACATCTGTATATCTTCTACCTTTTATTTCTTGTTTAATTTCTTGCTTTTTGTCTATGTAATCTTAATCTATTCTGAGCTCTCGTTCAGTTGATAGTTTTATACATACTCCTGCCAACGACTACATCTTTTCCAAATATTAAGAAAAACGGGTTTTAAAAAATGTGTCGCTTGAGAGTAATTCTTCTATTTAAAAAAAGTAAAGGATATATTTAAAAAAATGATTTCGAAACTTCCGTTTCATATTTTTCCAAACAGAGTCAATACGATATATGTCGCTAAATGCATTGACACATCACTAGCCTTAAAAGCTTTGTCTGGCACCTCACGACTTATACACCTCGTGAAGGTCTATTACACTAAATAACAAACATGCATTTTCCTGCTAATTCGGCTATGACTTGACCGATTAAGCTCATATTTTGAAAGACAGGAACAAATTCAATATTTATAGACCTAAATGACCATATTTAGCAATAGAATATGAAATTAAAGTGAATTTTTCTTTCATGGAAATGCATATGCTCAAAGGGTAAGGCAAAGTGTAGGAACTTGCCACAGATGTCTTGAGAATTCTCAGCCCTAGTGGTTAACCTCCTGATCTACTTAGATATACAGGTCTTCTTTAGGTTTAACATAAACTCTTACTACTCTACTCTACTACTACTCTTATTTTGAACAAAGAAATGTCCGTATTTGAAAAGCAACTTTCAGAATTTTCTGGCATCATCTTCGATTAAGACTAACCAAGACTTGGAGCAGAATAGATTTTTTTGATGTCAGCTGCACTCATCATAGTTGTTGTGCACAATTCTTAGAATAAAAACGCAGAGCTTGCTTCCTTCAATTCATATTAAAAGTCCTCAATGGCTAATTTGCACTGGCAGCAAAAGCCAAAACCCATTTACCTTCAACGAAAACTTCTGTAAGTAACACGGCACATCGAACTTGAATGAATGAATATAAACGCATTGCAACGAAAATAAAACTAAAAAATTCGAAAAGTAACCTTACTATCGTCACTCAAGTGTGTCCATTTTGCCGCTTTTGTATCCTTTGGTGCTTAACATTAATGCAAGATTTTGACCTGATTTCGTGCCGTTTTGTATCGCAGTGTACGGGCCAGACAGTTGGGCAAACACTTAACAGCACTTAAACTTATTTTGCAGCGCGACGTTGTGCAATCTGGACTGTGGTCCCGACGGCATTTGTGCGCTGGAGCAGGCACAAGCGCGCTGCTTGTGTCCCTTTGGCAAGACGGGCAATGGATGCACTGAAGGTGCGTTTTGAAAGCGTTGTGTACAGCTTAAGCTCACATGGTATACTAGAGTGTAATGCTTAATCTCGTTTATAGATATTAAGGCGCACGTGCCGCGCTTTGCCAAGCGCTCCTGGTTAGCCTTTGCTGCACTCCATGGTGCCTATAAGCATGTGCAGGTAAATATGCCAGATCCATATGCCACATGTGCAACCAGAATGTATGCAATGTTTTTGCAGTTGCGCGTGGAATTCCGGCCCGAATCGTTCGATGGCATCATATTGTTAAGCGGCGAACGTGACGACCTCACGGGCGACTTTATGGCCCTACTACTGAATAAAGGATTTGTAGAGTTTTGGTTCGACTGCGGTTCCGGTGTGGGCAGTGTACGTTCACGGGAGACCATTATGCTGAATGAATGGAACTCTGTAATTGTGTATCGCCATCGCTGGGATGCTTGGTTGGTGTTGAATCATGGCACCAAGGTACAGGGCAGATCGAATGTGAGTAACAACGCGTGCCTGGCAATGTTTGGTTTAGTAGTTGAAAGTCTAATGTTGCGCATTGTCTTTTCTAGGGTCTCTTTTCACGCATTACCTTCCGTGAGCCGGTGTTCCTGGGTGGCGTGGGTAATATCACTGGCCTAGCTAAACGCTTGCCCCTAGCAGAGGGTTTTGTGGGCTGCATAAGACGTTTTGTGGCCAATGAACATGACTATCAATTTACAGAGCATCCATTGGGCGATGTTATCAAGGGTTTTGATATACGTAAGTAGCAGCTAGCTGGCTTAAGGGTAACTGCATGTACATAATGTACATAATAATTTGCAGAGGACTGTTCGACAGACAAGTGCGTGCGTTATCCCTGCCAGCACGGTGGCAAGTGTTTGCCCTCGGATCAGGGCGCCGTTTGTTTGTGTCCCATTGGCTTTGTGGGCGATCTATGTGAGATACGCATGGATCTACAGGTAACTACTATACTAAGCACTTGGCATTTAGTGCTTTCAAAAAGTTAACAATCTCTTGTTTGTTTGTCAGGTACCCGCATTTAATGGCTCCTCATTTTTGCGCTATGCGCCGCTGGGTGACAGCGCGCTTATCTGGCTGGAGCTGAAGGTAATACTGAAACCGCAGCAAGCGGATGGCTTGATTCTCTACTCGGGTCCGGAGCAGCGTGGTGATTTTATAGCTCTATATTTGCATAATGGATTTGTAGAGTTTGCCTTTGACTTGGGCAGCGGTCCAGCAGTAGTGAGGTAAGTGCGACTTTATAGTGAGAGTTTTCGCAGAATGTGTACTTCACTTTTTGAAGACAATATATTATAGTTTAAACAGAAAAATGTGTTTTTCTCGTTAACTTTTCAAACGTATTAAGCGAAATTCAATCTATTTCGGCATATGTGGCTCAACAGTTGTTAATTAGACTCAGTGTTGTTTTTAAAGTCTTTTCAATGAAAATGTGTTTTTAAATAGAGATCTTGATTTCAGTTATTATGTTAGCAAGTAGCATACATAAATGAGAAGCATGAATACAGTATATATCGCTTATATGAAGTAATTGCTTATATGGTATGCGTATATCGATATGATGTTTCGTCGGTCCATTTTTTGATCTAATGCCATCATTGCATTGCACTCACATTTGATCTAATTTTCACACTCTATTAACGATTAACTATAAATGCAAAGTGCATACATTGTACAAATTACATCTATGGTCACTGTAATTAACACTTGCATATTAACATAGAAACCTTGCTTTCCTGCCCTAATTTAATTATGCGTTCCATGACTTTCTCTTGCAGAAGTGAACATTCGCTTAGCATGGGCCAATGGCACACCATCAAAATCTCGCGCACGGCTCGTCTAGCTGTCCTCAAGGTAAACTCACTGCATTCACTTTTTCTTTGCTTTAAACTAATGTACTGCTCATATGTGCGCCCTTAGATTGATCATCATCATGAAGTTATGACCATATCTTCGAATGGTTTTTGGCATCTTTCGCTGGTACAAAATCTTTTTGTGGGTGGCGTCAATCATGTGGACCGGCTTCCGCTTGACTTGAAGTACAAACCTTTCTTTGTGGGCTGCATACAGCGCGTAAGTTAATTAAACCCGCTCGAACACGCACACACTCATACGCACACACACACAAAACAAATTACTTATACGCAATTGCACCTACACAGATTGACATCAATGGGCACTCTCTGGGCATTGTGGCCGAGGCACTGGGCGGCAGCAACATAGCCAACTGCCCGCACGCATGTGTCGCACGTCCATGTGGACCCCTGGCTGAGTGTGTGCCACAAATGGAGAGCTACGAGTGTCGCTGCAGCATTTACAACGAGCGCTGCAACAAGGCAGCTGAAGTGCCCCCCGAGGAGCTGCCGGCCTTGCATAAAGCAGCAGCAGCAGCAACACACAAAGGCGGCCAACTGCCGGATGACAGTGAGGAGAAACCACTCGAGAGCAAGCACAATGAGGCGCCTTCCAAACAGAGTCAAAGTCAGAGCCTGTCAAAAACGAAGAAGATACGGACGCATAAGAAGCATGTAAAGAAACACAAGAATTTGCATAAACCAACACCTGCTAGTCACAGTCAGACGTCCACTAGAAGCACTACGACAACGACAACCACAGAGCGTGCTGGGGTGGTAGCAGCAGTGGCAGCAGCTGGCATTGCAGGGTTAAACAATGAGGAAATCGAAGATGATATCATCTTTCGTTTTGTGCATGAGAATGCTGGCATGCAAATGCAGACAAAGGCACAGCAGCAGGACCAACAGCAACAAGAACAACGAAGCTCAGACAGCAAAGAGCAGCAGTCCAGGACGCAGCATTATAAAGAAAATATACAAAAGCAACCAAAGCCACAGCCACAGAATCACCACCTCAAACACCATGTCAGCAAACATGAGCATCACCAGAAACCCAATGTCTTTGCACACAAACTAAGCCGTCTACCCACCCATTACGAAAGTTTCCAGACAAATCCTGACAGTGATATACTCACTTTTGATGACAACAACGATTGGTTGGCCAGCATGCAGCAGCAGGAGTATGCCGATGCCATGGCAACGAGTCAAGTCGCAAGCGAAAGTCCTAGGCAAGACTCTGCCGAAGCAGATACTTTTGTTTTCGATGAATCGCTCTTCGATGCCTCCGACGGCACCGAAGAGTATCAACGCAAACAACTAGCGCAGGATATGAAACGTATTATGTCCAATACTCATGATACGCACTCACCTGAAAAGGTTGCCCCTGAGCCGGATTACAACTATGATGATGTGGCAGACGATGAGCTGCTTACACCGGTCCTCGAAGCCCAGCCCACGCCATTGTCGCCTGTTGCGCGACCCGTGCCCAGCACGCCGCAGACTCACACCGACTGGAGTGTCCTAAAGAAGTTTGACTTGTCGGCGGAGCATCAGTCACAGGTCGGCGTACGCAAAAATTTCGGTGCCTGCTTCGCGGGCGCCGACAGCTATTTCCATTACAATGATGCGGACACCATGAGCCAAATCATCAGCTGTAATATTGATTTGAATTTGCGTATCAAGTCGCATTCCCAAAATGGTGTCATACTGTGGACGGGGCGCCAAGGCACGACGGAGCACGATGATGACTATCTATCGCTTGGAATTGAGGAGGGGTAAGTGTATTTGGCAGTTATAGCGTTGCAAGGAGATAAGTTAAGCCAAGTTTGGTCAGTTGTATGTAGGTGGTTTTATAGTATGTAATATGTATGAATGTCTCAAAGAGAATTATGGCTTCAACAGTCCTGAAATCGGATTGAAACAACATATGGGTTCCGCTCTTTGTCTAGTTAAATAGGCACCTTAAAAAAGCTTAAATTTAAGTAAAAGCCGATTATTACATTTTTCCATATGTTTTACTTTATCAATAGATACCTGCATTTCCGTTACAATCTCGGTTCAGGGGGTGTAGACATACGCTTCAATGGCACCAAGGTCAGCGATGGACTGTGGCATCGCGTTCGAGCTATAAGGTAATGAAATATGTCAATTGGAATAAGCCGAAACATGTGTGAACTTTATTTGTTTGACTTTGCAGAAACTCGCAGGAGGGCTACCTCGAAGTCGATGGACGCAAAACAACTACGCTGCGTGCGCCTGGCAAGCTGCGACAGTTAAATACCGATACCGGCTTATATGTTGGTAAGTATCAATAATATCCAAGGAATCAAAGCGAAGTTTATGTCAGGGACGGTTACGGGTTGCCACCGCTTCTGCACATATTGATCTTCTCTCATCTTAGAGGAAAATAAGCTTTTCACCTTCCTTATCTATCGATAGTGATCTCGCACAGATCGAGTAGCCGCCGTCTGCAGGGACGTTCTATAGTTGCCATTCTGCACTGCAGTGGCTTCGCTACACTCTTACCATTGCTTCCTCGGCAGCGGCGTGTATTGGAAACCACAAAGTTCCCCGTCGCTATTGGGCTCAGAGGGGGGTTAAGTGGGCTGCCCAGAGAGTTGAACGGAGAAGGACGCTTTTCATCTTTCACTGTGCGCTTGATCGTACGCCCTTAGCCTTAGCTGCCACAAGGTGGTGATGAGAGTTGATGTTGATAGAACGATCGAACATCCAGTATGTACATTGATCAGGAGTCAACCTTGTAGCCTTGTGGATATTAGAATCTGGTACTACAAACTACCATATTTCACGCCGCGACGAAGTAAATTAACTTTAGACCTTTGTTGTTGTTGCTATAAGCATGGAGGGAATACATAAGCAAGAGTTTGAGACTTCGAGCTCAACCTGGCCAAGTGACTCTTCAGGATCAGGGAATATGCTAAGCTAGGGCCATTGTTGTAGCTGCAAAGGATCCCCCATGTAGTTCTACCACCTAATACTGCGTAAGCTCTTTCTTGTTGGACCACAGCCTTAACAGCCTTCGTATGTAGAATTTAGTGTATTCCCAATTGGTAGAGTGTATTCCTAATTGGTAGAGGGAGTGGGGCCAGGTGGGCAAAGCTGGGAGCTCACGTTCTTAATCAAGGCTGACTGACCGAGATCGTGCATACATCGGAATATGTAACGCTGCATGATTCGTGCCTGAGACCGTTGGTCGAGGTGGTGTCGTAGAAGCTGAATTACCCGAATGTAGGGGTCTCATCTTTGGTCGCATAATCCTTGTTCTTCGAAGGCTGATGTTGAAGAATTTAGTATTGATACGAATTGCTAGTCTCTCGTCTCACAACAGCCTTGACGTCTCCATCGCAGATGACAATAATATTTGGTTTACATATTTAGCAGCATCTTTCCAATTATTAATTATACATCACCGGGTGCCATCACCTTTCTGCGTTTTCCTTTCCGAAGCTTTAGTTACATCTGTCAGTGAGATTAAACTACAAAAGTTATTGATAAGATAGAGACAGGGTTCAACCTGCCTATTCCCAAATTCCACCAGAATCCAGGCCACCTTCTATATCGTATGTAGTGTATAAGTAATACATATAAGAGGCTGTTCATAAATGATGTCACCAAAATTGTGATTTTAGCCCGCCCCCGTAATATGACGTATCAAATCGTGCAACCAAAAAAAATCAAATCAGCTTTGGGCATCGCTATAAACTTGGAATATAATATTGGCTGAATCAAAAATTGTTAAATTTAATGCAAAATCTTTGATCGGATATGTTTGAAATCTAAATAAAAAGAAAAGATTGCATGAAAATATATAAAATTTTTAAGATTTTATTAAAATTTTGATTATGACGTCACGCTTTCAGTACAGCTTCCTTCCCTTATCATCACAAAAAGTCACAATTTGACAACCCCTAACCGATAACGGTAGAAACTAAGTATCATATTTTGGTAATGATTACGGATATTCTTACTGGTTACGCAATTACAAATTTCAAACGTTTAATATTGTGCAACAAGTTTTAAACGGTAAATATCTGGTAAAGGTCTCTTTTCTTAACATACGGTTATATGGAACGGAAATAGAACTAACAAACAATTGCTTACGGCAAAACTTATTCCATTATGTTATATTATAGTTTTAATCGATCAATGTCCTGTCTGTGACAGGACTGGTAACGATAAGTAGAAACTCAGTTTGAGAAACTACAATTGAAATCAAAATGAAGATGTGGATACTTGTAGGTCGTTTTTCGATACCAAATGACAATCGTTTTATTTCTTATACCGTAACTGTTACGGTATTGAGTTCGCTTTGATTTCTTGTTATGTATCAGGTTGCAAATTTTAACTATCTTACCTTCCGTGTGTTTACTGTACAGGTGGAATGCCCGATGTCGCCTACTTTACACACCAGCAATACTATAGCGGCATTGTTGGCTGCATATCCGAGATAATCTTGGCTGGCGAAATGAAGCTTAACTTTGATCCCAATATGCTGGGAACAGCACACAATGTGGAGACAGGCCTACTATGAAACGCTGCACTTACGCCTCAAGACTTTAAATATCGAATAGTTTAAATGTTATGTTTTTTAATATACAATGTTTTTTATCCTTCAGTTTGAGTATGTACAAAGACGCTTTTAAACGAACGAGAGAGAGAATTTTTTTACACAAAAAAAGAGAAGTAATGAAACTAAATCTAGTGCATAAAAACAAAAACATACTACATATTATATACAAACATATTGAGTATATACAAAGGCATATATATATATATATTTAAAGAAAAAAGTATAAAAAAAAAATACAAAAAAGGCATGCTTCAAATAGAGCCTGTGACTGTCAATACTTCAGAATGGAATAGTTTATATATAACTTTAGCAAAGATTTATAAAAAACAAAAACTATGCGAACAAATCCGGAAGAAATAATCAAACTGAATGCGTGCACCAATATTATTTGTAGAGCATTGTTCCAAGAAAGTGTTTGATATGTCTATGTAAAGTATTGCAAAAAAAAACAACAAAAATTAAAAAAAAAAAAATGAAGAAAAGTGTATACTTTCATTTTGAGCGCTTTATTTAAATGAACCGTTACGCTTTACGTACAGAGCTGCCACTTTTTTGCTATAAACTTGCATTTAAGCGATTACTCGACGACTCACACACACACACACACACTTCTATACACGAAATGCATATTGGAAACACTTTTGTTTTTCGCATTGCTGTACCTTAAGCTGTAACTGTACATTCTGTACTATTTGGCACTTCGTGGAAGGTCTGTTCTGAACAAATATAGAGAGATGAAGATATAAAGAAGTAAACATATTAAAGTAAGTTAATAAATGTGTAGCGTGTATTAGCTTGTAAGTTAGCACACACACACACACACACACACGCCTGCCTATATATAAACTTTTATAACAGTAAAACACCAATACACGAAAGACATACGTAAACCCCTAAAATACACACCCACACACACACACTCACATACATAATACACCTAATTATATAACACAAGCTGAACCAGAATTGAAATATGTGAGCGATTTTTAACAATTTATACTACATAAAGATACTAGCTAAAAATCGAATGCAATTAAGCAATCCAATAGCAAAATTTTTAACGCTAACAAAAACTAACACTAAATTGAATAGAGCCTGTTAAAACAATTGTAAGCAACAAAAAAAAAAAACAAAACAAAACAATGATTTTGTAGCTTAATGGTAATACATCTACTTACGTACGTAGTTATACATATTTACATCAAATACATATGCGTAAATATATAGAGTATACGTACATACATATATGAGAAACTATAGAAGAAAGCGTATGAATGAAATCACAACCACCAATCAATGTAAAAGTAAAACTAAATTTAAATTAAACGACATTCAATGTAGCTTATTTATATATATATATATATAAATATATATATATGATAATGACGATAAAAGGAAGCAAAACAAAAAAACCAAAAACAAACAAAACACAAGAACAACAACATAACAAAACGAAGCATTAAAGTATTTAATTTCGTACATTGGTTTGCAAAAAATACAAATAAATATAAAAAATACAAAAATTCATAGTTTCGTCATTGACAGACACAATATGGCGTGCTCATCTGCTAGCGCCATCTAGGGGTCTATGCTAACACCATCGTAAGCTCATTGATGTGCTATAATAACGGCATGTACGCGGCATACGAATCGGTATTACCCGCAAGCTACACCGAAATTTCTGTGCCAACCAGCAAGGGAAAATAGGCTTCCTTTGGCCTTTTCATTGCACTTTGCACTATTAAACTATGTATATTATCGATTCTCGTTCGTCTAGTTCCATCGAAATAGATGAGAGCGGCTGGGGCCAACTCTAGCTCATATGCTAGCGCCACCTAGCATTCATCTAAGCTAGCTGCATATTAATCTTTTTACAGTAAAGCCATGCAAGCATCACACATTCCGAATAAATCATACAAGCGTGACCGCATACCAGTCGATCATTCCGCTAAGACGCGCCTTAACATCAAAAAGCGCAGCGCTGTGACGACTTTGAACAACACTCTTTGCAAAGGATCCATCACAACACACCGGAGACTGAGGAACAGTCAAAGCATTGGATTTCTCGAGGTGACCCTGAAAAAAAGAATTAAACTATAACCGATGAATATTATTGGACAGAATCGTCATTGAAGCAAAAAGACTGCATTTGGCGATGAAAAGTGTTCTTCAACCATGAAAATGCAAGTCTACGAGATTTTTTGTCATCACTGAAGCAAACGAATATTTCGAGCGCTTTGAGAAAACCCATTGTTTGGACCCTGGACTAAATGCATCGATCCAAGAGAAGTCTATGTTCAGAAGCTGAATGCTTTCTTTCTAGTAGGCACGAATTTTACAAAATTCGTTTAACAATCACAACTTTGACTAGCTAAAGAATTCATTTGAATTGAGGTAGAGGATATAAAGATATTTGTACCAATATCCGCAGCTTGACTTCGTATGAAGAAGAGAGAGAGAGAAAGGGAAGAAATGGGAACGGGAAGAATTAATTTATATAAAAAATTTATTGACGGCTTCAGCTAGTTCAGCGATTCTATTTTATAAATAGACTAAGGAAATACTTGTTCACCCTTTTTCACCAACTAAATGGCAATAAATTTGGGTAAAACTTATGTCATTGTGTAAGGAATTTTCATAAGTTGTGCAATGTATAAGTTTTATTCATATATTTTGCTGAATCGTAGCTTGCACTTCGGCTGTGACTGTGTAAATAGCCGAAAGTGTTCAGTTGCGTGCTCGTGACAATATACTACTTTAGTCTGTAGGAAGATACAGCGTAGGTTTAATCCCGATAGGATTTTATTTAACGATACATGTTTTATGGGTTGACTTAAGATCTCAGTGCTCTAATGTGCCACCTAAGTGTACACATAGCATAGAAAAGAAACTTCAAGCCGAACATAGTGTTTTACCAGTTATTTTGGTGTCAACCACAGCCACCTCGTTACTCCCACTACGGGGCCGACCCCAATGAGCAGCATTGGATACTGCTCAACCCGTGGTACCGAAAACAAGGGCTCGGTGGCCCTACCCTTTCATATCTCTACACACAGGCTCCACTTTGGGGAACCCTGCCAGTTTTATCAAAAGGCCCGGAACTGGGCATCCACACACCTCTTGTTGTACTTTCTTTAGTTGTCCTCGTGTAACTGCGATATCGGAAAATTTCGTTAGTACAGTCTCATTCTCTCCAGGGTTTTCACCACTCCAGTGACGTCCAAGTTGCCATTTTGCCTCTGTACGCCATCGAAGTCTCACCCATCTGAATACTACGGGCACACATAGCATGTGGGTCAAATCCTTAGTCACATCACCGCGATAGGTGGCACAGTAGTCCGGATCTCTTAATTTGTTATAGTTATTTTACGATTTTGCTAAAATTCAGCAAATAAATTTGGACAGCTAGGTAGCGGTGGAGGTTTTTAAGAAAATCTACTCAACGGTGTTCGGCGAGCGGAGCCCCCTATTAAAATATATATATATTATAATAATATAGTATGAGGAACAACAAAATAAACGAAAGAATTGTATGCATTATTGACAATAAGACTTGCCAAAATTTAAGAAGAAAATCTGAAAAAACCAAAAATTTTCACCTACGATCGAAATTTTGTTTGTATTAAATTTTGTAATTAAATTTTTTAAAAACTGCTAGTAAGACTTGAAATTTTGAACGTAGCTCAGGTGTTCAGGATGTTTACTAAATTAAGAGTTTGTCATCACTGAAGGAACATCACAGGCAAATTTTAACTTTAAATGCCAAAGAGCATCAAATTTAATAGAGTAAGATGCTTGGCCGTTACATTGAGTTGGCTTGCTGAAAAGCGACACGCATGAAAACAATCCAAAGAGACTGAAAGTAATAGAGTGGAATGCTCGACCGTTGAAAAATTCAAAATTTTTGTGAAAAATCTACCACTTTCAGGAGAGCGTACGTGTGAAAATTGACAAAGAGCAAGAGGAAAAAAAGCACATGCATGCACTGTGCTCACAGTGGTCACTTTTCAGCATTTCGACTTAATGTAACGGTCAAGGTTTCCACTCTATTAAATTTCATCATTCATGAAATCAATATACCAAACGGGAAGAAGACTGCTTTAAGGTTAACAAATTGAATTACTTTGATATTAATGGAAACCTAACGCAAGCGCTCCCTATAAAAAAAGAGAATCATAAGCGACTTGTCCAGCTTCAACAGGAATCGGACAAAGACCGCTATGAAAGATTAGACAAAAGCGAGAATTCCCGAAAATCTGTGTTATTTCGAATGTTCTAATACCAAGGAAAGATTGTTGCCTTTCGATTGAAATCTTAGAAGTATTGTATTAGCTATTAAATATTAATAGTTACGGTGATCCCAAGAGACGGCTATTCAGCTTATTTTTATACCCTGTACACAGGCTTGGCAGACCTTATGTTCCATGGGCAAAAATTATGAGGAGCAATAGTCGAATCGATATAGCAATGTCCTTCTGTTCGTCCGAAAAGAAGTTTTGTTTCATGATAAATACTCATTATCATCATCATTGATTAATATTTTTATTGAAAAAACTTTTATTTATTGTTCACTTTTCTCAAGACTGTACTCTCACTTGTTGGAGGTTAAATACTTTTTTTGCTTGTTAATTTAATAACAAATAAATAATAAGTGAATATGTAAACAGATAAAAGTAACTGACTGCACAACGTTCACTGCTTTGATTGTCAAACATTTGCAATGCTGTAAAACGCTGTCGCACAAACTCAAGTTGGCAGCTCTTGAGCCACTGAACTAGTTCACAGTTCTCACTGCTGACTGCTGAACCTGCTTCTGTGAACAAGTAAAAGGTCTGGTTTCTCACTTTGACACTTATTTATCAATAGAATTTTATTCTTGCAAGCAATTACAAGTGCTCCCTCATATGTAGATAAATTGCTTGCAGACTTTATTTTAAGCAAACGCAGCACGACACTAACGCCGCTGTGCCGTTAGAACAACTGACAACTGTAAGTATGGGGTACGAGAAAAAAAAAATTGGAAGAAAAACAATTTTCTGCTGTCAAAGAGCAATTGAGAAATATATTTATACAATGTAATTGATTTGCTTTTATAATTTGAAATTTCTGGCAGATAATGTGTCCACTGTCACTAAGCGGGGCAGCAGCACGCGCTTGAAAAGTAACTACAAAGTCGTGAAAAATTCTATACGAAAAACCACATAAAAAAAACAACAGCAAAGCACCTTGACGTTGCGGAAGACGCAGCAGAGCAGCAGCAGCGAGACACGGAAGCAGCTCAAACTCGATTGAAAGACTACTTTGGAGTTGTCCAACGCTTTTGGCCATGGCCGATGTAAATGCCTTGCCGGACAATGCTGCTGAAATTGCCGTTGCCAATGCAATCAATAACATAAATGGGCGTAATCGTGTACTGGACGGTGGCGTTGGGGGTGGTCAGGTAATACCAGTCATGCTTACATATCTAAACCATGATTTCTTATCTCTACAACTTTTGTCTGCACTTTAGAATAACATGATGAATATGCGGGATCGCTTGTTCTATGCCATATACTTAAGAGCAGCAGCCACCTACGCGGAGTTAGTGCCCAGGCAAGTAAATTGCATTTAATGCCCAATAAGCAACAACTAAGTACCAACAATTGCAGGTGGGTGCAATTGGCCATAGAGTATATGCTGCTGGCGAAGGCTTTGGTATTCTTCTTGACTTTGGTGTGCGTGCATAATGCATTTATTAAAAATCCGTGCACCTGTTTGCAAGAGGTGCAGAATTGGCCGCGTGATGGCGTTATACGGTATTATCATGTGTAAATCTGCAAACGTGTGAAATTTGTTAAGCCTGCGTTTATTTTCTCAGTGTGGAAATTATACCAAACCTGGCGGAAAAACGTGCAATTTGGCAAAGCATAAAGCGAGATCAACAGCTAATACAGGCTCTAAAGGAATCTTAGTAAGCATTAACCAACAACCACATCTTAATGGCATAATTTAAGCTCTTACAAATTTGTTTGCAGCTACTACAACATTGGGCCGCAAACCTATGAAAACCAATACAGACTCAAGCGTTACGAGAGCATTTTGGTCAAGCTGGGCTTGCCCGTACGACCCACATTTGCCTATAGCAATGAAACTCTGTATTACTACTTTGATGCCATCAATTTGTTGGACACGTATGATCATCCCAATGCCATACAGTTAAAGTCTGACGAGGAAGATGGTAGGCTTCATCGCCATATGTGTTAACAGAATTCAGCTGTCTAATGTTATTTCTAGATGAGCAATATATAGTCGAATATTCGCTGGAATACGGAAATTTGAGACTATCGCCTGCTACGCGCAAACGTCTTAATATACCAGTTCTCACTGTGCAGCTGGATCCAAATGCCAATGACTGTTTTGGCGACAAATTGACGCGTTATTTGCTTAAACGTCTGTTAGGGTAAGCTGAGTATTCAATGACTCAAATACATATTTATTTACTTAAATTTTGTAAACACATATTGCAGCTATGATGACTTGCTCATGGCTTCGGTGCGTGCTGTTGCTGAGAAGGAGGAAAACAAGGGCTATTTGCGTAATGTTATTACCGGTGAACATTATCGCTTTGTATCCATGTGGTGGGCAGCCTGGAGCTCCTATCCCGCTGCATTCTGTGTTATGCTATTGTTTGTAAGTTTGCGTTGCAGTTGGTTTCATTTGGAAAGTTGTACAACAGCATATATTTGTATTTTCAGACCTTTTCGGTGTCCATGTTGCTGCGCTATTCACATCATCAGATATTTGTTTTTATTGGTGAGCAGCATAAGCTAAACTATAGATTTACCCCTTTTAACTGTTTACTCTTTTCCATTTTCAGTTGATCTATTACAAATGATGGAGTACAATGTTTCCGCTCGTTTTCCTATTGCCCCGCTGCTTACTATTATATTGGCGCTTGTTGGTCTGTATATTGTTTCTTGAAATTGTGTTCTATGTATGTTAATTTCCTTTGTAATTATTGCAGGCATGGAAGCTATAATGTCAGAGTTCTTTAATGATACAACAACAGCTTTCTATATTGTTCTGATTGTTTGGGTTGCTGATCAATTCGACGCTATATGTTGCCATACAGCTATAACTAAACGACACTGGCTCAGGTGTGTAAATAGAAATCATAAGCAATTGAAATAACAACTTCGTATGTTTTGAGACTAAACTCAACTTCGTACTGAAGATAAACCAAAAATGTTATGCTTTCAATATCTCAGCACTATTAATCACACATACGTTTATTCTTATTTGATGTGCTTACTACTCATTGTTCGGTATAATGGAGCGCTTTTACTTTTTTAGAATTTAATGTCTGCAAGTCCTATAATCGATAACTTCTTCGTTGTACGTCATGACAGCATGACATTAGAAAGACTTCTAACAATTATTTCTGATGTTTCGTGAATCAATTAAGCTTGTAGGGATCATTCTTATAGTGAAGTCAATTTCCTAACTCATTTTGGTACAATATTAAAAGCTTTAGTGTAGACAAAGTGTGAAAGGATATTATAGATTTGTGCAATATATGTAACAGGCAGAAGGAGGCGTGGCAGACCATATGTTCCATGGCCAAAAATGATCAGGAGCATTAGTCGAGAATAGTCGATATAGCCATGTCCGTCCATCCATCTGTCCTTGTTTATTTAAGTTTCTTAGAGACTATAAGAGTTAGGTAGATAAATGTTAATGTTAACATTTATTTTAGAGCCACCAAATGTGGTACGTAGGCTCATATTAGACTTATAAACCAAACAATGTTGACAAATTATTTCGTTTCCGCTATTACGCTCATACCCCTCAACGCGACGAATTCCATTTTCATGGAAAGAATGGGTACGGGGTATCCCACTGTCGGCCAGTCCCGACTGTCTGCATAAAATTTTTTATCGAAACAATTGGGGCCAATTCTGTCAGCGCAACATATACTCTGGTATCTTCTGTTGAATTTCGTTGAACTCTGTCTGGGGGTTTTAAGTTTGGGGGATATTATCAAAAAGCTTTCGCAATCGCTTGAAAAGTTTCACATGAATGAATGTGATTGAGTCAATTTTTATTAAAAAACATCCAAAAACTCTTAAAGACATCAAGTCCATATCGGTAAAAAGCTCCCGAAACTTGTGTAAAGTCGGAAATAATGGGTAAATGAGAGGCTTCGTCTTAACTTATTACTCTTCTTCTTAACTTGCCATAACAACCACGGTAGTTAGCGCACACCGAGAAGTCACCCTGCTTGAGAACAGGGCAGAGGACACCAAGATATTCTGCAAAGCAGCTGGTGCATGCACCTTACCAACTCATGGCCTACAGTCTTGAACAGCTCAGCAGACAGGTCATCTGCACAGATGCTTTGTTGTTCTTGAGACGCCTTACTGTGGCCCTGACTTCGTCATAGCTTAATGTGTTTGTAGGAATTCAAAATTAGCCCCAAAAGATCTTTGCTGGCACTTCAACGTCTAATAAATCATCAGAGATGTTATTTTTTCTTAGGCACAAAAAATTTGATCAGATCTCTGTATGAAATTTATTTGCAAAGATCTTAGTACAAATTGCAAAACTATCTTTAAAGTTTCCGAGAAGTTCCATCATCATAGCTATTTTCTCATGAAATAAATCGAAAATTTAATAGTTCGGTCAATTTTATAGGTAAAGAACAAGATTGTTGCCCCTTAAATGTGTTTTAAGCCATGACCGTGTACAAATAAAATAAAACACTAGGCTAAAACAAGGTTTTCGAGTAATATTATCTTTATTGAGGTATGTTATAACCAAGGGCCTTTCAATGGGTTCAAATTTGTTGCTTAGTGTTATTGGCCTTCGTAGGCTTGTTATAAATCTGTTCAAATACAATGCAAACATTCTTGAAAAGTTGAGTTCACCTCATAAATCGCAAATTATAATTTTAAAAAATTGTAGCTTAGTTCAGACACTCAAAGCACATAGAATAATAGAACTTTCGGCGGGTGCTCCTTAAAACACAGCCGAAGTGCTAACCGAAAACTTGACAAAATCTAGCATTGAAGCATTTAATTTCGCTCAATATACTTACACATTCACCCTCTATTTTCTCTTTATATACTTGCGTGGTTTAAAATTTAACTTGGACTCTTTAAAGCGAATTTAAATTTTCAAATATATTAAAAAGCTTTCAGTACTAACGATATTGGTACATTTGATAACAAACACAATTTTCCACCTATTTTGATGGAAGAATTTTATTCCTGTTTGTCATCGTTAGCGCTTCGTGAAGAACAAAATTTCGAGGTATCAAATTTTGGAAATTATGCAAAAAGATTCGAAAAAAAGAGAACTAGAGATTACGCGTCAAACTCTACATATAACTGCAATTGAGCAATATGCAAATTGTGAAAGTTTTGGCATTCTACTTTCTTTAAGGGGATATATACACTTGTGTTGGTCAAAAAATCGGAATTTTTTTATTGCATTTTCTGAAAGTACATATCCTAAAAAATTTCTTCCCAAAAAAGAATCTTTTCCAAAAAAAAAACATCTGAGCAGTGGAACCAATTTGGCAGCTGTTGATAGCGCACTATCTGTAATTGCGAGCTATCTTCAAGTCACGCTTCACGATCGTATATCAGTTGTTTTCAAAAAGTGCAGTTGCGGTGAGCAAATTTTCTCGAGAACCGTTAACCCGATTACTCTGAATTTTAGCAGGCTTATTTATAAAAATAATAGCCTCTGCGTGAACGAAGGATTTTTATTTTCAGGCAAACCTTTTTTTCTTGCTTCAAAATCCGAATGCTCAGACGTTCAAAAATCAAACTTTTTAGAAAAATGATCATAATTTTTGTAAAAAAGTTAAGCGTGAAGGTACAAGCTGCAGTCTTTTTTTTTGGTTCCTGTATCCCAGATAAACAGTTCCTTCTTTATCATGCTCACCGCGAGTGATGCCAGGAAAATTGGTATTTAGCACAATGGCTGTAGTGACGACTCCAGTTATAAATATTTTATTTTGAAAAAATAAAGTATAAAAAAAAGCGTTGTTTAAAAAAAAAAAGTGCCGTTTTTCCAAAAACAAATCGTAAAAATGTCCACATTGTGTATATGACCCCTTTAGAAATAACTCTGTTTTTGACTGTCGGTTTTTCAAACTTTTCCAACACTATTTGTGTTTGACCGTATCTAAAACCATTTCACTTGCTTTTCGAGCTTGAACTAACTGTAACTCCTTGTTATTTTTAGAACTCTTCAAAAACAACTGATTTATTCATTTCGATAATGCTCTCAACATCAATCACAGCTTTAGTAATTGAAAAGCAATGTTCAATTTGATTAAGTTGACGCTCAGGAATTTGCTCAATTGAGATCTGAGCACAATCCTTTTTAGCATTCACTACTACAAAAACAACAACAACAAAAACAACAACTGCCACTACCGTTATACACATGTATACAACAAAATATAATAATGGAACAAGCCAACTACTTAACAGTCCATTTCGCTTCGTTTTTGCAACTTCTCAATGGTCAAGTCAGGAGCATTTCACACTCTCCATGGCTCAGATTGCTATTTGAAAATTAACTTTGCTTGCGCAAGCCTCCCTCGAGGGCAGAACAAATCGACCAACACCAATGCCACACACACATACACACACACACACACAGACACACACACACACAGACACACACACACATACACACTTAAACACATTGCAGAGAATTTCATCACTTAAGTCAACAAGCGTAACTCAAGCGGTTCGTGCCCAACTGAGCCGCGCCATTAGCAAACATTTAAATAAACTTTTTTGTAATAGCTGCGAAAAAAAAGGAATAAGTTAAAAATATACCAAAAAAACATAATATATAAAAAAGAAAACCCTAAGAAAAGCGGAAAACTGAAACTACAAAATGTTATATAACGTTGTATAAACATTAATGACCACGCACGTCAAAACACAATCAAGTTGGAGCCGTTTTTCCTTCAGCTGGACGCCAATATACAGATTCGCACACACACACACGCGCACACACACACACACACACACACACACACACACACACACACACACACACACACACACACACACACACACACACACACACACACACACACACAGCCACAAAGCGAAGGGCTACTTTGCGGTTTATTAGGCACACTTTGCATAATTGAGCAAGCAGCGAATGTACTTGGTATGCATATTTTCGAAGCTGTCTGTCTGTAGAGGAACGCAATTTTTCAACGCTGCTCCAACATCAATAATTCAAAAAGAGACTTGAAAATTCCCTTTAATTCGGGTGCAAAGATACTAGAGCTGCGGCTGTTTATGATATTATTAACAATTCATGTGCCAGCATGTTCCAAATCACTATCATCATCTTCAACTTCGTGTCGCCCCATTTCGGTGTTGATTTTGTGTAATTTGCGCCAAATTAAAAGGTTCTCTGCTCCGACCTAACGGCCAGTTGTCGCTTTTAGCCGGTATTTATATTCATTAACAATGCATGTGATACACAAGTACTACACAAATACATAATCATAGATGCTAAATAGCCTTATGACCAGCGGAAAAATATTTTCTACGTTTTGGTATTAGCGGTGATATGTACACTAATATTGACGCTCTAGCTAAACATAAACAATCTACTGAGATGATGTTGTTGATGCAATATTTATCTTAAAATAAGTTGGTTACTATTGATTCACTTTTAATTGAGTCTAAAGTTAAATGATTCCACTTTATAACCAAGTTTATAGTTACATGTGGTTGCAGCCTAAAAGTAGGCAGCATAAGTTTAAAAACGTTAATGTTTAGAAGCAGAGACGTTGGCAGAATTCAACGTCACTGCTTTGTATCTGTGTGCTAACAGAGAAAACTTATCAATATGTGAAGCACATCCAAAGCATTTGCTGCTGCGTCCACAGCAAGCAAGCAAAACAAGTGCGTGCATTCTCTGATACCACTGCCGATCCCTGAAATTGAACTTTGCGCGAATGCAACAACTATTACTTCCGACACAGACAAGGTCTTTCCCTTCAACAGTTGAATTGAAGACCATTCTCGCGGTAACCAAGATGCTGAGCCATTGGTTGGTAATTCGCTTGACTATGTCAATTTCGTTGCAAACACGTAAAGGGCCAAATATCTTGCTCAAGCACTCCCAGAGCAAATGCATCTCATGCAAAACGGGAAGAATAAGCGTCTTATATAGTCTTAGTTTTGTCGGCTCTAATACCCATACGCAAACTAGCATCGATTGGCATGAGAGATTCTCCGCTTGATCTCTATGCTGATATCTTTCTCCATTGTGACGGTGGTGCCAAAGTAGACGAAATCTTTGACAACATCAAAAGGATAGTTTTCTACATCAATCCGAGAGTTTAACATATAGTTACCTTTTAATCAAACCCCCGGTAATTGCTCGCTTAGTACGACCAATGAATTCGATATCAACTGCATAGGCGAGTAGCTGGACACTCTTATAGTTCAATACTCACTTCGGCCTCCCGCAATACATTGAAGAGGTTGTAGGAGTGTGCATCGCCTTGTCTAAAGCCTAGCTCGGTATCAGAAGGTTCAAAGATGTTCTTTCCTACCTTGACGTCAATCTGTAAAGTCTCAAATAATGAGCATTTACGCGATCTATTAAACGGCTTTGCTTATGGTGGGTGTGTGCGGGGGGTTTATACTGATAAACTCCGATCAGATCGCAATTGTTTTAGTCTCTCCCACAACACTCTGGATACATAAAGAAGACTGATACCACAGTAGTGGGCAGGGCAGGTGACACCAAGGTTCCTTTCATCGGGCATACTCTCACTTAGTCATAATCTGCAAAGCAGCTGGTTCATACATCCTGCCAGTCTGCGCCAGATGCTTTGTTGTTCTTTAGCCGCTTTATTCCGTTTTATCCACGACACGACGATTCGATCGTCCAATATCATTCTTAACTATTGAAAGCGATGGTTCACGGTCCCTTAGGATATATCAAGACTTTGTTTGTAAAAAATAATGCAACATCTTTGATCGATATATTTGAAGTCGCAACATTGCATCAAAATATACAGATTTTTCAACATTTTTTTAGTGACATCCACATTAAATGTTCGCTCTCGTATGACTCTTTTCGTAGTTCTTGTTCACGAACTTGTTCATTGTTTACTTTTTGCGAACTTCTGGCTACAGCGTCATACAGCCATACTGTCATAATGTAAAAAGGTGTTTACACCTAAACATATTCATTTGCTCTGTCACTGTCTCATGATTTGTGTGCCCCCAATATAAACACTTTCTACGTGTGACAGAAATTGGCGCACAAAGGCACACTGTCATAGTGTCATACAGTGTAAACCCGGCATTACGCAGGGTTGTGATAGAATCTTTTAATACTCTTCAATAGAATTCTCACGCTTTGAAAGATATTTTGAGCAATTTGGATTGCAATTCGGTTGAAAGAGAATTCTGGCACACACCAAGTATGTGGTGGTCGACTTACGAGAATGTTGGGTTATTGCGTTCTTGAGTTTTATAGAAGTAATTACAAGACATCATTCGTATTTTCCTTGTACATTTCTTCTCTCATAAACTTAAAAATGGAATGGAATATGACCAAAGATTCAATGTTTTGTACCTGTAATGTCGTTTGTCATATAAACTGCTTATAATGGTTAATTCAATTGATCTGAGTTTTATGTTTGAATTCAATTGGATTTTGAGTGCTATAGACTATAGCCTATAGTTATAGATAGCTCGAGGCAATCAGCAGTTTTACTACTGAAGTTTGGTCAAAACCGTGCGAGTTTTTATTTGCTGTGAAGGGGGTGGAATTAGGGAAGTTCCCCCACCAGCTAAGCTATGCCCCTCGCGTAACATTTCAAAGTTATTTACAGGACTCAGCAGTTCCGTTGCAATTACGCTTTAAAAATGACAAATTGAAACAGAGCTTTAACCTATGTTTAACCATAAAAGTAAAAATTAATTTGTTAAAAAGCCAAAGCTGATATTGACTACATTAATGATTGCTATTTGGAATATACGATTGGCAATACTTTTTTTTGTATTGGAAAAGTTGTGTGTGTTTCTGAGTTCGGGTCGCTTTATTTGCTTTTTGTATGTGTGTGTGTGTGTGTGTGTGTACTCGCATATGGTTTAATTTTGCTGTTATTGAGCGCCTCGAGCTGTTGAACGGGTTTCCGTTACTGCGGTAGCTACAGCCGCAATTTTTCCTTCTTTTATTTTTCTATGTGCTTTTCCTGTGTATATAGTAGAATAAGTATGTTACTGGTAGGAGTCTATCATGAATACTGTTTTCCTTCCTTCCTTCCTTTCTTCCTTCCTGCCTTCCTTCCGCCATTCCTTCCGCCTTTTCTTCCTTGCTGTCTGCCTGCCTGCCAGCCTGTTTACCGCTTGCCTTCCTTATTTGTCGACCTCGCCCATTTGCGGTTAACTTTCCCTTGGCGAGCGGCGGGCGTAAGAACCGAACGAGTTGGCGTTGAAGTTTGCATGAAAGACAAACAAGCTCGCGGCACTTTTTGCTTTTATATCCTTCCATACCTAAACTGTTTGCGATGTTCGTATTAATTTCATTGCATGAACTAATTTGTGTACTTAAACTATACTATAATTCCACCGGATGACTAAAGTTTCGAGCTGCATGTTTTGTATTTAACAAAAATGCAGCTCAAGTTTTAATTATTATATGTATGGATGTATTAAGTACTCTATGTATACACTCAAAAAAAAATAATTAGACACATACGAAATGTTTTGTCGGTCGCACTTCACTAATGTACAGTACTGATCAAGCACAGTACGTCAGTGTCACGTTAACAGCAATGTTATATATTTTGATGTTTTGCTTCTCAACAAAACAAACACTGAATGACTTGAAAAGCCTCTGCTTAGCGCAGATTGGGTTTCTGTTGAGCAGCGAAAAATTAAGGTGAAAGCGACACTGAAGTAACTTACTTACTTAACTGGCCATAACAACCCGTTACCGGGTTACGGTACGGCTCTCCTCCAGTTGTCTCTGCTTTGCGCGTGCATTCTCCAATTAGTGATACCAAAGGTAGCTAGTGTACCTGGTCCTACCACCGGTCCTTCATCGTCTCCCTTCCACAACCGCATTGAAAACCTTTCCCGCAGGAGCTTCTTTATCCAAACGCACAACTTGACCTAGCCAGCGGAGCCACTGGATTCTAATGCGCTTAGCTATATCAATGTCGTCGTAGAGCTCATATAATTCGTCGTTCCATCGGGTGCGGTAATTGTTGCCAACGCGTGGAGGGCCAAAGATCTTACGGTGTACTTTCCGCTCAAACACTCCTAGGGCAAACACTAAAGTGAAGTAACGGTAAATCATAGCAATAACAGCGATTGCAGCTGAATAATGGTATAATAATTACAAGGTAAGAGTCGTCTACTCGTACACTGTTTGTGTGTATATATTTTGCTCTGCAAAATATTCTTAGCTTCTAATTATTAAACCATGGAAGCGTGCTCATTGCGTGTTTTACTTTTCCGCAAAAAAGTATTGCGATTGCCCAAAAAACTAAAATCTTTAATTTTAAGCACTCTGACAACTTTTCCAACGATATGGCGATTTTTTGTGTTCGTGCGTTGTCGTTGTCGATGTAGTGTTTTATTCCTATAACTTAAGCAATTTTAACTATAAGCTAAATGTCCAACTCACTTCGCCTCTGTGAGAGATAACCATAGCCATAAATCTTTCATACAAAATAAGCATAGTGGCGTCCACTGTGTGGCTCGTAGTGCTGCCCTGCCTGAACTTCCTGTCGTCTACGTCCATATCATCCAATTTGGGTTAAAAGAGTTCGGTTAACATCCTTCTGCAGTGCTTGTCGTTGATAGTCAGGGTGTCAAAAAATGCGGATCAATGGCTCCACTGGCCCAAAACCCGTACTAGACAGTCATTTTTTGTGAATGCATTGCCACCTAGTGCACTCCGTGTTTAATGGCGTCAGACTCTTTTAAAAGCACCGAACACACGCCGTTGTCTATGGCCATCAACATTCAGCTCCCGATTAAGTTAGTTCCCGAGTTCTTGTGCACGGCGAAGAATGGACTGCGGCGATGCTCTCGGTCTGACGTTGCTTTGACGTACGGGTGTTTTGTGGGTGCTTAGCAAACCAGTCGTCTTGGACTATGTAGGGCCAAAGCGTCTGCCTTAAAATGGACGCAAGGATTTCATATTGCGGGAACGAATCTTCACAGGACCTACTTTTTAGACATACCATCTCAATAACCATTCGAAACAACTTTAACATCTCTGAAACAGGATACGTAAAAGCAGCTCAAAACCCGTTTGTCTTTTTGTATTCGCGATTTCCCTGCACTGCTGGTTCTCTCAGTGTAGTTGTAGTATCTCATTGTAAGCACTGCAAGCGCTCTTCAAACAAAAATGAAACAAGAGCACAATGTCAAGCACTGGAGCGATTCAATTGCGCGTGGGCTAATTGACTCGTAAAGCGAGTTTAAAGCCATCAAAAGGCGTCAGCAGTTAACTACCCTTCCACCTAACTACGCACCTGTCTACCATTGATACAATGCCGCCATTAATCGCCGTTTAACAAGAAGCACTCGAAAATTTATAATTTGGCGGCATCAGCTGAACACACACCCGCACACAAGTTGATGCCGCACCTTGCTGATGCCCATGCCGCATGTGGCGCATATGAGCTTTTACCCCTTTTATGCCGCCTGTGCCCTGTGGCTTTTGGCTTCTTGAAGTGAGGCACTGTGAGGCAGTAAGGCAGTTGGTCCTGCTTGTGCCGCGCGTAATGCTTCTTTTGAGCTTAAATCCGCAACTCGATGCCGGTTGCCAGGCACACTCACACAAACGCAGAGGACCCAGTTGTTGCTGCTGTTGAGGCACAGACAAAGCCCAACACGTATTTAACGAGCTGCAAAAGTTAAAGCGGCAGCATCAGGACCAACAGCAGTAAGACATCACTCGAGGCAAAGATTTTAGCTTGAATCTTGCACAGATTGTTTTCCTCTCCTTGCCAACACAGACACAGACACAAACGATATCCACGCGCTTACCAACTGAAGTTGCTGCTGCCACATAGCGTAGCGGCTTCAAAGAGCAAATGTTATCAAGAGCTTGACGGCAGCAGCAGCGGTAATGGTGGTAGCGGCGGATTCGGCTACGGTGGCAGCTTCTTGTGGTATGTGGCAGGCGGTAAATGGCAAACCATGTCTATCCGAAGGGTTGAGAGTCAGTTCAGGCCGTGGCAAAATGTTACAGCCGCGCGTTTCAAGTGGCTTACTCGCCTTTTGCTCTACACTTTGTTACCTAGCCGCATGCGCTCAATTGCTTCCTTTTGCGCTGTTGTTTACAAGCTTTTTGCAGACGCAGGTACATAAATACATACATATGTACATACTTGTACATATACTATATAAAAATACATGTTGGGCCATTTGCTAAGATTTTACGGTTTTTTTTTTTGTTACTTAAAAACTTGAAATCAACAAATTTGTGAAGACACCTTGTTTATCGACAAGATTAAACTCCAGATCCGTCCGGATTCATTACATTGCCACATAAGTCATATTGGCGGCGAAAAATGTCGACTAACCCAACGCGACCATTTAAAGTTTCATTCCGGGACAGTAATATTCTTTCAAATAGGCTGATACAGTTATCATCCAGGATGACTTCATCATCATGTTGCACTGTTCAATAGAACAAGACTGCCTGCGAGAAATCTTATACAAAGCAGTGGATGTTTTGATGAAGAGCATCATCGTTGATTCCAAAGAACTTCTCATTCGAGTTTAAGCGGATGTAGTTCACCGTGCGATGATTATTTATAGATCACAAAGACAGTCGTTAAAAGGTAGCTTGTTCGCGTGTCAGTAAACCATCATCCTTGTTTTGTCAGACGCCAGAAACCAAAGCGAAAAACCTAGTTAACCACAAAAACTTCGCTTGAATCAAACTGTTAGTTGATGAGAGTGACGAGCAGGGTGCGGAGCCCCTAGTCTTTATAAGAATGTAAAAGCGTTAGTGATCGTGTAACTTCTAAGCCGCTTGAAATTGTACTCTTTGTTGTTTCTGTTTCTAGAGTGGACCAAAAAAAAAACATGTTTTGGGATACTTTCGACATAGCTTGCAAATGCAAACAATGTGATTGTTTTTTTTTTTAATTTTTCATATCATTCGTTAAAATGTTTCAAAATTTTCGAATTTCGTTCATTTTGGCATCTATCATCTAAACTTCTGTTGTCATAGTATGCATTTAGAAGTATTGTTTTAACTTTTTTTTCGATTTATCGATATTTTTGCAGCAGCAACGAACACAATTTGGCCAATAAAACGTTCTACTGCTAAAAAGTAGTAACTATATTTTATATCTTGGAGCATATCTTAAAGCTAATCAATTGATCAATAGCTGATATGCCTAACTTGTGCGAACAATGTTGCCACGTCAGGTCCGCACATGTTGCCACCTTTTCTTGAAACGGTCAATTCGTGCTGAACAACCCATTATATGTGTGTCTAAGTATGTTGGCAACGCTCTTTGAGTTGTCGTCCTCGACGGGTTATTTTCTACCAGCGTCAACGGCAACCGTGGCAGCGCAGTTTTCTCTGCTGTTTTTGTGTTGATTGAGATCATGTTGCGCAACGTATAATTGCGTCAAGTTTGTTTTTCTGTCATAACTTTTGTTGTGAGGGACCAAGGGGCAAGTGGCTTGGCCTCTTGGGTGGCCTCGTGCTCTATGGATGGGTGTGTGTGTGTGTGTTGTTCAAAGGTGCAGTTGATAAGTGTCCATAACGAGCTAAAATCGATTCACTTATACAGTGTTAGTTGGTTTAATTGTTTGTTAGCATGGCGTATACGCAATCGGGGGGTGCCTCCTAACGAATGAAAAAACTAGTCGCTTCATGTGCGTTGCTAGAAATGAAAACAGTATACTTTGTCGTCCATATGACCACAAGAATGTATGTGCTGTTACTAAGCATCTAATATCTTCTATGTGGTTACACTTTTTAGAAAATTGTGTCTATTTTTTGACGAGCAGCTATTTTTGGTGCAGACTTATTGGTGGTTGGTTTTAAAGGCGTAACTAGGTTCGCGAACAAGCCACGAGATGCTGTAGGCAATTCTTTGGTAATTCAGCCAGGTTTGAGATGCTTGCATAAGTAGCTATTTAAAAGACATACACTTATATACAAAGTTACTTCCTTAAAGAAAATTCAAAATCGCAAAGTAACTGTGTTTATGAACCGCGCCATAGGTTAAGAGTAATTCAACAACATCCGCACTATTTCATTCCGCGCCAGTGCAAATTCCGGCCACAAAGTACGTCAACCATCTTGTAAAAAGTGTACGCGTGCAGCGTTGATTGCGCATTCATGGTTCGGCCAACCGTTTAAAAGAATCTGTATTCTCCGCTATTACGGATTTGATTGCACAAGTAAGTGCCGGACGAGAAGAAGATCTACCGGCTTCTGATGGCAAACGATTCAAAAAAAAAACTTCCGGCTCATACATAGTGTGGAGAAAGACTGACCGTTTAAGATACTTCAACCTAACACCGTTGCATGCGGAACTTGGCCTGATCGTTTTCTTACTATTCGGCTTGGTTGTTGAAATTATTCAAAATGACTTCTATGTCGATCTCAGATGTTTTAGTCCCAGATGTTTTTACCCAAAAAATTTTCTTTCATATTGTAACAAAATATAAAAAAGCCACATATGGCCCTTCCATGGCTGCACAGTCCTACGTCTTCAAAATTATGAAAAATAACTTTAAAAATTTATTTTTATCGTTTAATTTTAGAATAGCATTTTATAAGCATTATTTTTAGTGTACAAAATATGAAACGTTGAGAGTGTATCGTAAAATGTTAGTAAGCGAATGGTGATACGTGACGTGACAGAAAATAGTAGTAGAGGAATATGATGTAGATAAAGACAAAGAGAAAGTGAAAAAGGAGCAGGAAGAGGAAGAAAAATTGGATGAAATGCCTAGAGTTGAGCCCGGTGTTTGGCGAGCGAAGCGAGCAGGCTAATTAAATAACCAATGCTACTTTTGATTTAGAACATTATTATCGATTGCTTTGCATTTTCTGTTAATTGTTTTTCTACGTTTTTTACGTTGTTTTCGTGCAAATTTTGGTTCAAAAATAATTAGTAGTTTAGTCGCAATAATTCAAAAAGAGAAAATCACGTTTTTTTAAATTTTTTGTAGAATGTTTTTCCCACGTACAAATCGATCTGCATCATTAGTTTTCAAAAATCGCTGGGTGCACTTTTGGGTACCTTAACCGGCTAGACCCTTTGGCGTTGCCCTCAAAAGTAGGCAACACTTCTCGTTAAAGTTCCACTTCATATGTATACAGTTAACCAATGCACCCTCCTTAGTAAATAAGCGTCCAACCAATTTGCAAATGTTGGTAACGCAACTACTGTTAGCTCCTTGGCACACTCATTGAACAGTTGTGCCATTATTCCAGTTCATATCAATGTGTTTGCCTGCAACAAACGAACACTTATGAAATCATATGGGATCAGTTCCGTAGTCTTTCACGCTTCACCTGCACGGTACTGACAATCCTAAAAAAAGATAGAAGCAAAAAAGCAGAAGACCAAACAACTAACATAACTAGATGACGTACTAGTGGTGCTGGCGATGAGGAGGAGGAGAAGAAGGGGAGCAGACAGAAGCAACCCTACAAGCAACAGTTAGTTTACTTGTTGACAATGTCATCGTGTGTATGAGTGTGTCGTAAGTGCAGCGTGAGTGAAAAGCTGCACAAGCATTTCCCCCATTTCCTCTTGGTTGAAGGATATGAATGCCAATAGCATTTCCTTGGCTCACATCCGCTGCGAAACGCTGCTGACGGTGGGGGGTATGACTACAAGGATGTGCAGGAGTAGATATATGTGTGTGTGTCGGTGTAAAGCTTGTCAACGCTACGCCACATTAAGAAAACGAATGAAACGGAAACGAACAAGCGATAAGTGTTGTCTACTTGGCATATGCTCCTTTGGTTGGTTGGCTGGTGCTCCTGCAGGTCTGGTCTGGTCTGGTCTATCGGTCGGCGGGTTGCAACGGAAATTGACGCAAAACGTTTGTTGTTGACACGATGTGTCCGTAATGCCGATGCCGACGCCTGTAAAGGCTTACTAAATAAGAACCGTATGTCTTCATTTGTCGCCCCGTCGATATAATGTTGTTGGTTTTGGTGTCAGCGTGCGTGTGTATGTGTGTGTGTGTGAGTGTGTGTACACAATCAACTCAAATTAAATTCAATAACATAACTCAATCATGGCCATGCCCCGGCCGTGGGCCCAATAAAAACGTCCCAACCCCAGAAAGTGACCCCTTTAGCAAGGTCTGCGAAAAATAAATTAAAGTTGAGTTCCGTCCGTTTGGCTATATAGTATATGGTATTCCTTCTTTTCTACGTGTGTGTGTGTGTGTGTGTGTGTGTGTGTGTGTGTGTGTGCTTCTTATCACTATGCGCTATTGTCGTACATTGTATTTTTTATTTGTTGTCTTTTCGAACAACAATTCAACTAACAGCGCTAGCAATTATTTATATTATTAAATCCTCTTGAGTGTTTTCGCCATTGTTGCCACATTGTTGTTGTTGGGCTGCCATTTGTTGCCATGTTATGCCGCCTGTCTTGCTTTTGGCCACGATGGTTTGATATTTGCACCCATGACCAAGCCATGACCCATTTCTCGTACAGCTTATTTAGTATTTACTCTTAGGCATAAAAAAGAAAAACAAGAAAAGTGAAAGCCAATATGTTGTTGCTTTTTATTTTTGCTGTTAAATACAATATTATTGAATGGTAATCATCTGCCGTCGGCAAGGACTCATATTGTCTTGACAAGGGTTGCCAGTGCGTCCCACCCGAGTCCTAGCCAAGTTATGTAATTGACTTGTGTACTCACATTAAGCCGTATGGTTATGCATACTCGATACTATATTTTCGAATGGCTTTAAATCGATATTAACAACAAAATGTATTCTCTTTTTCTCTTTGCAGATTCTTTTACCTCTATCATTTTGCATTCTATGCATATCACTATCGCTTCAGTGGCCAATTCCGTACGCTTGCCCTGTTATCATCCTTCTTGTTCATACAGGTAGGTAACAAACTAACTACCAAGCCGAAGGTGTGGTACTCTTTACCAAAAGGGGATACATTCAAATTAAAATGTTGCATAATGCTTTGTCGGACTGCTTGTTTACGCCTGTCAACTGCATGAACAATTAGCTACTGTGTATGTGTATGTGCCTGTGTGAGTGTGTGTATCTAGGATGTTCACGTGACGGCGGAATTCAAGCTCACGTGCCAGCGCCTGTCATTGTGCTCAACTGACAAACTGCCTCGCACAGCCACTCCCATCTCCATGCTATCCTTGTATTATGCACATTTGTACACTAGCAGAGAGTAACCCTAAATATGCAGTGGTTTTGTGCAACAGAGTATGTCACAGCATTATTGGTATAAACAGATGAACAGATGCTCTTGGGTCAATAGCTACGTCCTTCGGTCTCTAGGCAATCTTCTTTGGCTCTTTAATTTCCGTAAACGTCGCAGTCACATAACGAATCTTGTTCTCTTCTTAAAGAGATATACAATTCCAAGGCTCAAAAAAATATTCAAGAACGCATGAGGAATGGTACGATGTCCCTCTATGACTAGAGACCATATTGTACAGTAGCTTTATACGGCTATATTCAGGCCCATTCTCTTATATGAAGTTTGGTGTGAAAGCCAGAGTTTAGGAGATTCTCACTGAACTATGCATCACGGTTGCCTTATTACTCGTACTACTCAAAACACCGCCGTGATGCCATTTCCCTCGTGAATCTTGCAGGAGAGGAACTAACTCTCCTATTGGCCATAAGATTGGGCTACTCAGAAAACTGGAGTGTACCAGTTGGATTACCAAACACTGCTTTTAATATCCTTATGCCGGACAGAAATTAATGGCCCCAGAGTCACGCTGGACCTATCGACGCTATCTCCTTCTTTACAAACGGCTCAAAAGAGATGAGGTCTTTTCAGAACAGCTCAATATTAAAAGAGCTCTCTGTCTGCCGGATCACTGCAGCAGTGTTTGCAGGCGGAAGTCTAAGCCATATACAATTAACTTTTCAGGCAATGTCAACATATATAGTGATAGTCAAGGGGTTGCGGGAAACTGGAACATAGAAATCAACAACATAGCGGATCAGCTTGTCACACAAGATGCAACTGCTGCCCTCCTTTCTGAGTGAGATGGAATAAGCATCCCTACGGTGTAATGCTCCAATAAAGAACTGTTGAACTCTGCTCTTTTAGCAGCGAAATATACCCAGCCGTTGTTCAAGCCGCTACAGGACACTGGCTAGTTAGTGTCCATTCAGACATGGATACGGAGTACGAGTATATATTTTACTTATGTCCGGCCATCTAAAGATACGTTTTGTATAGCTTATCAGAGCTGTCGAAAACTGGTCCAGCATTTTGTATCAGCATTTGATTTTTTCTTCCTAAGCGTATCCTTTAAGCGGCTAAAAGGAGAAATGGATACGGCGGTATCCCAATGGGTCGACTTCTTCTTAACTGGCCATAACAACCCGTTATCGGGTTACGGCCTGATGTAAAACATTCTTACATTGGAATTTTGGTTATATGTTGTGGGTCCCAAACCCTACGCAGAACCCTTTTAAGGCCTGGGGAGCCTCTACTGGTCTCGAAAAAACCCAGTGTCATTGTTGATCGCCAAGCTTTGACCTGCTTAGGTGGTATTCTCTAACCCGCTCACCACACGGCAACGGGTCGCCTAGCGGGCTTAATTGTAATCTTCAAGCCGTTTTAACATAACCTCACGTAGCTTTTGTCAACCTTTGTTCAACCGGACCAATGTATTACCAATCAGATCAGAAAGCAATTTTGTTAAAGAAAACACCTTAAGCATAACACTTTCCGTGTTAACAACAGATTTTCGTGGCGGCACACAATGTTGCCCCAAGAGTTCAATTGTATAAAAAACATGTATACTTTTGATAGTACTACCTCCAAATCCATATTCGTATGATTTGGCCACTCACCAGTTCCATGACTTCTCAGATAAAACAGATTCGAAGCAAAAACTACGGATGGACGGGCAGACAATTGACATGCAAACTCAAAAATTGCACGAATCGGCCTGCAACCTGTCTGACCGCCCAATAATCTGAACGCCGACGTCTGTCGAAACGAATCAAGGAGACTGGAAGCACCGACACGGATGACTATTTGTTGTTGAAAGGCGCTGAAATGCGTGAAAAAAATTAATATGGTTTTCATAGTCATTACCAGTGAGCAAGATGGGTATTATGTTCCACACTCTTTTAGAGGATGATCATCCGTCTGTAGTCGTTACAGATTATTCGACGCCTTTTATCTAAAAGAATTGTTGCCTAAAATTTCCAAAATTTAAACCCTGCTTACCTACAAGCTCCAAGAAAAAAGGCAATTATTCATAAATCTGTTTGTGAAAAGGTTACAATAACTTTTACCTATTGGGTAATAGGCGCCTACGACGCATTTTCGATGTTTAATTACTAACCTAGATTCGAAACTAGGAATAGTTTTTAGTTTTTTGAGGTCATCGAATCTTCCATGTATGCATATTCAAATTTATTTGACTGTACTCAGAATTCTGTAAAAATAAGTGGGTCGCACGACGAGTGTAAGCACATAGCTCTGCAAGAGTATTAAATCTTTGACTTATTTAACCGAAGTTATGCCTTCATTCAAACTGACACTTGCTATCTATCTAATGTTATCTTTCAGCACTCGATGGTTTTCTTCTTTCACCGCTTCGAGCTTCCCGCTATCATGGCACAGAGAAATGTATTTTTCGTACGCAATCAAAATGGGGCCGCAGCTGGAGCAGCAGAGCCGGCTAACGGACGGCAGGCAGCCATACAACGTGCGCGTGTCCTTGTGGCGCGTATGCTCCGTCAGTTGGCCGCACATCGTGCACAGAATGCAGCAGCAGTCGCTGGAGCGGGGCAAGTTCCAGGCGTTGGATTACAAGTTGGGCCGCAACCAGAAAATAATGGTTGGGCCGCAATGCCTAATGTCCAATTGGCCAATTGGAGACGATTGCCTATAGTGGGCCAGTGGTTACAGCGCCAGGAACAATTTCCGACAATACGACGTGTTTTTCTGGGACAAGGCGGCAATGGAGGTCAGGTTATGCATGTACATCTGCACCGCATTAACATAGCGGATATTGCCAGCTTGGATAACCAAGCAGCAGGCCATATTAATGCGCAGCCCAATGCAGCAGCAGATGGAGCTGCCACGTCCGCGGTTACTGCTAACGCAGCGCCTAGAGGCGATGCGGCTGCTACAACTAGCAACGCCGCAACAGCCGAGTCCGAGTCCACTCCGGCTCATGTAGCACAGGACGCAGGTAAGCAGCCAATAAAGTTCTTATTTTGTGATTGGAAAAAGAGCTTTTAGTTACATTTAAATACAAAGGTTGCTGCATATTTGCATAATTAAGTTGACTTTTCCATTTCATTTGTTCAAATATTTGTCAGATTTTTAATAACGGCTCAATGCACACACACACACACACACACATACACACACACACACACACAGATGACAAGCGACAGTGATAAAACTCAATTGTGGTTTAAGCTGCTAAATTGTAAAATTTATCTTTTATGACTTGTTGAAAACCCCAAATACCATTCATGAAATCTGTAGAATGGTTTATCGTTGTCATGGCAGAACATATTTGACGAGCTTCTTTATTGTTAATCCACAAATATAGCCCTTTAGTGGCATACCAAAAACGAAACATTGGGCACTTGTTGAATTGTGTGAACTGATTCGGAAGATAAAATCAACTTTCATATCAATTCACAAAGATGTTGGTAGGGGAAAGCGATTGAAGCGAATGGCAGAACAAGTAGAAATGAGTAAATTGTAGTGCAACGAATCTATAATACGCTTTAAACAGCTGTCCAAAATAATAAGAGTAATAAACTACAAACTCGCTTGCAATCGCTTAAAAGAAAAAATCTTATTCAGGTTTTCTTAGCTTGCATTCCCAAACATATAAATAGAGCGAAAAAAATTACTCTATATGTCAAGCCCGAGCCATTTCATGATTTGGTGTGAGAAAATCAAAAAAAAAAAAAAAGAGGTCAGATCCCGCCGAATTACAATGAAGATCTGTACGTCAAGCCGCGGAGACAGGCTAAGCAACTCCATGGCTATCGATTGGCGGATTTCGTAGCTCAGTTCATACAGTCATTTCGATCATTCGGAATCGGAATCTGGATAAATTTTCGATATACAAAGGTATTCCAGCTCATAATTGACATGGTATACGAAACACTGGCTATATGCTGGAAATGAGTTGCATAGGTTTAATAAAATATTTTGGGTGAGAGCTCTCTACTGACACTGACTAGGGAAAGGACATTCGAGTAAGCTGGGTGTTACTAGCTGTACAGGTGCAAGGTAGATTTTATGCGTTTAAGAATGAATTCTTACTTTTAAAACCGAAAGTCTACTGGTGTACCAAGGGACTTATTTCAAGATGACAAAGCAGACGATTAAGAATAACAATGTAAAGAGCAGATGCTTATTCGGTGTCATCTGTGTCATCACACAACAGCAGACAAGTTAAGATCGTACTATTTAACTCTTTAAAAGCACCTTTTACGAGAAGGCTGAGAAAATGGGAGACTTGAATAAGGGAAATCTATGATAGGATGATAAACCCTCAGAGAGAGCGGCTTTACTCTAGAAACTTGAAAGTTAGAAGAGTCACTGATAAAAGATGAAGCAGAAACAGAACAAGGGAAATGGGAACGGGAGGAAAAATATGCTGTGCCTCGAGAGAAGGATGGGGGTTGGCGAGCGGAGCTCGCTAGTAGTATATAAATGATGCAAATGAATGCTTTTATCGTATGAGGGGTGAATATAGGAACCATTGGTCTAATGTGGTTAGTCCCGTTCTCGTCAAAAGAAAACTAACTGGGCAAAATACAGCGTGCTGCAGAGCTGTGCATTACAGATGCCCTTTGCAACACTAAGTCTGGTCACTCCATAATCCTTACGAAGCATGCGTTCCCCCTACTTAAAACTAGCTACTGTGCACCTCTTAAAACTCGCCGACGGTGCCTCCTTCTTCACCGATGGTTCTCAACTGAATGACCGGGTCGGAGGTAGTGTATACTCAGAAAAACGCAAAAAAGGCGTTGTTTCAGGCTTCCGGGCAACATTAATATTTGCAGCGAAAGCCAAACGGCTATTAAATCACTAAGCTCAATGTCGTCTAATTCGATAGCGGTAAAAAACTGCCGCAGATCTCTACACAAGATGGCTCAGCAGTTCGTTATTAGCCTGATTTGGGTGCCGGGACACCGCGGCATTGAGAGTAACTGCAGTGCAATACCGCTCCCCTTCTCCTTGGTGGAGAAGGCACAAGTATGCCTATGGCCACTTGTAAGCGCCATATCAAGAAATATTAAGAACACAAAGTCAACCAAAAATGGAATAATGTGACATTCAGGCAAATCGCCAAAGGAATTCGTTCTGAAAACAACCATAAACGACCAGCGGCGCTCTGTTGCCTTAATCGGGGGAGCTGCTCTGGTGTCGTTCGCGCCATTACATGACGCAGTTTGGTTGGTGTCGATGCGGTTAGGCTTTCGGCCCCCTTAAACGAAGGGGAAGACACGGTTGAGCACCTCTTCTGCTCTTGTCTAGCTCTTTATGGATGTGTGGGGGAAAAGCTATCTTCTGCATAGTATTTCAGATCCGAATGGTCCTCCTTTTGATTCTGTCTGCATATGAACAAGGATGGAGTCAAACCAAACAAAAATTAACTTACAGCAATGTACTCGCTTATTGAAAGTAAGCATACAAAGTTTTGTGAGTTACATGGATCGAAGTACCAAAAGCAAAGAATGTTAATTTAGACGAGCTGTTTTTTGTCGAATGTCTCAGCCAGTGTTGACAAGTCCCTTTGAGGTTTATTATAACTGTTTATTGAAAAACTCATAATACTAAACATTTCGTGTTTAGAAATCAAATAACGTATTGTAACAAATGTAAAAGGAGGCGAGCAATCTGTGAGATAAAAAAAAAAAATGAAAATCAAGGACACAAAAAGAAAAGCTATATGAATATATGAGCACCTATGTGCTTTGAGCCTGCCTGTGTCCCTTTGTGTGTGTGTGTGTGTGTGTGAGCGCCTGTTATAAATACGCACAAAATAACATGCTCAACTTTCCATATTTCTCAATTCTTTAGAAAATATGCGTTACAACTGTTACATAGATCGTAGCGCTTGTCATTTCCTGTATTATTTTTAATTTATTTCATTTCAATTTCATTTCATTTCAATATTTTTTCTGCTCTCAACTTTCATTCTTTGCATATTTAAGATGTCGAAACAAATCATGGCAGGAAAACGCAAAATGCGCCAACAACAACAGCAGCAGGAGGAGCAGACATCGTGAATGATTTAGCAGCCGTGCCAACGGAAGCAGGCCAAGAGCAACAGGAGCAACAACACGAACAAGATGCCAACATATTTAAGCAGACAACTGAGCAGTCACTGGAAAATCTAAATTCCGATGCTACGGATATTATGAATAGTATGCGGGAAACAATAAATACAGCAAACACATCAAATATGGCAGCAGCAATGCAACAAAGGAGCGTAAATAAGGCAAAGGAGGAGCAGAAATTAGAAAGTAATTTTCCAACTACAATTGCAAAAGACGGAACCCCACAAATGCTTAAAGCAGCCGCAGAAGCAGCAGCAGCAGTAGCACCATCTTGCTCAAAATACCCAAAACAAATGCCGAGCGGATTTGAGTTGCCGAATGTCGAACGTACGGAGTCGTCGTCGGCGGCAGTGGGCGCAGCATCAGGTGCTCAAGTAGTGGAGCATTATGTGGAAATGATAAACGAAAAGCATGGCCAGGAAATTATGAATGACCAGCGTTTCGACGACAGCAGCAGCACAAACAAACTTGGAGCAACTGCAGCAGTTGTTACAACGCTGGCAAACGAAGCGTATCCAACGTCAAAACAATCTACAACAGAGCCCAAAGCTCTGCCCAAGCTTGCCACAATGATGGATGGCGGCAGCATAACAACAGTTGATTTTATAGAAGGCGACAGCTCTACGTCAGCGCTGAGTTACAACCACAACAGCAACAACAACTGCAGCACAAACCACATGCCAAGTGGCACAGACTTGGAGGAGCGAGCAGCGCTGGAGCAGCAGCCAAACAAGCTAATAAAAACAACAGAACATACATCAAATCCACAGGCGACAACAACAACAACATCAACAACTATATAAAATCGGAACCGGAAGCAGAAAAACAAAAAACAAAATGGCCAACTCTGTCGTTTCTTAAAAATAAATACTAAATGAACTTTTATAGCAACAGTTAGAAAATTTTAGATAATTTCAAGTACTTATATGTCTAGATGAACCCAACGCTGCTGCAGCAAACACAGTGAGTCTTTTGAGTGTATGAGTACTTTATGTGTGTGTGTGTGTATCTGTGTGTGTGTGTGCGTGTGTGTGTGTGTGTGCGGGATAACTGTGTTATGCAGCGCTTTTAAACAGTTATAAAAATAATTATGCCATAGCGACAGTTTTATGTGCACTTTTAATTGGCAAAAATGTGAAATAAATAATTAACAGTTACAGCTGAGGAGGTACCGCTATGCCATATGCATATGTATACATATTTATTTAAACATTTATCTGGCCACAAAAGCTAGTCTACGATTTTTATAAAAGTTGCATAACTTCTTAATTAGCAACAGCCCAAACAAGAACTTTTAATTAATTTCTCTGTTTTGCGTTTTAACATTTTACATAACCACAAATCGTTATTTACATTAACAATATTTTTTAGTAGTATGTCTAATTGCAGCTGACTGTGAATATTTGAGAATTTTTCAAAAAAAAAATATTTCATATATGTATGTACATATAATATATAGCATGTAATAATGTATGTTTGCTCTTTATCTGGTGACTATATATATATATATATAGAGAAATCTGACTTAACTGTAGCAGACACACACACATACATACGTATGTTATGAACACGTACATTTTTGTTGTTGTTTATTTAAGAAAGCAATATTTAGCATACAAAAATAAATAAAAATAAAAATAAAGCACATATGAATATCAACTTATGGTTGATGAAGCCGTTGCAATGCAGTCGAGGGAAACATTTGAGCGGAAACGATTATGACTTAATTATTATATTACCCACGTGCAAAAGAAAAAGACAGCATACCCTACTATTTAATATGGTAAACCTAATAAATGTTATTTCTAAATGTGTAAAAAATATATATAATTAATGAAATAAATTCTAAATTACTCTACGCATTTTTTAGTATAAAAACATTTAAAATTTCAAGCCACCAACAATTTATTGGTATGCCGAATGCACTCCGCGAAAGACAATCGTTTTCTTAAACACATTAAAACTAAATTTCACAATTTTTCAATATGTTTTATATTTAAAAGAATCAAAAAGAAAAAAAACCTTCTTATTTGAGACGATTCTTCCGTAGCTTCGTTACTCTTTCAAACTTGCGACCGCCAATGCACATTCGACGAAAGAGATTACCCCACATGTTCTCGATTACATTTGAGTACGTAGATTATGGGCATTCCAATTACGTTTAGGATTAGCCCGCAACACATGCATGACAGAGCTTCTTCTTCTTAACTGGCCATAACATATTCTCCAATCGGTGATAACAAAGTTAGTAAATGTGCTCTTTACCTTCCCCTTCGCCGCAATGAAGAGCTTTCTCGCGGTAGTGAAGAGCTCATAGGATTCGTCATTCTGCGTAATGGTCCAAAGATCTTACAAATTACTTAAGTACAAAAACATGGGCATTTTTAACAGACTGCGTCATCCCGTGCTTCAGAGCCATAAAGCTAAACGGGAATGATAAACGTCTTATCGAGTTTCTACTAAGACCAAAGTAACATTTATTGGCAAGAGTGATTCTCCGCTTGATCTCCATGCTGATTTTATTCCTTATTGTAACGGTGGTGCCAAGATAGACGAAGTCCTTAACATCTAACGTATAGTTTTAAACAACAATCTGAGGCTCAAACCGCTGCGACTATGTTCAAAGAATGCATATGCTCAGTCTTGCTCTTATTTACAGCCAAACCCACCGTGGCAGATTCTCTTTCCATAGCCGTAAAGGCTCCGGTAACTGCTCACTTAGTGCGACCAATTGTATCCATATCGTCTACACTTTTATAGTTCAATATTGTCCCGTTCCGGTGAATTTCTGTCTTTTGCAATACATTCGCCGTGAGTGGGCGTAACACTGTATCAAAAGGTTCGGAGAAGTTCTTACCTACCTTGATAAAGCTGTGTGTGTTGCTCCTTGCGTACTACCGCGGAGAAGGTCCTTAGTTTTCTACGCCCACTACCGAGGAATCAATGGTACGATTAGGAGTGTCAAGAAGGCACTGCAGTGAAGAACGCCGCCTATGGAAGTAGTCTGCCGTCATCTGCTACGCGATCTGTGCGAGAACACTATCGAGAGATGAGGAAGATGGAGAGCCTTTCACACGTAAAAAACGCGAGCAGAAAAAGCGCATGCAAGAGAATATCGAGATGTACAGGAGCTGGAGTGACGTTGGGAAGTTCTTCCAAAAAGTCAAGCGTATGAACGAAGGATTAAGTACTGGAGCGTCTTCCTGTAGAGATTTATAGGGAAATCTGGTAGTTGTGGATGGAACACTTCTCTGACTTACTAATGGGCGATGATGCCGCTGCCGGAGTTAGCTTCCCGATGTTCCCCATCATAGATGACGTCGTGGATATTCCGCCAGCTAGCTGTGGCGATGTAAGGGTTGCAATCAAACGGTTCAAGAACAGATGACCTGCCTGCAGAGTTGTTCAAGACTGGTGGGTGCATGCACCAGCGCTTTTACATGATATGGCTAGATGGCATGCGTAATGATTTTAACATTTGTGTCATCTGTCCTGTCCTCAAGAAGGGTGACCCACGGTGTGTATTAGCTATATAAGGTCCTATCCAGCGTACTGTGTGAAAGGCTGAAGCCGTTTGCGAAAGAACCGATCGGACCTTATCAGCGTGGCTTTAGGCTTGGTAAGTCCACCATTGACCATATATTCACACTACTCCAAACCCAGAAAAAGACCAACGAACACCAAATCGACACTATATTGTATACACCCTTGGTATACAAGGTGATGTCCTCTCTTGCAACCTCTTCAACCTTGTGATGGAAAATGTGTTGCGGACTGTATTCTATGGATGTCCCGTTGCTTGCATACGCAGATGATATCGTTATCGTTGTCCGTACTAAGCGAGCAGTTACCGGAGCCTTTGCGGCTACTGAAAGAGAATCTGCCAGGGTATGCCTGCTTGTAAACGAGACCAAGTTTTCGAACTGATTCGATTTTGCCAGCGTACAGAACATATTAAGGGTTCCAAAGAGGTGAACCGCATTCTAAAATCAGGCGAAGAAGATATATAAATAGCTTTTTAGTGTCATAGGGACCCAAGAAATCTTTTAAGCCCCTCTTTAAGAATCTAAGAAGTGATTTCGCTTTATTGACTGTAAAGTCGATATGCTCGTTGAATGTTAGCCCTACATCCAACAGAATTCTTACTGAGAGGGAATATCAAACTTGCAAACCAAGTTTGTACTGGAAGTGAGAATATGTGTTGTGACCAAACTGGTATCCTCCAAATACAGTCGATTTTGCTTCAACTCAATGTTCAATGTGTCAGTTCCGAAAAAAATTCGCCACTCATCTTTTTATCTTTTTAAATATGATTAATGTGAATAGCACCGCGATAATACCAAAAAACTGGCGCCATTGCCTTGTTGGCCCTGGACTTCTTTGGTTCATCCAGAGGAATGCACTGCTTTTACTGTTCCTTAGTGTCCGTTGTGTTCAGTTGCTTACAAGTTTCGTTTATAGTTACGAAATAAGTCGTAGGGATTGCGGTTGAAGGTCGTCAAACACTCCTTTTTCAATGAAAAATATTCATTTAAAATAGAATGTTACCGTTCAGTTAGTTACCTATATATATTTTATTCTTCGCTCGTTCAATGCCATTCCATGGATAATTTCTTGTTTTCCTTTTATTATTCATTATTTCACTATTTCCAACGACAACACAAAAATAAAGCATACTTTTAGCTGTTATTTTATAATTTGCTTCTATGGTAAAATGCAATCAAATGAAGAATTAGTTTTCTATCGAATTTTACCTCAACAGCAATTGGTCTGTATGTAAAATATAGCTTTCAACCGAAAGTCAGAAATATCTGTGGGCGTTGAATCTGTCATGACAGCTTTTGATCGACGGATTTCGATTTCTGCAGCAGCGCAGATTAAATGAAATTATTCCCAATTATTTTATTCAAAGAAATCGTAGATATCGAAAAAATGCTAGCTATTTATTAATGCTAATATGTAGGTTTATGCAACATCAAATCGATTAAGATCTAACATCAGCTAGCTCGGTCATGTTGCGCGTATGGACGGAGAAGCTGCAGGGAGAAGGAAGGTCTTCAATGTGACTGTTAAAAGAAAGCAATGAATGTGGTAGTCCGTTTCTCCGCTGGAAGGACCAGGTACACTTCTTTGGTGATGCAACTCGCTGTTTTGTTAGATGATGCTCTGTAAAGAGAAAACCACAGTAAAGAGATTAATATGCTCTATGCAGTTTCGAATCCCTTTTTTGGAATGCCATTTAGTATCTGCTGCCCGGAAATCCGACAAATATTTACGATTGGTTGAGTTATCTAAAGCCTACTCTTCGGAAATATATTGAAGGATTAAGGTAAAATGCTTTTAAACTCAAAGCCTTCAGGCCATCGTTTTTATTCTCTCTCCGGGCTAATATAGATTGGTGAAGTGAATCCATGTGAGGGGTTGTCCATATAATACTGTAACAACCCGGTAGATTGTATTAATAAGTCAGTTTAATTAGTTTAACTATTGTTTATTAATTATTCATTATAGCCACGCACTTCACGTGTCAATCGCTTAACTCTCCAAACTCAACTTACTCTATGAGCTGCGCAGCCGCCGTAGGCGTAGGCGACGTGCTCTCGCGCAAGGGCTCTCTTTGACATGTTGTTGTGTGCGCCTCTTCGCTTCGCACCGGTCGCCACATCCCTTCAATGTTTTTCAGCTTGAGCTTCAAGCTTGGCCCTGGCTCCTCGTCCCGAGTCCTTTTAACCTGGCCGTCTTCATGGTTCTGGTAACCCGATGCTGCTGCTGCTGTAGAGACCGGAGTATCAGCCGTCGCTGGAAGCTTTATTAAATCGGCATTCTCCAATGAGGTCGGAGTCTTCTTAGCGGAAGACACCAGAGCTGGAATTCTTTTTAGGTGGCTAACGTTTCTAGTAAAAGTCCTACCATCGCTTGATACCTGAACGATGTTACCTTTCCTTCCAATTACTTCATATACGGTTGTGTCAAAAGTCGGTGTCAATTTGCTCGGAAATACTACGTTTTTAAGGAGCACTTTGTCTCCTACGGCTATGTCAACCTCTTTCGCTCCTCTCTTTTTATCAGCAGCCACCTTCCCTTTGTGTTTATTCAAACAATCGTTATCCCTTTCAACTGAGTCAGTAAATTCGCCTATTAGGTCTTGCACTCCTGGTATCTTGTCTCTGATCAGTCGATTAAACATTAATTCTGATGGTGCAGAACCAGTAGTGCTGTGTGGCGTAACATTGTACATTAGTACAAAATTTTGTACTTCGTCCTTATAGCTTTGCTTGTTTGTGCAAGCTATTTTTAAACGCTTTACAAGAGACTTATTCATATTTTCAACTTCCCCGTTCGCCTGAGGCCAGTAAGCTGGCGTCGTTATCTGTTCAATGCCATTAAGTTCACAATATTGTTTGAATTCAGCGCTAATATACTGTCTCCCGTTGTCCGTTCTTAAACATTTTGGTATCCCCAGTCGGCAGAATATCTCCTTCATTGAGTCAATTAGAACAAATGGACCGTAGAAATTTGAACTCCATGTATCTCGAATAGTAGTCAATGCAACAATTTAGAGCTTATGCTTCTGAACAATTACTTAACGTAATTTTGGTTTTTGAGGGCTCCAGTTGCCATAAATGGGAAATCTGAAATGATTGCCACATTCTATGTAATAGAGAATGGGAGACAATCTTTGCTTGGAAGGGAGACAGCAGTGAGCCTAAACGTACTGAAACTTGGTTTGAGCGGTAATAAAGTTGATAATGTCAATCCGTTTCCCAAGTGGAAAGGCATAACTATTAGGTTGTCTATTGATCTGGAGGTACGCCCAGTTCAGCAACCAATGCGCCGTATTCCTGTTGCGTTGGAAGAAAAAGTGGTAGCTCAACTGAATGATGCGCTTAAGAAAGACATCATTGAACCGGTAAATGGACCAAGTCCGTGGATCTCGCCAATTGTGCCAGTTTTTAAAGAGAACGGGGACATGAGACTGTGTTTGGATATGCGTAGGGCAAATAAGGCAATAAAGAGGGAGAATTACCCCCTACCAACATTTGAATCGTTTATGACCAAATTAAGAGGTGCTAAATATTTTTCGCGTTTGGACCTGAAGAACGCATATCATCAACTAGAACTTCACGAGTCGAGTCGTGAAATCACCACGTTCATAACTCACAAAGGTCTCTTTAGGTTCAAACGGTTACTGTTCGGAGTAAACTCCGCTCCCGAAATTTTCCAACGACTACTCGAGGAGATGCTGGCTCCGTGTGAGAACGTCCTGAATTATATTGACGATGTAATCATATTCGGGAATAGTGAGGAACAACATGACTTTGCCCTGACAGCAGTGTGTAATATCTTTAAAGAAAACAATGTCCTTTTAAATCAAGAGAAATGCATTTGGAAAACTAGCAGGTTAAAGTTTTTAGGTCATATTCTATCCGACATTGGTATACAGGTGGACCCAGAGAAAGTTAAAGCCATTTCCTCATTTCGAGATCCCAAAAATAAGGAGGAGACTCGTAGCTTTCTGGGTTTAATAACATATGTGGGCAGATTTATTCCCGACTTGGCAAGTCGCACAGAGCCGTTAAGGCGGTTATTAAAAACGAATGCTAAATTTGTGTGGGGTGAAGCTGAAAGGGAGGCGTTTGCAAACTTGAAGCTGCGTCTGTCTGACCGAAATTCCGAACTTATCGTATTTCGATCCAAACTATAGGACGCGCCTTATAGCTGACGCTAGCCCTGTGGCATTGGGGGCAGTGTTGGTCCAATTCAGCGCGTGTGGCGAATCAAACATTATTTCTTTTGCCAGCAAAAGCTTATCAGACGTAGAAAAACGATATTCGCAAACCGAGAAAGAAAGCTTGGCCCTGGCTCCTCGTCCCGAGTCCTTTTAACCTGGCCGTCTTCATGGTTCTGGTAACCCGATGCTGCTGCTGCTGTAGAGACCGGAGTATCAGCCGTCGCTGGAAGCTTTATTAAATCGGCATTCTCCAATGAGGTCGGAGTCTTCTTAGCGGAAGACACCAGAGCTGGAATTCTTTTTAGGTGGCTAACGTTTCTAGTAAAAGTCCTACCATCGCTTGATACCTGAACGATGTTACCTTTCCTTCCAATTACTTCATATACGGTTGTGTCAAAAGTCGGTGTCAATTTGCTCGGAAATACTACGTTTTTAAGGAGCACTTTGTCTCCTACGGCTATGTCAACCTCTTTCGCTCCTCTCTTTTTATCAGCAGCCACCTTCCCTTTGTGTTTATTCAAACAATCGTTATCCCTTTCAACTGAGTCAGTAAATTCGCCTATTAGGTCTTGCACTCCTGGTATCTTGTCTCTGATCAGTCGATTAAACATTAATTCTGATGGTGCAGAACCAGTAGTGCTGTGTGGCGTAACATTGTACATTAGTACAAAAGTTAGTACCATGAAGACGGCCAGGTTAAAAGGACTCGGGACGAGGAGCCAGGGCCAAGCTTTCTTTCTCGGTTTGCGAATATCGTTTTTCTACGTCTGATAAGCTTTTGCTGGCAAAAGAAATAATGTTTGATTCGCCACACGCGCTGAATTGGACCAACACTGCCCCCAATGCCACAGGGCTAGCGTCAGCTATAAGGCGCGTCCTATAGTTTGGATCGAAATACGATAAGTTCGGAATTTCGGTCAGACGCAGCTTCAAGTTTGCAAACGCCTCCCTTTCAGCTTCACCCCACACAAATTTAGCATTCCATTCGTTTTTAATAACCGCCTTAACGGCTCTGTGCGACTTGCCAAGTCGGGAATAAATCTGCCCACATATGTTATTAAACCCAGAAAGCTACGAGTCTCCTCCTTATTTTTGGGATCTCGAAATGAGGAAATGGCTTTAACTTTCTCTGGGTCCACCTGTATACCAATGTCGGATAGAATATGACCTAAAAACTTTAACCTGCTAGTTTTCCAAATGCATTTCTCTTGATTTAAAAGGACATTGTTTTCTTTAAAGATATTACACACTGCTGTCAGGGCAAAGTCATGTTGTTCCTCACTATTCCCGAATATGATTACATCGTCAATATAATTCAGGACGTTCTCACACGGAGCCAGCATCTCCTCGAGTAGTCGTTGGAAAATTTCGGGAGCGGAGTTTACTCCGAACAGTAACCGTTTGAACCTAAAGAGACCTTTGTGAGTTATGAACGTGGTGATTTCACGACTCGACTCGTGAAGTTCTAGTTGATGATATGCGTTCTTCAGGTCCAAACGCGAAAAATATTTAGCACCTCTTAATTTGGTCATAAACGATTCAAATGTTGGTAGGGGGTAATTCTCCCTCTTTATTGCCTTATTTGCCCTACGCATATCCAAACACAGTCTCATGTCCCCGTTCTCTTTAAAAACTGGCACAATTGGCGAGATCCACGGACTTGGTCCATTTACCGGTTCAATGATGTCTTTCTTAAGCGCATCATTCAGTTGAGCTACCACTTTTTCTTCCAACGCAACAGGAATACGGCGCATTGGTTGCTGAACTGGGCGTACCTCCAGATCAATAGACAACCTAATAGTTATGCCTTTCCACTTGGGAAACGGATTGACATTATCAACTTTATTACCGCTCAAACCAAGTTTCAGTACGTTTAGGCTCACTGCTGTCTCCCTTCCAAGCAAAGATTGTCTCCCATTCTCTATTACATAGAATGTGGCAATCATTTCAGATTTCCCATTTATGGCAACTGGAGCCTCAAAAACCAAAATTACGTTAAGTAATTGTTCAGAAGCATAAGCTCTAAATTGTTGCATTGATTTTGTGCGTACATTGAAGACAATCGCCTTTTCGTTACTAAGTCGTGCCCAATCCTTTTGACTTAAGAGATTAAAACGTGAACCCGAGTCAATTACTAAGGGAATGGTACAGCCCCCCTATTCGGCAGTCCACTGTATCGTCGTTTTCCCCGTCGCTTGTTATTTTGAAACAGTCATTACGCTCGATTTTGTACTTCTTATCGTTATCATTTACTTTGTCATTATCTACTAAACGTATATCAGTCCGGCGTCGTTTTATGTCTGGTCTGCGGCTTTGCACAAACAGCCGCTTTGTGCCTGTTCTGCATTTCCGTGAAAAGTGGCCTATTCGAGAACACTTCTTACATTTCATATTCCGCGCTGGACAGGTCGGATCATTTTCGGCATGGCCAGCCAGGCCACATCGTCCACACTCCGGACTAGAACTACTCGGTCGAATATAACGAGACCCAATTTTATTAACCATCTCCAGTTGCGGCTTGGTTACCATCGACTGTGACTGTTTTCCAATTTGCTCGTCGACCTTGACATGCGTCAATTAGCTCGTCCAACGTATATTCTTTTTCCAACAACTTTCTTTTCATTTCCACTGGAGCCCACGAGTCAATAATCTTGTCTATCAAGCAAATCTCCTGAATCTCAGCCTTTGTGGACCCAAATGAACACTTATTCATCTGCTGTCGTAGACGCAACACAAATTGGCTAAAACTTTCTCCCTCTAAAACGGTGATGCTCCGAAACAGATGTCTTTCAAACGCAGAGTTCCGTTTAGGGGAAAAATATTCGTTCAGTTTACCAATCAGCACAGCTAGGACATCATTCTTCGCTTCTTCGTCGTATTCAACTAGAGCCCCTGGCAGAGTGTAAACCACACTTTGCAACTGTGGTCCGCCCAGGTGCAGTAGCTTGTTCCTCTTTTTGACTATAGAATTGATTTCCTCTGCGTCCACATATATCTGAAAAGCGCGGAGCCACTTCTCCCATTCGGCACGCAGCAGCGATTTCTCAATCGTCTCGCACAAGAATGGTTTTAATTCTGCCATGTTTTTGCCGCCCGTGAATTTCACTGTTTTTTTTTTGAAGTACTAGAATTAAATAAGACAAACATTAGCTTACGGTTTTTTCAGTTTGTAAACGGCTTGCATTCAATGCACAGCTCTGGACCTTTGTCCAATAATTTCTTTATAATCGACCTGCGGTCCACGCACGGTCCCTGACATTTGTCAGCTTTTAAACGGCTTGCAACTATTGCATAGCTCTGGACATTTGTCCAATAATTTCTTTATAACCGACCTGCGATCCACGCATGGCCCCTGACATTTGTCAGCTTTTAAAACGGCTTGCAATTAAAATTGCACAGCTCTGGACATTTGTCCAATAATTTCTTTATTTTGCAGCAAATGTGCTGCCGGCCAGCGTCCAACGCTCGGCTCCTGACTTTTGTCAGCTTTTAACACGGCTTGCAATTAAAATTGCACAGCTCTGGGCCTTGCCCAATAATTGTAAATAACTTCAGTAAATGTACTGTATTACTTGCTTTTGCCAATTTTTTCTTCTTTTCTCTTCTTTTTTTCCTTCTTATATGCACACGCATATTATTTATCACCAAATGCGCAACAATTATGTTTTTCACTTTTCTTAGCGCATCGCGCTCTTCGTTTATCTTTTTATTTTATTAGTTATTTTCCATCCCCTTTTGCCTTCACGCACACATGCATACACACATTCGAAATTTCGCACGCTATGCAAATGACGCAGTTTGCAAATATGTTTTTTTTCTTTTTTTTTTTTTGGTTATTTTATTTAATTTGTCACAGTTTATATCAGTTCATCCTCGTCGCCACTGTAACAACCCGGTAGATTGTATTAATAAGTCAGTTTAATTAGTTTAACTATTGTTTATTAATTATTCATTATAGCCACGCACTTCACGTGTCAATCGCTTAACTCTCCAAACTCAACTTACTCTATGAGCTGCGCAGCCGCCGTAGGCGTAGGCGACGTGCTCTCGCGCAAGGGCTCTCTTTGACATGTTGTTGTGTGCGCCTCTTCGCTTCGCACCGGTCGCCACAAATACGTTATCACATTTTTTGTTCACATTTTCGAAAGCATGGTCAGGGCAAGGTCTATCCAAATCCAGATAAAAAATCTGCAATCCTTTTGGAACTTATTACGGACAGCCACGAGTTGTTGTTCGTAAAGTAACCTTCAATATGTTTGAGCCTTCTCCTACAGGAAGGCGGACATGAACAGCGGAGGTCTTCCACAGTTTTGCTATTTAAAGTAAGCTTTGTGCATTGGCACCCTCTCAAGGAGATATAAAGCAGTAGTGTCATATCTATAGGCAGTGAAGTATTATTATAGGCTTGGTTATATACATGCAATTTCAGCTGTATCGCCCATGGACAATACTTATCTACGCACTGATCGTGCGTGACCCTTTAAAAACGACAGTATTTGTAAGAATCGACGGCCCCAATATTATCCTAATAACTGTTGATCCATCTCATAAAAAGATTGCGACATTTGAAAATTCGAAATAATTTCATAAATTAGGTCTAATTGAAATACGCAGATTAAAAGTTGAGCTGTGCTGTAAAAACGCACCACCTCGAACGCGGGTTTACCAGCATAAAGCAAAGAGAGAAGTCGGCTTCCTTAGCACCTTGATGGCCAAATATTAAATGCTTAATATTAGAAATGAGTGGAATACTGTGTTCGCCCTAATAAATTATTAAGTGATGACGTCATCACTATCTTTAAGTCCATTCCACCATGTAATGTAACATAACCCATTAGAAAAATTAGTTTTTAAATAAGCTGCATGTTTAAAAAAGGAAAGTTATATTGCACATCTAGACTTTTTTTTTTTTATTTAAGATAGTGAACCCTTTATTGTGATAATTTAAATGTCATCCGTAATCACATCCTCTAAAAAATTCATATCAGTTTCTCCCAGCTCCAAAAGGTGTTGCGAAATCGGTGCATAATCAGTCTTTTGTTCATCTGAAGGCTCCTTGGGAACCACATTTGCGCAGATCTATGCGTAGATATGTCGAAATCCGCGTAACAATGCGATGCACAATATTTTTTAAGATATTACAATCCTCTGTCAGCATTGTAACATTCAGTCGCCGATCAAAGTTTAGGCATATTCCTTACTTTCTTTACATTTTGGTATACTTGAAGACCCGAAGTTTCAAGGGTTTCAACTAGTAGCGATGCGAACTGTTGGACAGTCTGTACGAAATCGTTGTTTGCCCTAAAGGCCCATCCGCGCAAAGCCATTCAGCTTTTGGGAAATACTTTGTATGTAATATTCGTAAATGCAAAAGGGTATTTTTATAAATTTTTACATATTACATTACTTGGAAAAACCAATTTAATTGAACTCGTGCTAAATATACTTACTTTCGCTAGAAGAAAAAAAAAACCAACTTAATTGCCTTCCATTCCGTCAAACATGCCAATATGGATGGCACAGTTTAGCGCCCATTCCTATAACAAAAACACTATATAAGGTGAAAAAACACCGATGGGTAACATTATTATTCATTAAAAAAGCATGCTGCCAATTTATTGAAATTAAACATAAACAAATTATGCGTAATGAAAGCCGAACTTGATCTGCATATTTCTGTTTTTAAATTATCTCGTCGACCGAACACCAAGGCACAAAAATAATAATAGTCATCTATAAGGAAGATGAGGCCAGACCACATACATAGTTCGCTTCTATTAGAATTAAGAGCCCTATTGATAGATTTTTGAGCTTGCCATAAATACATACACATACATCTACTGCTCCGAAATTCGCGGCTGTCTACAAGTATGTAAATAAACAATGCAAATGTCTGGCAGGACTCGATGTACTCGGTACTCCGGGCCTGTTTTTGAGCAACTTATGCTGTCACAACGCATTCCTTCCAGTTCGCTGATGTGAGCAAGCCAAATATCTTATAATAATAAACAAAGCGGCGTGTGCGCAACTCCAGACGTCAGATATATGAGTACCCAAACGCCCTACTTACTACCTAGTACCAAACCCACCAAAGTGGCTCGAAGGAACAGCGAAGTGACTTTTGGGGTTGGCCTTTTGCGTATGATTCATGGATGTGTGTGGGTGTGTGTCTTGGTGTTGGTGTCGTCATTACGACACAAGACAGGGAGCTACACATAAGAAACTAACGGCTAGAGGCATCCCTTTGATTAAGAACTTAACGCCTTGACATTTAAGACATGGCTGGAGCATGACATCAAAAGAACTGTCTGAGACTTATCAATATGAATTTTTTATTTGCCTCTACTTGTTTATTATTTGCTCATTTACTTTTTCCACGAATAAAACTTTTCAATAACAGTTGCCAGTCGGAGACAACATATAAAACCAAAAAAAAAGAAGCAAATTATTTGCATCTAATTAAGGCAAATCTCTTTCCCCGAGTATGTGTTAATATTTGTTGATGGCAAAAGAAAAACATAGCATATGTTCTCTTGAAACAAATATAGTTTTAAGCTTCTTATTAATTGCTAAACTGTAGTAATATAATAATAATAATTAAGTCAATGCCTATAGCATGCAACTATTAACAAAATTATAAATTTCAGAATGTAATTAGAACAAATATTTGCATAGACTGAGTAGTGCTCACCTTTTGAGAACAAGAGCACAGCGCAACGAACTGTACAGACATCTTCTGCTCGCTTTCACTGAAGGAGCTAAAATTCCGGCACAAATGGATAGAATCGATCCCAGCAGCAACAGAAGGTTAAGTACATATGAGAGTGTATGTGTTTGTGGTTTATGCAACGGCCATGGGGAAACTTTAAAGAGAGCTTAACAACGGCTTACAGTGAGGTTTTATGTGCATAGGTTGAAAACCTATGTGCAGTGTATACTTAACAAGGTAAAGTCGTCGTTGAGCGAACATTCTTAAAACTTTGTGAGAGGCTGAAATAGCGAAAACAAAAAATGGCGCCATTTAATCTCGTTGCTGAAAAATTTACATATACAGTTGTAAACATAAAGCAATTCGCGAGAGAATGAAAACTAAGAAACTGCGCTGCTGACGTCGCAACGACGACGTTACCTTGTTAAGTATACATTGCATATGTGTATGCCAACTCAACATTATGTTGCGTTTTGCTTAAGAGAACGTGCTCTCTAATTTATCTTTAACATTATATCGTTTATGTAACATAAACATTTGGCTACGGTATATTTGGTGAGCATTTACATGCTGTAATGTTGATTGTGTAACGTCAACAACAAAATTGATGGCAATAAAGAGGCTTAATAAAGGCTTGAAATAATACCACAGACAACATCATCTTCAGTCCTGACGATGAGAAACCACTAAACCACATTGTTTTACATTAAATCGCAATTGTTTTCTTGAAGTGGAAGCACCCTGTCAGCATGAAGACAAAGAGCCATCCTAACTTTAATTCTCCATTGGACTGTGTAAGCAACATTGCACTGTTGCATATTGAGTAACAAAATAATATAAGGGGCTGTTCATAAATGACATCACTCCTGAGGACGGGGGAGGTTTATCCAATTGTGGCGATTTGTGACTAAGAATGGTGGCGGGGTTAAACAATGTACTTAAAATATGTTTGGGTTTTTCTGCGAAAGCGTTTTGCGAAGTCACTTAATAGGAGCAGGGCGGGGCGGTCATCAAATTTTGACGTTCTGTGACTTTTGAGGAGCGCGGGATTCAAAATTTCTAACATCATTTATGAACAGCCTCTCAATTTGATTTCAATTAAACTATTCTTTATATTTGCGTTATTTGAACTTGCACACGACTAGTTTCTTTACTAATTAAAAGCTAAGTAAAGAAGCATGCAATTGAGGGCTGGGCTTGATTTGAGATCTTGCTTACTAACAAATTACAATTAGGTTGAAATTTGGTTAAAATAGTTTTAAGGCACACCTCTGACTGTCTCATTTGACAGGTCATCTTCTTTTTTATCTATGTGGTATTTCTTTACACATGTGATTCAACATCCTATATACTTAGATGATATAACTGAACAGATAGCTAGATCTAAAGTTATTTAAAGAGGCATTTACTTTAGATAGACACTTAATTAAGCAACCTTACTATAGATATAGCACATGAATTAATACTACTTTTCAATCAACGGCCACCAAAACAAAATGAAGAAGTGCTTGGGAAAACTAAATGATAAATTTGATTTGAAACGGGGACTTATTAAATCCTGTGGTATTCTTGGGCTACTAGCGAAAGGCACTTTTGAGCATTGAGCTAAACTTCCTAAAGGCCTGCTGAAAAAAAATCAGACAGAAATAATTCTGAAAAGAACTAGTTCTGCGAGGTTACCCAAGTTATTGGGTAGTTTCCACACCCACGAAGATAATATTTTCGAGTGGCTAACCCTATAAAGTCTTGTGATTGCTTATCATCGCGAGATGCAAACCATCAGATTCATATTGGCCGGATGTCATGATATCGATTGAAATCGGGGGAATCACCTCCGATCCCCGTCCCTGCCGATGGCCCTGTCAGAAACTAATCTAATCTTTCTACTAATCCAGCATATTTCTATAAAAAACAGCGTTTTGCATTTTACGATAAGTCAACACAGGACTAAATGAGTGCATTCACGACACAATTTTTTTTTAAAGAAATGCCTTTTCAGGTAAGTTTGGGACCGCCGATTTCGAATCCGGCAACCATCACTATTTTTTTCCAAGCACGGTTTTCAAATTATCATTATTTAAAAAAATATCAGATTTTGCGAGTTTTGAAACCAACAAGTCGGATATTACTTGGGAACAGCAATTCGGAAAGTAATTATAAATCGCTTCAATCGGTACCTCAGAAAGTTTTTTCACAAGCAAGCACAGTGATCCTAAACGCACTTAGCGCTCACGTGACGCCAAATAAATACAGTTATGCACATTGACGGATTGGTAGATGATCATAAGTAAGAGAAGGAGAGAAACAAGCGAGTGAATAAGCCACGGTAAGAGAAACACCTAAGATTTGTTGACCTCGCAGCTCTGGAAATCCCGATTTTTTTTTGAAGCAGCGATAATTCAAAGGTGTCCCAATCAAAAATGTTTGCCAGATTCGAAATTAGCGTTACCAACTTTACCCAAAAAGGTATGTTTCCGCCAAGGGTTTTTCTTTGAGGTTAAATTTTGATGCCTAGAGTAATCACATAAAGCTGTCGCCACTTCGCTTAATGTGTCATTGAAAGTATAACTCACAGGAGGACTGGTTCGCCCGCTAAGAGAACCGACGAGACGCAATCTTAAAATTTTGTACTTTAAATATTATCACTAAAAAGGGGCTAAAAGAATGACGCTATGCGCCAAATAGGTGAATATTCAATTTCCACATAGATTTATTCACCGATCATATACAGCTGTTTAACCAAATGGCAAATAGGTTTTTTTCTTTTCCGCAAAAAAGTATTGCGATTGTCAAAAAAACTTAAATCTCTAATGTTATGTTTTTCGACGATTTAAGCACTCTGACAACTTTTCCTTCGATTTGGCGATGTTTTAGTATTGGGCATGTCTTCAAAAAGTTTCCTGTTGAATTTGTGCCCTCTAGTCGCTTTAGTTGGGTCGCCAGAGGAATAATAAGAGTAAATAATTTTTAAACAAATTTTTTCATTTTTTTGTTGTTTAAATTACTCCAAGCTAATTTTGGTTGTTTTGATAAACGTGAGGAAAAGTATGAGTTGGTTTCCAACTGTTTATTTTATTTAATGCATATAATATACTTTTTAAATATTTTGATTCATTCAAATTCATTTTTAATGTTAATTTTCTTCTGATTGCTCAAAATCAATATACAATTCACTTTCGTCATTACGCTTTGTTCTAAAATTTCCGAAACTTTGGGTACATCCTCACTCTCTTTTAGGAGGTTGAAGTGTTAAGGCAGGCTTGGCCGTTGCACTGGCCGCAAGCTGAGGAGCACTGTTATCCCAGTTTTCTGCAACTACAAATCGCGCCAAATCCTTTTTTGCAATTAGAGAATATCGTTAAATCTTCTGACGCGAGCTTTGAAAAATTTATATTTTTATCTTGAAACTCTGAAAAAAAAAAAAATTAACGTAGAATTACTTTGTCACAAAATTTAAAAAATTCCTCGCGTTCACCAAGTGATTATAAAATATAGCTTAATATTTCGGTTTCAACTTCAGCAAAAACTTTATGAATGTATTTACACGTGTGAAATGCGTGTACCAACCACAACGTTCTTGCGAATGTAAAAACCGAACTAGGTGATACTCTTTAAATAACACAATTCCTGGATTTAAAACGAGTGCCAATGATAAAACTATCTTAGTACCGCTAAGTCTAGTCACTTTTCTGACCGGCTCTGAGTTCAGCTGAGTATCTTGGTTCGTAACTAAAACCAAGGTGTATTTAACCAGGTATGTTAACTATGTTACACGCTCTGTTGAGCCGACTAATTTCAGTTTTGTTGCGAACTTTAAGCTTTTTATATATATGTTTATTAAAAAATATAAGACTACTTGAGAGTGTGAAGTCAAAGTACCTGTTTAACTATACCATAGACTTCTACCAAAGACGCGACTTGACGTTAAAACTTGTAAATGCATGTAAGTTACATTTAAGAAGCTTTAAATGCCGTAACATTTGCAAGTTTTAAAGTCTTGCAAAAACAATTTGTACATTATGATGAAGTTATTTGTTGTCTTAGAAAGTTGTCGACTATGATCATAGAAAGTAAAATTAGCTATTTATATTGAAGAATAATTTTCAATTGCTATAATCACAATCGACGTCCTTCCTGCGAAGCTAATTACATTGCATATAGTTTCACGCCGACATTTTTAGTTTTCGATTGTTTTACTCTCTTTCAGCCGATGAAGACGTTTAAACTCGCATAACACTTTCCGTAATTTTCAGGTCGTTGAACGAATCTTGTTAACTACGTGTATTCTCAAGCAATAACAATTCGTATGACACGTTATAGCTATGGGCATACACGTGGCCATATAAGATTCCTGAGAAATCCGATGTCTTAAAGTTAAACAACAACAACAACAACATTAACTGTAACAACAACCGACAAAATGTAACCTAAAACAGTTACTCTATACTTTATTCGCACTTTAGCTAACGAGTTTTTATTTAATTTTCTGCTACTTACATTGCCTTAGTTTACGTGGGAGCTGTCCTATTCCGGGTTGTAGGGTTGTTTCGAATACTCCGTTGCGGTTTTGTGTTACGGCTGATGCGCCTAATAATGCCGAGCCGCAAAATTAATTGCACTATAATTTGTAATTAAGTTCTCTCTGGCCAACGCCGAGGAAACTATGTGAGGTAAAGCTAATGAAACGCACACAATGATGACAGGTAACACAACGGTGGGAATGGCGGACGCAGCTCCGTCGTAACGGTAATAGAGTCGGGGTAGACCAGGAAATTGACGCTCGCATTTTAGCGGGTCATGGGAATGGAATGATGGTGGTCTCTAATTTATTTTTGCATGGCTTTTGTAGCTGTGTGTGTGGGTGTGTGTGTGTGTCCGTGCATTCTGCTACATTGCTTCAGTGTAATTAATTAATTACATTACACAAACATTCTGTCTTCGTGGTCGTAGTTACTGGCATGCCGCCGACTCCGACGTCGCTGTTTTTACTGCAGTCAAAGTTGCAAAGAGTAGTCCGTGCAGACAACTAGAACCGTAACAACAACTACTTTAATGGCAGCAGAGCGGAAGCAATGAGCGCCGCTTGTTGACAACCACGAAAGCCACCAAGCACCGCCACACCGTGCACTTCCCATTCAATGAAATTACGTTATCCTCTTCCGGTTTTACCTTCATCTCTAACTTGGACGCAACAGAGTCGCAATTATTTTGCAATTTGAAGCCAGGAAAAACCAATCAAACTTTTGCAGAACTGCAATACGCAACGGACAGTAGTTGTTGTGGTGCACGCCGGTTCTTCTCGTCTTGGCCACCTTGATGGTCAACAAGTGGCTTGATTATGTGTCGGATATCTAATTGGAATATTTATGTATAGCAGTTTATTATTAATTAACCAACAAACCATTTGATAGAAAGCGAGCAAGTTTTAGTCTTTTATGCAGTTACTTTTATTACCACTTGTGATTCATAAGCGAACGTAAATCCTTTTTTAATTTAAGGTTCACAAGTGGTAATAACAGCATCTGCATCAAAGACTAATATAAGCCATTAATGTTGTAAAACCAATGTATTATGTATTTTAGAACCCTTTGATACCTTGCAAATGCATTCGACTAACTTCCTAATACTCTACAGACTTGCACCGCCAATAAGTGCGAGGGACTCTTGGTACAGCGGTTTCGTTATACCGAATAAGACTCGAAGCATTGAACGCAAATACTTGTTCTAGTACAATAAAATATGCAGAAAAGAGAACAAATCTAAGTAATTTTTAAGTTCATTCTTAAATGGCACGTCTTAGAGATTGAACTGACTCGTTTACCGTCACACTCGAATGGTGTGACGCTCATAAGGCTAACATTTATGAGATTATCATGATGGTTTCATAGATAAACATGAATATGAACTACGTGCCACTAATAAATGAACTAAACTTGGGAAAAGCAGCTGTCACCTGTTTCATTTGAACTAAACGAACTATAATCCAACTAAACGAACGTGAAGCGCAGATATAGTACAATATTTGTAAAGTAAAATTTGGCTCTATTGAGCTATTTCAAGGCCGTAGATGTGATACCGACTGGCATGCGGCGTACATGCCGTGATTGTAGCGCATCAAAAACTTGAGAGATGGCGCTAGCCATGAGCACAGTAGATGGTCCCACATTATGGTTTAAGGGGTTATCATGTTGAATACATCACTGTACGTGTGTTGATGGACGTGGATATGAAAGGATGGACTTCCACTAACACACACAAAAAACGCGTCAATCATGATAACATCGCTTAAATAAGAAGCATCATTTGGGAGACATATAAGAGTTTTCCCATGCAAATGTCGGGTAAGCTTCATGTGCAGCTGTCTATATCATAGCTGGAAACCACTAAATTTTGGGGTAAATTGCATATGAAAAATGTGCTACAGTCATCCGTAGTATACGTGATTATAGCATTATTTTTCATTTCTTTCAAAATCATCTTATCTACACTGTTACAAATCGCAATCCTTAAATGAACTTATTAAATCTAGCATTGACACTATTTGGATAACCCCTTGATAACATTATTTCAATAAGTGTGACTCAATCTCCGACAATGTGCCGAGCAGATTACACTACTCAACACGATTTCATATTCAACAGTTCCGACGGTTGATTATGTTTATAAAACCTCCGTACTTAGTTTTTTCCGGTCACCCTCAGCCTTCGAGAATTTCGCGAATATCGGCATTTTTGAGGTGGTTCCACTTAAACCGGTATATCTCTATTGTCAGTAGAGGTATCAACTTAATTCTTTAATATATTTGGAGCTAATAAATTCCACTGCAATCCTTCTAAAGACCACTTTCCGATTTGACCCAATTGGCATTCGTATGTCTGTATATCTGTTATTCAGAATGTCTGTATGTCTATGTATATGTCTGTAAGGGACCTACCAATATACACTACAATATGCATAGAAATCATATGTTGTTTAATCAAAGAACTCGCTTTTGAGGATAAGGTTGTTTCTACCCCCACACACATAATGCAGCGTACGCTACGTTACTAAAGTTTTAAAGTACGTATACTTAATAAGCACTCTCAGTAGTTTTAAGAGTGAAGGACTCCTCTAACTTATATCGCAAGTTTAGTTAGATGCATCGCATATTTTACAGTAGTTTTTCATGTCTGGTTACAAAAGCTTTGGGCTCCATTTATTGAACATGAACCTTTTTGATTTGCAAATACTTGAACCGGCTTTGGCACTACTTTGTATTGACAGCAAATATTTCAATAAAAACCCAAATATCCCAAGCGTTTGTCCCTGAAAGTGACCCTCCCAGCCATCAAAACAAGGGCTGTCCTTTAGTTGTTTTTTTCCGCCACATTTTTGCATACTTTGTTTACTTTTGTAACGCTTTTTTACTTTTATTAGAAAAACTTGTTTTTCTAGCTGCTGCGTTGAAATGATTTTCTTGTTTTTGCATACATAAATTTCAAATGAAATCATGTGTCAAATTAACGACAGAAAATATGCGCAGCTATTGAATATCATTACATATGTCGAATAACAACGCGAATTCCGAGCTTGCAGCCAAAGTCAATGGAATGGCCGCCAAAAAGATGCAAATTTTCACGCAGACCACTAACTATACAGCCTGACATATGTAATTGGTTTTTCAGCAGCATAAATTTAAGACCCTCCGGCATATACTTTATAGATGTATCTATCTATCTGTTGCCGTTGACAGCGCCGTAAATCATACGTGTTTATTTTATGCATTCATCGAAACCCATGAATTATGAATGCTGATAATAGAGACTTGCTTTCATAATTGAAAAAATAATAATATCGGTCAAATATCGATGTACTTGTTTGTTAGCTAAAAAAAAAGTTTGAACAGCAAACAGAACTCAGATTTTTCAATTAGCACAAGAAAATGAAATAAAAATAATATTTATACTGCAGTCTACAATAAGTAAAATAAAAGATTTACAAAAAACACAAAAAAAAACCAATGAAACCGTTCGAAACTCGTGCAGGGTCCAAGCAGTGTCAACAAAAGAAAACATCACTACAAACAACGCCCCCGTACGTGCGAGGAGGCAAAAAACCATAGGCAAAAAAAGCAACAAAAAATGTAGTGTCAATAAAAAATTTGCGCTTTTCCAATACGGCCAGCGGCGGAAACGGATATGCTGCCGCACAAAATGGCTGTCAATGTTGGCACAAATTGTTTGTCACGCAGAGCAAATACTTCGTGATGATGCTCTGGTATGCGGCATTATGCACGATTTAATTCAACAGCAACCACTTCAAGATACATTTCCAATATACATGCCAACATATATATGTATATATATGCTTACAGTTATAAAAATAACATAGAAAACTTGAGAGCTCCGTTTAAGCATTATTAGTTTCTCGTGCCCGAAACACATACAGACATACAGGCATACAGACCGGACCGTATGGAGTCCCCAGGTTATAATTGCAGCACAGCCAAATGCCTATATTGACCTATTCAACAGGTGCATCGACCAATGCCGATTTCCCAATACATGGAAGAGACTGGTACTGATCCCAAAATATGTATGCTCGACGTCGTTGGAAAGCTGTTCGAGCGCATAATATGCAATCGTCTGGAGAAAGAACTGGAGGAACGACAGAGGCACTGTACCGTGCAATTCGGCTTCCGCAAGAAGCGTAGCTCCTTCGACGCCATTTCTACGGTCATCGATATGACCAGAAGGGGCAAATGCCAAAATGGCATGGGGACAAGATGGCATGGCGGCAATAAAGAGTACTGCCTAGTAACTACCCTAGACGTTAAAAATGCCTTTAATATGGCCAGCTGGCACAGCATTTTGCAAGCACTCATCACGCTGCAGCTCCCTGAGTATCTCGTCAGCATCATTTGTGAGTACTTCCACAACCGCGTTATGCTATTCGACACTTCCTCCGGTCGCAAGTAGTAAATCGTTTCCGGTGGCGTTCCATAAGGATCGGATGTATTTGTGCTTACCGCACTATTTCCGAAGTTGCTGCACTTGCCCTTGCTGGTCCCGGTGCAACGAGCCGCAGCCGTGCCGGCGAGAGGCGACAGTGGCGAGATGGCAGGAGTGTTGGAAAACCTTCTCCAACGGCGCCTGGACTAGAAGATTGATTCCGGATGTCCGTCCGTGGGTGAGTAGAAAGCACGGACAACATAACTTCTATTTAACCCAACTACTGGCGGGAGAAGGGTATTTTAAATCCTATCTGTATAGGTTTAAACACGAGACGGATCAGTTTTGCACACACTTTGCACGGAACCGAGCAGACAATGACAGTCTTTTTTGTCTCTCCATGATTCTCTGCTGAACTGGAAGAGCTAAGCCCAGGCATTACAGACTTGATGGATATCCTAATTAGTTCGCAAAACAACTGGATTGCTATATGAAATATTTAATGGTGCACCGTAGGGAGAAAGGGAATAAGAAAGTTTTGTATGACGTCATCCTCGTATGGTGTGATGCTAGATTGGTATGCCGTTTCTTATAATCTATTATATAAATAGGCTAAGGAAAAATTTGTGGACCCCTTTTTCACCAACTATATGGAAACAAATATAGATGAAATTTATATCATTGTGTAGGGAATTTTCCTAAGAAGTGCACAATATAATTTTCATTCATATATTTTGCCAAATATTAGGTAAAATTAATAAAAAAAAAATGTGTATTTGTAACTATTCACGAATGTTTTCTCTGTTAGCTATTGACATTATCCTCGCAAAAGCAGTGAGCGACGGGCTACGGAAAAACACGAATGTTTTATATATGATTGTGACTCACAGCTCAGTGGCTCATATAAATCATTGAAAGAGAGAGAGAGAGATATCAGAAATGCTTAATGATTTTGAGTTAAAAAATTTATGGATTTGTGGATCCGACTGTGGGGTTACCACTAGTACATTGCAATCCATTTATGAATTTTAGTGACAGAAAAAGCATTTAGCATAATTTGAATATTTGTTGAAATTCTTGTCGAATTCTGTATAGACAATTAGTTTACTCGTGAATTCGGTTTAGTTTGAAATTTCTTCAAAAAAAAAATTTAAAACCTCTTTTAATTGTAGCGCGAATCGCCATTTTGAGATTTAAAACACAAAATGCATCATTGCAGCAGTGCTGTCTCACTCCAACGATGCATTCATGATCATAAGCACCTTAGAGAGAATGTCAAGCATTTATGTTGTTTAACATTAAAGTGTTCTTAACACTTTCGTGCTGCTACTTTCCGGTTTAGTTAACATTTATGTTAAAAGTTTCGTTGCCTATTAGTTTACGTCAAACTGCATCCAGCCAAAAGTTCGAAAATAATATTCGTAATTAAAAGTAAAAAACTTTGACTAGAAATTATATGTTCGCAAGGGGTTGGTTTAACATTAAAAAAACAAATTCATTGACTTTTCTTGCATAAAATTTTAACAAGTTTTGACTGCAAATGATGCTGGATCGGAAATCAAAAAAGGCAAAATTTGTATTATTATAGACTTGTGCAATGTAGGTTACAGGCAGAAGTAGCCGTGGCAGACTATAAGTTCTCAGTGCAATAGTCGAGTCGGTGTAGCTGTATGTCCAACTATCTATGCGTCTGGTAACCTAAGTCTCGGATACTTTCAAAAACTTTACCAAAAGAAGCGCATTTTGTTACGCAGACGATATCGATACATGTCGATATCTGACCACCTTCTCCGTTGACAGAATTTCAAGTTTTACACCCAACTTACAACTTCTTATGAAAGAGAATTACTGAGCATCTTTAGTGTAAAAGATCAAGATTCAGAGATTTTCAAGATCGGATTGTAATAGTGTGCCCATTTTAGAACTCTCCTCCTACAAACGGTAACAACATATGTAACAGCAATGTCAATGTGTTGCCTGCATGTATACGAATTCTTGATCTAGAGCCATCTAGTTTGGTATGTTGACTCGTGTTAGTCTTATAAGTTATAACCCAAACAGTTGACCTTTTTGCCAAATAAACCACCCAGCAACCGCAGAACAGTTAACCTGATTGCGCATCAATGCAGCAATCCAAAAATTTGCGTAGAAATTGGATTTTCATGGAAAATAGGGTAAATAATGGGATTGTCGGCATGCAATTTTTTCTCTTGAATTGTGGAATTTTCTGCGTTCACCCTGTAAGGATCCAGCATTTCAACAATCGATGAAAACCTTGAAGTAGTGAAGAAAATTGTTATGAAAATTGCCGAATCTTTATTAACTAAGTTGCTCATGCCATTCATTTTTTCTTTTTTTGTTTCGTTGTGAGTTCTTGCCACAAGTTCATGCGATAAATAGAGAATATTACCTTGAAGCTATGCGTCTTTTGCGCGAAGCAATACTAAGAAAGCGCCTAGATTTGTGATGGCTTTTGCATCACGATAATACAGCATCGTTGCTTCTTCCTGGTTTTTCTGCAAAAACCAACATCGTAACCATGTCTCAGGCACTGTGGACACCTGGAACTTTGCCCTCTTCCCGGAACTGAAAATCCTCCATCCTTGCAAGGACCACATTACTCAACTCAAGTCAAGGAAAAACCAAAGTGATTCAAGAATTAGAAAAAGCGTTGGTACATGTATATTATACCTAATGGGGATTTTTTTGAAGAGAAAACAATAGATATTGAGAATCGAGCAGAGACCTGTATTGTGTATTTATTTGTGTATACTACTCAATACTATGGTTTGAAGTTTATCTACGCATATAACTTTGTACTCATGCAAATACAGTAAATACGTGAAGCACGCTACTCATAGAAAGAGTCGAGTCTGACACTTTTAAAATTGTCTTTTAGATAGATGTCAAAAAGAGTATAAGTAGAGGAGCGTTGTTAAGTAAAACTACAATAAAGTACATATTTTGCATTGTTCTCATTATCGTCGACGCATTGAAGCCTTGACACTGGGTACAAAACTCAACGTAAAATTTAAGAAAGGGCGAATGTTGATCATACAAAACCCTTTGCTATGAGCTAGTTCGATAACATTTACTTCATACGCTACGTATAGCCAAAATAACGTCTACTCAAAATGACGCCTATTCACAACTACGCATTGGTAAATAATACATGAAACACGCATACTGGTTTAGCGCAGTGAGCTGTATCCAAATGATGCTTTTAACGGTATAAGTTTGCTTCTACGCTTTTAGTACGCTTTGCAGTTCTGTGGAATAAGGGCGTTCGAGAAATGAGCCAAGTTTGTAGTCAAACTAAACGCACTCGGGCTTAAAATGGCATAAAATCAAGAGTTCTGTGGTGGTAAATAAATGGCAATGAATCAATGTATTTGTAGTTGATTTGAGCAAATCCTTACTTGAATGGCTTGGTACTGATTCAAGTATGGAATACTTGATTATTTTAAAGTGTTTCAGATCTCTAGAATTGATTCACCTCTAAGCAATGCCCATTTAAATTTAAAGCAAATGTACAATTTAATTCTTTGTGCTGCCATAAAATTACAATAAACAGTTTTCTACACATGATTTATAAAGCATAGTATACCACTTTTTTTATATCTTGTACACAAAGTTTAAAGGATTTAGATTGTAACAGGCGGAAGCAGGAGTGGCGTGGCAAACCAAAATTCCATGGGCAAAAATGATCAGTAGCAATAGTCGAGTCGATAGCCATGCCCGTCCTTCTGTCCGTGTTATACTCTGCTTCTCAGTATCTAATAGAGTTAGAGCAAAACCAATTTTACCAAATGAAGCACATTTTCCGGGAGAAGATCAAGCCTGTCCAATCGTGTCAATGTCTTGCCCGGTTGCCACACAGTTATGCATACTTAGACTGGGCATGTGTGCTGTTAAAACTAACAAGATCGGGTTTAAAGTTGAAAAGATATGGGTAATAATATGCCAATTTTAGACCCCTCCTTCTATAAACTCTTAAATATATAAGCTAGAGCCACCAAATTTGCTATGTAGTTTCATGTTAGTCTTGTAAGCCAGACAACGTTTAAGTTTGGCCGCATCAAGCCCCCGCCAACCTGCCAACGAATCGATAGAAAAATTGGATTTTCATTGGAAATGGGAAGAGAGTATCCCAGTGGTGAGCATCATCCCAACTCTTTGCATGACATTTTTATTATTTATACAATTTTCAGAACAAAAGCCAATTAAAAATGCATTTCCACACACATCATGTGAAACGTGCAGGGCAATTTGAGTGGCTGTTACGGGTGAAGTTGCCACAAAATAGCCATGACCACACGCTCTCTCTCTTAAAAGTAAAATGTTTACAGCTTGTTGTAATTTAATTTAAATTAATAATGATGTTGTGAGACCCATAGAACTGCAGGCAGCCAGATGAGAGCTGAAACCTTACAATGTATTCGGCTTAGTTAACAATACATCTAATTAATAGCGCTGACAGCTTCCCCAGAAGTGATATTAGAGCACAACAATGCCTCATAAATACCACAAAAGGCTTATAAGACCGCTGTCTGGACATGTACTTGCAACACATTTACGCAGTCCTTACCTATACGTGTGTGTGTGTGTATCTTTACATATTCACTTGCTACATGTGTGCTGAATAATGCGCTTCAATATCCAAATATGATTGATGTTTAAACAAAGAAAATGTAAATGGTAAGTATATAAAGTATATAGTATATAAAAAAAGGAGCGTCACACACAAAAGTTACGATAAGTATCTACATAGTGTGTATCTCCTTCCCTGTCTTCTTACATAAAAATGTATGAGTACATCATTTTGATATAAGATTTTCAACCACTCGCCGCCTTTCCCTCCCACTATGGATTTAACATAGTATCGCCTTTGCTTGACCATTCCAACAATTATTTGCACTAAAAGCCATTTAATGTTACATGAAAATGAAAACCGTTTTCATGTTGCTTCAGATACATTATTTAAAAAATATACTTTTAATGCACAGTAAACGTGAGTGCCAATATATGAGTGTACAAAGCAAACTACACTTGAAGAAAAAATTGTTGCAAAATTTAAAGAAAACAGCAACTGCCGTCAGATTTTGAACCCTTTATACCTTGGCGATGATTACCGCAGTCGACAGAATGATATACTGTACGAGCTTTGCGCTTAAAGGAGAACTTAATTTCAGCCGGTTCCGTCATTTCATGCCTACGAACGCAGAAGCTCCTGAGAGAGGTTCACTTTTGTTGGAGTACCACGTACAGATGGCAATATCTAGCTTAAGACTCACAAGATGGAAACCGAAGACGCACATCAACGGCGCACGGCGCACAGTGTGAAAATCTGAATTGATTTTCGGTGAAAATCATTACTAAGATGTTTATATACACCTTAAGTATCGCAAGATGGAAAGTGTAAACGCCAATCAACTGTGCACAGTAGGAAAATCTGAATTGGTTTTCGTTGAAAATCATTACTTTTGAAGGAGTAGAGATATTTTCAACGTTTAATCAATGAATCGTTCAAGATTGACATATTTTTCGTGAAGATGTGAGGAGTTTATTTTGAAGCTAACGTACACACTTTTCAATGGGTGTATTGATCAATGAGCAAAATTTAGAACATGAAAATTCTATATGACATGCAAGCATTTTTGGCGTTTAAAATATCGAACCATGCTAAAGTTTTTTGAAGAACACTGTATTCAGAGAACACATAAAGCATCAGGAATTCTCTGTTACATATTATGATTTTTCAAAAGTTTGGATTTAAACGAAAACCAATGCAAATTTCCCACCGTGCGGCACTTCAAAACGCCAAAAATTAAGCTGTAGACTTAATATGGAAGTTAAGAAGTTTCACGCTACATTTAATACAAGAATGCTTTTTTAATTTTGAACACCAATTTCAAAACTGTTTAACTTAAAGTTCATGTGTTTTAAAATGATCCCTTTGAAATTTAAAGAACTTAAGCATGTTTTTGGGAAAATATTTATTGTTGGTTTAAAGGGCTTCGAAACGTTCTAAAACAAGCTTTTTAAATTGTTTCTTTCCAAACTCTGAACATCTTGCAAACAAAATAGTTGAAAAGCAAGCATACTTTAAACTCAATAAAGACGTGTTTAAGGATGTAAGGAGGTTCAGGAGTAATAAACGATTTGCTAAATTCGCAAATCCCGCAATCACAATTTCCTTAAGCTCCAGGTATGTGCATTAAATTTAGCTCAAATTTGTTGTCTACTGTTATTGATACTATTAGGCAATGTTTAATATTACTATTTAATAATATTAATAATATAATAATAAAATAATACTATTTAATACGGGCGAGTTATCTGCTACGAAACAGCTGCGTCTGTTTGTCAATTGTCGGCGGCCAAAGTTTGGAATGTGTGACCACCAACTGTAGACATTTATTGTGTTATGTTATATTTATGTGTCTGTCATGAGGCTCTTGCCAGCTTTTTGTTTCTTCTTGAAAGATGCAGGAAAAAATATGTCTTTTTAAGATTATCGAAATTTAAAGATTTCAGACGTAGGAATGCCTTGCTAGAGCGAGATAACTCTACAATAAGCTTGCTACAATGATGCATTCATATGTTTGCTGCAATGATGCATTCATGTGTCTAAAATGTATGCCTAAAGAAAAAAAAGGTTCAGGTACACAAGCCAGTTCATGAGAAACTATGAATCACGCAGGTCTCTTAAAAAACTTCAAGATTTTAAACGATAGTCATGGATTCTCGACCCCATAATTTCAAAATAATTCAATTCAAAAGTAGCAAATTCAAAACTTTAAATGCATTTTCTTTAAAATCTAATTTTTTGAGTTATTATAGACTTCTAGTAAATGATCGATATATACTATGTATATCCTCCAAACTAGTGTTATTCAAACTATCGGGCGATAGTTCTGAAGTGCCGCTTCAGGCACCCACAATATATGTCCTAACAAGTCTAAAGCACAAGTTTACAAAAATGGTGCTCCGGCTTAGTCTGCCGTTCAAAATACACACATTTCAGTAACTTTGACACATTGTGCGGTTGAGTTTTTCGTAATATTTGAATATGTGCTTCGGTTCAAAACTGGCTTACAAGCCTGTATGAATTTTGTGCTTCAACAGCTGAAAATTTCTGCTGCTTTGGGTTTTTCTCTCAGTGCATGTGTAGAATAATGGTTTTCTATAACTTATGTATAATTTTTTGCTACTTACATTATGATTGTATTTGTTTGCGACGTCGCATAAAAGGGAGAGCAGCAGTCACTAATGACCGTTAAATATTACGCATACGCAGTGTAGTAAAAACAACAACATAATGTAGCACCTATTCTTCGAACTAAAACCGTAGACTCGGTGCGACAAAGCGAAAAATATCCTAAATATCCTAGCCGTTTTGTTCTCAACGATGTTCGCTCATATGCAAACGAAAGATTGTCAGTGAACTCTATAAACAGTTAATATGTCACGAAAAATTTGTGCGATGAGCGATTATCGTTAAGCAAATTACGTCGGATATTACAACATCCGCTTACGAGAAACTTGTGTATCTTCATAAATGAAGTACGTGCATAAGCGTTAACTGTCAAAAGCTGACTGCGTTATGGCAGCTTTTACATAATGAATTTGTCTTTTTATAAGTAGCTGTCAATACCAATCTAGCGAAACTCGCGAACGTATGAGTTTTTGGTAAAAAATTCATAATCAATTTGATGAAAAATTTCTTGTTAGATTTATGCTATGAGTCACCGCTGTTTGCAAAATGATGTCAGAATGGAAAGTAAAAAACTAAAAATTTCGATTTAAATAAAAAAACTCGCAAGCATACGTTGTCCGAAAGTACTCACTTAGGGGTATAGAAATCGCTAAACGGTTTTGTCTAAAGTTTGATTTGAATTTTCTTGAAAAATCCGTCAATCAGATGCTTACTTTTTAGATTTCCCATGCTTTCAAAGATAATCTGGCACATTGACGAATTGTTTTTTGATTGAAGTTCGGTATAAAAAGACATCCGAAAAAGCGGTCGAAAGAGATTTGAGTCACACCCCCGCCATCTGTGTACTTTGATCAATATCAAAACGTGTTTTTGTGCTTACATTTTCCAATTCAATCTTGTACTGTCAATTGAAAACGCTTTCCGTTTTTTGTGTTTTTTGTAACTAAGTGATAACTATCTGTATGTCATTTTGTTAGTTGACCATTAAACATTTATCCCTTTGGAGTCGTATTCGATGGAATACCGCATTAAAGTTATTTAAAAGCCTTGCTAAAACTCATTTAGTAATGGAACCTTATTTCTTTGGAAAATGAGGATGCAAATGCGGCCATCATCAATTCTGCGATAACAGAGTTTTATCCCCCCAACTTGTTGATATCGAACTTGCCACGATTCGCGTGAGAGTATCAATGAGATGACTTCATTTAATAACGGTTTTGAAAAGTGAAGTAATGATAACTTCAAAAATTTTGAACATCGGTTCGAAAAATGTAAAACCGGCCATGATGAACAGTAAAGCAATATTATTTATCAAATATAAGTGACATCGATGAACTTTCATAAACCATCTTTATTCAAACCGAATATTTATATTCATTTGCGTTTACTTTCAGCGTCAACTTTATGTTAGTTTTAAAATTAATTCAAATATTACTTATACGCACTGTTTTTCCTTTTTACGATTTTTGGTACGCTTTTTAAAAGCTTTGTAATAGTTGCTGGCCAATATTACTCACTGTTTAAGCACAAATCTTTAGAGAATAACTATAAAATTTGAACCAAAGTTTTTCAGATAATAAAGAAAAATATTTGAGTTGGTTTAAATTTTTAATGTGCGGCTTTTTAATAAGACATTCACATACTTACAGCCTTTTATTGTCTACGTTTAATGGGCGTGATCTGGCTGCTGCGGCTGCTTCTTACCTGACAATTGGATTAAGGCTAACTGAATGTACATATATGTATGGCGCGTGGTGTCACAGCCAACTAAGCAGCACAACGACCATGTATAATACTCCATATATGTGCATATATTACATACTATATGTATATTGCATACTGTCTGGCGCATATAGTAATTTCTTTTATTGCCCAGAGTTAGAGGCAGCGTCAGCGTCAACATAAAACGGCAATATGCTGCGCTGCGTCCAACCCAATGTCCTTGCCTGTAGCTGCATATGAGCTGGCCATAAATTAAAGCCCGACCGCCAGCTGTTGGTTGCCAGTTGTAGGAGCTGCTGCACCCGTTTTGTGCCACAACGAGAGCGTTTTGCTGCTTTTGCTACGGCGTTTATTTAACGCAATTAATAAAGCTTATGTCGTTTTTGTGGCATGCTCTGCTTGTTATGTTTGTGTCCGAGCGTTATCAACAGGTGTTGCATAACCGAGACCGTCTTCTAGCAGGTTTTAAATTCAAAATTAAATTAAATTTGCCCATAAACCCATGTCAGTCTGAGTCGAAGACATGTAGGCCAAAAGAGACACACACACGCACACACACGCGTATAGTTTCTGCCATCATATAAGAGACATTAATTAAAACTGTCGTTACGGCTTTGTGGCAGACCCTGGAAGCTGCCACATATATCACAATGATCAATCACATACAAGGGTATGGATACGGACAGAGCAGCAAATTCAATTCAATTTGCTGGTTTGATTTGTTTGGCTATGGTGTGCGTGTGCGTCATATATGTGACGAACGAACTTTAATAGAACTGTCAATTTTTATGCTCTTTGGCACCTTGAAATGGCTTGTACTGAACTCAGCTAGCCATAAAATTGCTACCATATGTCGTGCTGTTGTTGGACAAAGTGTATGCCTGATAAGGATACCCTAAATAACATAGCATAACGACACTTTTATTGAGCACTGGCTTATATTTAATATTTAATAAGATAAAAGCTAAAGTTAATAACGCTGCACATTATCTACTTACTCTGCCATATGGTAACACACAAAAACTTTCTGTAGGCAAACAACGCCGCAATGTATGCTACGGTATTTTTCTCTTTTGTTTGGTTTTTGAACACAGTTTTTGAGCGTTTTTGACGCCATTTTTTAATTTTTTGGCGAACAATTACCAACACCAGCTTATAGTTATTTAGAGTTTGTTTACTAACACTATAAACGGCAAGACTTTGACAGTTTTTGTTGTTGTTGTTGTTGTTGTTGATGTTGTACGGCACTTTTGCTGTCCCATTCAGCGCTGGGCACCACCAGCACTGTTGGCAGTCAGACTGTGACTGTTATGAAGTTTGATAATTTATCGGGCAGCAAGTCTAGTAGCGCATGCTGCGCTGTGGCACACGGCAGCAGCGCGTCAAGCCGCAACCCGCCCCAGTCCTTAAGTGTGTGTGTGTGTCTGTGTGTGTGTGTGTGTGTCTGTGTGTGTGTGTGTGTGGTCTAGGTCTGATATCTTTGGCAACTTGGGCGCGGTAACGGTATGTTCGCGTAGAAGCCACTGCAGCAACGGCAGCGACAGCAGCAACAGTTCGCTAAAGGGATGAAAAGCGTTGCCATGGCTGATTTTAGTATTCAGCCTGTTGAAGCTGCTGTCTTTTCGCTCACTTCAATTGCTCTTTTCCTTACACGCACACACACACACGCACACGCACACACACAGACACACGTACGAATGCGTTCCACACGACAACCAGTTGATGTTTTTAGTTAGCACTGAGCGCAGTTGCTGTTAACATTCTTGTTGCTGTTAGTGTTCTCTGTGTGTGTGTGTGTGTGTGTGTGTGTGTGTGTGTGTCTGTGCTTGTGTTTTTGCGGGGGAGTGAGACGGCGCTTGCATTTGGCTTTGCATAAGCTTACAACTGTCGCTGTTGCATTTATGCGCTGCAACTTGCTTACCACCCACCTGTAGTAACTGCAATAATTTGGACATATATGTTTACATTCCACAAAAGTGGAACCCATTTGTTGCTTCTGATGGCGACACTGCGCCTGCGTCTTGGCCAGCAGTGAAGCAACAAGCAGTCAATTCTGCTGCTGCCGTCAGCTTTGACTGCGCTGCCACGCTGGACGCTATCATATTGTGTTTTTTTTTTGTTTGTTATTTTTTTGGGGCGCTTGAATGTGCGTCTAAAATTTCCAACTGGCAGCAGCAACAACATGGCAGCTGGCGGCGTTGTTTCTAAGGAGTTTTGGTTGCATGGCGCTGCTCGTTGCCGGTTTTCATACTTTTCATGCTTAATTTTCCTCAGCGTTGGCATACAAAAAAAAAAAAAAACAAAAATAAGCATAAAATAAAAAACAAATTCCACTGCTGGCATTTAAACTAAGCAGCACTTGGCTTTTCTCGGCTTTTTCTTTTTCTTTGAGCGCTGTCAATATGGCTTGGCGCTGAGCGGGCAGGGCGCGTTTGTGTGTGTGTGTGTGTGTGTGTGTGTGTGTGTGTGTGTGTGTGCAACATGTTACTAAGTCAAGTATTCAGCATGGCATCCGGAAAATCATTCAGGAAGGAAGATATCAAACAAACAAGCACTTGTATGCCATTGATATGTTTTACTTCAGTCTTTGTTGCTTCTGCAGCTTGATGCCGTTCTTTGGCAACATATGTTGCATACTTGTTGCTGCCCTTTGTGACTCTGTCACGCTCTCTTTGCGAGTCACTAAAGTTGTTAAGTCGATTTTATTTGACAGCTGGCACAGTGGTAAGACCTACAACCTAAAGCAACAGCTTTCATGGCAAGTTAATAAAAAAGCACATTTCTTTTAGAAGAATCTATGATACTGCGTGAAAAACCGCACAATGATTTCAGTATATAATCATACAAACATAGGAGCCCACCCGGTTGTATACCTACAACGAAAATTTCTTGTGGGAGTTCAGGAGACCGAACTTATGTGGTTGCTTGAGCTACGGCTTATAAGCAGCTGCTATAGAAACTATGACTGAACTGAAATTATAAGTTTATTTTTGAAACAACTGTCTTCACGTACTGTGTGAACAGTAAAAAAATACTTTTTCGTGTGAACAATCAATTATCGTGCTTTAGGAGTAAGTTCGGCATGAAAGCCGTCAAAAAAATCCGGAACTACGCTCAGACGTTATGACGCTTGGGTGGTGTTCCGCTCGTATGGAGTTACACTTAAACGGTGTTACGCTTCTATGTGCAGTGTTAGCAGCGTCTATAGAAGAGTGAGGCATTTGAACTTTTGTTTCTTTTGTGCTGTGCTAGCTGTCAAAAGATCATGTTGATAGGTTGTTGTGGTTTTCACGCAAGCATATACGCTTCTTCTTAACTGGCCATAACAACCCGTTATCGGTTTACGGCCTGATGTAAATACATTCTTTTATTGGAATTGTGGTTTTACGTGGTGGGCCCCAAACCCTACGCACAACCCTTTTAAGGCCTGGGGTGGCTCTACTGACCTCAAAAGAACCCAGTACCATTGTTAGTCGTCTCATACGACAAGCTTTGACCTGCTGAGGTGGTATTCTCTAACCCGCTCACCACACAGGAAATATAAATATACGCTTGCTAGATTACTATAAGTTGGTTTACGGCTCCTCCAGGCGAGTTGTACACACACAACTTCTAAAGTCCTGGTGAGACTTCGTTGCGCCCATTAGCTCACTGCCCTAACACACTGTGGCTAGAGCAGCTAACCAGGAAGCACCACTTCGTTCTTGTGCGTCAACTTGGTTAACGTAGAGTCAGGGATCAATGAGCTTCACCTTGTCCTACCAGAGCGCAGGCCTACCCAAAGTGGGTTAATTGCATTATAAGAAACGACGAATGCATACATTTTGCGATATACAATACAATACCTGGAGTCCGTCACCTGAGTGCGGAATGGATTGTTAAATGAATAGAGCGAAGAATATATTATTCGGTATGATCTTGACAAACAAACCCATATTCAATTTTCAAAGATTTTGATAACCAAAACGAGAATTGCCTGTTAAACAGAGTCCCCGAATAACAGTCAACACTTGTTTTCAATGCGGTCTGCTCGCTGAAAAACGGAATAAAAATGATTCAGTCAGATTTCGCTCTGAGTGTGTTCGGCACTTTTACTCGCTGCGCTTGTGTTCGGTCTTGTAGTAAAGGCTGAGCAAATATACTGAGCGATAAAAAACGCCAAAAAAAAATGGTTTTGCTTGACGTTTTGCGTCACTTTAGCAAAGTGTTCCTTATGGCAGCTCCCTTTAAAAATAATATTTTCAAAAGATTTTTATCGAAAAAGAAGAAAACCTCTATTCAATTACAGTCTTTGACTGTGTTAGATTAAGGTCACTTTTTCGGAACAACTCCGCCCACCACCGCCCACATCATCACAATTTTAAGACCCTCATAAAATAGAGACATTAAGAGCAAAGAAAAATTTGTAGTTTTGAATCAAGTACTTTTTGCAAAAAGAAAAATGAATGCAAGAGAAAAAGTATATTCGGTTCCTTATCCGGCTCTATTGTCAAAACATGTAAGGATGGTCAACCCAGCTTTTCACTATCTGCCTGTTCACTATGTACTTCAATATACTTGTTAGCTATCTAGATTTATTCGACAAACTGGAAATCATGCACAGTCGATATGGCTTTGCTTTGAGGAGACACTTGTATTCTGCCAACCCGAAGCATCTTATCTTTCGAATGGTATAGGTTTCACCTGAAAATGTTACGTAATTGCAAGGCAATAGGTACCACACTGAATTTCATGAATATCATTACATTCATCATTACACAAAGAAACTCAAGTTTCTAGTGAAAATGCTATAGGCAGGCGTAGGTGCAACTTTTGAGCCATACTTCAACCACTGTGCCTTATAGCAAAGAGTTTGCTTTACCGTTGATCTACATGCTGCTGCGTCAGAGGCACGGCAAATCCTTTAGAAGGATGTGCTCATACTTGTTGCCGCCCTACACAGACAAGTCCAACACGGCGAGAAGGCTCAACAAAGCGCAGCCGTTTGGCCAGACAGTTAGATAAACAGTTGTTGAGACATTTCGCGTGTGTGTGTGTGTGTGTGTGTGTGTGCCCTGTGTGTGTGTTAGTGTGAGTTTTGTGGGCGCGCATGAGTTTGGCCTACTTTTAGCCAGCTTGCCATTGAGCAGTATACCAAATCGTAGCGACAATATGGCTGATAACCGCCCCTTAACTTGTTTTGGTAGCTTTTATGGCTAGATGGCTGACTGACTCACTGGCAGCACAATAAACGCATTTACACACACAGCTGGCAACAGCTGCTGCCATCAAGTTGCCACCACGAATGCGGCTGCTTTGAGGCGCACAATATGCATACTATATATACATATATATATATAGAAGTATCTACTACATACTTATATATATGTATGTATGACCATATTATATTGGCAATGCTTTGAGGTTGCAATGCGGCCTTTACTTTTTAGCCCCAATGACTTTTCCATGGCTTCCGCCCAGGCAATTGCATCTTTCAAGCCAAACCCCCTGATTTGATTGCAGCAAACAGAGTTCTAGTATTTCTGAATTTCAGACTTACTCGCATATAACAATAATATAAAATCTAAGAGCACACACGTCTTGGCTCTTTGTGCGCCATTTTATGCCACAACGGACGCATAAAATGGAAATTGTAAATGAAATGCACTTGAACTGCTACTTCCTTCGATGCCGGCAAAAGATGCCGAGCAAGTCGGATTCTAGACATAGCATCAGGGCGTATCCACACGGAGCGTCAATCCGGTTGTCACCCAACTCACATAGACAAAAGGCGGCAGATTTAGTTACAACTACACACACTCACACCGGCACACACACACACACACACACACACACAAAGGCGCTCGTGGCACATAGGGCAACAATGCTTTAAGTGCAATTGTATATCCTTTCTGGTTTTTGTGGTGTGCGTGCACGAACATAAATAAAACAAGCACATGTGCCGAAGAGTGTGTGTGTGTGTGTATGTGTGTGTTTGTGTGTGTGTGTGTGTCTGTGTGTGTGTGTGTCAGACTGTGAATCGGTGTTATGGTGGCCCACAAACTAAGCACAATGCTTATATTACGCATAGACCATATACACACGCCGCATATGATACCCTTTCATGTAATTATTTATGTAATTGTCATCCGAACTTCATAGGATTTCATTTAATGGGCTATATGGCATACATAAATTGGCTTTCTTGATTTATTCGAAGTTGAAGCCAGTTGTACCGCAGCAACGCCCAGCAGCAGTCTTTGCTTAGCGATTGGAGATGAACGCGTGAATGATTTTTACATTTACACTCACGCATGCATCATATGCAATCAGGGTGGATTCGGCTCAAATAGGCCACAAAACGTATTTTGTGGTGTAACAACTCTTGACTCGCCTTGGTGGAAAAACCGACTCGTAAGCGAAAATGGATGGTGTTACGCTCGGTTGGTGTTACGCTTGTGTGTGTGCTCTGTTTGCACTTCTTGTTTGTTTTTGTGTGCTGTTTTTGCAGTGAGAGTGAAAAGAAGAGCATGCATGCTTGTGTTAGGTTGTTGTAGTTGTTTATGCTCCAGCAGATGCGACCGATATGCTCAGCGTTATGTATCCTCCATTAACAAACCCTTTTTTATACTTTTTCGTTCCTTACTGAAACCATTCTGCCTTCCAGCCATTTGGGATGAATCCTTCATTGTTCCTCTACTTAAAAAGGGTTGTAATGCTAATGTTGAAAACTTCTGTGGTATTGCTATAATTTCAACAATCTCTAAGACTTTTGAAAAGATTGTAGCTTTATAATTCTTTCATTATTGTAATTTGATTATATTGCTAACTCAACATGATTGTTTTACCCTCTACACCTAGTTTTATAAAGTAATTAAATCCAGAATTTACAAATATTTGTTTCATATAAATTGATTCTTTGCGAACATTTGAACACCAAAATTTGAAATAGCTATAATTGTTAGCAATTATCATGAAAATATCGATCAACTTAAATTTGCATAGTGAATAATATACTTTCATTGCATACAAATATACTTACGAATTCTTTTTCAACAACTTTTTGCATTCTTCTATTGAAAATCCGAAACTCATAAGGCTTTTCAGAGAGTGTTGCGCAAAGCCTTACATATTTGAAAAGGTTTTGCAGTGGCTGCGACCGTTTCTCCACGAGAACTGAAATTCCATGAGAATTACTTCAATTGACTTCGCTCATGCATCGTGACACGCTTTGAAACTCACTTTAGACGCACATTTCTATGAGATACTCCCACAAACCAACATATATGTACAGCTGCCTTTGCAGAACTTAGAATATGCTTTCATGACGTAGTGTTGAGTTCTTTGGCCGCAAATCAAATTACACATGCAAATCACATTGGTTTGTCACACTGTTTCTATTCATTTTGGCCAACACTTTTACTCACTGCCAAACCAAATCGTAGTGGACATTGCATAACTGTGAACATAAGTATGTATATATGTAGGTACCAAATTGCTGCTGGACGCGTCACTATTGTCAAGCTAAAGTAATATCTACTTGGATATCTATTTCAGTTTGTTGACAGACGTTACGTATGCGTCCAGTTGACTTGGAGAGGCTTTATATTAAAATATGGCCTATAGAAATAACGTTCATGGTAACATAATATTCTCAAATACTAGGACAAACGGCTTCCAGTTAAAGCCATAAAGCTCTTAAGAACTGTTTTGTTCTCCTTCTACATTAATTTTGACTAACATGTACATCTATTAATATCAGTCATTGGTTTGAACCAATATACTACTTTACGATCCAAATATTCTTAGTTTTCGATATACACTGAAAATTGTCTTCATTGGACACACTTGGTTCGAAGACTATTGTCCAATGTAGACAGGGTGTCCAATGTATAGAAATTTAACGATTTTCAGTGCTCTTCGTGTTTTGGTTGATTTGAGATCATTTGTTTGTAACCTTTGATACATATAGCATTCATATTATTATTTGTGTACATTGTCATGAAATTTCTTGTTCAAATAATTAGTTACTTTGTAATACAAAGAGTTTATAAGACATTTGGTGACGCTAACAAAATGACTGAAGGGACCAATTACTTGCTGAAAAGGTTTTAGTTTGTAGCTCCTTTGCAGTTTGTAAGGATTTTGTCACTTTTTTTGTAAAAACAGTGCTGGGAAATTCAGTGTCCAATGTATACAGACTTTTTAAAAGTGCAATTGACTTAAAAATACCAAAAAAGTGTCCAATTTGTAAGGTAGAAAGGGACCAATATACAGAGTGACAAAAATACAGTATTGTATGAAATTTATTTGATTTCAAGTAAAATGTGCTATTCAGTCAGGTTGTCCAATGTATACAGTATCCAGTTAAGACAGTTTTTACTGTAATTCCTTAAAATAAAAAAAGAGATATTTTCGATTTTTTAAACAAAATTTTAGTTTATTGCTATGTAACTCACAATCGATTCAACTGTCTAAGGAACATTGAACCAATATTTAAAATCCTTGAATTCACAAATCATAGCGATCGGAAGTTATCATAGCTGACTTCGAAAGTTTTCTCGAAAACCGTGCCATGAAGTCCAAAACGGCTGACGGATCAAGGACAGATAAAATGAAAGAACTGTTGGATCGAACAGCAAAGAGCGGATTAAGTGCAAATCCTAACAAAACAAGGCTTATCTTCTTCTTAAGAAACTGCACAATCTCGATAACAATCGATAATATATAGAATACCTCCTTCAGTAACACTGCTAAATACCTCAGCGAGGCTTTAACATCAGTCACACGTATCAGAGACTCAAAGAGCTGGACAAAATCTTAATTTTGATAACTCCTCTATTTCGCATCGACCCGCAGCTATTCAAACAAAATTACTATATACCAGTTAAGTACTCCAAAAGATATTTCTAAATGTTCTCTTGGCAACCCAGAACGCACCGATGCTAGCTCCTTATTCTCCTTTTCCAAACAGCTCAATAAAAACAGGCTTTATGTCTGCTGGAACATTGCAGCACGTTCCAAGCGCTGCCTTAGAAACTCAAGTAACGTATAGGACAATGTTAACATTGTCTACAATCATGGCCAACTGGCTATCAAATCCATAATGTCAATATCATAAAATTGGATTCCGGTATGAATCTGTCGAGAATCTGTAGATGTCTCTCCATTTGTCATAAGCCTTCTAAGGGTTCCGGACCGGCGGGACATGGAACGCAGCAGTGCAGCTGATGAGCTTGCCAGACAAGGAGCCACTGCTCCCTAGCACACCAATGCCTACAAGTGAATTCTTCAGTAAAAAGGCAAAATCAAAAATGACAAAATATTCAGTAATAATGCTCTTTTGATGTGCCTCCAATTCTCTTCTTCTTCTTGGATAGCCACGATAAACCGTTACTAGGGTACGGCCAGATGTAGGGCACTCCTCCAGGCGTCTTTTCTTGGCGCATGCTTTCTACACTCCGCGATATCATAGGTAGATAGTGCGATCTCTACCTGGTCCGGTAGAGTAGACATGACCTACCACTTTGTCAGCCGCATTTGATACCTTTTCCGCTGGAGTTCATTTGTCCTGCGCCAACAGGACTTTGGATGTAAATTCTCTTGAGTATGTCAATGGCGTCGTAGTGCTCGTAAAGATCATGGTTCCATCAAGTGCAATAGTTGTGGCAGTAGATCACTCAAACACTCCAAGGGCATTTGCATCAGATAGCATCATCTGCCATTCTTCAGCACCAATACGCAAAATGGGAAGGATGAGCGTGTTCTAGAGTGTTAGTTGCGCTTGGCAAGTATGGTCTCTATTACTTAATTGCCTACTTAGCTCAAAGTAGCTTCGATTGCCTTTAGCGACTTTCCGCAGGATCGCCATGTTGACATAATTCTTCATTTGACGGTATTAAAAGTACAGTCAACAACAATCTTATAGTCTAACCGCAGCGCCATTCGACTTGAAGAAAACGTATATCCACACCGATTAACGGTTTTTCTAAACCATGGTTAAAGATTCGTTCAAACTGGTACTTAAACCTGGACCGCCTAATAGCGCATAAGTTTAAACACTCGAATCGAAACATAGCACTAATTACTGTTTCCTACTAGATTTATAGCATAAATATATGGCCAAGATTGACCGGGGGCTTCTAAGTTTCCAAAGTTTATAATAATCACAGCTTAAAAACCAACATCAATATTATTTCCTATCACATTTAGCCACAATAAAGATGAAATAAACATAGCCAACGGTATTCTGTGTGTGTGTGTTAATCGTGCCCCATAAAACATGCAACAACCACATAAGCTACACATGCAGACTAGAAACAACAACTAGATACATATGTACATACATGTCGTCTATATTATGTACTACATTGTATATATGTAAGTATTTGTGCATGTTTCACAGTTAATTTATATTCATAAGTCAAATTGGTGTACAATTACCGCCCGATTATGAAAACGAGCTGTAGCTTTGTCGACGCCGTTTGTCAAGTCTGAGCCGGAATAGAGTGGAGTCTGGGGGACCAACTTGGGTCCCAGAACTCTGTAGCGCTGTGGCATGCCAAGTAGTACATGAGGGTAGTCACCATATGGAGCCAGTTTTTCTCGTTGTTGTTGTGCTAGCTATTTCTATTTTTTAATACGAGAGCAGAAGCAAAACATCAAAACCAACCCCCCAATGACTGGGGAGCTGTTGCTGCGGTTCTGTGTATTTTTCATGCTACAACGGTATCTCTGCTTAAGGATCAAGCTGGCAAAAAACGTTACCATAGCATTGAACGTAATATGGTAGTGGCGGCATGGATGATGGCAGCTGATGAGTTGGCGCCTCGATGCAAGCATGCTGGCGGCGGCATCAAAGTCGACTTGTCACGGCATGTCACCTACACAGTCACACTCATGCCCAGGCACAAAAAGCCGCATGGTGTCACTCAAATGGTACACTAGTTGCCTGTGGCGCGCGGCATTAACGAGCCCGAACGTTGCAAAGTCCTTGTTTTTCTTATACAAGTCAGCTATGCACTCATTCACTACACTAACGTCAAAACACACTAAGCTAAGCCGTCGATAGTGTGTAAGTGTGCAAGTTTGTGGGTGTATGTGTATGTATCTATGTGTGTGTTGTGCCACTTTTATCTTGCCATCATGGAAATCTGTTAAGTCAGCCACATTTTTGGCGCCAGTCTGCTTAGCAGCCAGCTGTGCGTGTTGGATGCGTGCGAGTTTTGTGCCCTCAAAACCGGGGTGGAAAGTGTAAAAATCATTCCGCAATGCTTCATTTTAATTTACGCATACACACAGATACACACACCAACACACACACACACACACACACACAAACACATATTTGTTTAAACGTATTCAAAGCGCGTGTACAACGTGTCCCCAAACCCAGCAAGACGCCAACCCGGTCGTCGGTCGTCGGTCGTCAGTCGCCAGCTTTAGTTTTAATTTACTTATTGTTGCTGCTTGAATAGGATTGGTCTGGGCTAGCATCCATCCAGCCATCCCAGTTTGCTTCACTGTACATACAATGTACCTTATATATTGACCATATTGTTGTATGTACTACAAAAACTCCGACTACTTGGCTGCTTTATTATTAAATATAATTTTATTGAGCATCCTTTAGGGAGTTTTCGCTTACTGATTTTTCGATTTCAAAATGAGGTCATATTATGTGCCACGGCACGGGCACGAGGCAAACTATTTGCCATATGGGATTTCTTCTGCTTTGAAGCAGCGTTTTACATTTCAGCCTTTCAGCTTTATGCGCATTAACGAGCTAAGAGCACTCCAACAGCTTAAAATAATAACTAGAACAAACTTAAGTTCAATAGCAAAGTTTTGCGTTTTTTCTAGCACTGTTCGTCTTCTACGCTTTTGCGTTTTCCGGCTGCTCTCCCACATAGTATTGTTTTTCAAGAAACCATCAAGCCAAAGGACTTAAAGCAACAACTATGCAACACGCAAGTTCCATTAGCTTGGTATACACTGAGCAGCTTAGGCAGCATTTTCCACGATAATGCTTCTTCAAGCTGCAACAAAAGAAACAATTCGCGTTATTATAAAGTACCGTTAAATGTTGAAGTGAATTTGAAATACTACAAGTAAATGCCACTACAATTAATTTCACAGCATTGCCGTCACCCAAGCTCGAAACAACACCCACTGCCGTATAGCCCAACGCACCCCAATCCGGCAGCTTTCAAACCTACGGATTTGAGTTGACTTTTAAGCTAACTTAAGCTGGTTGCGCGCATTTCTGAGTATGAGAGTTTCTGTGTTTTTTGGTTACCTAGCAACGTGCAACAGCGTTTACAAATTAGCTTGGCCCTGGCTAAAAGTATATTTGCTTTTGCCTTTTTGTTATTGTTGCTGCTTTCACGTCTGATCCATCCGTTAGTCACTCCTCCAATGCTCCAATGCTCCAATGCTCCATTGCTCCATCGCTCCGAATCGAACAATTAGTTGAAGTGGCTTAGCAGCGGGCGCTTGATTGAAATTAAGTGCAATTCAAATGGCGACACGAAACGTATGCAATAAAAGCAATTTACGTAAAGCCCCAACGGAGTGTCGTCCATACGTAGTCCGTATTCGTCTACATCTTGGGTCATACCCCCCGCCAATGTTTCGCTTTTCTTTCAACTGCTGCAGCGTGTGTTGAGTGACAGAGTCTACGAAAAGAATAATGCTTGGTCAGCAGGGTTGCCAAGTTTTTTGTAACCTTGAAACCGGCACGTGCTCGAAATTCGGTAGTGAATTTAGCACTTTTTCAAAGTTTTTCCACTAATTTACATATTTTAGTCCAAAATGGGCGCCCTCAATCTACGTTTTAAAGAACCAAAGGTTTGGTATACGCCCAATGGCAACCACAAATACAAACTGAAAGATTTGCTTTAGTTGCTCCAACAATATTTCACATATTAATAGTATATACAAGTAGCGATAGTTGCTCAAATGCAAAAACATCAATATTATCGTTAGTAGAGTAAGAAAACTATCCAGAATGACGTTAAGCAACTCCTACAATGTAGGAAAGAACTTCTCCGAGCCTTTTGATACCGAGCGAGGCTTCTGACAAGGCGATAGGCCTCATTTCAACTTTATGATGGGGAAAGTGTTGCAAAAGGCCGAAATATATCAAAGCGGGAGACACTATAAAAGTGTCCAGCTACTTGCATACGCAGATGATACCGATATCATTGGTCATACTAAGTGGGCCGTTACACGAGCCTTTGCGACTATTGAAAGAGAATCTGCTAGGGTGGATCTGGTTATAAATGAGAGCAAACACAAAGTATATGCTTCCTTAGAGTACAATTACGCAGCGGTTGGACTCAAAGTTTGATCTTGAAAAATGTTCTTTCGATGTAGTCCTTGGCACCACCTCTATAAGACGCTTGTCCTTCCCCTTTTGCTATATGACGCTGAAGCATGCGGATGACGCAGTCTGATGAATTGCCCTGGGTGTGTTTAACCGGGGAGTACTCCGTACGCTTAAGTTGGAAGGAACTGGTAGAGAGCAAACTAGCTGCCTTTTGTATCATCGAGAAACGCAACCCAGTAACGGTTTGTTATGGCCTGTTAGGAAGAAGAAGAGTTAGAAAACAAGTAATTTCGAGTTCATGGTAAATAGTGAAACACAAAACTGAAGAGCTTGCAAGTAATAGATTGGAATTGTGAACCGTTACATGGAGTTGACTTGCTGAAAAGCGACCATTCCCAAGATAGTGCTTAGATGTGCGGTTTTTTTTTTTGCTTTTTTTCTTTCATAATTGTTTTAGTCGGTGTAACAAATACAGCAACACAAACAGCCTCACACATATGCTGTGTGACCAGGAAATGGTCGCATTTTTCTTTCATAATTTTGCCTACGAGTGAGTCGGTCTAATATATTCAGCAACACAAACAGGCGCATACATACGCTATATGGTCGAGGATTGCACTCTACTACTTTTATTGTCTTTGCACAAAACGAAAGCCAAATTATTATAAAGATAGTTGTGCAGTATATATCGCTTATACTATATATAATGATATATGATTATTGCTTGTCATCAGCTGATCAGCTGTTTCATTGATCAATTTGCTACAAATATTATCGGTTACATAAAAAATTTCCATTGATTTATTTCGTGTACTATTGCAAATCGTGTAGCAGGATTGACTCATAAATACTTTTAACATTTCTAATTATGTCTGTATATCTTCTTCTTGGCCTCTAACCACCTTTCTTTAGGAGGGCAGTTTTACGCGGCCAACACACAACCCTGTTGAAGTCCTGGGGACGAATGTGTGTATTCAGAAAATGTACACTTGTGTGCGATAGTACGTATTTTCAGCTACGAGATTGATTTGTTTTTCGCGCTCTTTCAGTCAGAGGCAGAGCTATCATACCTTGTAAAGTATACCTTGCACACATGCCTGTGTTAAGATCAAAACTTTTAGATTTATTGTGGTCTTGTCAGAGAGCAAGTGCTCACTTGCCCCAACACGAAAGATTCGTAACTCGGTCCCTTGAAGTAATGAAACTACATAGGAGACCACTTTCCTTGTGCGATTTTTGGATCTCTCTGCTCTTCTTGTGTTTAGTATCAACACACAATGCAAAGTAAACCAAAAAATGTGGTTTTGTGACGTCACATGTTTTATTCGCTTCCGAATAAACGAACTGTGAATGCGCATATGAGTGAATCGCAGCAGATGATTTCTTGTTCGGAAAGTCCATAAGTTCCATTTTAATCCATATGTTATTGAATTTCGATCATATTATAAGAAGAATCAACATTATCAACATTAGAACTATACGTTCTTATAACATCTTAAAAAACTGCATGTGCTTTAGTCTCCTAAGATTCATGATATCAAAATTCGAACTTATTTTTTGTTTCTTGCACCGTTGAAACTTTAAGTACAAATTTGCAAACTATATATTAAACTTTTTGTGCTTAATAAAACAATTAATTCAATCATTTGATTATAGAGATGAGATAGGGAGTTAGTATGAAAAACTAAGCTTAAACTGAAATTAAATTGAAACACTTTCACTTCAGCCTGTTCTACCAGAAACCAGTTCCACCCTAATGGCGGCGAAAATATGTCATGGGCTTGGCCTTCTTGTGCAGTATATATTTATAATGGAAATTCTTACGATCGTTAGACCCCGGAAACTCAGTTGGCTGTTATAAGACGCCCTTTACACGAAACCAGATTTTCAAGCGAGGCCGTGTGATTTGCATCTCGCATCGTTTGAAGGCACGGTCATATTGCCCGTAAGTTGTCCCGCGTGCCTCAAACCCTATGCGACTTACTTCATATTAGAATACATTCTAATATAGAGCGATATTTTGGGCAAAGTGCAATTCAGTGTTGTGTACCTCACAGTTTAGTGCTGCAAGTGGGACGAACATAAACAAGTTTAGGACCGAACGACCCTCTCCTAACAACAACGCTCATTTTTATGGCACTTATTTATTTGTATTTTATAAGCCAGTGTTTTAAATGGGAATTAGAGTTATTTTAAAACTCAAGAATCTTACTCGTTTCATTTGTAGGCATTGTAAGATTATTTGTAATATTTGGAGAGTCGCGTGTGAGATTTCTTCACTATCTCGCTTGAAATTCTCGCTGCGTGTAACAAGCGCCTCAGCGTAGTTATGTCTTACTCTAAAAGTATTATAATATGGCACTACATCTTTGAAAGGGCACAACTCTCACGGAGATGCTTGGTAACCCTGTTGGTCAATCGACTTGGCAGCGTGACTCCATTTTTCTATTTCGTTTATGTGTATGTGTATGTGTGCGTGCATTTGTTTGTTAAAGCCCAGGAAGAACTCAGCGGGTTGCCAATATTGTCTATTGTTCAGTTCTCCCTTTTCTTCTTCTTGCATATTTCTTGTATATTTTTTTTCTATCGCTGATATAATTGATTTGTGCCTGCACTTACTTATCCTTCATCTAGCCTGACCAAGCTAGACCCGGCTGAGCACAGTGCGTCCCATTTGTTTTGGCATTTGAATAATCTTTGTACGAAATCAAATAGGTGACTTGACTGTCGCAGTTGCTTTTGTTAAATTGCCGTTAAATTTAAATGTGTGTACATACTACATAAATACCCATACAAATCATTCGGTTTGTATGTTTTGCAAAGTATTTTAATCCAATTTAATTTGAGAAAACTTTGGTACACACACACAATCAAATCCTGTCAAGAATTTCCTCAACAAAAAGTAACCGATTTTCCTGGAATCAGTATGCATGCATGCGCTTTGCGATTAATCTCGCAATGACCACACAGACGCATCCTAACCCATTCACACACACACAAGCACACCTTTCCTGAGTTTAAGCCTGGCAATATTGGACATTTACATATGTGCATACACTACAAAAACGGAGCAAACGTGCTTCCGCATACAATGAATAAAAAACGTTAAACGTAGAAAACAATACAATCGAAGCATATCAGCTATGAGCCACATCCTAAGTGCCGTTTAAGCGGAAATTGATTCCGCGATGCGCTTAAAATCTATTTCAGACCAATTCTAACAGCAATCCGGGATGTATCCGAAATACCTTAGTTGTATATTATGGAAACTTCATCAATAACATTTAAAAACAATTTGATGCAAAAATGACTTAATTTGGCAAAACAACCCGTTACCGAGTTACGGCCTGATGTAGAGCACTCCTCCAGGCACCTCTGCTTTGCACGCGCTTTCTCCAATCCATAGCTAGCTAGTCTACCAGGTCCATCCAACGGATGTATGGCCCACACTTTCGTCGCCTTCCTCCTGTTCGCCAACAGCTGATTTTAAGACCTTTCTCCCTTTTTCATCCATACGCATCACATGGCCTAGACAGCAGAGCCAATGGATGTTAATACACATAGTAAGTCAATGTCGTTGTAGAGCTGAAAAAGTTCGTCGTTCCATCCTATGCGGTAATCGTTGCCAAACGCTCAAACACTCCACGGGCATTTTCATCAAACTGCGTCACTATCTATGCATCAGCGTCATAACGCAAAAGGCGAAGTATGAGCGTCATATAGAGTGTTGGGATCGTCCGGCAACAATGGTCTCTACTACTCATTTGCCTACTGAGACCAACATGACATCTATTGGCAAGAGTGATTATTCGCTTTTCTTCATGCTAAGATTGTTTTTCATTTTGGAGTGATGCCAAAGTAGACGAAGTCCTTGACAACATCAAAAGTATAGTTTTCAACATCAATCTGAGTGTACAACTGCTCACTGTAAAAAATATACTTTTTTTGGCTTTCATTTATGATCAAACCCACCCTGGCAGATTCTCTGTCAATATCCGTAAAGAATCCGGTAACGGCTCGCTTAGTACGACCTAGGATATCGATATAATCTGCGTACGGAAGCAGCTGAAAACGCTTAAAGAACATAGCCCCGTTCCTATTTAGAGGTTGCAGGAGAGGGCATCGCCTTTCCTGAAGCCTCGCTCGCTATCAAAAGGCTCGGTAGCTCCCGACCTTGACGGAGCTCAACGACATTATGCATGGTCGCAGCAACTTTGCAAGGATACCGAACTTAGACATTGCGGCATATACGCTATCTCTTTACTTGCTATACTGCTTTATAGCCGACAAAGAGATGTTGGATTTGGTGTCTGGAAATATCTAGCAAATGGCTAATATCTCTAATACCTGACGATTCCGCATGCATCATGCAATAGCTTAAAGAACAGTTTTCTCTTTGTATTTTAACAGCAACAATTGAAACACTGCTATATGTATGCAGTAAGAGTCTTTAAAGCAGCTAGTATTTGCTTTGAATCTGTAGGCTCTGATGAAGACACAGAATAGCAGTATATATATTTAAAAAATAAAAAAAAAATACATAAGCAAGTACAGAACGACCGCTTTTTGAGTTCTCTCCAACTGTACCTTATGTGGCGCCATCTAACGTACTCATATGCTAGCGCAAAACAACAACTCCAAGCTTAACACCACCCGAGCGTATCACCATCCGAACGTTATAATATGAATCGGCCTTACTCCCGTGGAACGCCGTTGTAGATTTAGTTTTTACTATCTTGTAGAAAAAGAATAGATTAAAATAATGAGTATCAAGTCTTAATAAATTAGAGCGACCAAGAGGAACGTTGTATTCCTCCATGAGGGAGAAACAAGAGCTACCGAATGGGGTGTTCTTTACAGGAGATATCCAAGAGAAAAAAGAGCGATGCGCAATTCCGGGCATCCCTATAACGAAATCGCAGTCCGACTAAATTAGCGGACGTTTACTAATTTTTCCGCTTGGAGCGCTATCAACGTATAAACAGAAACCAATAAAAATGATAACCTCCAAATAAACACCAAATGTGCAAAAATTTGGCCGTCGTTTGTTGGGAGGAAATTCTTGACAAAAAGATTTCTAACAAACAAAAAATGATATCACCCCCCTCAGAACCCTTAAATTGCTTTTCATTCTAGAAACATTTACAGGTTTAATTTATGTCACAACTCTATGACTGCGTTGTTCGCGGAAATATTATTTTAGGAGAGCGTAATGTTCGCTTTTCTCGGAAAATTGTAATTATGGTCTACCAAGAACTTGTTAAGTTTGAAACAAGTTAGAAATTCCACTAAGGCAGTCGCTGCCACACCAAGCGGGATGGGCCACAGAGCAGGGGGACATGAATCGACGAACATGCTAATTGGTTATGTTGTTATTCCAAATATCTGGAAATATCTTACGATAAAGTGGATTTTAGACCTTTACCTTCAATAATCGCATTCTAAGCATAAAGTAGCCAGTCCTGAAACACGCGACTGGGTTGCGCAGGAGCGATAGTAGTTATTCACTCTTGAAAGGACGTTAAATTAATGCTCAGCACTGGCAACTGACACTGCCAAAGTGAACAATATCCTTAAAGCAACACAAACATTTGGGAAACGTTTCTTAAATGAATTATTTCCACTAATAAATCTTGAGACACATCTCTGGGATACTTAGGAATTGCTACAAAAACGAAAATGAGGCGTTAATATCTCAAAACGCAGTAAATCGGTCGATTATTCCAGCAATGTTAGAGTCATTGATCACGTAAAACGTGGCTTTTTTAATTCAAGTTCTTCGTAAGTAGAATAGAAGAACGAGGTTTCATTTATTGATACATGAAGGAATCTTAAACCATATTGATGCAACCAAAACACATTGAAGTTTTCTTATACACTTCAAGAGGCCGTTGACGGCACGACGAGTTTCTGCCGTGAGACTGAGTTTCACAATTTTTTCAAAAGTAAGTCTTAATCCAGAGATATTGTTAGAGAATGGTTTCACAGCATCAATTCTAGCAGACCATCTTGTATCTGATAAATTGTGTAAATGAAAAAAGTGTTAGTGAATTGATAACACACTTTTTCAAAACTTTCCAATTTTGTGTACTGCTGCTAAGAATGTTGGAACTTTTCTAGACAACTTCTACAAATTTCATTGCACATTCGGCCCGGGCGGAATCCCACCCTTTATTCCCTCTCGCGTCGGACATAGGGGACATTACATAAAACAGGATTTTTTTTAATTCAAATGCAAAATGAAAATGTACAAAGTATAACTTTAATACCCTGTACACAAAGTAAAAGGGTATTATAGATTTGTGCAATGTATGTAACAGGCCGAAGGAGGCGTGGCAAACCATATATTCCATTTTAGCGATCTAAAATTACTCGTAAAGCGTATATTTTAGCTCGGAGATTATGTATGAACATCGTAGCATACTTTCAGGGGCCGTTTTGTAATTATATTTTAAAAACCGTATATCGGATCTGCCTCCGAAACTCTATTGGTCAGCAGCAAACTTAAGCCTGAGTTTTCCAAACCTTGGAAGTTAATTTCTTGTTGCTGGCGATTTCAAACCAAATACCAAAAGTAGGTATGTGGAAGCTTTAGAGCGAACCCAAGGGTTTGGTGCCTGCAGGACGCTAAACAAAACTCTATACTCCGAATCCTAGCAACTCACTATTTTGCGGCTCAAAATTGCACATACTAGTTTTCCTCTGATCACCTACCTCTGAGAGCTACAGTCACCTACCTCTGAGAGCTACAAGCACCGCAGAGACAATAGCTTCCATGTGGTGTATATATAGCTATGTACCGCCAAGAAATGGAAGAAACTCTTCTACTACCAGAAGGCATTGAAGGCATTCTCAATATAGTTCATCAACCAAACGCATGATCTGAGATCCCAAAATATTGCTCATTAAAATGAGGCTCAGAAGAAAGCTACACGTGATCCATTATTAAACCTTGCCGACCAGAGTAAAGAAACTAATGATACTTCAAAAGCAGAAGACAAATGTATTGCTTCCACTGATGGTAGCTCAGGACCTTCACTGTGCACTTTAGCTAAAAAACTTTTCTGTTTGTCAGCGACTACTAGGATGCCGATCCGGAAGCCTGAGGGATACTGAGAAAGATCCCTAAGGCAAGAGTTGAAGCGTTTGCTGAGGATTTGAATGAACATTTCCGATCCTATTATAGCAGCTCAACAAGCGGGCAAAGCATAATCCAGCTTGTATTCGATGCAGTTATGTCCTCCAGTTGCTCCCATCACAGCGGTCTTGGGACATATTGAAGAGCTAAAAACCAGAAAGGCTCTATGTGAAGACGTCATAAACAACACTCAAGGCAATACCAGCCAAAGCAGTGCCATTGTTTTTTCATTGTGTACAATGCTGTGTTGATATATGTCCCAGTCAAAAAGAAGAGAACGAGGATATGTGTGATCCATAGAACTGCAAAGAGCTCAGACCAATGAACTTGAAGCCAACGATTACCTTCTTTTCAATTTGGGTTCCGGAATACCCATGGAACGCCAGAACAATTGCATAGGGTAATTTTATTCTTTAATGCTTCGAGGCCAAGAAGTGCGTGGTAGCAGCGTATTTGGGCATAAAACAAGCATTTGACAGAGTTTGGCATAATGGTTTTCTCTGCAAAGTGAAGCCTCTGTTGCTGCTTTAACTTCTCTGGATAGTTCATAGTTTTGGATGTGTGGGCCATCATAGCTGGAGTTCCACAGAGAAGTGTGTTGGGGCCCACCCTTTACACCCTGTCCACACACTCTCTGCTCGTCGCCGCTTATGCTAACATCACGGTCATCCAACAATTCTGTCTTCGAAACAACAGCAACCGATGTTCAACCGGAGTACCTGTAGATAATATACACAAGTGACTTACGCGTAGGAGTCTCTGCTCTGGCATCTTCTTTAACGACGAACTACCGGAGCTTCACAGCAAAAGTATTTGGGTGTGCACTTGGAGGGGCATCTGTCAGAATAAGCAGGCTTAGATGGCTCCTGAACAGCAAATAACTATTCCCAACAAACATCGTGGCCAACTATAAGTCCTGCATTGCTCTCGGCTGACGATAGTGTATGGAGTTGCTGCGAAATCTCATTTAGGTTCATGCGATCGTTGAGAATGACCCAAATGTGCCTTAAGTTGGGGATGTCCTAAAGGAACAGGCCGCACCTCAAGCGACGCGAAAATGCGCAAATATACTAAGAAGCAGTTGACGAAGGTTCCATCCGGTCGACCTCGCCAATAGCGAAAATACTCCCGAAATGAAGCATATTTACTAGGTAAACTTAGTATTTAAACCGATTTAAAGCCTTTAACACTTTCTGATTTTTTTTCCAGAAGCATATAATAATTGCATAACTTTACGATTATGTTCACAGCTGTCATCGTTTATATACAAGTTTTATGCGCTTAAAGCCAAAAATGGATTAAATAGAGCGTATCCAGTGTGGACCAGAACGTACCTGAAAAAAACCATAAAAGTTCTATGCTTTATAGCACGAAAAAAACGATGGTTTTGTTATCTTCCATTTTTGGGGGCGTTTTTTGCCCTTTTTGATATGGTTCAATAGGTTCAATCGGAAAAAACACGTTGAAAAGCTGAAAAGCATCTAACTGACTTTTGCATACAACTGTTTTTTTTTTCTACTGTTGAAGTTTTAAGTTTCAGCTGAATTTACTAGTGGAATTCCTGGAATACTCGTGTGATTTTTTTCATATTTTTCTCTACAGCTAAAACTCATACCTTTGTGTAAGATTATAAGTTAATTAAAAGCTTTGCTGTTTTGTTTTTATTTTGTAACTTAAGACGCAAACAGGCGAAAGGCAAAAATTATGTTCCGTGGGGGTCATCGCAATATGAATTTCTGCTAATAAATGTTATGGTAACGACATGAAAAGGACACGGACAGCTGTTGTGTAATGATAATATCGTATTAGAAAAGCAATGGCAACAACTTTAGGCAAAGGAAAGGAAGATTACGATAATGCAAGAATTCCATGTAATGCTTTCTATAGATTTACGTTTGCATATAATTTTATATCAGTTTGATTATCCAAATCAAATTATAAAATTCGCAAAAAACTTGAATTGGATGTAGTTTGATATGTGCGTTAAAAGAGCACAAGTGCTTATGTATGCGTATTACAGTTGTACATGTAAATACGGAGAATATGCAGCATATACAATTTGCAGCTAGTTCTAAGGTTCAAGTCAACTATTTTGATACCCTCTATCCATAGGGTCAAGGTTCCAATAATTTTGTGATCATAAATTTACAAAATTTTAAGCCGAGTCCATATAGCTATGTATAACCTACACTAAGATTTTACGAAAATGTACGCCCCTTGCCCGTACGAGAATCTGCAGTCTCCCATCCGCTGAATTAGGCAGCCTAAGCAAGTATCAAGATATTTACTTGTGTGAAAACGAAATTTTTTTGTATCGAAAGTACCGTCTATGAAAAGGTTAATCTACGCATTAATACCTTTACAACGGTATGTGGCTCGGCCAGATCGGACACTCCACCTAAAAGTGCAAAACTTAGCGTAATTATATAGTTGAGCTGCAGAACTAGTTATTCGCGCGCTTTACGTCACACCTAGGAGCTACCGCTCCCAGAGATGAAACTGATTCGCCATAAACTTGATGTAGAATAAAACAGGAACAGTTCTTAAAGTAATTCTTAAAAACGTATAAAATATCATTGTGTATTTATACAGGACAAGTGGACGATTTTACTTAAAACCTAAGTATATTTTGTCAGCAATGGACAACATAGCCCAGCAATTAACTTTCTTTTGAGTGGTTGGTTTGGGAGTAATTTTCTAACATTAATCAATTTAGTTTTGGAAGTTTTTACAAGAAATTTTGCTTTGGCGTATGTTTTTTCTCCGATGTAAAACTTCCGACCTATGTTTTTAGATCAGTGTCCTATGCATGTGCAAGGCAAGTTTCGCTGGCGATGATGCCGTCTTTCCATCGATTGCCGGTCGCCCACGTCATCAGGGCGTGATGGTTGGCATGGGCCAGAAGGACTCGTATGACGGTGATGAGGCACAGAGCAAGCGTGGTATTTTGGCCCTGAAGTACCCAATTGAGCACGGTATCGTTACCAACTGGGAGAAGATCTGGCATCATACCTTCTACAATGAGCTACGTGTGGCTTCATTGAATCTCAAGGCCAAAATGTTCAAGACACCCGCCATGTATGTCGCCATTCAGGCTGTGCTCTCACTGTACGCTTCTGGTCGTACCACTGGTATTGTCTTGGATTCTGGTGCTGGCGTCTCCCACACTGTGACCATCTATGAAGGTTATGCCTTGCCACATTCCATCCTGCGTCTGGATTTGGGTGCTGCGCGTGGTTACTCTTTTACCACGACTGCCGAGCGTGAAATCGTACGCGAAATCAAGAAGAAGCTATGCTATGTAGCTCTGGACTTAGAGCAGGAGATGGCTACTGCTGCCATCATCGTTGGAGAAGTCCTATGAATTGCCCGATGGTCAGGTGGTCACCATTATAAAGTAACAAGGGCTTCCGTTGCTCCGACGCTCTGTTCCAGCTTTCGTTCTTAGGTATGGAACAACTCCATCATGAAGTGTGATGTGGATATGCGTAAGGATTTGTATGCCAACACCGTTCTGTCTGAAGGTACCACAATGTACCCAGGCATTGCTGGTCGGATGCAGAAAGAAATCACCTCACTATGTACAAAATATACCAAATAATCAAATGGCTGTAACTTCTTTGTTTTTTAATTTAATTGTATACTTCCTCTGCATGAATTTAATGGTTTCTTAAGGGAATTCATTCAGGGTAGAATTCTAAGTAAAACTCTTCATTGGGAAAATACGTCTGCGTATTTGAAACGTTTTTTGAAACTTTTTTTGTCTCATACGAATTACATACGAATTTTGGTAATTCCCCTCGATTTTTTTTTTCTCTGAGTGTTTTAATTGGCGAGCTTCTACTTTACTTAGATAAGTTTCTTAAATTTGTAGACCCTTTTTGGTTTCAAGTATACTTTTAAAGCCAATTATTTGCTTCAAGGAGAACTCATCTGCAAGCGAAAATGTCTATTTGTGCATTTTTTTGTATTAAATCTCTTAAGCCTATTAGTATACATATTAGCATATATGGATAATATTTCCTAGAACCTTGTAAAATGCAACTGGTGGCCATAAAGCATTTCCACATGCTTTTTACTTGGCTGGCAAATTTTTTAGTTTCCCTTCGGTTATTAAAAGAAATAATAATAATAAGAAAACATGATATATGTATATATATACAAACCTATATAAACGGTTGTTATGCAGAATGCGAATGGTAGCTATGTGTGAGTGTCGTTTCCTAGAAAAAGTTCTAAAAGCGTAAGGAACAAGCAAAAGTAAGAGCCAAGCCAAACAATACAATTTGTTACCAATTAAATGACTGCATTACGTAATAACAATAATAATAATAATACAAACACAAACATGGGCGAATGAGTGTGTACTCACACCCACACACACAAACACACACACACTCACATATGCATATACAGTCAAACCTGCTTAAGATGGCCACTCATGATTCAAGAATGTTTTGGCCAACTTATGTGGGTGTAAGTTTTATATTAATTTTATGTTGTTCCTTCAATTTTGTTAGCTTTACTTCATGGATTATGATTGTTTTAAACATAAAAATGTATTTAATCGTGTATGTTTATGTACTATGACCATAAACTCCACATACAGTGCAGTCGCGATACAGTGAACTAATTAAAACCAAGGGTGTTCGCAATACCAAATTGGTTCACTCTATCGATTCGAACATTTTATGATGTGTTAAAATAACATTATGCAAAAATCTAGTCGGGATATCATTTTATTTATTTAAAAAACAAAAAAAAAACAATTAATTTCTAATTTTAACATAAAACAGCCTTCATGGGTCATATTTCATAACATATCATCGCATAAGTTAACTAATTTAGTACATAAAATTCATTTTAATTGAAAAGCATAACACAAAATTCAATAAATGAAAAAGATAATGCATTACGTTTAAAGTTTTTTAAAGAATGCTGAGATTTTGGTCTGTTTTTGGTTAAAAACTAGGTTTTTAGACTCTTTGGAGTAGTCAGTGTAAAAAATAATTTGTTCACTCTTACGAGTGTTCACATAACCGAGTGTTCATTCTATCGCGACTCTGTATTAACAAAATAACATAATAATATGTCAAAGTTTGTTTCAAAAGTACTGTACATTCTTTGAAATTCAAAATTGCACTTAAATTCTAATTCTAACTTAAGAGAATCTTTTAAATTTGCTTATTTATACGCTTTTGACATTCTTTCTTTTGATTTTCAACAAATGAATTGTTCCATCTGTAAGGATTTCATTCAAATTTCTAACTGCAACCAATTTCGTTCAGTTGTAAATTTTGCCATTGATTTGGATTATTTTTATAATTCGAAAATACGTATTTTCATACATAACGTTGCTCTGGTTTTAAGGTGGCCAACTTTTCCAGGTTCTATTGCATTGACGAAATTCAAAAATCGTTCAAAAAGTGGCCAACTTACAAGATATGCAGGTTCAAGTTAAGCAGGTGAAAATTTAAGTTTTTTACTAATATATTTTGGGTGCCAATTTATGAGGGTGGCCAATTTTGCAGGTTTGACTGTATATACATAAGTCCTGGAGTGACTGCGCGCCTTGCCAACTGACTAAGTGACAGACAGCAGGCGACGACTGTTGCTGCTCCTTACGGCGGCTCCCCAACCCCAGCCCTTAGCGAATCCTGCCAAATGTGGCAGCACGTGTGTGTGTGTGTGTGTGTGTGTGTGTGTGTGTGTTAGTAAGCATCCAACGCATATCGGTTGTCAAAGTAACGGAATCAATAACATTCATACTGGATATACGGCACGCAGCCTGACGGGGAGCACTCGATGTCTTTATTAGGCAAACGACTACGAGACACGGAGGTAACAAATACGATATGTATGTATTAGGTGTGCGTGTGAGTGTGTGTGTGTACATATTACTTCATTATTGAAATGCTTTGATTTGATTCTACGCCTTATATTTATAGGTATCGCTACAGCGAGCCAGTGGCGTAGATGAAAAGCGGACTTAGGTTGTCACACCCATGAAATAACAAAAACTATGATCGAACTAAATACCCCTGAGTGCAAAGGTTAGACTAGCCGAAACTTGTTCCTAGGCATAAGAATAGATTGAAGCCGACACAAGGTGCAATCCAAGAACTTAAACGATGCGAGATTACCAAGCAATATCGTATATTGAGCTTAACTTGTCTCGCTACAACCCTCAGCAGCTTACTTATACGCTCTCATAATAGCTGACTACGAAGAAGAGAAAAGAAACCAAGAAATAACAACTTTTATGTGTACAATATAGTTTGTTGTTGTTTTTTTACTTCAAATCAATTTTTACCTGACTAAAACTCAACGTATCGAGGAGAAACTTATATTGTGCAAACCGCAAGCATTTTATCTTTCGAATGGTATAGGTTTCACCTGAAAACGTTGTGTTATTGTGAATTAATCGGTACCACACTGAATTTTCGCTTAGCATATTTATATATAGACTAGTATTCGCCTTGTTACGACATTCGACGACTTAATACACACTCTAATAACAGCTGATTACGAAGAGGAGAAAAGAAAACACGAAATAACAACGTTTGTGTGTACAATGTATGTTGTTATTGTTTTTTTTCTTTAAATCAATTTTTACCCGACTTAAAATCAACGTATCCACATGAAACTTATATTCTGCAAACCTCAAGCATTTTATTTTTCGAATGGTATAGGTTTCACATAAAAAAGTTGCGTTATTAAGAAGCAGTTCTTACAATACTGAATTTTTGCTTAGCGTATTTATATATAGAGATTTGTAGTAGTAACTGTTTTGAAGAAATTTTTTTTAAGAACGAAAATCCTAAATTTAAATTTGATTGAAACTTTACTGAGTATGATTCGGATTTGATTAGTAGACTAGCGATCAAGCTACTAACCTAAGAAACTGGAGGACCGTAGTAGGGCTTTCTCACTCTCTCAAAAGTTTTCTCAAATGCAACACATTATGACTTTTTTAAACTTGATTTAAGTCTATTTTACTTATTTCATGTCTATTACACGGGTTAACATTGTTTGGTTGTTGGAAAACTAAGAGTTATTTCCGAAGTAATTTGCTGCGTAGAATCCGACTCCGGAGTCAGAATGGCGTATCACGTCAGACCTGATATTGGAGGTTATGTACCCATCGCCTATAAACTGTTTCAAAATTCCACTACGTTTAGATATACATACATGTGAGCTAGAGTTGCAAAATTTGGTGTGGGACTCACATGGGCCAAATCATCAAAACTGTATTTACCTTCAAACCCCCCCCCTTCCCACGCAATCGATTTACCTTAATTACTGCCGCACCCCGCAACATGTTGATTTAAAAATTGCCACAAATTTTAATAAAAGTGTTTTTGATCTATATTTCAAAATTCAACGACATTGACCCAAGAATACTGGAGTTATGGGCATAAAAGTAATTTTTGCCCCATAATAACCAAATTCCCAATAGGAAAACTTTTCAATTGGAACTTCCCAGTAAAAAATGCTTACAGTTATATCGAACTTGTAAAAAGAGACATGAAAGAAAACACTTTCGTTCCCATTTTACCGTATGCTAGTGTTTATGGGGGAAAAAGGGTAAAGATCGGGCACCGTCCCGAATGTCTGCATAATTGAAATGGTCTTTATAAGATTATGACACATTCGTTAACTTCCCTATTATACATATTTTTGCAAAATTTCAATTATTTATCGATTTAAGGATAAACCAATAATTAACTTTATTTAAAAATAAGATTTAACTTTTTTAAAAATAAAAATAAAAAAACTTTGTGCGGACAGTTGAGACGGTGACCGACAGTGAGATACCCTGAACCCATTTTTTCCATCATAATCAAATATCTGTGCAAATATTTGTATCGATGCGTTGAAGGGTATGGACATGATAACGGTTACTGTACTACGGGGGTAGAGGGTATATTTCGGGAGTGGTCTAAAATTGCAACTTTATTACCTATATCTCTTAAAGTTTCTAAAGGCGGTACGATATCGATATGATTCGACAAACTCACTTTACCCAGGAAAAATGCTCATATTTTGGTAAAACTTAGACCAACACGGACAGATGGAGGGACGGACAGACGGACATGGCTATATCGACTCTACTATTGGTCCTCCAACGAAATATGCAACTCAGAAACTTTATTTGGCTTGGTATAATGTACGGCAAGAGATTAGCTGGAAAAGCTTATTGACGTGTGCGAGATTGAAGACATCAAAACAATCATCAATCGGAGTTTGGAAAAACGATGATTTTGCCGATGATGTAGATAATGCCCTAAGTGGAGGATTTCGAATAAATTGATAAGCCCACCGAAAAGCTAGCCAATTTAGCGGCTGTAAGTAGTTTTTCAAAAGCCTTCCAGAAAGCTATCAACGCAATCAAGAGCATCTTCAATTTGAAAGTAACCGCGATTTTTGGACGGGGTTCTCCATCGAACCTGGCAGTCTGGTTATGGCCAACTCGCATGTTAAAGAGAACCTAATGAGACGTTTCTTTTATTTTATTTATCAAGAGAGATGAGATAATTGCGATATTTAGAGTTTAGGTTTCCTTTCGGGCTTCAAGTGCCTTTTCGTATATTTATCGTGCGTTTGATTTTCGTCTTTTAAGTGCACGAGCCCGTGTTATGTTTTTAAAAAATTTGCTATTGTTGGTATTTGGACCAACTAAATATGAAATTGGGCATCTTCCAGGCGGAAGTTTGCGTCGCAAGCCGATGTAAAAATATAAACCTAAACAGGAACTACAAGATAAGCAAAATAGCGGTACTGTCAAATAGTCAGGCGGTTGCAGGAACTAGAAACACGAGTCAAATTGGAGCTTCCTGCTCAGACCAACATTGAACTTGCGGACAGACTAACACCCTGGATGGAAGACACACCATTAAACAGCTACGAAGAGAAGAGGAACGCGTAAGGCGAACCACTGACTGGATTGGTACTCCAGGCGTTAAACAGGCCAAACTACTCCTTGGCTTCTAAAACTTAAATAAGTCAAACTAGCTGGGCAACACCAACTCTAGTACCTACAGGTTCTATACATATTAGCCTTCTAACACATACCAAATACTAACTGAGTGTCTTGGAGTACGTCCCTCCAAGGTGGATACAGAAGTTCGAAGAGCCACGTGGTCCGATTAAAACTGTTCCGGATAATAAATTTTATCTCAGAGATAGGACTGACAAAGGAGTTGAAAGCTCAGCAGGGGTAAAAGGTGGATTGAGATTTCAAGTCAGGTGCTCACACATACAGACATGGCCGACGGGCTAATGGAAGGCTAAACTCGCTGCTAATAACGAAAATATGTAAAATGAATGATTTAGATTTATATCAAGTTACTTTAGCAGATTTCACTTTTTTCAAATTTTTTGAATTGACGAAACATGCAAAAACAATTTTTAGAACTTTTGACATTGAGACAAAAGACACGCTCCAAAGTCCAATCCGTTTCCAGACTATTACTACATGGATCTTGGAAAGAGACTTACGCATCTACAATGTATTAGAAGAATGTTCAACGCTCTGCAAGCAAAATAGACGAAACATATAGTCAGTATTTTTCTTCTTGCTGGCCGAACTTCATTTATCTTCGAGTTAAAAGTGTGGAAAAAACTTTTAATTTGTTTCATTTGTCAAATTTTGTTGTTATTAATAACAGCCACACAAAGAAAGAAAACAATAATACTAATAATAAAATGTTTAACACATGTCTTTCTCTATGCATTTACAAGGCAACCCCTTGAGGTATGCTTTGATTTTTTTCTCTCAAACATAGTCCACTAACTCATTCCACAACGTAAAGCAGGTCTCGGTGACGTCAGCGGAGAGTTCGCAGAATTTCAGTCTTGCAATGACATTTGTGTGTCAGCAGCGAAAAGTTGTCAATGTGTTGCATGAATGTATACGTAAATGTTTGCAGTTGCCAGTATCAACTTCTCTACTCTCTTTGCCGATACTTGCCGTAAAGCATCGGGGTCAGCGGATCAAAAGAAACCATTTCAATTTATTTAGCACTTCGGATTCTGTTTCAGCGACCCACAAAACTTATATTAAACCTGGCCTCACCACGACATCCATTACATCTCTCTTTGTGTGGCTGTGGCATGTGCTAAACGAGGGTTGCCTTCCATATTTGGGGCATAGAGGACAAGAGCACAGATAAACGGTTTTATACAAAGGTATGCCAGAAATCTCTAGTCGGTTTTTCTTTAAGTTTCATAAGAAATGAGTTGAAAAATGCGTCGGTCAGATGTTTTCTTCTTAGATTCCACACGATCGCGAAGATATATATATCGAAACTTTACGCAAAACCGTCTAGAGATGTCTGGCACACCACTGATTGGGCGCTAAATCGGAACCATATATATATATGTTATGGCGTATGGTATTTACATATATATATATCTATTAATTCGACGTTTTGGGCATGTGAACCGATGTGTGAAACATCGCAGTGTCTTGATAAAGGATGGTCTATTTTCAGCGTTCGGGTTTACTTAATTCTCCGAAAACTTCTGGCAAACAAAAGATATAACATACGATTCAAAATTGACCGTTAAACGTTTCTCTAATAGCTACATATCCTCTTTGGTAGCTACATATCCGGTTTTTGAAAAGCACCAGGCGACCATTTGCTTCGAAGTGTTTCGTACGCAAACAATTTCTGTTTGAGTTAACTCGTCTTCTAATACCCATACAGTCGATTCTTGTTTAGTTTCGGGCTCATACCCATAGTTCCAAGATTCATCGCCTGTTACGATGTTATGATTCAGTTAATTATTAAATGTACACGAAAATAAACAGTAACATATAGAACCATGAAAATTTGTTTGTTTTCTTTGAATGACAAAATGAATGTTTAGAAAACGATATTTGTGCATTTGTGTGGGCGCAGCCAAAGAGCCTGAAAGTAATAGAGTGGAATCCTGAACCATAAACCAAATCAAAATTTTTGTTGAAAAGCGACCAGTTTCAGCACGCGTAAGTGTGAGGCTGTTTGTGTTGCTGTCTATCGCTTTTCAGCACCTCAACTCAATGTAACGGAGAAGGATTCCACTCTATTCAATTTCATGCTCTTTGTGGCGCACCATAGCGCGCGGGTTCAGCTCGATGCAATTCCATTTGTTAGTTTGGAACTTTTCAAGAAAAAGCTTTTGATCTGTTTACACTTTCAAAGTTTGCGATGCAAATTCGATCTAACAAGACTGAAACTGCACATTCCCGAAATGCAAAAAACAGTACTCGTACATCTTATTAAAAATCTAACCACTTCTTCACCTTAGCGATACCTTTCATGACCAAATACATACGAAATTGAATAGAGCAATAGAGTAACTTAGAACCCCCCACGATCTACGCCACTGCAGCGCGCCTTGTGGGGCTTGGCATTCACTTTTATTGGCACTGGAATTTCAATGAAACGAATTTGCAAAAATAACTAATTGAATATGCGGGGCCTTAGATAACAAAAAATTTTAAATCAAAACACTCCTTGATTTATCAAAATATAAATATTTATTGTTAGTACATACTTTTTTTTATCATATATATCATTTAATATCATATCCAATGCAATTACGTTGCCTGCGTGCAATTCAATTAGCCTTAATTTGCACACAAATTATGTGTAATTTGTCGATATATATATATATATATATATATATATCTATATAGAGTAGAGTATCAACTTGTACAAAAAGAACAGAATGCGTATTGCCTTAATTATAGGCTACATATACACTCTGCCTGTGGCCTTGTTTCAATAACTATAGAGAGAATTCATATACAATTTATTGTTGCTTGTGTGTGTTTTTTTTTTGAGGGTGTAGTGGACAGGGGCGATACAACAATCATGTATTAATTTAAAACTACATGTTTGTCCATATATTTATGCACACAATTAGAGAATTATGCACTATTATTGTTTTGTTTGCCATCAATGTATTTTATGTGTATACGATTCAAGTCCTTGTCTAGTTTTCTATTTGGAGTTAATTAATTATATATATGTATATATTTATATTGTTGCAAATTCACTATAGTACTTACTTGTGTGTGTGTGTGTGTTTCTTTGTGTTATATAACCCTATTTTTAATCAAGTTACAAATTCATAATTCATTCATTCTGTTCTTGGATGGCAACTGTATTCGTTTTAATTAGCATTTTAATTGCATTTTGTTGCATTTGCACTGAACCCATAAACAAAGGAAACATAATTTATCTTTGGCATTTTTTATTCAAAATAAATTGATACCGTTCTTAAACTGTCTTGTATTAAATGTAGCTGTCAAATTTCTGAAGCTGCTACAATACTCAAAATTAGTACAAATGCTTAATTTAATAGGCATAACGCTTTTGGCTGGCGTTTTAAACTTTTTTTTCATTTTCAATATATATATAGTATATTTTTCTTCATTTTTTGTATGTTCATTAAGTAATTGTGTTTGCTTTAACTTACTTGTATAAAATCATGATACTCACTACGTGTTTCAATTATAAAATACATATTTCATAGAATTCAAAGTTTGTGTGGTATATAAGTGCTGCATATTTAGCAGCTTACAAATATAAATACGCTTACAATTTGTTTTTCGTTTAGGTATACATATAAAAACTTATACAATATATGCGTGAAAAACTTGTAAAATCATTAAAACTAGCGGCTACTTTAAGTAATTATTTGATATAATGAGGGTTTGTGGGTGTGTGTGTGTGTGTGTGTGTAAGTGTGTGTTTGTGAAGGAGCAAGGATATTGCAGTGATGAACATGACATGATTTTAGGGTTTGGTTGGTTTATGGACTTATGTAGGAAGCACTTGTGGGCAACTAGGAATATTAGTAATACATTTTTGATTTGCTTTCAACGGTAATATATCATATTACAATAAGTAAGGGCATAGTTTATATCTATATATTTATATATATATATTTATATTGGTTGAACATGCACAGAACTTTTGCTTAATCTACAAAAGTTGGCAGCCCTATTGAGTATAGTAGAGCAAAAGTAGAAACATTGCTTAATATTAGTACAATGAACTCAAATAAAACCAGCATAAGCTCTTATTGCAATCGACATACATATCTCGACATTGATATAACTTACACTTACTATAAGTAGCTTGTGTGTATTTGTATTTTAACTGCTAAACTAGAAAATGGGCGTGTTTTTCAAGCACTTATGCTTGGGATTTTTCAAGTATAAATTAAAATACAGACTAAATAAATAATATGCAGCATAGTATTTAAGTTTAAAGCTGGCTAGTGCCAGTAGATGCACATCAGTTGTTGTTTGGTTGGTTTTTTTTTTTGTTATTTTTAAATTGATAGTAACCGTTGATGAAATCTTTAATTGATTGTTTTCAGTTGTGTCCATTGATAATACATACAATTTGTGGCGGGCCTACACTCGCATTTGGCGAGCGCTTTTCAATTCATTTCACCTCAATTCAATACGTTTAATTGTCAAATTACATTTTGTTGCAAAGTTATCGTAGTTAGTTGCACTTATGTACAAAATATCTAATAAGTCGTGTGAAATTTCACTTAGATTTGTGTGTTTGTTTCGAAAACTATTTATATAAGTTGATAGTGGGTTTTGTGTTAAGTGTAATTACTACGATTGTTTATTGTTTTTGTTGCTTGTTAGCCCGAGTTGAGTGCGTTTACTTTGACACAATTATGGCGAAACATATGGTGGGGGTTTGCGATAGGAGGGCGTGGCCGGTGATTTCCCTCTTGCCTCGCGTCCGCCGACCACAACAGCTGGCGGTGGCACATATTCGTCAACATCATTATCACCTGCAAGCGAAATCACTAAGTATTAAATCATGACATGTGAATTGGAAATCTTCGTACAACTCACCATTCATATTTGATGTGTTATAGGACGGTGGCAATAATGGCGGCTTCTCGTCTTTGAGTATAACAGGACTCTTATTGCCAATCTCTGGTTTCTCATCAAATTCATCCTGAAATATGACAGGTATGCCTTTGGCACGGAACGATTTACGCTCTTCTTCATCGCCTGTAAAAAAAACAGCAAAAGTTGTATAAATGTTCTATTGCTTAAGCACATTGGTTAATGCTATCCTACCCAGCTCCATTTTGCCACTCTTATGCCGGCGTCTATGCAAGCAACAGGCTATAATAGAAGCCAGCAATATCATGACTACAATTATAACAGCTGGCAGTATAAAAGTGGCCATATATTCATCACTAAAGGTAGATTTTAGGCTTGGTTCCTCTGTGCGCGTGGGTATAAACTCATGCTGGTTGATGTCCATCGGTTCTGTGAGAAAAACAGAGTAATTCAGTTACTATCAAATCAATATACTATAGTTGCAATACTTACGATGGCAAGCGCCAAAAGGCACCACTGAAAAGTTGGTCAAGTTGAGCTCGGGTCCCAGCATCTTCTTAACACTTTCGCGTAATGTCAAATCGCTATTTAGATACACGCCACGTGTGATGGCTATTTCCTTATCTGGACAACGATTATGTGACTTGTACAGCGATGTATTATAAAAGTTAACTATGGTGCCATCCGAATCATGATGCGTAGTTATGGAGCGCACCTGTATCTGATTTGTATGTGCGTCACCATTTAATTGAGCAATACGTTCAACAAACTTGCGCTGCAAGTCGGCATTAAAGTTCTCATGACGTATGGCCAAATAGGCTTTGAAGAACACGCTAAACTCTTTTTTGGGTGCATGGTTGACCACCACTACCAATGCATCTGTGGCAGTTAAGCCGCCACTGTCCTCTGCCACCAAAAGATACTCATCAGAGCCTGTATCGCCGCTTTTGGGTATACCATAAAACTCTTGATTCTTTGAATCAAATTGCAGCCAATGCCGTGTGCTGAGCTCCTTGTGTTCCTTGGTTTTTAGTGTCAAAGTCAGCGGTTCATTGTCATTAGGATCAAAAAATGTATCAACGGGCACTTTGTAGACCAGCAATTGTCCCACTGAAGCATTCACGCGATCCACTTGATTACGCGGCATTGGCGGCAAGTTCTTTGCCATATGTGTCGTAGGCTTGGGCTTAGCAAGCTCTCCCCGTAGACAGGGACCAGTCAACTGGCCAGTTATTAGCTTAATACCCAATAGCGGCTGCACTAGATCACTTAAGCGCTGTACATCTAAACGTCTTACAATATCGGCGAGCTCCTCCTCTGGGCAAACGCTTGTGGGCAGCGTCTCATTGAAATAAACAAATGTTGCTGAATTCGGATCCAAAGGCGTTTGGCGTATCTCACGCACCACCAGTGCAGAACTATTCGGATCTTCCAAAGTATGAGCAACAGCTTGTATGAGCTTTAGCTGCCAGTCAATTGTATGAGCATGTTTCATATTGATTTTGACGGCTATATTGATCTCATGATTAACCGTGCGTACACCACGATGCTGCTGCACGCTAATCTCAACCGTTTCCGTAACACTTTCATTGCCCGAGTCAGTGGCCGATAAACGATACTGCCAACGAGAGACGCTGTCATCCAGTGGCCTAAAACGCAAAGAGAATACAATTATAATTGATCACTGGACAGAAGAAATTATAGTTTTGAATAGTTTGAACCAATGTATACTTAAAAATCGAAATTCGCAACTGGATGGAAAATAAAAGCAACAGAGCCCTTTGTCCAGATGCCAAGAGGCCCGTGCAATAATGCGTATACATTGGTTTGAACAGTTGAAAATTTTGTATTCCTTAGCTGCGGGGAACTAGTCTTTGAAAGAAGAACATCACCAGTGTTAAGGTGTTACTGAATAACAAACTATATACTGGGGGGAAGAAGTTGAATGCTAATCAGATCTAACAAGCAGTACGGACTTGGCAGCGTTGGACCAATATTTCAGCATTCTCCGATCCAATCACTCTAATCTCCTAGGTCCCATGAACTACTTATGAAAACTTACAGTCCATAAATTTCCCGCTTGTCCGCATTAAACTGCAGCCAGGAGCTGTACTTCAACTCATGTCCGTCCTTATCCGTCAATTCCAAGCGCAAATTGTTAAGATCTTCGGCATCGGCAAAGGTATCTTCGGGCACCACAAAAGTAAACGCCTTGCCTGAGGTAACAGCCAGTTTTTGTAGTCGCGTCTTAATTATGGGTGCTGTATTCTCATTGCGTGGTTCCACATAGTCCGTTGAAGCATAAGTAGTGCTGCTAGATTCGTGAGGAGTGGTTCCAGACACCGGGGGCGTTGCCAACGTTGTTGTTGATAGCTAAAAAGAAAAAGGTTATTAATGAATGGCAGAGCAGCCCCTTCAAAGTACAATAGATTTACGTTGTTGGCTAGTAGCGTTGGCAAGCTGACAGCGGTATCATTGGCATCGACTCCTCCGATTTCCTCTTCCTATGAAGCAGAATTATTAGTTCAACAGAGGATAATTAAATGTGCTTTATTTTTAGTTTATTAATGTCATGCGGGTGAATAGTTCTACTAATTGTAAGACCAGGCGAAATCCCAAAATAGTAGAGTATACAATACAATTATAAAGGTTTTAACATGTACATACAGACACCCTTACCACTACACAAGTAGCATGCAACACAAGTGGGGCAACACATGCAGTGGACAGCGGTGGCGGCGGAGGAGCTTCTTTAGCATAATAAGCTAAACAAATTGCTGCTCTTACCGTTAGCGCGTATTACTACATATCTTATTAACTACTAATTGGCAGTTGGCAGTCGCAGGATAACTCTTACATGCTAATTGGCCATTGAAATGGCATTTAAATTGTAGATAGTACAAAAGTGCAGCATATGGAATTATAGTAGCTTATCTAAAGCATATTGGCGATTGACAAGTGCAACTCTGGTTGGCACACATGCGTCGTTGCCTCTGCTGGATGGGTTGGGTTTTGGTGCAGTGCAGCGCTCTAATCGCTTAGCAAGGTAGTAGTATTGAAAACGGAAAAAGAAAATAGAAAACTATCGTTCAGCTTGAAGGTTCACCTTGTTGCTAACCGAGCTGTGGACAGAGTTAGTCGTAGTTGTCTCTAGGTGAATTTCGACAGATTGACCCGTTGTTAGGGCGATATTAATGGCATTGGTTGTGGCCACTTCTTCATTAGTTTCATCATCATCATCATCATCGTCATCTTCACCATCAACATTGAGTTCATTGTAAGTGGGCAGAAGTGTGCTTAGCGCAAAGTCGTTTAAATTTGGCTGCATTTTGGTTGTGTTTTGTTGGTTAATTGTTATGCATAGTATAGTAAGTAGTACAGGTAAAGACAATTTAGTGAAAGGCTTAGCAAGTGGAACTAGTTTAATTTTAATTGAAATGAAAAAGAAAGATCAAAATTCAGTGGCAAATTAAAAGCAGAGGAAAGACTACAAGTACATGGGCTGTGGAAAATCTATGTACACAATTTTATAGTATAAATAAATAAAAGCAAAATGTCATCAGTAGATACTATTTCAAGGATTTATAAAATTAAAGCCCCCTCCCTCGTCATCACAAATCGTGACACCCGTTCTACTGGTGGTATGTCACCCATTTGGGAGGACTCCTTAATTCCTTTTGACTCTACTAAAAAACAAAGTGTTGAAGAGCTGCAAAAGCCATGTCGTCTCCCAATTTAAAAGGCCACTGAAAATAGGTACATTGCTTATGGATTGGCGTACGGTACACCTCTCTCGTAAAGGGCCCACCCATTGTCCGAAGTAGTGGTAGACTTACAAAACTACAGAGAATGACTTTTGTTATGTATTCGTAATCACAAAAAGATTTCGCGTTCGTAGAGAACGAAGACAAAGAATCCCCGATGAACCCGCGGGATGACAAGGTGGGGGTCGAAAATGGTCAAAAATATGACATCTTAATATATGGAACTTCTTCTCCTGAAAGCATTTTGGTCTTATCCCCGTTGTCTTCTGTTCTTTTGTGTTTGTCCCTCACGCGCCGTAAATTTACAGCTTATAGAAACCATAAAACTATTGATTTTTGCCGAAAAAGAAGTCAGTTGGATCCACTGTGCGACGTTTTTCCATACGAAAATCTTAGCAATTTTGAATGCCGTAAACTGAATCCATGAGTTCACATCATTATACAGTCAGTCTATACTGAGTTCTTGGACACTGAGTTATCCAGGGAAATGAAATATCAGTTGAAATGTCCAACAAAAGTCCGGCCTCACAGACAATAGAGCTGGAGTCAATGATTGCTGTTTGCGCGACAGAATTGGCTGGATGGATAGCGATGCATACAGACGAAATCTTCGGAAATCTTTCACTTTGTGAAAGAATCCAAATTGAACAACTCCAAAAGTCTAGTTTCTAGCTTCTCATCCATCGCAAATCTTGTCTATTTAACAAAAGCCAAGGTTAAAATTTCCTAAAAAGTTAAAACATATATACTATATATATGTATCACTAAGTAGAACATATCGTCGATGTCATCAGCTGACAAAAGCATAAGGTAAAAATGAATCCGTATCAAAACTAATTGTTTAACTAGAGATTACAACTAAGCAAAGGCATATGCTTGAATCCTAAAGATTTGCTCGAACAATGTCGACATTATACAAGCGACTTCAATCAAAATGTGTAAGTATATAAATGGCAAAAGAGCTCCAACTATTTCTATAGTATATATAAATAGGAATACATAGTACATACATATATCAATTTTTACAATTACACTAACAAAACTGCTCTGAAATAACGCGTATAATAAATGTACAACACGTAGACACAATATAAACTTTGTTAAACAGTTTGTGGAAAACTTTACATAGGAGCTCTGAAGAAATTCACAACAAGAACTTAACTAGTATGTAACTTTTATAGAAGAGCACTATGCATTTGGCTCTTAGACATATAGAAGAGTTGGGAAAGGTGTACACAAGTAAGTAAGGGGCGTTAAATAAATAAGTTGATAATGTAACATAAACATAACTAACAAACATAACAGGATACACCTAGTAAAGGACATTACAACTGCAAGACGAAAGACTCAGATACACGGATACACACACGCAACACACGCGCGGACATACACGAAAGCGACATTACCTTTGGCGACTGTGATTGTGTTGTTGATGTTGTTGTTGTTGGCAAAGTTGCTGTACTTGTTGTGAAGGTTGTGGTCGTGTTGCTGTTAGCTGTACCTGACTCTATGACACTGATTGTGCTTGTAGTGGTTGTTGTGCTAAGAGTAGTGCTTGGTAACGACGACGACATTGAAGACGATGGCGACGACGAGTATATGGTGGACGCAGAGGAGGACAGGGAAGGCGTTACAGGCGACACTTCGATACTTTCAATGGTTGATGCAATTGAGGACACAGACGAGGACACAGATGAATTGGCATCGTATGGTGAAAATGAAGGTGAGTTGTTGTTGTTGCTATTGTGCGTTTGATCTATGGCATTTGTTTGGGATGGAGTGAAGTGGTGGTGGTGGTGGTGGTCGGACTCTGATGTGGCATTTATGTTGTGGTTAGAGGTTAGTAATGTGCTTATTGCCGCGTGCTCTACATCAGCGGAGGCTACGGCGGCGGCGGTGTCAACCACATTGTTGCTGTTGCTGTTTGTTGTTGTTGTTGCTGTTTCCACATCTACTACACTGGAATCAGGATTTACCGTTGTGGACATGCCCAGCAAGGTTGTTGTTCCTGGCACAGCAGCAGCGGCTGCTGTAGTGCTTTCCGCATTCAATTGCTCATTGGGTGGCTCAGTAGCCACTATATCGTGCACTTTATTGTCCACTTCATTGCCAAACTCAACGAGCATTCTATCGTTCTCTACTATTTCGGGCGCAGCTGGCACACCCAATTGGCTGGCTTTGCCCAGCTGCTCCAGCTCAACATCTTCATCTACGTCATCGACGCTCATAACGGGCAGCTCCTTAATGTTCTTAGTATTCTCAATGGTCTTGCTTATGACCGATTCCAGTTTGGACACGCTTTCCTCAATTTCTTCATCAATTTTTCGAGATGATAGCAAATCATTTGCGGTGCTATCCACAGCATTGCCGGAAGGCGGCAACGCTTCAGCAACTTCTGAGGACGCCCCACTGGACGCAGAACCGACAGCATCCGTTAAATCCGACTGCATTTTGGCCAAGTGATTGTTAGTTACAGTTTGTTGTTGTTGTTGTAGTTAGTCAAATGGCAGTTTTTAGTAATGACAGTTATATTTTTTGGTTTTTTTTTTTTTTTTTGAATAGTTATGGATATTTTACAGTTAATTGCAATGGCAGTAACAGTAATTAAATGAGCAGAGCAAGAGAGTAATAGATTGAGTTCAAAAAAGAGAAGAAAAGACAAAGAACACCATATGATGAATTACAGTTATGTTTAAATATGTTTAAAATGGCTTGTATGCAAGTGTATTGGTGTTTGGTGTTTGGTGTTTTTCTGGCTTTTGGTGTTGGTGTTGTTTGCAATTATTAACAAAGTGCAGGAACAAACAAATACATAATAGACTTCCGGAAATAATAACGGCATTGTGTATAAAACATTATATCACACATAAAACGAAATTAATTTTTTTTAAAAAAAAAACCAGTAAAATGAACTACATACATATTTTTTTGTACTCATGTTGTAGCATGTACGAACGTAATAATTAACAATTATAAACCGCACGTAAATAATATTTATCGTATTGAATGACAGCAGAATGTATAAAAAAAAACCCAAAATAATCCGAAAACTTGAATACAAATGGAACTTACCACGCCATGATGATGACGATGAGCATGCGTGGGTACAGTTGGCACTTCCGTAATTGTTTCGCTGTAAATAACATCGCTATCAATAAAAGAACATCATCAAGAAATAGATGACTAATACGTACACCGCCTCGTCTTCGTATTCATAGTCATCATCTCCCTCGGCACCAGAACCTTCAGCTTCACGACGTTTACGTTGGAATCTGCAATTGAAAGTAAGAAAATTATGCAAGTTTTCAGATAAGCCGAACATCATATTAAGCACGATACTTTAGAAATATATCAAAAAAAAAATCTTTTCTGATGGATGTAGATGCCTGTACTTCACGAACGCATTCTCCATTCTGTGATGGCAAAGATAATAAGTACGACGCCTATTGGTTCTTCCAAAGCAGACATGCCCACCCTTCTTTCAACAGTCATATTGAAGACCTTTCTCCCGCTTGACTATCAAGTTCAATGCCACTGATCTAATTGGACTGCGATCCGCTCAAACACTCCAAGGGCATCTGCCTCAGCTGCGTCTGTACCCATGCTAATACCCATTCGCCAACTGAGACCAAATAACATCAATTGGCAAGATAGCTCTTCCACTTTTCAATCTAAGAGTCTAAGTCTAAAACCTCATTTACCAACAGAACCACCGTGCCAGATTTTCTTCCAATATCCTTAGGACGGCACATACGCGATCCTCCAATGAGTTATGTTGCTTTATAATCGACAAAGAGATGATGGGTGTCAATTTGTTATTAGTTAGTCTTTTCCAGGATTTGTCGAAGTGTACGAAAGGGCCTTACGAGCGGTGTAAAGAATACTGGTAGCACGGTAATTGGCGCATAACGCGGGGTCACCCTTAACGAAGAGTTTATGGAGTTTTAATCATCGGGCATGCTACTAGTTAATTGTCGCCAGTCTTGAACAACTCTGAGCTCAGGCCGTCTACGCTAGCAGCTTTGTTTCTGTGGAGCCGCTTGATGGCAACCCTGACTTCTTCATGGCTCGTTAACGCCGGATCATTGATCATAATCGTCTTAATACTTCAAAGGTAGAAATGTCCTACATATCGCAAAGTTCTTCTTGTTAGTTGAAATCCATTCATTTTTGCAAGTGCCAGAACAAACCGCTGCACTTTCAGCGTAAACGTCTTAAGCATAATTAAAGACGATCCGATCTAAAGTCTTGCAGGTGACATGTAGATTGTGTTCTCCGTGTCTCGGCTTTTGGATTTTCCTACCAACTCGTTCCTGCCATTATTTCTGCACTCAAGGTTTTCACATTTGCGGACATGATTCGGCGCTTCGCCGTAGATATTTCATCACGATATCGATACTGAAAGGTTAACAGTAGCTTCACTTGTTCACATCGTGAAGGCGGTGGACGTGAGATTATCGAGATGTTACAATTTTGAATGAATCAACTAATTGGCGAACTTCTTGTTTAATTTTTTGAAGTTCAGACTTTGTTTTTCAGTATTCTACTTATGCAATGCAAGCACACAGTTAATTTCCTATAAGATGAGAATTTTGTCCAAGAAGATCCTGCGAAACGATAAACGGCGTATTGAGATTGATTAGCACCGTCTGAATTGTGTGGCCCTCTTAAGATTTCTGGGGGTGTGCTGTTGTTTCCTTCTGGAAATGAGGAAATTGTTTCCGAACATGGAGCGACTTCAACCCTTTCGCCACGGGTGACAGCATGGCAATTGATTTAAAGATCTTTACTAAAGTGATGGTTTTCATCATGTTCTTTTACATACATCAGCGGCTTTAGTACTCTAGCAATAGATAAGGTGTTTCCTGTACTGAGGCTATAATTTTATAAAGACATGCTGGAACATGAGACAGTTGCAGGGACTGCAGCACTTTAGCCACGGTTGGAAACGAGGAAATTGGCAAAACGATATTATTTGGTTTGAAGAATCTTTGTTACCTTCCTGGCTTGCAGTTGTTTTGACATATATCAAACGCTTAGTACAGCTGAAACTTTTGCTGAACTGTTGTCAGTGTAAAATCAAATTACAATTGGTCCATTTGGTAATTTCAACAAAATAAAAACTAGATTTCTTTCGCTCATTTTTCGCCCAAAATAAAGATCAAGCTAATTTCAAAACCTTACCTCTTCTCTAAGTCCTTGCGCCATATAAACCAGTTACCAAAATTTTCCTCTGTTATAGCGCCAATAGTTCCATCTTTCACTTGATGTGCGATTTGCTTAACTATGGGCTCCGCTATGCCAAAGTAGGCGCCGTTACAACCAAGCTGCAAGAAACAGTCACATGGTCCTTTAAAAAATTGGCAACAAAATTGATTGGAGTCTCAAGCTTACCGCAAAACTGGCTCTACCCAAACGCTTGCTGAGGTTGTCAAAGTTTTTATTGCTCTTACCACCCTTGCGCATTGCGCTCTTTTGCATAAGTTTCAAGTCGTGCTTGGACACCGTATCCAAAGCTATAAATTCCTGCAAATGCAACAAATATTAGCTTATAGTTATATGGCGTAAAGTACGCCCAATTTACCTTCGGTATGGCAAAGAACTTGGCCAATTTGGATTGTACATGATCGCGCTTGTCAGGACTTAGTTCGCTCCAATCGTGCTGCTTGAGCACCAGTGAGAGCAAAATCTCACTCTGCGGCTGATGGCAGCGTATAAGCTCGGCAACATAGGGATCTTGCTTATAGGCGGGTTCATCTTGTGGCTCGATGACTGGCACCTAGCAACAAAAACAAAAAAAAAAAAAAAAAAAACCATTACAAACATTTCAAGAGCGGCACATTGTTTCTACTTATAAAGTCTGTATATTCTTTATCGTTCATACTTATCTCGTGCGGCATAGCTATATATATAATCTAATCGTGGGCAGCAGCCACAGAAACGAGACCCTCAATGCAACCAGCAGGCGCATATTTCAAGCTAAAACTGTCATGCATCATCAATCAAAATTACAAGCTAACTGACAGCAGCAGCTCTGGGAGCAGCGCCTGCCGCCTGCCAAGAAATGCCCGCAGTTGTCGTCTAGAACGAACTGCGCCTGTGGTCCAATAGCTTCATTAACAAGACACTTTTCGGCACCAACAATTTCCAATTGTCTCTAAATTAAGAGGCATTTTACCTAATCTGCCTTTTGTGACTAGTACTCAACTTTTAATATGAAAGAGCGCATTTTATGCGACTTACTCACCTGTGAGCCATTTAGGTTAAAATCGCGCTCAGCGCATACGAGCAGAGGTGCAATTAAGGTGCTGCAAAAGAGCAGAGAGAGCAACAGTCGCGTCATAGTCAACTTTGGGAACCGCAAATGTGACGTGCAGCTGCGATTAGGTTTCACTGATAAGCACGGGTAGCCAATATTTAGGTATTGTATAGCGTCGATAAGTATACAAAGTTAAGATTCAGTTTCGATTTCGTTCGTAATACCAAGTGGGTATAGTATAGCGGCAATAGTGTTGTTTTTTTTTCTTTTCGTTTTCTTTTTTTCAAAAAAGTGGAAAGTAAGCGTTTTTTGGGTTTCGTATTGTGTGCAGCTTTATTTACATCGTCTGAAAAGTAAAAGACATGGAGTGAAATTTTAGATAATAAGTTAAAGTTATAAGCGGTATTAATGTCGTTCGCCTGTCTCATTTAGTTGTCAAGTTATTTGCTCATAATTTAAAAGTTATGCCTTTCTTAATTATGCAATTATCTGTATCAAAAATACATCCATATGCACATACATGCACATACTTCTTATTTATAGAAACTTATGTATTTAAATGTTTAGGTCGGCGACCCAACCTAATTTGTTCATTCAATGGGAGGCCTTTGTTGTTGTTGTTGCAACTCTTTGGCGGCAGCAACTATGAAAAATGTTTCGAGCTTTGACTTTACGTAATTAACATAAACAACTGTGAAAAGCCTAGACACGCCGTTGTTTCTCTGGTTTTCCCTGTTGTTTCTCTTAGTATTTGACTGTAAATTAGCGCCTGATTAACATGCTCATGATTTTCGGTAATTGAACACATTGAAAATGAAAGTTTCGGACAGGAAAAACTCCTATATGTGCTGTTAGTTTTTGTTAAAACCTAATTAATGTGACAATGTACTACAACTAGCCAGTTAATTAGATGCATGGTATTGGGCGTACATCAAGCAAACATTAGCTTTTAATTAGGTAACTCTATCAAAAACTAGAGAGATTTTAATTGCAATATGTGCCGAAGTACTTGATATAGAAACAAAATTGATGCAGACAGTCGGAACGGTGCCCGACAGTGGGATACCCTCCACTCATTTTTTCCAATCAAATTCTGTGCAAATTTTTGTATCGATACGGTAACTGTGCTACGGGTGTAGGGTGGATGTTTCGGAAAAAGGTCAACATTGTTTGGTTAACCTTAACATTTCTATAAGAAGTTAAATTCTTTTCCAGTCTATATTAGGAGGAGTCTAAAATTGCCATATTATTACCTACATCTTTTAAAGTTTCTGTTCGATCTTAATGATTTTCACAACACACATGCAAAGTAACATAACTGTGCCAAGTTTCAATTGGAAAGCTTTTATGGTTGGGTGTAAAGCGGAAATAGGTCACGAGGGAGGGGGTAAGATATCGACATGATTCGACAAACTCGCTTTACCAAGGGAAAATGCGCATCTCTTTGCGAAATTTTGGTAACTTATAGTCCAATATATAGTTGGTCTGAGACCAACACGGACAGTACTCTTCCTGTTCATCCCCTTGCGGTTACCCTTCCCGATCCTATTAATAGGCGTCTCCTCACTCTGTGAACGTTTTACACAAGTAGGATGATTTTATGTATTCTTTTCTATTTTTACTCTTTTTTGTCGATTAAGCCGCGAAATTGTGTCACCGGGGAAGGGGTTAAGATATAGCCATACAAAATAGCCTATTTTTTATTCCATCTATCTCTACACCCAAATGCAAAGCAATTGATTCAGCATACACACACAGACATAGTTACTTTCGAACTTATAATATTAGTATAGATAAGGTAGTATATGCTTTTTGGCACCGGAATTAGATTGCTTTTCTTTCAGCACGGAAAATGTAAACTATCTTGGTAGACAGCCTAGGATTAGTTGCTTTGGGGACAGTCAGGCTAGTAAGATGACGGGAGAGCTATCGCCCAACTATCACCAAAGGCATTGGCAGTTCGTTTCAGTCGAAACGAAGTATTTTGATAGTTGTGGGACTGGACTGACGAAGCATGAGTCACAGACTAGTTTGGGGTACTAAAGGAATCATACACAAAAAAAAGGGATACCGACAATGGAGGCGGTGTCTAACAGTGGAATACCCTTTACTCTTATCTTATGTCGTATTGTTCATCATTGACATAAATGAAATGCTTTGGAACTCAGCCGTCTAAGACACTCTAAAAGGCCTCCCAGACCGTGCTACTCTTATGTTTAGTGCTTTTTAATGCTATGATAGGGCGAATCATTTTCGTCCACAATATAAATTTGCCTTGTATGAATTGTCCAAAACGCAGGCAAGACTTGCTTTGATCCTTGTTCATATAGCCCGCTCAGTCTCCTGGCCTCAATTTCAATGGTTTGGAAAAACTGCTCCTCCAATATCATCGAACATATGGGACTCAATATTGGTATTGAGCAGCTACACAGGGTAGTTAATCATATTATCGGCGACTTTGATCAAAAGATGTTCTGCAACCCCGCCTTTATGGATTTCGAGCAAGCCTTTGATAAGTTGTAGCTACAGCGGCTTCACGCGAAAGCCAAGGAGATATTGCCCACTCCATGTCTTCTATTGAGTAACGCCAAAGTACCAAATAAGGTTGCTTTTTATGTGCTTCTGATTGCGAGTATAAAGCATTGAGGATCTACAGAAGTGCCTGTAGTTGCTATGCTCCACCCGAGGGTGGTACTCATGTTCTCATATGCAATCTAAAAAAAACTAAGTAATATTCGGCTTTAACGCCTTTAATTGAATACGCTGACTTCAATTCCTTGTTGTCAGTCATGTAAAAGAATTTTTATCATCTATAAAGTATTTACAAAAACCAGACCGCATCTAGCCTGTCCAACAATCATTCTCATGGCAATCAGCAATGAAGAACCAAGTTCCCATTTACGTTGAGGGATCTATGCAAAATGCCAGCAAGAAAACTATCAAACTAACACATACTTTTTTATGTTTACAAACTCAAGTAATTAACCTCTTTCTTTTTATGATTTGCAAACATAATGATAATGTCAACGTACTTACTCTCTATATATGGCTACGCTATAAAACGAATTTTTATATTTATTACCAGTACGACTTTATGACTTCCCGCACAGTTCATAAATTTTTGCATTTTATATAGCGCAACTTGCCACAATCATTCAACAGATTATCAGCTGCATAGTATAGACACCATGTGGCAGACATAGCATCCTAAAAGTGTTCTAAAATTGGGACAATTGCATAAGTTTTGCTGTCTTAGTAAAAGTAATATGCCATATTTGTAAGCAATGGAAAAGCAATTCCCATAAATATGGAAAATTCATGTGTAACCCATACATGCAAAGATTAAATGTATGAGTATAATGTTGAGTATAATACGAACATGCGTTGAAAACTAATAAATTTTGAAACGACTTAATTGAAGCATAAAATATGCCAGCTACAAAAACAACAAGAACAACAGCGGCATATGCAACATGAACCACAAAGCTGGCCAGTCAATTAAAGCCAGCACCCGAACCAACAATTACAACAACTTCAAACAGGGTACAACAAGTACTAATACTACTTACAAGTACATGTCTGTAAAGCCGAGTGAGATGATGATGAATGCAGCTTGCAACAAAGCTGCCGACGCACAGTGGATCCCACTGACTTCTTTTTCGGCGAAAATCATAACTTTTGAGGAAGTAAAGATATTTTCAAAATTTAAAATGCATAGAACAGAGAAGTCGTTAAGCTTCTACGATAATAATAGCTGTATATAGTAAAGTTCGATATTATATACTGCAAATGTCTTATCCTTGCATGTCATGAAAAAATTCCGTATTCTAAATTGTGCTTATTTTTCAATAAATCATTCTCGTCGAAAGTTTGTCTATCTGGCGAAAGTGGGTACACTAAGATCAAAATAGACTGCAAACATCTTGCCAGCAAATTTTCAAAAATTTTACGATTTTTTAAGCAATAAGCACATTTTATAGGTAATTTATAATATTGAACTTTACTACCGTTTTTTGAAGCATATTTATTGCAGTGTATCGCAGAATCTTAAGGAATTCATTTTAAATTTTGAAAATATCTTTACTTCCTCAAAAGTTATGATTTTTGCCGAAAAAGAAGTCAGTTGGATCCACTGTGCGACGCTGTGTTGTTGCTGCCACAATCGACAATACGCAGTTGGCGGCAGCAATGAAGCGCCCCTAAGAATTTGCTCAACAATAAATAAAAATTCCGCATTTTTAAATACAAAAAGCATTGGAAATATTTATGTACAAAGTTAGTGAAGCGGCAGCAGAAACTGAATTCATTGAATGCCTCTTTGTGGCAGATGCAATAAATTCTGTTTGAAAAAAATAACACTAGTCAGCAGGATGTAATATTTTCACCTAGTACTTTGGCATTTTAATGAGTTTTCTGACAATAAAACCAAGTAGTTTCTTTTGGACTATTTGTAAAAGAATCTCGTATATGCAACGAATTAGTGCAAAGTAAGCTAATTCAGCAATTTTTGCTTATAAAGTCATTAAAATTTAAGGCCTGTTCACACTCAGCAAAATAATACGCTATGAAATATACCAAAATAGCACAGTCAGCTTTCCAGCTACACTAGCATGCAAAAACCAAACATAAATTATAATTTATAATCCGTGTAATTGGCGGAAAAGTCTAGGAGTCTTAAGGAATTTGCGACCTATTCCACTCGCTCTTACCGCCGATTGTGAACTAAGTGGTTTTATACATTTTCTGGCAGAAAAAGCACAAGTACATATTACTAAAGTAGACGAAAGACGGTTGATCCAACACTGGATGTTCGAATTCAAGAGACGGAGTATGATGTCGAAAGCAGAAGACCAAAAAAAGAAAAAAAGCGTACTTTGTGGCATCCTTGTGAAAAGTCATGGTAATGGTCTTTTGGATTTCGAGGGGGTTTTGTTAATTAATTAAACGCACCATGGTACCACGAGCGCACTGCTAAACGCTACGATGAGGCTTCAGCAGTTTCTATGGGGTGTGCGCCTTACTTCCCTAAGACCTCAAAAGAGGTCTTGTTTTGCCAAACGAAGATAATTTGGAAAACAAAAAAAGTCGCAAGAAGGCTAGTGCACAATGGTATGACACTGAATTGAAAAATCATTTTCCATAGTATCGAAAATGTATTGAAAAACAAGACGATTACATACTTCATATGTAAAAAATAAGTTTAATATGTATTTTTCGATATCGCTTATATGAGCTATGTACATTACATCAGGGATTCAAACCGTAACTTTTTTCGGCTACGGTTACGTTTACGGTAGTACCTGTACTATTGATGCGGTAAACAGTTTTTTTCGGTTTTCTTTTTTCAATAATATCGATTTCGGTTCGATTCATATTTGTTTCAGTTTACCAGTTATACCGTGGAATCCTGGACCGTAAGAAAATTCAAAATTTTTTCTGAACAGTGACCATTTTAAAAGACAACAAATTCAATGTAATGGCCAAGGATTCCTAGGAAGTGGGAGCGAGAAACAGATTGTGTTGTCCAGTATTTCACTTTTTATGGCAGCAGCAGAAGAAACAGCAGCGTTATTATTTTGCGGCCCATACACACAGAAATCGCAGTGTATAGGGAGGAATTAAGGAATTCTCTGTTACATGCATTTTACATTAAAAAATATATTTTCTTCTTCAAAATTTATGAATGTTGCTGATACGAACAAGTTTTTGAAATACAAATGATTGCTAGAAGTTTCTATTAATACCTGGCTTTACAATTCCAATCTGAACAAAAAACTTGGCTCGTTGTCCTTTCATAAAAAGTACTAGAAAAGGAAGGGAATTGAATAATGTATATAAGCTACAAACACTATTGCAATAAAATTATTTGAATTTTGTAGCCAAGTGTAATTTATAAAGTAATTCATTTCAATCATTTTCATTATGCATTTGAAATAAATGCACATTTTACGGCTAAGTTATATCTACATCTATAATATCGATATAAAAGCTTGAAACGCTTCAAAAAAAAGCAATATAATTGTTTTCATTTTGTAGTCAAGTGTAAAATATTAAATTATGGAATTCAACATTATTCATGCCTTTGAAAGAAATGCTAATTTTGTAGTTGTCTTGGCCATATGTGTTTATTTATGGTTGTACTCTTAGCCACACTCGCAATCACACTCACACACTCATGCACAAACATACACTTCCACATGCATTTGTTTGTTTTTAAAGTAGAAAGTAGCATTGCCATCAATATTAATTTAAGACTTGTGTTCCACTGTGCGCGCCCCCTTGCCATCTCTCACTCTCCAGCAGACATTAGAATGAGTTGCTGTGCTGCTCTTGCGCTTATTTGTCCAATCCAAGCGTGTGACACATACCAATGAGAACAGAGGCCGGCGTCAGCGGTAACGTCAGCGCCAACTTCAGAATGTAGAATGTTTATGCTGCTGCCGCTGCTGCTGCTTCTGCTGCCGGCAGAAGTGTCAAACGGGCGTCGTTGGAATATGCAAAATGAACTTAAAATGCAGCGAAGCATGTCGGGGCCATCAGTCACTTGGCAGAGAAGTTTGGTATGAATGAGAATGAGCGCACAAAGCTTCGGCTGACAGCTAAGACCGGCATGTGGGTGTCGCTGTGTGTATCTGTGAGTGAGTATGAGTGTGCCAATGAATTAGCAACAGCAACAGTTAAAAGAGACAAATGCAGCAAAAATAATAGAAACAAGCACCCAGACAGTCAGTCAGTCAGTCAGCTTAACAGTTGCTCATCCAACAAGTTTTTATCTGGAAGTGAGTGTACATTATTAGCTTTGAATGAAAGCTTGCTACGCCCATAAAATGACATCGAGCAATGCTACCATAAAGTATCTGGTCCTAGCGCTAAGCTTAAGTCTTCTTCTTCTTAACTGGCCATAACAACCCGTTATCGGGTTACGGCCTAATGTAAATACATTCTTTCATTGGAATTGTGGTTTTACGTAGTGGGTCCCAAACCCCACGCACAACCATTTTAAGGCCTACTGGTCTCGAAAGAACCCAGTGTCATTGTTAGTCGCCTCATACGACAAGCTTTGACCTGTTGAGGTGGTATTCTGTAACCCGCTCACCACACGGGGGAAGCTTAAATAAGTCTTTTAAAGTCAGCCTTCCAGATTTTCCAATTTTGTGAAGATAATATAAGAGGTGCCTGAAGGCGTTCTTTACATCAGCTTGTAACCCGGTAACGGGTTTATCTGTGATACAAATCGAGGGATTCTTTGTAGGTTTGTGCGGTGCAGATTCTTCTTTTAACTCACAAAACCTACAGCTTGTAATGTTTAGTATGCAAATCGGTCAGTATCCTAAGTAAGTTTTAGATCTTCAATTTTCAGGGGCACCACTATTTCATCTTATTCAGATCTCCGAATCAGTTTAGAATTTAATATCTTTTCTTCATCTGCATGTTCTATTTACATAAACAAAAATCAGGAAAACAATTAATCAACCAAAAAGTTAGTTACACTTAGAGATATATATGTGAATGATCATATTTTGAACATTAAAATCAAATACCAATTGAATACCTATGTTCATCTAAAATATGACATATATCGGACTCCAAACAAAGAAAAAATTTATTTTCTTATCAAATATACATCCGCAATGCACCGAGCGCCGAGAAGCACATTTTGTGCTTAAAAAAACAACCTTTGTTTAAAAACATATTTTTAACATATTTTTATAAAATTAGCTAAGCACTCACAGTTATATTAACACATTTAAACAAAATCTAACGACCAGACCATAAAACAAATAGAGTCGTATCTAAGAGAGCACACAAAACATCAATTTGTGGTGAGCAATGTGAAGCTGATCAATGCTGCCTTTTGTCTCTTACAGTTAAGACTTCGGCTAGCACTTCGGCTGTACCTGCGTGAAAAACCGACGAAAGCTTGGCTATGGGAGCACATGCTCAATCTAAGAGTATACAAACTTTTCCGCGCCAATGTTAGCTTTTCTCGCTGGTTACTATTTGCGTTGCTGTTTTTTGTGGGCAGCCAACAAACAACAACAAACACTACACAACCATTCAACTTGTTTGCTGTTCAAGCTGTAGCGCTGAGATAAGCGAGCTATTGTCTAACAGCCATGGCCTAGCACAAATTATGAGCGTGGCGCACCACCGGTGGTGCCAGAGTTCAATGCAGCAGCCGGCAACAATAAAAAAAAGGGTCGCCTCTATGACTCTATTCAAGCTGGAACGGCAAAACTACTAATAAAGAGGTATACCAACAATGACACCCACGCCATGTCGGTCGTTTCAAGTGCCGCAAAGACAAAGCCCATTTGTATCTATAATGTGATTAGACCCCGTGCTGCATTTAGACTTGAAGTGCTTTTGTTGCGGCGGGAATTTAATTAGTGCTGCATGTGTGTGGCTGCCGCAAAGACGCCGCAGATGTTAAGTCAAAAGTGCAGCTATTAACGATGTTATTGTTTTGAGCCTCCTCCCCGTCGTCTGCAGCCTAGACTTAATAGGCTTTGATTGGTTGCATTAAAAGGTAAACTTTGATAAGGTATTAAAACATATACGGGTTTTGAATTGAGCTAAAACTTGAGCACAGAATGCATGTCATATTGCTCTACGTGACCCAAAACTGTTGGTTCTTAAAGATCGCAGCACAAAGAGACTGCAATGTAATGGTATGTATTCATGTGTCTGTATGCATATGCAGCACAAAGAACTCCATTGTGCACTGAGGCCAACAACCATAAACAAATTTATTTTCATTACTATGCCTTGGTTGGTTGGTTGCACACACACACACTCACACACACTCACACACACTCACACACACTCACACACACTCACATACACTCACACTCACACAGAGACAATATAAAGTACCAATACATGCACACCCACAACGCACACACAATTCGTTCCTAAGCCCAGCGCCTACTTTTTGGCACTGAGAGTTGTCTTGAGACCAAGACCAAGAACCAGACCCAGCTGCTGTTCCGAACAAACAGCTTACGCAGCAATTTATTTATTTTTGTGCTTTTCTTTCAATTTTCCGAAGAAACGCATACACACAATAATTGTATAAATATGCGTTGTATGCCCCTTTCTTTTAATCTTTCTGTAGCTTTCTCTCTCACCCATGCAATCGGTTTAATTAATTTGATGCCCCGCATTGGGCGCGACTTTGAAAGACGCGAGCAGCCTGAGTAGAGTTGGGATCGTGACAAGTTATATGCTGCTAAGCCCATTATATTACGAACATGATCACGTAACCCACAAATAAAACATCATTACTTTCAACAACTACACGGATCACGCATGATCGATTTGCTTGCTTTAAAAAAAGGTCTTATTGTAACAACACTAAACTAGAACAGAGCCACTTTTTATACAAAAACAAAGTTTAGGTTCTAGTCCATCTATCTATTTATGGGAAATTTTCTACTGACAATATTTGTAGTCAGTTTTGGACCCATTTTCTCTTTTTAAAAGAAGTAAAGTCAATTTCTGGACAAAAGTTAGTTCCAAGTTGATGGAGCGACCAAATCGACAACAACCATCTCTTTCTCAAATATATGCCACACTGTCGGAGTTCCGAAATTCCTGCAAGGTTAGTTCGACTATGCAGAATAACACACGCCGCTCTGTCAAAGTAGGAAAGAACCTCTCCGAACCTTTTGATACCGAACAAGGCTTCAGACAAGAACATGCCCTCTTCAACTTAGTGTTGTAGAATCTGTGGCGAAAAAACGAAGTACATCGTAACGGGACAATATTGATCTGTAAAAGTGTTCAGTTGCTCGCATACGCAGATGATATCGATATAATAGATACCGAGCTAAGCGAGCAGTTACCGAAGCCTTGGCAGATATTGAAAGAGAATCTGCCTAGGTGGATGTGGCTGTAAATGAGAGGAAGACAGAGTATATGTTTTTCTTCGAGTAGAGAGTTGCCACGGTTGGACTCTCAGATTGATGTTGGTAACTATACTTTTGACGTTGTCAAGGATTTCGTCTACCTTGGCACCACCGTGAAAATGAAGAACGATATCAGCATGGAGAACAAGCTTAGAATCACTCTTGCCAATAAATATTACTTTGGTCTTAGCAGTAAATGAGTAGAGACCACTTTCGCCCGACGAAACTAACACTCTATAAGAAGCTCATAGGACGGTGATGACGCAGTCTGCAAAGAAATATTTGCAGAAGTGACTAACTGCTTTTGAGTGACAAAAAACAAGATCGCTTTGCGGTTAGCTGTCACTGAAGCATGTCGTCATAATGTTACTTAGTTTTAGTACGCTAATATTTTACAACTTTTTCCGCACTCTTTTACTATCTGAAGCTTTGAGATAATTACGAGCTCGGTTTTTTAAATAATTTATTAAACAGGTATCATCATTGCACTAGAAAAAACCAGCACCACAAAATAGGTTGGAATTCATATGAAAGAGATTTGTGGCACAGCTCTGAGAAATACTCCACATACTTCATACTTTTTATAAAAATTTATAAGGCGCTTGTTAATCGAAGCGAGATTTACAGATGAAAAAGTGAAAAAATCTCTCTCGATATTGGAATTCTAATATGAAGTAATTCAAACATATGGTTGCAGGCGATACAACTTATGGACGATATTACCGTGCCATCAAACGTTCATGTAACAGGCGCCTTAAGAATTCAATCAGGGCTTTTGACTCATCTCAAATTTTATTATCACGAAGCCCGCTCCAGTGCAAGATAATGCTGCGGCTCTCCTGATGTTTGATGTTCCTCAACTAATAGCTTGTTTTTTGTTTATATTGTTGCTTGATTGAAAAATTGTTATACAAACACACATACACCCTACGCTTTACGTATGACAGTGCATCTTTGCGTGTGTAAGTAAAGTTTGACCCATAATTTCTTGTTCAACAATTTAATGAGTGATCTTTTTTTCCATAGACTAATGAAATCTTGTCGTTTGAAATAGTTTTGAAATATTGCGTCGTCAATGAACTGGAACTGAACTCGCACATATATGTGTGGATGTGTTTTATGTTTGTGTTGATAGGAGGAAATTCATGCTGTACAACATGCATAAAAAACATACCCAAAATCATGCATAACGAAAGCAGGCCACAATTACTAAAAATAGCCGAGCTTCCAAACGGCCACAAGGCGTGTCATGTTTTGTTTTGGAAACAATTTTCGGGTTTTTTCTCGTTATTCGTCGTTTGAATGGTATTTACTCAGACATACGTACGTATATATTGAACTTTAAGCCCAATATACAAAAAATGTTGAAATTTAAGGAGCAGTCTGAAGATAGAAAGAGAGCGCACATTAAATGGGCGTGTGGAGATTTTCAATTAAGCAAATTCCCTTTGATTTATATGTAATTTGTATAGGGATTTTAATCTTTTGAATTGCAAGAGAATTTTTTTAAATAGAACATGTGATTTTTCAAGTGTGTATAGATTTTAATACTTTGAAAGCTAACAAATTACAAATGGCTGATGGTTTCCGGGAAAATTAGACTTTCTAATCAATAAACAAACTTTTTGCTTATTCACAACGATTTATGAATAAAAACACATTTTCAATTAAAATATTAATATTCCTCTTGTGAAAATGTCTTTGTTCAATGGAAAATCTTAAATTATGTTAGCATGTTTGTTCAGAATCATTACTAAAATAAACTAAATACTTTTTCCATCTTATATTAAGCCTATCAGTAACTCTCTATAAGATAATAGTATTAATAGTTTGTTTTTTCTGTTTTTTATAACCATTTACTTGTTGCAAGGAATCTTTTGATCATAAGCCCCAACAGTAAAACTATCACTAAAACAAAAAATGAAAGGGAGTAACTACAATTTTGTAATTGTAATGTGAAAGAAAAAAGTTGCTCTAAGAATTCGATAATTAGTCATAACAATATTCAAGAATCTCTTTGTAGAACATAAATCAGCGTTTGAAAGCCCGTTGAGTTGCGACGAATGGCGTTCAGCAAAACACTTAAGGTAGGAAAACACCTCTCCGAACTTTTTGATGCAATGCAAGAGTTCAAATATGGTAAAGATAGTGAACTCATTAACATAGTGATGGAGACTGTGTTGCAAAAGGCCGGAGTAAATCCAAGCGGGCCCATTTCCCATAAAAGCGTCCAACTGATTGCCGAAGAATATTGATATTAAGACGTAACGGCTATTGAAAGAGAATCTTTCATGGTGCGTTTTCTTTAAGTAGAAAGACTTTCAGTTTGCTGTCAACAACTACACTTTTGATGTTCTTAAGGATTCCGTCTATCTTGGCACCATAGTCACATCGAAGCAAGATGGATGATCACTCGTCAATCGATGTCACCTGACGAAACCAACTTTCCGTTGTGCTTTATGGCACTGAAGCATAGGCGGTGATGCAGTCTGATTCAGATTCCTTTGGAGTGTTACAGCGGAATGTACTCCATAAGATTTTTTGCGCTTTACACATTCGAGGAAACGACGAGCTTTATATCGACATAGTCAAGCGAATAAACATCTCGGTCATGTTGTGCGCATGGACTATGAAGAAAGTTCTTCGATGCGGCTGTCAAAGGCGTCTGAAGGAGTGGTAAATATATGCTTATGCAGCACCGTAGTCTGCTCCTAAAGTTGAAGTTACGAAAGTCAAAAAGGGTAAAGTGTTTCTGTGTTTCTGTTTATAAGTTGCCTAACATCTCAGACAGTGTAAAAAACAATTTGCTTTTAAAATTACATTTTTTTTATTTAGAGAATATCCGGAAATCCAATCCTCGATCGTCTACCATGTTTACAGAATAACATTAAAAAAAAATGCTACCTAACTGCAGGAAAGCCAAACAAAAAAAAGACGACCCGCACTGAAATGATATGACTTTTTAAAGATAATATGGCTTCCACAGATATGATAACAGTTGGCTTAAAGTACATAAATATCTAGTCAAGAGATATGCATATCAGATAAGTCACTCATTTTTGTTATTATTATTATGCTACACTGAGTGAAGTAGCTCATGTGTAACCTAATTTCCGGCGATGACGACAGAACAGTTGCCCAATTGGATATCTATCAGTGAAAGAGCTTAAAACCCAGCGAAAGAGTGAGAGGAAAGGTAAGCGTGATAGAGACAGCAGATAGATTGAGCAATGAGCCGTAATGCCGTGAACCACTTTTATTCCTAGTGTTTACATTCAAAAAAAAAAAGTTGTCGCAGTTAACTGCAAAATGCAGGGCCTAAACACGTTAAAGACGCTGCTAAGAAAACAGGCGGAGGCACGTTTTTGGCTAGAGGCACGCACAATGACCGCCAGTTTACCAACTGACACAGAGATGCGGAGAGACTGACTTTGGCCGTACCCATATCAAAAATTGATAGAGTTTAATTGACCGTAATTAGGGTATGACGACGATGACGACGACAACGACAATGAGACAACATCAACAAACAGAAACTACTTTTTGGCATGACTTGGGCAACGCCTAAGCATGATGCAGTTTAATAGCTTTTTTTCCTTTGTAGATTTATCTATCGTTAGTTATATGCATACAATATAACCTATAAAGCATATCCAAATTGTAATTGAAGCACAAAAGCACAGCTTTAACTTTTTAACAGCAGAAATTCCAATTGAGACGCCGCCAACAAACCATGACAAATGTCAATAAACTTGCTACGAAATTGGATAACAACAAAGTCCAAAATAATACCATATTTAAGTTAATTAAATCACATAAGTACAATGAGCAACATTAGACGAAAATAAAAGACTGATAATTTCATAGAAATTCAGAAAGAGTCAAATTGTCGCAATTATCGGGTTGAAAAAGAAAACGAACATTCCAAAGGCTTGAGTGTCATATCAAAAGGCAGACTCGGGGCATTAAACTGTTGACTGACTTCGACTGCGACTGACTGCAATCCCTGCCAGCCAGGCGAAATGTATCTTGTATCTTATATCTGTGTGCGCTATTGCATAAATACAAAATCCAAATACATTATGTGCACCGTCGTCATAACAAAAATATTTTTGCGTGGGGCATACACAAACGCAGGCACAGTCAGAGTCAGAGTCAGAGTAGGTGCAGGGGCACATCTCACAACCAAGAAGCGTCTGAGCAGAGCAGGGCAGGGCAGGGCAGTGCCTCAATGGCAACGCACTGCGACTCACTTAAATATTGGCCAAATGGCGTATCGTTGAGTTGTGGCTGGAGTCAACAACAACAACAACAACAATATGCCCAGGCTGATCAACATCAGACCAAGATCTGCAGCGCCGTCACACAAGTTGCATGCATAATGCAGTTGACTGTTGTTTTTGTTGCAGTTGCAGTTGCCGTTGCCGTTTAAATTTTGTATGTGTACTTAAAAGAAAACAAACTCTAAAAACAAACATTCAGTGCAATGCGTAAAGTTCAACATGTACCATTTGTGAACGCTGCGGCAAATGTCCCTTGGTGGTAGCGAGGCGTTGATGAAGATGACAACGGTAATAGAGGCAACGGGGGAGATCAGGGCAGCGGAGTAGAGCATACGGCCAACAGCCGGTGCTGTTACTTTTGCTGGTGCCAAAGCCCGCGGCAACAGCAGCTGCCGCCATGATGGATTTGTATGTATTTTTGTATTTCCACGGGCCATGGAGAACCAAAAACACCAAAATGTGAGCAAAAAGAAGAGAAAAAAACACAAAATGACGACACAAAAAAAGCGCAGCCATAAACAACCAGAAAAAACAGTCATGGGGCTTTTGTATACAGTCGTCTGTTGTTAGGTTTGTAGGAGTCTACCAAAGGGTCTATTAGCCTCTGTGGTCATGGTCGAACGTCTAGGTGCGCTACACTAATCAATAGAAGTGGTTATTTTCCGCTGACAGCGGGTTAATTTGAAACACAAATGACGATAGTGTAAAACAAAAAGAGGTCATCCAATGTAACTTTGAAAAATGTTGCAAGTTCATAGCTCAAAGGCGCTTTGCGTTCGTCTTATCTATTTTCCAGTTTTCCTAAAATCGGTTGCTTTATATATAAAAGATCATCCGACAAAAACCTCTTGAAGAGTGTTGCTTGCCATGTAAGTTGAAAGCCAACAATCGAGCTGTCTGCTGACGATCATGCCCTGAGAACAGCGCACAAGCTTCATTGATCCGCAGTGACTCCTTCTTAGAAACGTTTAGCCATAGAGCTACACTTTCTTCTTGCGATATAAACTTTCTTAATTCGCTTACAGAAATGGCCTATCTCGTCGAAATTGAAAAGTTGCTATATCCCCTTCGTCCATTACTTCAACTTTTCCGAAAAATTCTGCTACCGGCAGATTCTCCAACGAGTTATATGTTTTGAAGTTATGCTCTTCTCTTCAAATTTTATAGGCTTCCCTTCTTTAGCTTCTTCACCATCCGAAGCATTAACTAGCATACAGTTTAATAAACTAAACGTTATATGTACTTTTAATAACAAAAACTGTTGCCGAGACAGTTTTTTCGCTTAATTTTTTTTCCAAAAATTGCAATTTTGATGATAGTTCCAACTGTAGAATTATACACTAGCCTTTGGTATCATCGATTTCTCTAATCGCGCAAAACAGAGACGCCTGGAGGAGAGTTTTGCATCAAACCGTAACCCGATAACGGCGTAAAACTAAACTGGAAGGAACAAATTTTCAGACTACGTTGGTTGACGCTCTAAGTCCAAAACAAAGTTTAAAAAATTTGATTGATTTGTCGGTGCCCGACAATGGAATATACCCAGTACCCTTTTACCCCTATAAACACTAAATCCAGCATACGGTAGAATGGGAACTGTAAGCATTTCCAATTGGGAAGTTCCAATTGACAAGTTTGCAATTTGGGAAGTTGTTTATTTTTATTATAAAATTACTTTTATGCCCATAACTCCAGTTTTCTTGGGCCATCATAGATCAAAAACACTTTTATAAATATATGTGGCAATTTTGAAATCAATGTGTTGCGGGGTGCGGCAGTTATTAAGGTAAATCTATAGCGGTTATTTGACTATAACTTTTTATGTATTTATCCGATTTCGATCATTTTTTTTAAATAGAACACGACGCACACCTCTGTCTAGTTTCGAGTTGATAGATTGAACGGAGCGGCTGTAAACCGCGAATCTGTCAAGGGGCAAGATATCGATATGATTCGACAAACTTCATCTTTTCGGTTTAAATGCGCATCTTTCGGTAAATTTTTGTGCTCTACCTTTTATAATGCCTGATATCTCGACGTTCATACGGAAGGACAGACAGACAGACATGTATATATCGACTCGAATATTGCTCTCGACCATTTTTGCCCATGGAACATATGGACTGCCACGCCTCCTTCTGCCTGTTACATGCATTGCACAAATCCATAATATCCTTTTACACATTGTGTACAGGGTATAAAAAGCAACTGGCACCAATTTCACTATATAAGCAGTCAGCTAAATTTGGAACTGTGCAGTCTAGAATTCCTTTCCATATGGTTTCAGGCAACTAGCTTTCATGGCATCATTATATTGCATGTGCCCAATAAAGTGTGTTTTTAATCCAGATATGGTGAAAAGTCTTTCGAACTTTCAAAACAAAATTGTGCCTACTATTCAAAAGGTTGAAAGTTTTTGACTAGAAATGAAATTACATACATCGAAGTTTGAAATTTCCATGTAATTCTAAAAAAAATTGCTGCTCCCATACCAGACCACAAAAACAGTCCTACCAACGAAAATGGCTTAAACGCCACAATTCTTTAAAAGTGTTAGCTAATTCAGTCCATTATAACTAAGCCTTCACTAGCAGGGTACAACAACCAGTTTTTTATGCGGGTGTTTAGTAATCAGTTGTTAAATAGCGGGTCCGCTCTTGACACACACACTCATACCACCGTAAGCATACACACGCTCATACAACCCAAAGATATGGCAGAACGCGCACACAAGCAAGTAATGTTGACGCCCATCTAACTAAAGAGCAACAAATTGACGCTGTCTGATTAAAAACGCATAAAATATGTAATAAAAATAAAACCAAGTATGGTAAAAACCCTATACTAAATGGTAGCATAAGTAATTTTGAAGTTTCACATAAACACACGCGCATACAATTTAAGGGTGCAAAAGGCAGGGGACTGTCTATACAGACGCAGCAGTCAGATTCATGGATCCGCCCTGTACACGCCGAACGCAGCATCCGCATCCGTTTATTGCCCCTTTTTGAGAGTGTCAAAAAAGTATTGTGAAACACAAACAAACAGGAAAATCACTGCTGCGGAGCGGGTGTGAATTGCGTCCGTATGTGTGTGTCACCCTGTATGTCTCACTGAGTGCCGTCATCATAGGCCATCAGCGCATACACACGCATGCACGCACAAGCAAACTCTCGCTCCGATGAGACAGATGCCCCCTGTCAAAAATCCACACAGCATTTGGCCAATGCACATTGGTCGAAATCTTTGTTTTTTTGGCCATAAAGTGCATATATTCTTTTTGAAAATACTATATAATTTTTTAATTCTGTACCAATTGTATACCAATACCAACTAACAATTTTGTTTTACCATCACTGTTCGATATTGCTGAAAAGTCCAACATAGGGAAAAAGGAAATTCAAAGTTTTCCATGTAACATCTAACTACCGATATCGGCCACATTTGCAGTCAAGTCTTGAATACGGCTTATGGAATTTATTTTTAAATGTATCCTACAGAGCAACGTTCTAGACTCGCATAACCGCTATGAATAATAAAGACAAAACGATGACGCGAAAGGAGGACACAAAACTATATGAAATCAAAAAAAAGCTTATTTACTCGATAAGACTAAAAAATATGACTATGAAAATTCAAATGATGGAATATGGCCAGAAGACAATTTTAAAATGTTGAATACTATTCAGTATTGATAATTGACGTAAAAAATCTTCATTGTACAAATTTTTTTAGGTCTCTTGGGAGTTTCAATTTGTGTCACAAGTTACAAGAGCTTCAACAATTTACATAGGGTGGTGTCTTAGAAAAAAAAAAAAGAATGTGAGACACTTAATACTGTAAAACGTGAAGACTATAGGGATCCTCCTATTATGCCTTTAGATAGCTCCGTCAAAGCCTGTAGTCGCGGCCAGCCTTCTAAACATTTTAAATTTAAGTATAATAAAAAAAGTGTACTTCCTCAATCACCCACGCCACTAGAAGGTTACAAATATGAGATTAATGATAAATATTTTACATACAAGTGGTCGAAGTTGTATGTACCCAAAACCGTATTTCACAGCTGTAGCTTAAGTTATTTACTTTTAGAGAAAAAAAATTGAGTGAAAATTGAATTTTGACCACTGTGCATTGCGATTGCTTTTGCTGCCGCTAAAATCATCTGTTAAATGCGGCCTCGTCGCTATGGTTACGCAGCTTGCTTTGGGCATCAAGTTTTTTTCTGTTGATGGACGGGCAAAGAACACTCACACACACGCACAAGCGTATTTTGCATCAACGGCAGCAGCCGCAGCAGCGACTCAGTTTTGTTGGGGAGTCGTTGGAGACTCCTGCTCATCTTTTCGCCGCTTCCGTGTTTCGAAATTCAATTTATGTATCTTCATACATACAAACACCCACACTCATACATGCACACGTATTAATGGTGCGGCGTGCGCCAGACGCGTACTTGGGGCACATTGCTGCTGGCAGCGGCGCCCCTTACGGTGCTGCTGTGGTTGCTACTTTACGGCTCAGTCAGCCGTAGAAAATTGTAAGTTCAGGAAAATCGATTTTCTTTTTGGTCGAAATGCGTGCGCCAGCAGTACTTTTTTTTATTGTTGCCAGCTAATTAGAGTGCATTTAATGAATTTTTGCAGGCGCACGCATATGAGACAAAAGATGAGCAAGCGAGACTGCGAATCGCAATCCCATTAAAGTTGGACATGTAAAAATAAATTGTTTGCATTGCAGCCGCAACTAAACATACATACATAAATTATACATACCTCTTTGCTTTACGGCTGCTGCAAGTGTTATTTAAGTCTTCCTTAAATAATGTGTGTTGCATGCAACTTTACTGCTCTTGCAGTTTACTTTCAGCACAGATGACGACTTCTTTCTGGCCCCAAAAATAAAAGAATTTATGTGTACGACCAAACACCGACACACGCACACACATACAAGTATACGCACTCATGCACACAGCAGCTGCATGTATGTTTGTATGTTTTTTTTTCACTTGCACTTCGCACACCTTTTCATAAAAGAGAATTGCTAAAAGATTCGACGCACTTTTTGTGGGCTATATTTGCACTAAAGTCGCGTACTATTTTATTAGAGACACTTTAGTTTTTACATGCTGCATGTTTATCGGAGCTTTTCACTTTTTTCTAGTATAACAAAATACGGCAAAACATACGGCGCCCCAAACACGATTGTAGTTGTTGTTACGCCGCCGCTCAAAATTCGAGTCGTGAATGGTTTGTGGAGAAAACGAAAACTTGTCTGTTTTGTTGGAGGTGGGGTAGAGTTTGACAGTGACAGTTCGGCTGACAGCTGCCATAAGGCTGCCACTGCAGCACATTTTAATTGATATGGCAACTCTTTAAATTCACAGCTGTTTATCGTTCGCTATAGCATTACTTAACAACATGCTGCAGAACTTTATACAAAGGTAAAAATTTAAATAAATAATTAGTTTTCTTTTTGACTAGAGTTTTCCTTGTGCACCCGCTGCTTCGTGCTTAACCACACACTGTGTACTGAGCCCAAAGTTGCATAGATTGGCAAGAGTGATCGTCATCCGAATTCCTTGACTACTTCAAAAGTCTAGTTTTCTTGTATAGCCACAAAAACAGTGTCTGTATCTCGATTGATTTGGGCAACAATATCAATATCAACTGCATAGACAAGTAAAGAGCAGGAATATCTTAAAAAAACAACGCACGGAAAAGTTCAACATCATTTTGCAAAGTCGCACAATCTTAGAGAATACCGAGCTCAGGCATACTCGATAGGACCAAAGAACACTGCTTCTATTGTCTATGATAGGACCTTATATGAATAAATTGTTTCTGTAATGCGATACTTATGACCTGTTTATTTTCAGAACATGCCTGACGGCTTTTAATACAGCACAGACTTTGTTTGTGCGGCAAAAACATGCCTTCGATCGTGCAATCCTCAAACCCAAGGTGCGTTGTCATTTTCCGAAGCCTCGGGAAGTTAAACGTATTAATGTACACGGCTGGGACGCGCGCTTAGCTACGCCAGAAGGACGAAGGGTGATCATGCGACGCATACTAAAGGGCAGACACAATTTATCACATTAGTTAGTGCATATATTGATCAGTTTTTTCTCCAGCTTTTCCATAAGCAAAAAAACGCAACACACATTTTTATATATAACACTTAATAAAATTGTAATATAAGCTAGTTAATTGTTTATGTACAAATTAAGGATTGCAACTGCTTAGTTCCAGTAAATATGCTTAGTTTGTTACTTCAACGTTTTTGAGCTTTCCATTACCAAGAAACTCGGCTGCTCGAAAATAGATCTGCTTTATGCTCTTGGAAGACTTGACATCGTCAATAATGAAAACAAAAGGCACATTACTAGTTATACCAGGTCCCTGGTCTTTAAAAAAGCCTTGTGGCAAAGTCAAATCTCCGCCTAGTACCAGAGTATTAACCTTCGTGAGACGAGCAAAGGGCATGGCAGGAACAAGGTACAGCTTCTTGGCATCGTAGTCAATGGCACGCACCACACCTGTTGAGGACATATCATCAATAAAAATTTGTTAAGCAGGCATAATGTATGCAATTCACTTACCTATGCCCAGACATTCTGGTATAAGTTTATCAACGCCTGGTTGTTGATAACATAAAAAGACTATGTTTGCCTCCAGGCCAGCGATGAGCTCATCTCGAGTGTACTCCGCACTTGTCAAATGATGAAGTTGTAGATCATCCAGGGACACTTGGAATGGCTGGCAATCTGTTAACCACTGTGCGTTGCCTTTAAGAGCCGCACTCAACCGTACCAATAGATTGGCGTAGCGTACTTCTTTGGCGCTCATACTCCAAACCTTTCTACTGGGTCTATACTGCTGCACAGCACTGTCGAATTGATGCAGAGCATATTTGGACACTGCTTCAGTTTTAAATTCAGCCTCATTGTATACTACGCGCTTGACTTTAAATAACGTTGTCCAATCTAAAGGAGCATCGAAGTTATTGATATCCTTAGCGCTTAATATTTGTACTACATCAGTTGGCTGCACATAGTTGACTAATAAACTCATCAATTCCAGGCCAAAGCCCTTGTTGTAACCCATGGTATTAATTAGCCACGGCATGCCCGCATAGGTGCTATTCTTACGACAATATTCCAATAATTGCTGAACTGCTCTGATGTATTGTTCAGCGCACATAACAACGTTTACGTGTCCAACCACGAAAGCCTTATCCGGCTGTTTATTTAGGAAAAATCCAGGTCCCAGCAGTGGGCCATCTATTACACTGCAGGATACTGTGTGTGAAACAAATAATTCAGGCTGCCCAATATCAAGATCAATGAGCAGCATGGCAGGAAAATGAGACAAATTACTATTTATAAGGTACCTAAGCAGCGTTGATTTTCCCACTGATTTGCCACCAGTGACCATCAGTCGGCTTGTCTTTTCCAAAGAAATTTGTTGCCATGATCGAGGCACAACAAGGCTTGTGCTTTTATCCGTGCTTTGCATTAGGCAACCTAGCAAATATTCACTTGCATAAAGTGGACGATTTGTGGTTAAAGTATGAATGTGGGGAAACACATTCTCTGCCATATGTTTGGAAAATATGTTGACCATTTTGTGTGCTGCAGTGTTTCTTTGTAGCAAAACAATTGCATCTTTTTTGCTATTATAGTTGTTTATAATATTGTCCAATTGAGCTCTTGAGAATATATTATTTAACTCTTTTTTATTGAGACCATCATCTTTCAGCGTTTTAGCTCTTTTAATGGGCATTATTGTAATCCAACTGAATCCTTTGGGTGAGTAAATGGTCACTGCTTCCAGTCTACGTGGTTTATAGCCATTAATTTCAATTTGGCCACATAATAATGTTACAGTTACGGTTCCATAGAACTCGTTGTCGTTTTTGAGCACAGCAAGTACATCGTTAGTTTTAAGGCTATTTTCAAAGATGCTTAGCTGCGTGTCCACAAAATTCTCTGCGGGACTGGGTGTCTCAATGATATTTTCAATTGGTGTTTCAATCATCTGCTTTATATTCTCAGAGGGGCTTGATGTTTTAATGCTTTCCAAAGTGGCCAAACTTATATTGGGCGATACATCGTCATTCTTCGAATAACTGCGATTATCAGTAGAGCTTGTTGTGTCAGGGAAATCCAAATTTATCAAACTAGAGTCAGACATACTTGAGTTGATCGGAGATAAATCTTTATCATTCAAACAAGCGCGACTGTCAGTAGGGCTTGTTGTGTCAAGAAAATCCAAACTCGCCAGACTTAGATTAGTCTTAAGTGATTCTGACGCAGATGAAGCTTCATAATTTAGTTCTTTCTCCTTAAAAACTGGAATTTTAATAGGTATTGCGTTGCTATCATTTTCCCAGTTTTTATCACACAAATCATATGCAATTGGTTTCTCTGTAAATTGCAGCTGTGGCTTGGCAACATTTTCATTTAGCTCAGTTACCCTTATTATGTGTGGGTTGCAAAAGAAGCCTTTTTCCAATTTATTTGAAAGTTTAAACCGAGCTGGCTCTTTCCTTGAAGCTTCCGATTGTGATGAATCTAGTCCTGCATTAAAAACATTATGGAGTTCATGTATTTGCTAGCATGATATAGTTTTTTCTTACCATTTTCCTGCTGTCCATTTTGTAAAATGTTCGTACTATTATTCGAGCTTTCGCCAAGTTTTTTATCGCTGTTTGCTGTCTTTGGTGTTTTTATTTTAGCCACTTTACTCATATTTTTCTTGCTTTTCTTAACTTTAGGATGGTCTTTAACCCTCTTATTTGGAAGTTCCAACCAAGCTGCTTCAGGGGTTGAGAATATGCAAGCTGCGGATTCCAAAGAGTCTGGTCCTGCATTAAAAATATTTTTGAGTTAATTGATTTGCTATATGTCTATATATCTATGTGTATAGAGTTTTCTTACCATTTTTTTTTAGTCGATTTTGTGTAATTTTCTTCAGCTTTAGTTCCTTAGCTTTTTTGCTTCCTTCACTTTTCTTGGCATTTTTTGCTTTGGGTTGGTTATTTTCATATTTTAAAACTTCGCTTTTTTCAACCTGTGTTGAAATTTTTCGCTTGCTTGATGTTTTGTTTTTGCTAGTTTTGTGGTTAGCATCATCAATATTGTTTTGTTGGAGTTTTTCATTTTGGCCTCCTAAATTGTCTTTTTGGTGCACTCGAATTGGAGCAAGCTCCTCTTTATTATTCGTCAAATTTTTATTTGTGGGCAACTTTTCATAGTTAGCAGATGCCACATGGGTCTGCTTACTAATTTTTCCAATTTTTAAATAATTAACTACTGGCACTGGGTAAACTTTCCTATATTTGCCTTGGGCGACTGCTTTTCTTTCTTCTGTTTGTGTAAAGCATTGTTCCATTTTCCGAATTATTTTTGAATTTAATGTTGATGCCATTTCGTGCTGCTTTAACACACTTGAAGCAATGTGACAATAAGTGCCGGCAGAATTGACAACACCAACAAGGGCTAGGGTTGTAACTGATGTAATTATCGATAAATTAATAGCGCGATGATGGGCTTAACATAAAATAATGTATCTCACTTGAATGAACGTTACATTTGTGTGTGACTTGCTGAATGTCAACCAAAATACCTCAATATACCATCATACAAATATCGATCCATTGATACACAAGTTTTTGTTAGTATTGCAGTCCTGAAGGAAAAAAATGCCTGGAAACAAAAACAACAATTATCGATAGCTTGCATTGTTGTTTTTGTTTTTTGGCTAGCAATTGTCGTGCAACTTTCAGTGGGGAAAGACTAGAAGCGTTCATTGTCGGCTGCCATTCACAATAACGACCGACATTGTAAAAATGAATGAATATGTCTTCAAATAGGGCTTGTACATATTACCAATTGTTGTACAACAGAAATATACGACACTATTTTGATATTAATTTATAATATACTGCATTATTTTACAATTTTTATTATACAAAACTGCTTTCATAGATATTTTTAACCGATCTTAAATGCTCAAAGAATGAAAAATAGGTAACTTAAAGAAAAGTCGTTTTTTTTCTTTAGATTTTTGTTTTTAATTTTGAATTTACAATTTATTAATAATTAGTAATAAAATTGTATTAACTTTAATTGATTCTATAATTACTGTTATTCTTGCGTAACTTTATTTTTGTGTCATTTTAAATTTTTAATTAAATAAGTTATTATTTTATCAATTGTAATTGATTTTATAATTATCGTTTTTGTTATATAATTAATTTTAGGTATAAAATTAGTTACTTTAAATGTAATATTTTCTAATATGTGTCCTAAATTACGAAATATATAATTAAATATTTCAAACTGAGCTACCTCTTCTTCTTCTAAAACTCTATTCAACTCGTACAACAAATTGTGACGTGCAAGCGCTGCTTGAAGGCGTTGGTTGCTCGTTGGTGTTCATCGGCTACCAAGAAATGAAACGCATGAACAGTGTTCATCGCCATTCTGTATGGGAAAAAATTTGTCGAGCTCAGTAGAAGAAATTTCGAGTTTTTTTAATTGTATTAACTTTTATACGAAATAATTAACGGTAGACGAATAAGAATTAACAAATTTGTGCCATTTTTTAAACAAATTAAGTGTCGAATTCGTACTGAGTGTTGCAAAAAATATAACTAATTGTAAGTGAGAAAAAAAGTTGAAAGAGCAGTGAAAAAATTCCACACTCACACTGACGCGCGCGCACACACACAAACGCAAAACAGTCGTACACACAGACAACATGAATGCGAGTGGATGATGATGGTTTTCGCTAGCACTGAACCTATGACGCGACGTTTGGACAATCTCGAGACATTCATATACATATACAAATCATTGAAATACATTCGCACACATAACTCGCTCTTACAGATACAAATGCAAGCGCAATAAAATACGAAAGATGTTGAACAAATCAAAGATACTACAAAAAGAAAAACGAACCACATATTTACAAAATACAACAAAATAGTGTACATTTTAGGCAAGAATTTGCTGTGGTGATTGTCAAAACGATTCAAGCGGCTGCTTCTTCTTCTCGCCAGCAGCAGCAGCAGCAACAAAAGCAGCAAAAAAAAAAAACCATTCAAAGTGTATGACTAAGTGTGTGTGCTCGTTTATGCGTGTGTGTGGTTTTTTCATTTTTTTTTAATATTTCAACAGTTTGCTCGCGCAGTATTTGCAAATAATTGAAACTCAACAGAACGGCCTCGCTGCGTTTTTGTCATTGCATTTTATTCCAGAACTTCCAATGACGACGATTCGCAAGAAATTGGTGATTGTCGGCGATGGTGCCTGCGGTAAAACTTGCCTTCTGATTGTCTTTAGCAAAGACCAATTCCCAGAGGTTTATGTACCAACCGTCTTCGAGAATTATGTCGCCGACATCGAAGTCGATAGCAAACAGGTGAGCAAAAGGGTGAATACTGGACACTAATCGTCACTGCAATAGTTTTGACACTGTAACCAAAGGGGCAGGGTATTATGAAGTGGAGTTCTGGCAGATCTCAAAAGTTCATCCAAAAATAATCAGCATCGTCTCAGGTATAGCTATACGTACCCATGAATATTCGTATATAGAACTAGATCTCACAGGCCAAAGAGCTAGGGATACAAAGTTATAGCAGAAGATGCTCATCATCTATAGGCAGATGAAGTTTGTCCGACTTATGATATGTTTATTGACATTTAAATCTATCTGTGTAATAACAAACAATAGAAAACAAATCACAGCGTGTGATCCTGTAAAGTGATCAGGTGACCAGGTGATCGATGCTCTTTCATTGCAAGATTTAAGTGCCGGACTGGAGCCATGGCAGGTTGAATATAAATGTCTTCTTTGTATGGGCACTAGGCCCTAGTTATAACATTCAATTAAGCGAGATCATACGATCTTGTTGTGAATTCAGCAATTGTAAGTGCGTACATCCTCTTGGTAGGTACTATGTATATACCTACATATATAGTATGTATATATGTAATATTTATCTTATTCGTGTGGCGTTTTCTTTACTGCGCTCATGTTGTAAAAAAAGTTGTGAGTCAATATCACCACATACTTGACTCCACACACACACACAACGTTACCCAGCCCCACTCAAGCACACACACACACACAGTTGTAAAACATGTATTTGTGTAGCTCCCTTCCTTCCGTTTTTTTTTTGTCGCTCTTTTTCTTATACAAGTCCATTGCGCATATACAACTTGTGTGTGTTGCGCCGCTCTTTGGCGCCCGCTCTCTCCACACGCTTGGGTGATGCACTCACTCATTTTGGGGATACCTTTGGGACTGTCGTCGCTCTCACATTTGTTATTAATATTTAATATGCGATTTATTTTTGCATTAAGTCATGTTTCAATGCATATTTTGTGTATTCGTTGTATATTTCGAACAGTATATGAGTTTCTAATATTACAATTTTGATTGTATATTACAGAAAATGTGCATACAGTATATTTGCTGAACAATAGTTTATACAGCACATTTATTACGATTTACATTTTTTGGCTAAAAAAAAAAATTGGTATCTAGCAAATATGACACGACATAAAAATATGTATCTTGTTATTTATATATGACCTATGTGGGTACACAGTCAGCAGGTTTTATCAGACAGACAAGAGAAAGTTCTGCTGAGAGTTTAAAACGGAGGCGCACCAATGCTATACTCTGCAACACTGGGCTGACAAGGTCAAGATCTGAAGAATTTTGGTGGCCATTAAATTCCTTTCTTAGTCACCTCAACATTCCCGGAAAGGAAATAACGGATAAGCTAGCAAGAAACAGACCAAACAGTTGGCTTCTATAAGTCTGATAGGGTTAAACAAATCTTGTAAATGGGCAAAAAGAATCTAAAAGAATATTGATTCACTTACTTACTGAACATTGTGGACTCAAGGGACACTTGAGTAAGCTAACACATCGCAGCACACATTCACTGAGAAAATATCTCGATTCTCTTCGAGAAGCTATACAAATTGTAGGAAAATAAGTTAAGTCAGAAGAGATTTATTATTATAGTTCAATGCGGTTATACTTAGGTACTATATTTTCAAGATATAGATTATATAGATATATAGGAATTGGATTATGTTATGGACATATGGTTTACAGATTAGTGTATAATTAGTGTATTATGCAACAAGTGTATGGAACTGAATGGAAATTCGCGGCGCATCACAGCCACCATCAAACCTGCGCTGGAGGCTAGTTTATTTCCTGACACAGTAGCTTTTCGCCTCTATAATTTTCTTATACTGTCTTATTCCAACTCTTAACTGCAAACAATTCCATTTAATACATGTTACTTATAGCCCAAGAACGCATTTTTCTTGCGTTTATTGAAGTACTCCAATCCGCAAAATCCATATGGTGGTATATTGCTCAATAACAATGCGTTTATTAAATTACCTTTTTGAGTACTTGAACTCATAACTTTACCTACGTTTGATGGTTCCGTAAAATTCGCAAGAAGAAGCGTCGTTATCAAAGTAAACAAACAAAAGAAACACAACATCAATACTTTTTGCACTTTAGGTAATTCTTGTGTTTATTACTTTTCGTTGAATTTTTCAAACTCGTTTTCAATCTTATACAAATATAATATTGACAGCTGTACAATCAGATTTCCAGCTGCATCCAAGCTCAAAAGTGCTTTTCTAAAAGTATGCCGTCCAATTAAACCCAACAATATCACCTGAAACAGTCTGCATATGGTGCATCATATCGTTTTCGTTTCTTTTGTTACTCAATTGCAATAAGCGCGTATATAAAAACGAAGATCCTATTTTTCACAAGAAATTGAAACACAATCTTTATAAGCGTATATCAATAGAAACAGCCTTTTAAGCATGATACAGGGTGGGCCATTTACATGTATCCCATTTGTTTGTGGAATAATATATTAAAGTAAAAGCGATTCAAGGTGTGACCATCGATGGTGGTCAGACTTGCGTGCGCTTCCTATTAACCTGACCAAACTGTCACTTTTTGGTGATGTAGAAACTTTTCTTTGATTATTGTGGGTAGGAGTTCGCTCGGACATTCCAGATTGATAACTGCACAGTTTCAGCACGTTAGGGTTATATAGTTTTCCATATCCTTAAAATGACAGCCAAACGTGCCGTCACATTTGTAGATTTCATAACGTATGTCAAAGTTATGAAAAAACGGGTGGCCACCATGAACATATGTACGATAAAGCTTGTTTGGAAAATGATACCAGTTTATGACTATGCAAGTCATTCCTACCTTTATGATTAATGTACCTGGCATTTCCGTCCGCTTCATGCTATCTTCTACATTATAAAGTTTGCTTATTGAGTGTATGAGTTTACATTATCTGCGGGGAAGTTAATATAAAATAAGTTTTTGCCAAGTTTTGCAAAAAAAAAAAAAACAAGAAATTGGCATCTATCGTTCACTTTTTGCAAAAATAATGAAAATTAAATTGCTTTACAGGTGGAGCTGGCCTTATGGGATACAGCTGGTCAAGAGGATTATGACAGACTCCGACCACTGAGTTACCCAGATACTGATGTAATACTTATGTGTTTCTCAGTGGATTCACCCGATTCACTAGAAAATATTCCTGAGAAATGGACCCCAGAGGTAAAGCCATAACAAAAAGTTCGTCTGTTTTTATTCTAAATTTCAAATATTTCCACAGGTCAAACACTTTTGTCCAAATGTTCCAATCATTTTGGTAGGAAATAAGAAAGATTTGCGAAATGATCCCAACACAATTAGGGTAAGTAAAACGTTGCTCTTATATAGCGTTATAGATATATACTTATATGTTCCGTTTATTTCACATAGGAACTCGCAAAAATGAAGCAGGAGCCGGTCAAGCCTCAAGAGGGACGAGCTATGGCTGAAAAAATTAATGCCTTTGCCTATTTGGAATGTTCAGCCAAGTCCAAAGAAGGTGTGCGAGATGTTTTTGAGACAGCAACTAGAGCTGCATTGCAAGTCAAAAAGAGGAAGAAGACCAAATGCCTTTTGCTCTAAAAGAGCAAATAACAAAAACAAAAAATTTAAACTACAAACACACACAACTTTTACAACAAAAAAAAAAAAAAAAAACTGCATGATTGCTCCGGTAGTAGATACACAAAAGAAAATCAGCAAGCAAAACCACCATAAAAACACACAATTTTCTTTGTAAAATGCTGCACAACAAGAACAAATGGCAACAAATATTGCAAAATGTTAAAAGCGGATTTGATTTTATACACAGAAGAGGACATTAATAATCAATTCAGCAAAAACAACAACAACTAAAACAAAATATATGTATATGTATTCATATAAAATCGTATCAGTTTTTTGTAAAGTAAAAGTATGGCAAGCTAAAATAACAAAAATTCGTATTTCGAAAGCAAACAAACACTGAAAACAAACAAATTTCTTTCTACAACATTTGTGTTTTTTGTGTGTTGATGAGTGATGCACATTTATTCATTTTTCTTAGTCTAAGCAAATTATGATAAACATAACTATATTTTACAAGCAAAAAGATACAAAAACTATACAAATTATATCATCAAACAAAAACAAAACAAAAAACCGCCAATAAAAACTTAGTTTCCAATCAGAAAATGCTGCGACTAAATGTAAGCCACAAATAGCAAAAGTTTCGAGCGAGTTTTTAAATATTTGTATTTTGCAATAAACATATGATAAAATGTGAAGCGTATTTTATGATTTTATAAAATACCAACAACACATAAATATTAAATACATATACAACATATATATATTGTATGTTCATGCCTCTTTTTGTATTTTGTACCGTCAAAAAGAAAAAGTGTAACTCTCACACACAAGTTGCAGAAACAACTCAAAAAAGGCAGCGTTTTCTACAACTGCTAGAAATCAACATATTTTCTATATAGTATTTGTAACTATGCTACTATTTTCTACAGTTACTATTACACAATTTACTAAAAATTCAAAGTGAGAAACAGTTGAAAGTAAAAAATAAAGGCATACAGCAAAGCGTCAAAGTAATTGTAAATTTGTGCATTCAAAGTTTTGCTTCCTATACAATTAAAACTAAAGCAAATATACATATTTACCAGATTACCAAAATTATATACTATATGTGTATATATACATATATATATATATGTATGTGTATTCCATATATAGTTATATAAAAACCAAGCAACAGTAAATTCAAATCAAGCCGTAAATCAAGATGTTGACTTTTGTTTTAAAAATAAAATATAATTTTTAAATCGTGGATGAACTTTTACCAGAAGTAAACAACAACTTTTATTATGAAAAAAAGAAACAAAAAAATTAATTAAATTATTTCTATATATTTTTTGTAAATTTAATTTTGCGTGTAATACGGTTGGTGTTCGTTTCTTAATACAAGAAAATGTGAAAAAAATTATTTAAAAACTTTTTTGAATGTCTATTATGCAATTTGCATAATATTCCTTACAATAAATTGCAAAAGAAAGCAAAAATATTAAAAAAAAAGGAAAAAAAATTAAAGGTAAAAAATATTTTACTAATATACATACATATTACATATACGATAAATAAAAATAAAAAAAAAAACTATAAAAATCAAATTCCTTTTAAAGTGGTTTTATTTATTTTACATATAAAATATGTTGTGTGGTCATATGGAAAAGTAACTTAAGTGTACATAAGAAAATGTTGAGGTATTGAAGTTTATAGAAGTCATTACGAGTCACCATTCCTTTTTTAAGTTTATAAGAGAAGTAATATACAAGTTTTAAAAATGTAATGGTGACTCGTTATGACCCGTATAAGACCCGTATGCAGAACGCAATAACTCAACATTTTACAACATGCCAATGTTGACCGGTTTCTTAATAGATGAATCCGTCAGCAAAGAGGTCTGCATCTCTAAGCACGAAGCTCGTCCTTGGAAAGCTGTTTGAGTGCAGACTATGCAATCGTTTCGAAAAGGAACTAGAAGGACACCTTACGGCTTTCCCATTCAGCTTCGCACACTGACGGCGCCATTACGAAGGTCGTCGGTGTGGTCATAAGGGAAATGCAAGTTACAAGGTGGCGTGGAGCCAACAAAGAGAACGCCTTGAATAAAGTCAGGTGGCACAGCATCCTGCTAACACAACAGAGGCCAGATTATCTCGTCAGCATCATTTGTGACTATTTCCATAACCGCGTCCTGCTATGAATGTGATGTATGACGTTGTGCTTCGCCCGACGGTACCTGATGTCATGCAGTAAACGCGACAGCAACACCTGACTACCTAGGAGAGAACCGCCTCTACTGCAGAAGAAGGCATCATTAGTAGTAGTAAAAAGTTGATACTGCAAGTGGAAGGTATGTGTGCTTCAAGTATTTAGGTGTGAAGCTTGGCCACAGGCTGACGTTTAAGGACCACCTCCAGCATGTTGGCGATGCTCTAACTGGCATAATGGCGAACGCTCAACGCATCATCAATTTTGGCACCTGCAATACCGAATAAGATGTCTTAAAATTCTTTGTGTCTACCGTAAAGTCACCCACTGGCAAAGTTGCTTTGCAACGAGCCACTTATATGTCGGCGAAAGTTCACTATGGCGAGATGGTAAGAAAGGTGGCGAGTTTGCTGCTCTTGAAAAAGAGTAAGTAAGCTGCAGGGAAAGAGCTAAGTCTAAGAATAAGAAGGCCACTCATAGTCACAGACTAGATCGATATCCTGCTTAGTGCTCAAACGGGTTATGGCCTTCATTTTTACGCACCCTCTAGAAGTAATGCTTGACGAGGATACCTCGGGAGGGAAACGGAGCAAGGAAATCTCAAAACTAATTCAGTTTTATTAGGAAATCGCAATATTATCAGATAGTCCGGTTTTCGAGATCGACGAAACAAACTCTCACTCCAAGTCACAACAACTTCCTGGGGAATGAACTTGCGGAGAAACTAGCCAAAAATGGGATTCCCATCCTCTTGATTGGGCCAGACCCTTAGAAAAAAAGTGTGAGACAAACCACAGTAAGGATATGTGCTCCAGGCCTCAGACAGGCCGTTTCTCGGCTCCTATAACTTAAGTAGGTTCAAGAAAATCTTGTAGATGGGTAGGCATTCTGCAACTTTGCAAGAGACATAGTAGTAATGGAGATATATAATGGATAAGTCGATTTTGATAGCTGGTCGAGATGCAATAAGTTGACACCTTCACATCGGTCTACAAGAAGCTAACTGGCCGCGAAATAACCTTCAAATTCCCAGGAAAATAACTGAATGTCTTGCTTTCGGCCTTGATAGGTTAGGTTAAGACGGCTGCTAGATTTCTACCTAGCACACTTAGGCTGATAGTCGGCCCGTTGTGATACCGTTTCGTTCTCCTTTTCGCCCGTAGAGGGAACATGCTTATAGGGAGCACCATTCAGATGCTAATATATAGTCCGCCATTCGTTTGGGGCTGACTTTAGACAGCTCCGACAGACTTCTGCAGAGATCATTGTACGGGACAATAAGCCTAGCTGCATGGCCACCAGCCAGCCAGTGTCCTGTAGTGACTCTTACAACGACTGAGCATCAGTCCCGGTGCTTGGCTATCACTATAGATGTTTACGTTGCCTGAAACGATATATGAGCTTCTGAGGCTCGATAGTGCCTCGTTAATGGCTGCGACTTCCGCCTGAAACACACTACAGTGCTCCCTTTTATATTGAGCTGAATAGGATAGGAATAGAATGCTGTCGTACAGAAATTGGGTTTAAGTTTACGCGAGCAGAAAAAGATAACATAAATTATCCGGTTAACCGGATTTTTAGGACTTTATAGTGGTATATACTGCTATATAATAATATAAGTTCCGTTTATATAGGTTGTTTATTCTGGATCTCAGTCTGAAGGTGTAACAGAGTAATGGATCTTAAAAGAAAATCATGCTCAAATTATCGGAGTACAGTTGATATAGGATCAAGGATTCAAGCCTAAATTCCCAGACCTTCGCTTTACTCGATTGTAAGTTCAAATTCTATATTGAAAAGTCTCCACGCAGGACCCAAAAGTGTTCCGATTATAGCTAACGTATGAGCTACACCGTTTTCGGGTTGCAATTCCACATTCTTCAGGATATTCATGTCACATTCGAATTCAGTTTGCAGGTTGCTATTCTACGTAACTTCAGAAGCCCATTAAATTGATTTTGAAAGCGTTTTGTAGTTTAGTTTTATTATTTCAAATGGTTTCTGAATGAGAGCGTTTTTAACGGGGGTTCCAAAAATCTTTATTGATGGGATTGTTTTTACATTTAAAATGTATATATAACATTAGGAATCAAAATTTCGGTTCTATTACAATACATAGCATTAGTATTTAAACTTTTCTCTTCGCTACTATTTATCCTATCATATTGAATTTGTATGTTTGAAATGCCCAACTATATGTGGAGCATTACGAAAGTTATATATAATATGTATGTACTATATGCAAAGCCCGCTTGCACTTCTCACATTTGTATTATACATGTTAATTAATAAGTAATTGTATGTGTTGAACACGTTTCTCTTACATATCGGAAAACTGTTTTATTTTTTCGTTAACGCACGCTTTAGCTTTAATATTTAACAACACAAAAATTAACGTCTAGTTAAACGTTTCGTAATATGGTATACATAGATGCTTAGTTTTATCAACGTTTTGAAATTTATATATAGTATGTAGTTAAAATGTAACGTTATTTAGTGTACAGAACTTTGTGTTTTTATCTGTGCGTGAAACATTTTTGTGTTTTTTATCTTTTAAAGAGTTTTGAAAAAGGCTCGTGTAAAACGTGTAACAAATAGTTTGACATTATAGATAATAGAGGAACTTATGGTGATGCTCAGAGAACGTGTTATTAAAAACATAATTAACAAAGGATACAATGAATGAGATAATAAATAAACTTAAAACTAAAAGTCTTAACAATGTTCTTCTTTAAACAATCTCAAACTTAAACAAATGCCACCTTAGAGAGTTTTCGATATTATAATATAATTAGCTATTGTTAGTACTGTTTACATAAAGCTTCGTAATTGCCTTTAGTTATAATGTTGTGTGTGCATAAATGTTTTTTACATAATCATATCGTTTAAATGTTATTTCGTTTTAAATCGATTAATATATAAATATTATATGCGTAATTTTTGAATTAATTTTTTTTGTATTTTAATTTAATTACATTAAATTCAACATTTATTCGAAAAAGTTTGTTTGCGTGCACCGCTTGAATATTATTATTAGTATTAATTTTAAAAAACATTTTCTCGCTTTTTGTTCTTGGACAGTTTGCGACTTAAAGCTCTATAACGTACGCTTGGCATTTGCTTATAGCTCTTTTAGCGAGCTATTTCGCCATTATTTAAATTTATTTTGAACAGATTTGATTTCGTTTATTGCTAGGACTCAGTTATTGTTTTAAATTTTTAAGGGGCTTTCGTTTTACGTTTTTTGTTAAATTTAAATGCACTTATATTGATTTGTTTTGCATATTCGTAGCTCCTCATTTGAAATATCATTCTTTTGCCAATTTCTATAATTTTAGTTTTTTTTTTTATTTTTTTAAATTTATATTTTCTACAAACATATGAACGTACAATACACATTTATTTATGTGTACTATGTGCATTTTGTTAATATGTATTATTTGGATCGGTGCTTAAACATATTGATATACTTTGCGTTTACAGCCACGCCCCTTGCTTTAGCTCGTGGCTCAAAAATACAACAAATAAAATCGTATAGTTAACAAATAATAAATTACCCGCTCATACAATACTGCGCTTACATGCTAAACACTGCCACTTGACATAATGTGGTTAATAACAATTATAGTTTTTCGATTGGTAAATTCTTTTAGTTTGTCTGCAATGCAGTAGCTTTGGAAAATCATTAAATATTCATAATTGTGTAGTTATATATATATATATATATATATATATATATATGTTTGATTCTTATATATATATATAACGATAGATCAATATTGCACTACTTTGCATTGAGAACAAAAGCAACATATTTCTAGTTCAAATTGCGTCGACGTCGAAATACCAAAGCAAATATGGAACGTAAGCGCCACCAGCGGCTTCGATGACGTGTGTGCATTTTCTCCGAATTGCTATCATTGCCTAGTGTCTTGCCCATTTCTTTGCGTCTTATTTCACGCACCAGCGTATAGAATGCCTCGTCTATATAGTGACGCAGAGCAGCTGATGTTTCAAAAAATGGACAGCCAAATTGATTGGCCAAGTTCTTGCCTTCCTCTGTTGTCACGCGACGCTGAGATTCCAAGTCCACTTTGTTGGCTATCAATACCAGTGGTATATCTTCCGATAAACGAACACGTGTGATAAGTTTCCGGTACTCAGAGGCTTCCTGGAAACTGTGACGGTCTGTGACCGAGTAGCATATGATGAAACCTTCGCCGCAGCGCATGTATTGGTCCCGCATGGCCGTGAACTCTACCTGACCTGCCGTGTCGAGTATGTCAAGCAGAGCGGCTTCGTTGTCTATGACCGCCTGTTGCTGATACGAGTCCTCTGTTTATATAAAATCTTTTATAGACAAGGAATACAAATATTTCAGTGGATTAACTCACCAATAGTGGGGTCGTGATAGTCCAAAAAACTATGACTGACAAATTGTAGGGTAACAGCTGGAGTTTTGATGTTGGTTGGTTGCAGAGTTGTGACAAATACACAGTTTGACGAACGCACGAACGGCGGCGCACATTACACCAGCGTAGGGGGAGCGGACGGAGTTGGTTTGGTTGGGTGTTTGTTTGCGCAAGCAAAAAGCGGCCGCAGGCAGCAAAACAAAGCGTAAAATAAATTGAGATAATTTATTGATTTTTCGCAACTACAATCAAAATGCGCAGTGATAACTTTCATTGTGTTTGGATGCATGAGTGTGTGTGTGTATGTGTTTGCGGTGTCTGTGCGTGTATACATGTGTGTGTGTGTGTGTGTGTGCCGCCTGCAGCACATGCATATTTCATGGTCACTTACCCGATTTGCCGACACCGCCATCACCAAGTATAACTATTTTGTATACACGCAGGCCGCCTCGCATATTCTGTGGCGGCGCACTTGGTGGTTTTATAAGTAGGCCCATATTTCCGTTCTCCTTGCGATCATTTGGCATGTGCATCGAGTCCGTGTCAGCGGAGCTCGTACAGGATTTCAATTTGGTTGATCTTTTTAATGCTGCACAACCAATGGACATGTCACCGGCCATACTAATACTTCAAAGGTGTAGTTGAAAATGTCCTAAGCGGCTGCCAATGATTGCACCTCCGCCTCCTGTTCGTCGGTTTTGCTTGAACTTGACCCTCCTCCACGGTTTTGGGGCTTTAGGTAAAGCAATGCGTAGTTTTTCTTGTGTGTATCTCAACTGCGCACAGAATAAAAAATTATTGATTTACGTTGTGGAATATCGTGATTTGAGGCATAATAAAGATGCCGTTGTTACATACCACACCACGGCGCAAGGCCCCAACCCAACTAAACGGATTTAGTTCACTTAATTTAAATTGGGCCTACACATAATTGTGGCTACTTGTTTTTTTCCCGTCCGGACTTTTTGTGTGTAATTTTGTATTCATTTTCTGGTATACTGAATAAAATACGAACAGCTGTTTCGCGAAAATATCTATGGTTGGCAAGTGCGTCGCAGTTCCAATTGCGCCATAAACACTTCTATAAAATATGAATTTCAATCAAAGCTAGTCCGATTCTGTAAACAAAAAGAAATATAATTTAAATAAAATAGAAAGTAAGTTTTATTACTTTATTATTGTTCGTCTATTGTGCGCGCCCGAATGTAAGCAAGGCTGGCAACTCGGTTAAACCAGTGTTTGGAAATGCCAAACAGCTATTTATTCTTATTTGAATTACACTATTAAATGTGAAATTATTGTTATAACTTTTAAAGTGACAAAAACAAAAGTAAATAAAGTAAATCCAATTAATTTGAAAATCAAAGTTTGAAATAGTGCTATTGCAGGCAGTGTTCTTTTTTTAGCTTGCCGTTTGTTTATTATTGTAAGGAAATGAGCGTAAAGAGTAAACTAAAAAAGAGAACGGTACTTTCATTTATTGTTTTATTTTTGTTTACAGTGGCGGCAATACTTATTCGTACACCTTTGACATAATATAAAGAAAACTTATATAGTAACTATATAAGTATTACTTTTCTAGGATAAGATTGCAACTTGAAATAAAACAAAATGGTGATTTTGAAAATTTTATAAAAATTAATAATTCCGGTTATTTAAAACGATACATAACAATTAACAATACTTAAAGATGATTTTTAAATGCCGCCTTAACCTTTTCGCTGTACCTATCAAAGTTAATTAAAGTAAAATTCTTTGTAAATGAAGATTTTATTTATTTTAAATTTATGTCTTTAGAATATTTATAATTATTGCGAAGCGAATGGAGTTTGTTTCTTGTTTACTTTGAAGAGAATATGAGATTTTGGTGGCCATTGACCAACACATTTCCCGCGAAACCCCTTGTAAATCTTAAATGGATTAATGGTCCTTTATAAGCTCAAAATTATTTGTAGCATCATATGTAGTATCTGAAGATTTTAAGAAAGACTTTTCCAACGAAAATTTGATTTGACAAAAATGATTTGATTTTGTGGTGAGCAAATTATTGGAGCTTTTCCAGCGCGCGAGCCAACGTAGTTCTTAATATTTGCTGTTCATTGGTCGCCTCCAGATAAATCTTCTACAAAGACTATAGTCTTTTTAGAAAGTATACTTTCACTCTTCAGATTTTATTTCGTAATGACCGCTTCGTAATAACTCGTTTCATATTCTTCAAGTGCATCATATTAATCTATTGCTCTTCTGATGACTATATATCGGATAAGTCAAAAAGAATTATTTTAAATTTTTTCGTTTCACTTTCTTCAACTTTTCTTGCATTATTTACTTATTTTGTCTCAATATATGATAACATATATTATAAGGTTTAACTAAATTATTCAGTATTTATAAAAAAGTGAAGAGCAGATAGAAAAAGTTCACTAATGGATGCAAAAGGAGAGGCTGGATAAAAGATTTAGTACCAGTGCGTCTTCCTGTAGAGATGCCGAGATGCTATGATGTGGTCAGGATCGCAATCAAGCGCCTCAAAAGCAACTATGCAGCCCTGTCCTCAAGAAGGGTAAACCGATGGTGTGCGCCGCCTACCGTAGTATCAGTTTTCTTTCTATTATGTAAAAGGCCCCATCGAGCGTGTTTTGTGAAAAATTCAAGCTATTTGCGAAAGAACAGATTGGACTTTATCAGTGTGGCTTTAGGGCTGGTAATTCTAGCATCGACCAGATACTGTAGACTACCTTAATTCTTCTTAAGCTTCTCCGAACCTTTTAATACCGAGTGGGGCTTCAGACAAGTCGATGCCCTCTCCTGCAATATCCTCAATTTTTGATGGAGAATGTGTTGCAGAAGGTCGGAGAACACTGGATGCGACAATATTAAACTATAAGAGTGTCCAGTTGCCTACGCAGATGATATCGATATCATTGGTCGTTCTAAATGAGCAGTTACCGCAGCCTTTGATGCTGTTGGAAGAGAACCTGCCAGGGTGGATCTGGTGGTAAATGAGAGCAAGACGAAGTATATGCTTTCTTCGAGTAGGAAGAAATCAGATTGATGTTGAAAACCACTCTCGACAGACGATGCTAACACTCTATGAGACGCTCATCCTTCCAGTTTTGCTCTACGAGGCTGGGTAATCACGCCTGATGAAAATGCCTTTGGAGTGTTTGAGCGGAAAGTCGTTGACATTGACATAGTAAAGCGAATTAACATCCACCGGACCAGGTAGAGAAGACACCAACTACCTTTGGTATAACCGATACCGAGAGGTGCCTGGAGGAGTGCGCTACATCCGGCCGTAACCCGATAACTGGATGTTGAGACAAGTTAAGAGGAAGGACACAAAATTCATTGAAACTCGCTACAGAATGAAAAAAAGAAAGGCAGAGAGAAACGTCGGCTGCATAATCGTAGTTCTGTAGATCTATCTTGGTACATAGTATATTCAATATACAAATCGCTCTTTAAATAGGAAAATATCATAAGTCAAAAAATGTAATTTAATAATAATAATTCACGAACTCCCCACAGATTTCGTCAAGTCAAACCTTTTGAAAAATATATTCGTTGGCCAGCAACCGGTATGGCCATCTATGGGCTCATCTTACATTAAATAACATACATTAGTCCAAATTTTTTTGCGTAAATTTTGTATAATATCTTTTTATTGATTACCATCAATAATTTTGGGTATTATGTTTTTTTTTTTGTTTCATTGGAATTAACTTGTTTACTATTCATCTTCTCAAACGTTTCTTTATGTGATTTTTGATTTGTTTCTCGAAATGCCACTGGAGCAAATAGCGAGCGATATATTGGTAGAGACAGTGCGGACAATCACCTCCTCGTCGGCAATGGTAGCAAGCGGAAAGTAAAAATACATCCCAATGTCAATCACATCCATGAGTAACAGCAACAAATTCTCATAAACCATGGTATCGTTTCCAATCGATAATGCGTATAGAAACCAAGCGATGTTTATAGCAGATCGCCAAATAAGGTTGACGATAGGTAAGGCAACCATTTCGTTTGGTCTGAGCAACCACATGCCGACATTGGAGACCATTGCAATAGTTACTATGATGCTTAGCCGGTAGGCCACATATTCGGCATCCTCAAACATGGAGTAACACAAGGATAATAAGATTAATGCCACCAAAACTTTGGTCTTGCACCATATTTTTAATTTGAATCGTGGCGATGCAGACCAGTAAATTATCCAAAAAAATACGATATTTATATGCAAGGCTACCAAATGCATTACCAAATTACCCATGCTCAATCCCATTACAGACATATATATAGCGCCTAGTAACGAATTTTCATTAACAGAATCATCATTTTTTAAAGTAAATATCTTGCAAAATATCCATGCGCTGTATATGAATTGCACTATAGTTAGAGTGAAAGCTATACTTGCCAGAAGTTCGCTTTGAGGCTCTAAGAAGGCCATAACCTCTGCCATTATTGCTGCCAATTGCCTAGGATAGAAGATGGTTATGTTTAGTTTTAAAATAAATATAGCAATTTCAGTCAGTTTAAAGATTTGAGTTTCTCATTTGACGGAGTCTTATAATTATAATTTAAACAATAAAAGTTTTAAAATTATTAAAAAAAACAAACAGGACAAAGTTGGTTCTAGGTCCTTTTACATACACTGCCGGCCACACTAATACAGATAATGGACCAAAATAAAATTCCGTTGGTAAATAAATCAATTTGCAATGCAGCCAAAAAAATGTTGGGATGTATCGGCTTCAGTTTAAAAATAAAAAAATATTTTTGTGAATTAACAGGAAAAGTAGCAGACAATTTTGGGCACTCGATTTGATTAGCTCGAATCGAATCTTTTGAAAATAGAGATTATATATATATACTAGCTGGCCCACAAACTTCGTTTTGCCCAAAATAGGTTATTTGATTAAATTAATATCGAGCATTCACGATTCATGCATGCGCTCAACCAATCGTAGTTACTAAAATTTTGACCAATGTTCGGATATACATACTAAGTGCAGGTGTCATCTTTCGTTGAAGTGAATTGTATGAATTGAGGTATGTGGCATCAATATTAAACCGCAGGAAGAATCTAACGGAAAACTTCTGCGGTAATATCCTCTTGCAGGAACACTCGCATATTCATATAGAATATTCAGAATTCAGAAATGCGTTGAATTCATCCGCCGCTGTTGATTTCGGAATCACGGGTAATGTTTGTCAGAAGTCGCCCCCTAATAGTATGGTCAGGCCAACCGTATAAGTAATGATGGTGACGCCAAACGAAGTCATTTGAGACCAACTATTATATCTCAGTTTGTTCAAAAATACCTTGGACTCAGCGGTATTGCCATCCATTAGAGTTTTTATTGTCTCCGGTGGTGGGTTTAAAGGAGGCAATGAATGCAATCTGTGTCCATGTCACTAATAGCTATTTTCATTAGCGCACTGTTAGTTATATATGCTGAAACGAAAACTCATTGTCATGGTAATCTATCCGCATCAGTAATGCGTTTTCTCTCATTTTTTTTTTATGCAGGAGTTTGTGCAGCACTCATTGCAGTTACACGATTAGCGAGAATCTTTTTAATACTTTAAAAAGGTTTTACGGCTCGAGTATTTCTGTCAATGTTTCTTCTTCTGGAACGTCTCCTAATCAAATTTAAAAATGAAATGTTTACCTAATCAAAGTTATGAATTGTAATCACATTAAAATGCTAGTCTACTGTATAAGTATAAATAATATAAATTTATTGTGTCACTTAAGAATATTGCTGATCCTGACCACCTTCCGGACACAATCTAAAAGAAACCTTCCTGTAGACCAAACGAATATATAATCCAAATATGAAGTCATTGGTTCAGTGGTTCTCGAGTTTTATTAATGCTTACAGTGTAAGCCTTACACTGCTCGAACTATTTTCTATATTAAGATAGATAGACTTATGGTGCTTTATTGAATGAACTAGAAAACTGTAAAAAATGCTTTCAACATGCAACACGAACATACAAAATATGTACTCACATTTTATGTCTAATGAATAATACACTAAATTTTAGAATTTTATACTGTAAATACAATAAGTAAACTGATTTCGTTCTAAACTTAACTGTCAGCCTACTTTAATAACCTAACGAAACATAATAAACATAATTTATATAGATTCTTTTTCCATAAGCTCAATATTGGAAAAATTGAAGCACTAAGCATTTCAAATCCGAACACAAAACTGGTCATAACCATGCCAGGCCTGATGTAAATACATTCTTTCATTGGAATTGTGTTTTTAAGTGGTGGGTCCCAAACCCTACGCACAACCCTTTCAAGGTCTGGGGTGACTCTACTGGTCTCGAAAGAACCCAGTGTCATTGTTAGTCGCCTCATTCGACGAGCTTTGACCGGCTGAGGTGGTATTCTCTAACCTGCTGACCACACGGGGTGATCTGAATTAACAGAGCAAAAAAAAAGTCTTGTAATATCTTTTTTTTATATAACAACAAACATAAATAATGAGAGTCAAATTAACATTGTAAGTAAAGCTTGAAATCGAGCTATCGCCAGCAGTATTGTTTTTTTTTGAGCTTGTTATTTGTTTATTTTTGTTACGAATTGAGTGTAAAAAGCAAACTAAAAAAGAAAACGGTGCTTTCATTTATTCTCTTTATTAGATTGCATGTACAGTGGCGGTAATATTTATTAGTATACCTCTAAATTTATTAGACATCGTTTAAAATGAAATGGAGGTTTTATAAAAACTAATAGTTCAGTTTATAAGAAATTATTTTAATGAAGTTTAACGAAAAATATTAATAGCAATCAATTATTTTAAGGATGATTTATAAATGATAGCCGCATTTAACTATTTTTATTCTATTAGTGTTAAAACCACTTAACAGATTTTTGTTGTTGTCAAAACTACTTTTATGGAATGTAGGTTAGAGGTTATTAAAACTGTAAAAATCAAATTTGCGAAACATATGCTTTACATTACGTTACATTCACTATTGAACAGCCTTTGTTAATCGTATCAGGATCTTTATAAAAATAAAGAACAAAGGCGACATTAGCACATTTTTTATGTTGTCCCTGTTTTTAGTAGCTTCGAAGGAACCTCTTTGATCTTGGAATACACCGTTTTTTAATGTTTCATTTTGCAAAAAAGGAATTAATGCATTATGGGTAATGGTGTTTAGTGGGTTTTCAAGACTCTCGTAGCTGATCAAAGTTAGTCTGGCGGCGTTCATGTATGCTGAACATATTAAATGCAAGCAGCTCATAATTAAATGGCTTCAAATAATTTCACTCCTTGCACATAAAATTGGTTTGTTTACTTGCTGCACAGATATATATGAATGCGCGCCAACAGTAAACAGCAGTGAATCACTAATCAGTCTAAGTAATTGAAGTATTTGGGCTATTGAGTTAAAAAAGACAATAAAATCAATTAATTAATTAAACAATTTTTTGCAAGCTGATCATATAAATTCATAATAAAAATTCATGCATTGGCATTAAGATTCTTCTAAAACGTATGCAAGACTCTTCAAATTTTTTTAAAATTTTTCTTTTTCACTTTCTTTAATTTTTCTTGCCATATTTACCCATTTCACTAAATAATTCAGTATTTATAGAAAAGTATTAGTTAAAGCCGAGCAAATACAAAAAGCTCTTTATCGAAGATTAAAGGATTGAATAAATTGTACCAAAATGTAGTCTTACAAATTAAATAAGAAAGTGATCATTTAACAAATGAAAACTAATTCCCGTGTTTGCTGTACGAATATTTTCGTTGCCACTGTATGCTTATAGGTACAAAGGTGTAACAAGCAAGTGAAAGGTTTAAAAATCATAAGCGCTGAATAAATTGCAGTAAAATTTAGTATTTAATCATATTAAAAGCTGGGAGTCTGAAGTCTGTTTTTGAAGCTAGTGAGCGTTCATAAAAATATGATTAATAATGATTGTAGTGAATCTACATCACATATAGCGTTGCCACCGGGTTTCTTTTTATGCCACTTGTACAAAAAAAAATGTACAAATGAAATATAACTTTTTAATACAATTCAAGTATGTCGCAATACAAAATGAAGTGAATTCTTTGAATCAAACACCACGAAAGTATTTTCAGGATCTTTGTCTTTGAATGAACATAACAATTTCGTGTCATTTATATAAAATATGGCAACGCCAATGCAACGGCGCACATTTTATAAATAATTTTGCGGCAGCAAGCAACAGAGAGACGTTCGCATTTAGTTACGTACAGTGATTGTAGATAGTCGGTTTGTTGCCGTTGTTTCGGCCGCCGACGTTTCGAAATCGAAAACAACAATTTTGGAAACATATTGAAATTGGCTTTAGAATTAGAATAAGCAGCAAATATGTCGGGTGATGTGCAGCCGCGAAAGCGTAAGGATAAACAACGCCGAAAACGTGGTAAGCAAAATATTAGTAATATATTTAAAGCAATTATGGGATTTGACTCGGCTACTTTACACAGCCAAAAACGCAGCAGTTCTATTTCTTTTATTAGCTTAATAATAATGTAGTGCCTTTAAAAATAACTTTGCCCTATTATATAAAATTATACGCCGCTGTTGTCGCTATGCGTACCGCGAAGATGAGTAGAAGCAGATACATATTAATTTTTATATGCCCTTGCAGAGGGTATATTAAATTCGATTTGATGTTTGCAAAGCGTTATGATATACATATGTCTCATGTCATTCGAATGAGGAGCTTTCCCAGCCAAAGTTGCAGACTCAGTTACAGAAATGCAGCAATGTTTAATCTTGCTCTAGCATATCTTAAAAACTAGTGTTGTCAGAGTCATTGACTTTGTTTTTAGTATGTACGTGAAGGGTATCTACATTTCGGTTCACCTAAGTAAGCCGGCCATATCTTTTTTTTTCAAAATGGTTTTTTGGCGCTGCGACCAAAGCGTTCGAAAACAATATTCAATTGCAAATGCATAATTTGTGCTTCTTAAATTGAGTCTGAAATATGCCTGTACTGAATTTTCTTATATAAATACATGTTACGAACATTATATTTAGTCTTTTTTAAAGTAGGTACAAACTTTTTGTTATATGTATATAGTAATTATACCTTGAGAAAAAACAAACAGCAACTTTTTTTGTTGTTGTACGCCGGTATTCTGATTTTATATCTTTTTATCTTATCGCACAATGATCTTTACAGCTAACTTTCTGCACCTTAAGTGAAGTTAATAAATGTTTATGTATTTCCGTAATCATGATATATACACATATAATCATGATAATTAATCGCATGCAATATACAAAGTGAATATACACATTTTCCTTAACGTTAAACGCTCTGCCGCCTATTACACACACCCACAAAAGTTTGGACATCTTTCATTGCTCGAAATACGGAAAATCTACGAAAACGAAATACTACGTACATGTTTTATATTGGCGGATTGCCCTGTAGCATGACTTGCATGTTCTTTGTTTATTTTTATAGATACATAAACGGCATAAATATGTTTAACGAAATGTCAGAGCCTCTTTTAACCAACTATTATTTATTAACTAGTGTAACTAAACATTTTTTGTCTAGATGAACGGAAATCTGAAGGTGAAGTGAATTTTTTACGTCAGCAAAGCTTTCAAGGTAGCGCTATGTTATTAAGACAATTTTACCCAGATTTGACCGCCAACATTGCTTATAGCTATCAATCTGCTTTGCAAGCTATACACACATGATTTTGCCAACTAAACTTTCAATTAATAACTACTAAAATTATATGCTACATGACCCCTGAATTTTCACATCTTTTAATTGAGCCAACTAATTCTAATCACAAGCACTTGTCTACAATTTGTACAGATGACGATGAGTCTTCACATGGCGTGCACATTACAAAGATGGGAAATGATGATGTGCATTTGCACGTACATCACGAACATGGCACGGGCGGACATTGGTGTGCCAAAATCATATTTTTCTCGTTAATGGCTGTGCTCTTGGGTCTTGTTGGCTTGATTATTATGGAAAATCGCGGCTTAACGGACTGTAAGTAATTAAACACGGCAAACATTTGTTTAATTTGGCTAATGATATACATATGTATATTTTAGTGGATACGCCATTGTCAGAATCGCGCTTCCAAAACTATTTTGATGGTTGGGTGGAGGAACATCCCGATGAACACGATGCACATGATGCAGTACAGGCTTCTATAGATGAGCACGAGGAGCATGACGAGCCTTTTGAGGAGATGGAATATGAGGAGCATTCAGAGGTAGAAGAAGATGAAGCGGATGATCATGACGCCGAGGGCGATCATGACGAGGAAGAAGATGATGATGATGATGAAGAAAAAGACGACGATGAAGAAGAAGATATTGCTGGCGAAAACGTTACTGTAGAGGCTACAGCTGAAGAAGAAGACGATGAGGAAGACAATGCAGATAATGATAATGCTGAGGGTACAGCAGAAGAAGAAAATGAAGATGAAGATATTGAAAATGTACAAGCCACTGCAGAAGAAGAGGATGATGAAGACGATGATAAAGCCACAGCAGAGGAAGACGAGGATGCAGATGAAAATGAAGATGATGATGATGTGCCCGCCACAGCAGAAGATGAAGATGATACTCATGAAAAGGAGAATGTTCCAGTCACAGCGGAGGATGAGGATGAAGATGATGAAGAATTCGACGATGTTGATGACGACATTGAAGAGTATGTTGAACAACCTAAGTCACAATCTCAAACTAAAAGTGCGCCTACTACAGAAGACGACGCCGACGGTTTTGATGATGTAAGCATGCAGTATTAACTATGTAGGTCCAATGGTAAAAATATGTTTATTACAGGAGGACGACGAAACCTTTGAATCGCTGGACCAAGTAGTTGATAATGATGCCGATGAATTGCTGTTACAGCAGGAAAAAGCACGTCAAGCGGCGGCACAAACTGAAGCTGCAAGTGAGCAGAACGCTGATAACGAGGATGGCCAAGAGAATGACAAGCCAGATGAAGAGGATGCTGCTTCATCTTGGGTGGCATCACGTAAGTATAAATGCGTAACAAATTGATGAGAAACAAAAGCAATTCCAATGAACACGTTGAACGGTTTAGGATCAGACAAGTGCTCCATTTCATTTACTATCAAAAATTGTGCAAGAAAGTGCAAATTGCGTTTCGTTACCTTTTTGCAAGCATTGATTGTATACTAAAAAAAACTACATCATTTTACAGTTGCCGTCAAAATTGGCGTTGGCGTTGCACTTGCCTTAGTCTCACGGCTTGTATTGATACGGAAAAATCCAAATACAAGTGAGTTTTCTGCTCTTTATCATTTGTAGAGCGCACGCCAAAAGCTAATGCTATATGTTAACCGAAATCTTTGTCTTATAACGCTTAATCAAAAGCTTAAATTGTAACAATTTGAAGTTGTATGGTTTCAAAAACCAAAGCTGCTTTTGTGTTTTTTTGATGTTTAATATAAAATGTAAAGTTTAACTTAATTATGGGCACAATTTGCTCGGAATTCCAATGCATCTTAAATATGGTGAAACTAATAACTAAAACCAAAAAGTTGTAAAATATTTTCAAAATTTGCACTTTCTTTTTTTTTTGTTCTACTTTTGTAATTTCCTTAATTGTAGTCACAGCTTTGTTTAATATTTTTTACCCTGTTCCCAATGGAAGTTGCAAGCATAAGTGCCTTGCAAACAGGGTTCATACAAAATTCTTCCTTAGAGCATGAGTTCCAAAAGGAATAAGCTGTGCGTCGTATGCGGCTTACACTCATTTTGAATAGCAAATGGTTCTATTCTAAATCTCAACCACAAAATGAGCAGAATCGTTCGTGGCTCGTGCTCATGAGTAGAGCTTGGTTTACACGAGCTCTGTTCGAAATGAGCGTGGTGAGCATCTCACAGCGCAGCTTATCCTGTGAGCTGTTTTAATAACTCTGCTTCATAACAAAATCAACTACTACTGAGAAACTACTCCCAAATTCTAGCAGTCATTGATATCGACTTGCAATTGTCTTGCAACTGCCAGTGGGAAAAGTGTATAACAAGCTCTCCTTTATGTATGTATGCTGCAATATTTGTTATGTATGTATATAACTAATAGGCTTTCGCAAAACTTGGCTACATCATACACTACTTTATAATAATAAAAAACATTTTCCAAAGCTGATGAGGTCTTGCCAGAAGCTTGCATGAGACGCAGACTTACAATAGCCACGGCCGAGGACAATATACCCGATGATGATGAGGAAATTCCACTGCTTGATGATGGTTGAGATACAATTTATTAATTTAATTATAAGCGTTGTAACGAACTTTTGCACTACTTGTAAGGTGTATACAAGCGAAATTCGTGTACCCTTTGTAGTCTTATCTGCTTCCAGGCAGTTTCATTGAAAATTTCAAGTGAAATTGTTTGGAAGCATTGCGCTTTACACATGCAAAGTTACTTTGAATGTGCACAAAAATAATTCAAGCTTATTTTTACTATGCAAAAAACAACAACTACGAAACAAGATTACTCTGAAGAGGAAATTGAAATTGAAGAAGAAATTGAAGTGGAAATCAGTGATATAGAAGAGGACGAAGACGATGTTGATGTCGAAAGTGACAATAATATAGCCATATCCGACAGTTATGTGCCAGAAACTTTTGAACAGCTAAATGCCATGTATAAATCTTCGCAAGAACCGCAACTGCCTACCAAGGAAAGATCCATTGAGAAACTGCAGGCGGAGCCAAAAGCCAAAGCGCCAGAAACAACAAAAGCTAAACCAACAACAACTGCAACAACAACAAAGGATGCAACACAAGTTTCCACCGAACCTTCAACGGATATTTACGTGGAATATGATGAGGGTGACATGGAGGATTATGCACATGATGAAAATGATGATATTACCGATGAAGAGGACGAAAACGATGACGAATATGCCTATGAGCTTGATGAAGGTGATATATCCGATGTCGATGATACAGAGTTAATGAATAGACTAGAAGCCAAATATGGCCGTTTGCCGGCTAAGGAATACGAAACTGAAGAAGATTCCGATGATCCGACCTGGACACGTAATTACTGAATGTACTATTTACACGTATTAAAACTTTTGTCAATCTCTTCAACAAAACAAAACAATCATAAAAAAAAACAAAAAAATATTTCAAACTGAAACAACACAAACTTTAAACTACAAAACAATCAACCCATCATAACATTGGCTTAAACGACATACTCTACTAGTTGTGTTAGAACTTAGAAAATTTCAAAAAATCATCGCATACATTACACGTATTCAGTGAAGAACACTCATAGTAAGTGATAAAGAACTATTTGTCTAGCCTAAAGTAGCTTAACTTACAAATTTCTAAATCATAAGTGTATGAATTTAATAAGCAAGTCCTGAGAGGAGCCTAAGTCCTAATAACTATTATACGTTCAACTGTGTACACTTGGCTTTGCTGTATTCTTTATGCTTTTTACTTTGCCTGTTAAAATAATAATATGAAACTTTGTTTTTTATTAGAAATCAAACCAAAGGAACCAACCACAGGCGCCGGACCCAAGGCGCACATTTATGATGATGATGATAGTTTGTTTGATCAGGAGCTGCGTAAAGCTAATGCTGAAATGATCAGAGAGGTAAGTCCTTGAAAGTATTGAAATTGAATACACAGGAAATCAAACCGAAACTTAATCAGAAACCTATTTTTACCAAAACGAAAGAGATATTTGCATATGAACTCTTTAAGTATTGAATAAGGACTCTTATAAGTTTATTATAGACTCATGCTAAAGGAAGTAAAAAATCTGCTCATTCTGAGATTTTTATTGGCGTCCAATCCGAATTTAAATTATATCTATTATCTTATCCCTAAGTTTGTCATGGTTAGGTGGCAACTTTTCCACGTCGTCATCTGTGATTAAGAAAGTCTAGCCAATTGTGGAGGGTTCCTTCCATAACCTCAGTGCATCCACTACCAGAAGTCTCTCTGCATTTCTACAGAAAGATGCAGCGGAGAACCTTTAACAATGTGCTTATTATCAATGAACATGTGAGGGACATTTTTGATAAAATTACCTTTGAATAAAATGAAAAAATTTTTTTTTTCTATTTTGGAAAAAAAAAATTGAGTTTGTTGCCTGCTAATTGGATTGGTAGTAACGAGTAGCATGAGATTTGCTGACTTCGCGACTCTCAAAATCTGCAGTTTTTTAAAATAGCCAAAATTCGAAATCGGTGCTAGAAAATCCAAAACGCTTTCCGGGTTCGAAATCAGCGACCACCAATTTACCGGCAATGGTATGATTTGGACAATAGATCACAACAAAAAATGTTTTGTTATGTAAATTACACAGGTCAAGATTGTTTAGCTGTAGGAAAGCTAACGGTTCCTAAGTAATTTCCTGCGTATAAACAATGTCCGGGGTCAGACTTGATATTTTAGGTTATGTACCCGATAAACGGCGGGTTTTTTCCTACTTTTGAGGTTATGTACAGAGCACAAAAATTGTTGTGGTATGTCCCTCCATTTACATTATTTACTACCACGCTAACCTTTTAATTAAAAAAGTTATGGCTATTTGAAGCTACGAAATATATCCCTTCGATGTCATTAGCATGGATCAATATGGTTTAGTTGTTGGAAAGTTAAGGGTCCTTTCCGAAGTAATTTGCTGCGTAGAATCCGAATCAAAATCATGATGTTCTGGGCCAATTCTAATCCCGGACTTGGATTCTACGCAGCAAATTACTTAGGAAACGACCCTCAGCTGCTGCTGCCGACTGTAGCCACTCTCTAAGCGCTTTTAGTACGGGTGTGAGCGAGACAAACACACACTTATCTAGGACAGTTACTTGAAGGCAACTTACAAAACAGCCCAGTAGGAAATTTGGGACTGCCAGTGCGTGGCCTTGTTAGTTCGCCTCGCAATAGTAATTTTCTGTATACTGTTTCTGATGTGAAAACCACAACTCATTTTGACAAATACCGCAAACGAAACAGTAACCTGCCTAAGTTTCAGTTTGATTTCTATTATCTTTAATATTTTTGGTTAGCGACAATTCAAATTGTTAAATTTCCTTGCATTTAGCTCAACAATCATTAGAAAAAATAAACCAACAACAAAAACACACAAAAAGTCCCCTTTAGCTTTAATTAATGCCTGCTTTTTTGTCTCCATTTGCGCATAATGATAAATGTTTATTGTTATTTATTAAGGATCGCGGAACAATTTGAAAAAAAAAGAAAATCATTAGTTTTAGTATAAGCGAATGAGCATAAAACCCAATATAAGAAAAAGACTACAAACTATAAAATCCGATGCTTTTCATTTACCCCGCGCATAAACTCAATTAAAACTTAGCGCTGCTAAAACGGCCTTCAAAATATACATATATTAACATATACTATTATAAAGTATATATTGCATGTCAAAACGCATTTGCTATTAAGTTCTTAATAGGATTTATTGGGCTTTCAACAAACACACCCACTGGAATTTCAATTAATCTTGCAACTTCATAGCAACTGCGTTTTTTTTACAAACAAGCAACTTATTTAATAACATATAATCAATACACTAGTACTTACTGCTAATTTACTAATCAAATTGAATGTTTTAATTTGTTAATTTGCAAATATCACTTAACATTTTTGTTGACTGACGCTATCCCAAATAACCAAAAGAACCACGCCAATGCTATGCGCGCATTTAACAAGCTAATCCAAACACACGCACACAAACCAGCGGCCCATCTGGCCAGGGCTCGTGCTCTGGAACGCATAGCGGAGGCACAACGCAGCAATCAGCGCTTGCTGGAAGCCATAGATGGCTACAAACGTTATCTGGCTTTTGAGGAGCTGATCAACAATGATACGGAATATCGAGCGGCGGGTGATATCTGCATTGAGCACTTGAGATTCATGGGTGAGTAGCTTAGCTGATTTACATAGCCCAAAAGCATAGCTCATGTTGCTCCATATTTCCTACAGGTTATCAGCAACAAGCAGTAGCTATACACGAGCAGCTCATTGCACGCTTTCCTGACGAACCTCAGCCCAGGAATCAACTTTCGGTAACATATTTAATGGCTAATAAGTGGGTGTGTGTTGGCTAAGCCATTTTGCCCAAAAATCGCTTAATAAAAAGTATGCTTGCAGCTTGAAGCTTGTCAAGCGTACTGCAGCCGCCACATTGCAGCGTTGGCCAAATGATGCAGTTGCTCAGCTACACTATGGCTTGGCGTTAAAACAGCTAGATGCTGACTACAAGCGGGCGCTACCTTATCTACAGCATGGAGTCAACTCGCTGGCGCCGGGCACCCAAGAGGGCTACTTTTACTTTGCGCTAGGCGAGACTCTACAACGTTTGAGCAGACAAACGGAGGCTCTGGCGGTATACAAGCGTGGTGCGGCTTTAAAGTTCTTTCCCAGTGTTTACCAGCGCTCTTTGTACAATGTGCAGCAGTTGAGAGCTCAACCATTTTGGACTGCTCAGCAAACTGGTTATGCGGTCCAGTTTACTAATCTTCAACGCAATTGGCGCACAATACGCTCTGAGGCTTTGACTTTGCTCAGTCGCCGTGGCTACTTTGAAGATGAAGCGGAACAGCTGCGTGACACTGGCCAATGGCAACAGTACGAGCTGTATGCGCAAGGCCGCCAAGTAGGAAACAATTGCCAACGTGCGCCTATAACCTGTGCACTGGTAGCGGACTTTCCAGCTGCCAGTCGATGTCGACGTGGTCAGGTTAAGTTTAGTGTTATGCAAGCGCAGACGCATGTTTGGCCGCACTGTGGTCCCACCAATTGTCGTCTTCGTGCTCATTTGACGCTTGTGGCCCCAGAACCGGAGAAGACCAGCTTGCGAGTGGCCGACCAATGGCGGTAAGTACACTTTGATTAAGTTACTACTGCGTGTTTTTGGCGTTTTAAGCAAGTTATCTTTCATCTATAATGTTAGAGTGTTAACTGAATCATTAGGCTCTAATGGTATAGTATCTATTTCTAAGAATTGTATTAAGTAAGCTGCACAACTTAACACCTATTTAACTCCCCAAAGAGCGAGCAAGTGCTGATCTTCTTTGGCGACAGCACACCGATAACCACCTCTATGATGCGTCATCCGCTCATAGAGGTGTCAACAGCGTACGTTCGCAGAACCGACTCATATTGGTCGACTTAGGCATAACTTTAGCATTTGATACCGTCCACCACGGGATCTTTTTTCAAGAAGTTTTACTTTCATCCGTTAGTGTCAACCTAAAGCGCTGGCTTGTTATATGTAGTGTTCGCTTCCTTCACATTTTTCCAATATGCAATGAAACGGAAGCGAAAACAAGGTCCTCAAAGACTTTGACGAAGGAACTTGGCGCGAGGAGAAGGAAACCTTCTCGAAATTTAAAGTTAGAGGCTGGCTCATTGACTATATCGCACCAGTTTGGACTGGTCAGTCAGCAATCTCAAATGCCCCCCCAACAATTTCTCCTGAACTCCACTTAAAATTCTCAGCCGAACCGAGGTGCAAGCAGCTTTACATTGTAATCTTGATTTCGTCGAGAACCTGTCTGCCCAGAGATATGCTACAGGTTCAGAATATCAAAGCTGTAATCTAAGCGGGTTAAGCAATCTCCTTGCTAGTCCGCACTCAAGTCTCTAGTTTTTGAGATAGATCCGATTGGGGGTTAAGACGTTTCAGGAGGTTATAACATAAGTGTGCAGCGCAATAGTGATACTCGCACTCGCATCTCTTAACATGTACATTGCCTTAGTATATTTGAATTAAGTTATTATTAATTTTAAATTTAAATTAATTATTAAGATTATTATATATATGTATTATAATATTATTTGTTTTACTCTCTTCCGCAGGACATGGCGCGCAGGCGAGCTTTTTATATTCGATGATAGTTTTGAGCACGAAGTCTGGCATAATGGCACTCAAATGCGTTTGGTACTTATTGTAGATGTGTGGCATCCGGACTTAAGTGAGGAACAAAGACGCAGCTTGGCGCCCATTTGAGTTGGTTCAATGTAATGCTAACGAACCGAACCCTTGCTCCGTTCCTATTAGTTAAATGTTTTGTTAGCTCAACAAAAATGTATCGTATCTGTTAGTTTTTTAAGTTTGTATCTATGTTTTGTACAATGTGTGTATGTATGCGTGTTCATGATAAGACATTATTGCATTGTTTTGTATTATAAGACTTATGGGTGCAAATATTTTGTGCTTTGGTTGGCAGCGGCAAGTTTGCTGTATTCAAGACTTGTTAAAATACAGTAAAACTCTTCGATTTAACTTATGATCGTTTCGTGTACAATGTCTCTTAGTGTCTCTAATAATTTTGTTGTCAACGTAATGACCTGTTTAAGCACAGTCCGGCCTAATTATAGTGTCGGTTCAATTAGCGGTACATGCAATTTAAAGCACTTTTAACGGTTATAAAAACGCGTTAGATGAACCATTTTGAAACAGAATCGACTAGAAATGCGCCGTATATTGTTTGGTATTTTAAGTGCGCTAGCTGTGCTTGCTGCTTCAGCGCACTTGGAGCTTTGTCTTAAGGATTTGGGCTGCATGGAGGGCACGCTAATGCCAGGCTATCAGACGGCTCAATTTGAAGCATTCATGGGCATACCATATGCAGAGCCGCCCGTGGGTAACTTTAGATTCAAGGTGAGTTGCTGCATAAATGTTAGTCAAAATGTTGGTTAAAGCATTGTTGCCTTCTAGAATCCTGTACCTGCCAAGCCATGGTCGGGTATCTTGAATGCCAGCATAGCTCAGGATCATTGCATGCAAAAGAATTTCTTTTTCATGGGCTGGCCAGTTATGGGCAAAGAGGATTGTCTGTACTTGAATATATACAGACCACTGGTAAGCTTTACCCTCTCGCCGGTAGGAGTGCCCTTAGTAATGGCTTCATTAGCAACGCAGCTCCACACCTTTGCCCGTAATGGTTTACATACACGCTGGTGGTTTGTTTAGTGGCTCAGCACATCCGGCTGTCAATGGACCAGAGTATTTGATGGATACTGAAGCGGTTATCGTGGTCAGCATAAGCTATCGTTTGGGCGCTTTTGGTAAGCTGTTTCAATAGAGTCTAAGCTGAATAGTTACTAATTCACGTAGGCTTCCTAAGTACTGGTGATGCACATATGCCCGGAAATTTTGGCTTCAAAGATCAACGCTTGGCGCTTAAATGGGTGCAACAACACATTGGCGCTTTCGGTGGTGATCCCAAGCTGGTGACTATATTTGGACACAGCTCAGGTGGCGTTTCGACGCATTTTCATATGCTAAGCGCGGGATCCAAAGGTCAGAAGTGCTTATAAAAGTATTTTACGTTTTACTTATGGTAGATCAACTCTAGGACTCTTTCAGCGTGCCATGTCCTTAAGCGGTACCGCACTAGCGCCTTTTGCCAGAGTGGTAAAGCAACCGCTGGCACAAGCTAGACAGCTGGCTGCTCATGTGGGCATAGCTGATGCAATGGCCACGGATAGTGAGAGCTTGGCTGCAGCTTTACAAAAAATAGATGCTATAGAACTTGTCAATGCTGGCGATGCATTCAAGAAATGGGATAATTTGCCGTCTATTAACTACGGAGCTGTGGTGGAGCAGGAGGCAACAGGCGATGCGTTTTTTGTTGAAGATCCGGTGCAGACGCATTTAGCAGGCACGCAAGTTAACCAAGTTCCCTGGGTGCTGGGCACAGTTACGCGTGCCGGTGAAGGATCGCTCTTTCTACTGCGTTATCTCAATCTGCCTGAACTTACAAAGGAGTTTAATGAGCATTTCGTACAGCTATTTACACAGGCATTACAGCTGCCCGCGGAAACACCGCCGGATATTATTAGAGAAATTCTGGAGCTGTACGGCGCCTATGAACTAAACAACAACACATTGCGGAGTCTGTCGGAGGTACTATGCTTTATGACCTTGACAAAGTACAGTCATTAATTACCGTTATTGCAGGCTGTCGGCGACTTTAATTTTCAATACCCCGTTTATGAGGCAGCTGCCAGCTATGCCAAGTACGCACAGTTGCACCAAAATCCTGTAGCTACTTATAGCTTTGAGTATCGCGGCATGATGACATTCTCTATAGTTGTTACGGATGGCACTGAGTACGATGTAGGTGCTTGGCATATGGACGATGGCATGCACACTCTACGCTACTCCATGATGCCAGCATTTCCCCCAGACTCGGAGGATGCTATGGTAGTGAAACGCTTGACGAGCTTATTTGTTAACTTTGCCAAAACTGGGTGAGTTTTGTTTGTACAAATATTTTGTTCAAAATTTTAACTTATTTTTAAAAATTTCAGTATCTTCTACAATCAAAACTCCCTTGGCGGCTGCACAGCGTCCGACTTTACGGATACAGCAATCTGTAATTACTTAAAGATGGAGCAAAAAGATGGCATTTACAATGAGGCCATTGAGCGGCATGTTGATATGCGCGCTTTTCACATCTGGAAGAAATTGTTTGCGTAGAGCTCGACTTTCGCACGACTTACAATATTGACTCGCTCATTTATCCAGGGACTCAAAGTGAAACTTTATATGTTTGGTTAAACAACTTAATTTTTTTGGAAATTTATAGTTTGTTTTTATCTAATTTTCTCTTCTTCTTTTTATTATGTTTAATAATTAGTTCAACAGAGTAGTGATGTAAGGGGCTGTTTTTATATGAAGTCACCAAGGTTTTGAACCACCACCCCACTTCTCACAAATAGTTACTTCCCCTCCCCACCCACTAGTGTGGCGTCACAACTTGTTGTAGCAAAACTTGTATTTTGCTCATTTTTACAAAATATTACAATTTGATGACCTACCGCCCTCCACCCTCAATGATGAACAACCCTAACCTCTTCAAAAATAAATAAATGTTAACCCAAAATAACGTAGCACTCAATTCAAAGAATTATTAGCCCAAAATAATTATATTCAACCTTCAGGAACTTTATATGGCAAGGTGCAAACACTGCCAAAGAGCAAACAGAGAAATCGCTACATCAGCTCTTGGAGCAAACATAACGCAACAGCAACAATAAATCAGATATGGTTTCTTCTCCGTGCAGGCCTAGGCAAACTCTGACCAAAGGTAACCCAATTTCCTTGGACCTAAAACCGTCTCCAGCTATTCTTGCAATCATTTCCCCAAATAGGCATCTCATATATTCAGACATGTGCTTAAATCTGTAGATAGATTTAGAGTCTAAGCCTGATATTCAAATGAGACCTGCTGGAAAGCTGCCAACTCAGCTTTCTTCCATCTGGCTTGCACAGTGGCAACTTTTCCAGTAGAGGTAAACATTTTTGTTCTTACGGGCCTATATAACCCTGACTTACGCACCGGAAGCATTAGAATCATAGAGGTAATAGCATACTTCCAGGCACTTGGGAAGTAGAATAATATTTGCCTGGCAAGACGTTCAGCAACAGATGCATTCTTATTATTGAATCCATGCCCATGAGGGCAGGGCTGCTCAATGACTCCACATTTCTCAAGCATATCAGAGAGATATGCCGAGTTGCTAAGCTAAAGTTGATATTTCATTTGACACAACACAAAATAATAATATAATACAAATTATTCCATTCTAAATTTGTTTAAGATCGAAATACAATACACTTAAATCAGAGTTTTAAGAGAAACGGAACTTTTTTTGTACTGCAGGCCCTTGCTAAGGCAATAAAATTCGCCCTGAGGTCAGATCAACCAGCCATTTTCCGTTTTTAATTTCCAGCAATTAAGCCCGAGCAGGAACTCAAGAGAGCTGCCGGTCTGGATCCAGCAAGAAACCCTAAAAATATGCAACACTTTTTTTATTTTAAATTTTATTTTTGGATCGTGTTGACTTTAAACCAGGGAACAAAATGGCAGGTGTGTGCCAGAAATCTCTAAAGGGCTTTTCATTTATTTTCTTAATAAAAAATAATTATTTTTAGTGTTAAAGGTTCGAGTCATCGAGAGTATAGTTTAAAATTAAAAATTTAATGTTAATCGAGATTATATTGATCTCTTTGAATTTCTTATTAGTTCATTGTCATTTGTATTAAGGGGCTTGTTACACCATGCGATCTCTCCAAGCGTGTCCGTGCGATTTCTTCCCTGCATCATGTGTAGGCGTGGTAATATGGAAAGTAAGTTGCTTCTTTGCGACCCTGTGCGACTCATCTTAGATTACGTTCTATTATCCTGCCCTTGTAGCAGGGAGGAGGTTAACCATAGATCAATTAGACAAATGCGATGTATTTGTTCCTCTTGACTGGCCATAACAACGCGTTACCGGCTTATGGCTTATGATGTAGAGCACTCCTCTGCTTCGCGTGCGTCTTTTTCAACCGGTTCTTCCAACGTACACGGGGCCTGCACCTTCGTGCCCTTCCTTGCACAACTGCATTGAAGACCTTTCCTGCGGGAGCTTCATCATCCGTAGGCACAACATGACCTAGCCAGCGGAGCCGCTGAATGTTAATCGGCTAGACTATGTTAATGTCGTCGTAGAGCTCATCGAGTCCGTCGTTCTATCAAATGCGCTAGTCGTTGCCAACGTGTTAAGGGCCAAAGATCATATGTATTGCTTACCGCTTAAACACCCTTCCTCAGCGCCATAAAGCAAACTGGGAAGGGTGAGCGTCTTATAGACTATTAGTTTTGTCTGACGAGAATTATCTCCGCTTGATCACCATGCTAATTATCAATTTGCCAATATCCCTTATAAGGTATAGTCCCGTTTCGATCATCACAAAGTTGAAACGGTCGCAGGAGATGGCATCGCCTTGTCTGAAGCATAGCTTGGTATAAAAAGGTTCGAAGGGTTTTTTTTTTACCTTGGCGGAACTGCTTCTTTTAGAACTTAGACAATGCGCCACACACCCAATACCTCAACGAACTATCTAAGGCTGCTTTGCTATGCACTGACTGCTTCTAAACTCCAGCTACACATCATATAAGACAAAGAAATCTCACAGATTTGATTGATTGATTGATTGCTCCACTATAGACAGCCGCTCCTTTGAATGACGCCCCTTTAAAATATTATATTACACAATACATTAGATAAAGCAATCTAGCAAACTGGCATTCCATTGCAAACTGTTACAGCAACTTTAAAGTTAGCTGGATGAGGATCGCCATTCCGCGGAATATATCAAATCGTTAATGGTCAGCGTTTGTAGGTCTGCGAATAGCGTATGCACTCTGCCACTGCGGTATTGTCATAACGCCTGTATAAATCATCATCGAATGCCCTAACGAGGATAATAATGTAGCTGAAATTTTCAAAAACCATCAACATTTATCCCGTCCCTAAAATCGGCAGAATGTACACTCTCCAACCAAATATAGTCTATCAAAGAATAGTTGCGTTACGAGTACTCTAAGCTCCACTCACTACCCTTTAGGTTTAATAGGTTTATGCTAGGATATTTCCCTATTAGATGCATGAATTAATGCTACAAGTTCCTTCCATTACAATTTTTTTTTTTGGCCACTTTTTTCGGCAGAGGCGCTTTGCGTTATGTACTTTAAAAAACCATAACTATTCCTTATCTGAGCACATCTCATTAATTCGATTTCTGCACATGCGTTTGTTTTTTATATTGGTCTCTCTAAGTTCATTTGAATAAGCTATTTAAATATTCTCTTAATTTAATTTAAAAAAAGAAAGGTTACAGTAAGTTGTGCGAAAGCACGTGTATCGCAACTGAGCTGGCATAATTACCCCCAAAAGTTTAGGGCCTGGCTACTATAAGAAAAGCTGGGCTAGCAATATATATTGAGTATACGCCGGGTGAGGCACTCGAACTGTTGTTTTTCAAAATTGTGCTATTTAAAAAAACTGGAATACTTTGTTAAGAAATATTGAAGAAAGTGAAGTGTCCTGGCAATTTAAGGATTTTCCTTAATATAGAGGGAGGAGCGTTAGTAGTGTAAATGATTCTCAGGCAGTATCTCAGTATCATAACATACAACCCTGCCTTTTCAGTTCTCATGTTGCTTTTGAAACTATTTCTTTTGGCCAGCTGCAAGCTATTGCTTTGCCTGGCTTTGACTGATGCGAAGGATGAGTTAATAGTCTGTGCGAAGCCCTCTGGTTGCGTGGAAGGCACATTTATGACAGGCTATAAGATCCATAAATTTGAAGCCTATATGGGTATTCCATATGCTATTCCACCTATTGGAGATCTGCGTTTTACGGCAAGTATTGGCTTAAGCGAGAAACTTCTCGACTTGTAATATTATTTTATGCAGAATCCGATGCCTGCGCTGTCATGGAAAGGCACTCGCAATGCAACTGCGCCTGGACCCGATTGTATACAGAAAATCCACCATCTGCAAAATGCAGTGGTGCACGGTGAGGAGGACTGCCTCTATTTAAACGTATACGTACCGTTAGTGAGTTGACTTTACATAGTTACTGTAGTCACCATTAGGTAGTGTCTTATTTACATCGTATCGACATTCTTCTGAATTAGAAAGCTAGAAGCGCTAAGGTTAAATTACCTGTAATGGTTTACATACATGGCGGCGGTTTCTACTCCGGTTCGGCTAGTCCACGAGTGACAGGACCTGAGTACTTTATGGAAACAGAAGACGTTGTTTTAGTTACAATGTCCTATCGACTAGGACCCTTGGGTAAAGCTATAGTTTTGACAAAATATTGTATATGTATTGTAGTAAGCAATGCGCCTTGGCAGGTTTTCTTGCAACTGGAGATGAATTTCTAAAAGGTAACTTTGGCTTAAAGGATCAGTATACTGCGATGATTTGGGTACAGCAAAATATTGAATACTTCGGCGGAAACCCTAAAATTGTAACCTTATTTGGACATGGTGCAGGTGCAGCTGCCGCACACATGCACTTGCTCAGCCCCTTTCTACACAGGCCCTTTCAGGGCTTTCACCATGTGATAACCATGAGTGGTTCGGCGAATATGCCTTGGGCCATACAACCAGAACCACTGAAGATTGCTAGAAAAACGGCAGAGCGTCTGAAAATACAAAATGCACAGAAAATGAGCACTAAAGATTTGGCAAATGCATTACGCAAAGTTAAGGCACATGATTTGATCGAAGCGGGAGATGGCTTGAAGATGTTGAACTACGTTACCGACTATCGTCCAGTTGTAGAGCCTGAACTACCTGGTGCTATTTTAAATAAGCATCCCAACGTGCTTATACAGGAGAACCAGTATTACAAACTGCCCTGGCTTCTAGGATTTTCGCCTGGCGAGGGCGCTGTGCCGCTGGTCAATTTATTTGAAAACACAACGTTACGCAAAAACTTTAACGCCCGTTTTGATCAGTCATTGGAGCAGCTGCTGGAGTTCCCATCTTATTTAACCAAGAAAGAAATAGCTGCTGCTATGAATACAATTGTTTTAAGGTATTTGGACAACAAGCACGAGCTGAATGATGCGACGTATATGGGTTTTATGGATGTGCGTTCTTTGACATTTCTTGCCACGAATATACTTTATTTTTCATACTTAATTTGCAGATCGTATCAGATCGTGCTTTCAGACATCCGCTCTACAATCTGATGTATGACTATGTGGAAAATTCGAAGGTGCGATTATACTTGTACTCTTTCGAATTTTCCGGAGAATATAGCTCGGCCAAGCTTTATACACAAAGCAGCATAAAGCACAATTATGGCGCGATACATGGCGACGATTTGATTTATCTTTTTCGAAATTCTGAAGTGTTTTCTGGTTTTTTTCCTAAACTTTCGGTTGAAGCCACTGCAATGAAGACTCTTGTGGACTATTTTGTGCATTTTGCCACAAAGGGGTAAGTCCTTTAAAGTTACTCTAATATTAAAGGTATGTGCATGAAGTTTCTGTATTTTATAGCACTATCCCAGATGAAGATCGCGAAAATCTCCTACCTTGCAAAGCATCGCTTATAAGAGAACGTTATTATGGCATTTGTGATTATGATGATTTTGTTGGTGGCACTGCCTTTAAACGGGAAAATGGTCATTTTTGGCCAGCCCCAAGGACTAGGTACTGGAACTTCGTATTAAAGGATACTTCGCGGTTTAATTATAAACAAGATCCTAGATATCCAACGCATCATAAATCCAATTAAAAACGCATATGGTGCATTCGGTTTGAACGGTTTTGCCCAAAAGAAATATTTTGTTTCGATACGCGGAGGAGTATTTGTGTAGTTAAAATTTGTTTTGTCAAAAGATCAATGTTGCTTAATCTACCCTATATATCTGGGGTCATACGGTAGAGTAGATTAAGTCGATATAAGAAAATGCTGAGTTATTCTGAAACTTTATAGAAGTCATTTCGTTTCACCATTCCTTTAAAAGAACTGGTGACTTGTAATGACTTCTATAAAGCTCTAGAACACAATAACACAATAACTCTATTCTAATATCAACATGACTCGTTAAACTTCAAAAACTGGAATTAACTGCTCGATTAGTACGATCAATGATATCGATATTATCTACGTATGCGAGCAACTCCCGCATACCCAAAGTGCCTAAATAGAGTGGAATCCTGGACCGTTAAACAGTTCAACATTTTTGTTGAAAAGCGACCACTTTCGGCACAGCGTACGTTAGAGACTGCTTGTGCTGATGTCTCTGTCAGACCGACTCACTCATAGCCACAATTGAGAAAGGGAAAGAGCAAAAAAAAACCCACATGAATGCGCTATTCTGAAAGTGGTTGGTTTTTAGCAAGTCGACTCAATGTAACGGCGTATCCCAAAGAGTGTCTATACTAACAAAAAGATGGTGTGTGTCGATTTGGTATTCGTGGGTCTTTACCAGGCCCAAGCCACACTGATACTGTCTTAGCAGTTTTTTCGATAATGGCTTTAGTCTTTCACACAATACGATCCATAGGGCCTTATAAGCAATAGACAGAAGACTGATCACTCTTCTTCAGGTCTGGGCAGAGGACACGAAGGTTCAAATAAATGGATAAGCTCTAATCTAGCCATAATTTGCAAAGGAGCTAGTGCATACACCATACATACAACTTGGTTTTTCTTGAGCCGCTTGACGGCGAGATATTCACGTTTGAAGATGCTTTCCTTGGTCGATCAACGTGCCACAAATATGCTGCTCAAATCATTGAGAGAATTTGTTAGCTATAGGCAATAATTTGTCCTCAATGAGAAGCTTTTAGCTAAAACATAAGACTTCTAGTCCGGCGCCCGTTTTAAATTTTCTACTCAGTATCGTTATTTACATTCGGGATTTCAAGAGATAAAGTATTATTATTGCTAGAAACCCTTAAATAACGATAGTCCTCGCCTGCAAGATCCATTTATTTCCAACTATAAACATTCTCTAAATTTTGACAATGAATCAAATTAATTCCGGAACCGCTAATCACATCAAACCGATAAATTGTCATTTAAAACTGTATCCAACCAAATTAGAAGACTAGAAAGTTTAAATGCCAAGTGCATTTTTGAGGAATATTCCGATGACTTTGACAAAGTTGATTCAGAGCTGGTCGGAGATCGGACAAAACTATACAAATTGGAACTTAAACGACGTCCTCTGCCTGGCCACAAGATGGGTAACACCAAAGACAATAGAAACACTGTTTGTGTTGTCTTTGGTAACACCACGGTATATAGGAACTACCGTGGTATCAGTATTCTTAATATTGCATATACGGCTCTATCTATAGGGAAAAATCTACTAACGAATGAAGGCGACGAAGGGAAAGGCCGTTTCTATTGCAACGGATTGGATTGGGAGCTCGCGATGCATGGAGGCTTGGACGAATGCCCTACAGCCGTTACCTGGCAAGGGATTGGTAAAATTAAAAAAATATAGAAGAAGAAGATAAATTAATTTCTTGGTTAAAAAAGTTACTACATGCACCATAATATTATTTGCCGCCCTTGGCCAATTGCCAAAAATACATCGGTTCAACCACAAAGTCTGCCAACGGTTCATCCTTTTATTTTATGAGTCATCTGCTATTGATTGAACTTAATTAACTTTAAGAAAAAACATCTCTCAAAGCAATTCATTCGTTTTCAAGCTGCTAGCGTTTGGCGTTGTCTTCCGTTTCCTATTTCCACGGATCAACGCTCTGTAATCGAAAGAACAAAATGCCTTAAAGCATTTAGAGCTCTACTCCAAAGCGACAAAAATACATTAATAATTTGTTTCCGTTAACAGCACCTTAACATCCTATCAAGCCCAGCGTTTGCAGTTATGTTCTTGGTTTTGAATGCTTTGTTTTTGGCGTTGTACATCATATTCCATGGCCTGTCCTTCGCTAATGCCAAGAAAACTTTAATAGTTTGTCCAGATAACACTGGCTGCGTGGAAGGCAGATTCATGCCCGGATATCAGATCAAACAATTTGAGGCATTCCTTACGTTTTTCCACCCATTGTAAATTTGAGTTTTGCTGTACGTATTTCTATTATCTTAAGTGGTACATTTATAGACTGTTGGTTGATACTATTTAGTGAAGAATCCTAAACCAATGGTGAAATTACAAGGCACTCGCAATGCAACTGTACCTGGTCCTGATTGTATACAGAAAAACTATTTGCTGCAGGAGGAGGAGGATTGTCTGTGTTTAAACGTATACAGACCTCGGGTGTCTTGATATGGAATGCATCGTGTTGTCGACTGTAGTTGTAGCAGTAATACCCAATTTTCTAATCAGGATTCTATGTTTCTAAATCTATAAATCTGAAAATCAAATCACTTATCAAGTGATTCATAAGTGATGATGTAAATAACCTTTTACCAACCTTCTACTGTTCTTTTATTAGAGCGATTTTGATTCCAAAGGTTTTTATTGCTAAATGGATGAAAATTAAAGGAGATTGAAATCAATTACATACAACAATTTATACATACGAACAATCAAAAATCCATATGCTTTTTTCTCTCCCACTCTCTCTATCTGTCAGCTGTCTCAGTATTGACATCTACCTCTATCTCTACATCTATCTCTTTCGTATCAGACAGTTTCTTTAAATTATCTTGAATCCAACAATAAACTTCTATCTTCTGGTGTACCTCAAGGCTTAGTACTTGGACCGACCTTATGCAATACTTACACCCACGACATTCCAATCTTTGAAAGATATAAAGCACTTATCTTTGCCGACGATACTCCATTAAACTACTTCATTAAGAATTATAGTGAAATTCATAATAAGCTTTAAATACAATTTTTCAGTTGTAAAGATAATATGTATATCTAAACTCTGACTTATTACTTTAAGCTAGCTTTACGCAAATAAAGCACATTACTAAACTAAATATATAAGGTCTTGGCTTCGGCAACAGGACACACACATAGTGTACAAGGTTATTAACATATGTATTTGTGCAATGTATGTAACAGGCAGAAGGAGGCGTGGCAGACCATAAGTTCCATGGGCAAAAATTCATAGCATTAGCAATTGGACCATGTCCGTCTGTATGAGTCGCTGGATCTGCGTGACCATAAGAGCAAACAATTTTTCTTAATTCCATGTAAGAAGAAGTTTGTCGAATTGGGTTGATATATGCCGTTCAATCAACCAACTCGAAACTCGACAGAGATTTCCATCGTGTTAATGTGCATCTAAGTTTTAAAACTGTTCGAAATAGAATAAATACATCAAAAGTTATAGTATGTTAAATAAGCTGATTTCACCGCCCTTCGCCCATAAACTTCTCTAAAATTCCACTACATGTAGATATGGATACATGTGAGCTCGAGTTACATAATTTGGTGTGGAGATTTGTGTGAGGCTAAGGATTAAAACTACGTTTTTTAATAGAAGCCCCCCTTCCCCCGCAATATATTTACCTTAATTACTGCCATTCCCCACAACTCAACTGGAACTTCCCAATAGAAAAATGCTTACAGTCATATCAAACTTATCGGATGAGACATAAAAGTGTATACTTCCGTTCCCATTTTACCGTATATTGAATTTAGTGTTTATGAATGCATTATCTGCATACCTAGCCAGCGGAGCCACTGGATGATAATTCATTGTCGTAGAGCTCATAGATATCGTCATTATATTGAATGCGCTATTCGTTGCCAACGCGTAAAGTGTCAAATATCTTACGAAGTACTTTCCGCTCCAACACATAGTGCGCTTAAATCTTTTTCAATCGAATTTCATCCTAAAGCAAATTTATAAATGCAAGATATCGCTTTATACCGGATTTCAATCAAAATGCAATTTGTTAATGTGCCAGAACTATTTTTGAGAGCATGGAAAACCTTACAAGTATATAGGCGGATTTTTTAAAAATAAATTCAAGTAGCACTTCAGGAAATGCAGTCTAGAGATTACTGGTACACCCCTGAAGGCTTTATAATCGTGTCATGCCATAATAAATTAATTGAAAATACATTAATTAATTAGAAAAACGCAATCTTCAACAATCTAACTTAACGAGCTGGTAAAGCTACCAGAGGTTATCGCGAATATGATCAGTTTTTATTACAGAACTTTCCAAGATATTTCTATGGCTTGCAGGATTTTTGACAACGTTTAGCATTTTCTGACTTAAAAACGTATAAGATTTATTCATTGCATAATATGCCAATTGTAATTTGTGTCTTATAAAAAAATCAATATCTCCAGAAATGACATTAACTGCTATGCTGAATAAAGAGATAAAGCTTAAAATGGAGCACTCTATATGGAAGAAATGGGGTATCTGCTTTATATATACATGTTCCACTTTCGTACTTATCAGTAGCCATGTGAAAGTCAAGCGAATTTATGTTTTGTATTGAATGAATAACAATGTAGTTCAAGAATAAAACTTCCGATTTGAGTTTATTTGGGAGAGACAGATCGACATTATAATCTTTTTGTTACTGTTTTAGAACTTTTTATTAAACTATATATAATTTCCATGCTACCGTATGAGGGAATTGACATCAATAAAAGCGCCTTGGTAATAAAACTGGAACGTAAGACGTCACAGTCGGGTGGTGTGATTCGGATGCTGTGTTAGCATCGTCTAAAATGAGGAAAGGGTGTTTCCTACGCTCTTATTTTCAGATATGTTGGTTTTTCGCCAGCATCGGCTTGTTCATTTACTGTTGCCCCTTATTTGTTTGAGAATGTCTTTTTTATTTCTACACGATGCAACAAATTATACTTGTCCAAGGTAAAACAATGTCAATACAAATCGATTGAAACTTAGCAAAATGTTTTCTTTGTATTGACTTATTTAGGGATTTAAAGTTATTCGGAAACGCGTTTTTATTCCTTTTATTTTTATTTGAAAGCAAATGTTGCACTTGCAAGTCAAAGAAAACACTAAAGTTTGCCCTAAAAAAAGTTCCCGCCAATCGTTTAAAAAATGCTTAATTTTGAAGGAAAACCACTCATCTTGATACCCTGGTCTACACAAATCGTTTGCCAATACCTTGTAAACCCTAGCATAACGGACATAGTCCACCAACTCAAACTTTTGACGAGAACGATTTATTGAAAAATAAGCTAAATTTAGAACATGGAACATGGAACAAACTCTTGTCAAAGACAAGACCAACCTCAAAAGCAATGATGTTTGCCGGAAAATAAGTCAGTTGACTCCGCTGTGCGCCTGTCGGTTAGCAGGCTTGCGCCATTTTTTTTTTGCAACTTTGCGTGTTGCATAGAAATTTTCTGGAACAAGCAGTGGCATTACGCTGGTTCAATCCCCAGGAGAGACGGTTGTATTTATTATTTTCGCTCTAAGGCACACAAACCTTTTAGCCACTCTGCTCTTTACTTCAGCAAAACCCAAATCAAGCCATACGAATGGGGCCACGCGAATCTGGTCGAACGAACAAGGCCACCCGACTCACGCCACCTGAATCAGGCCACCCAATGCCTTATGTTTTTGCCTTACCTCCAAAACGCGGCTAAAAATATCTTTCACATCAACAAATAAAGTAATTAGAAATAAAAGCTAATTCTACATTAATCAACCAGTATATCTCACTTTTTAAGCTAGCCTGAAGCAATATTAAATGCCGATCTTTTAGTTGTAGTCTTACTTAGTTTTTTTCCTTTAAGGTTTTTCCCTTTTCAATAAATATATTTCAGACGAACTGATGTAAACCCTCTACACATTAATTTAATAACTGTATACAAATAATTGAATAAATAATTTTAATTGTATGGAATCTATATATATAAAAATTACTGCCAATTCTATGTGACTCTTCTCCTCAAAAACTACTGGACAGATTTTGATGAAATTTTGAGGATAGCTTCCCATTATGTGGGAGAGTGTTCTTATCTAAGTTTGAAAAAAATCGAGTAGATTTAGCTAAAAACGGTTTTCCATATAAAACATACTAAATGTGTTTCTTCTTATATAGTGGACAAGCATTAAATTTTACTAGGTAAAGAATTCTTTTTAATTGAGCTAGAAGTGGAGGTAAAGTTAGAGGTAGAGGTAGAACTGTAGGTCCAGTTTCGTATTTAAATAAATGAACAACGCTATAAATAATGCATCCTTGTTCGTATAGAGAACTGAAAAGTGAAGATTGGCGCCAGACAATCTGCATTACAATCTCTCTTGTCTCTTAGTGAACCGAAGAACGCAGACGCATTACGTATTACAATGTAAGTGTATAATACAATCTGGTTATAAAAGCAGAAGTGCGTCCCATGCATATCTCTTACTTACTTGACTTTGCTCGGTTCAAGTTCGTCAGCGTCACGCGCAGCTCAGCGCTGGCTCAGGATAAAAGAGAGAGTGCAGACATTACTCTTCTTAGTAGCCGCTACGACGTCGTTGAGCCCGGTGCGTGGCCCGCTTCTCGTTTAAGTGCTGCATTAAACCTTTTGCTGGACTATTCGTTTCCGGTAATATATTTTGAAAAACAAGCTATAACCTATCATTTTGAAACTCGACAGAGGTGTGCGTCTATGTTTAAAAAATCATCGAAATCGGATAAATGCATCAAAAGTTATAGTCAAAAATATGATAATTTCACCCCGCTCGCCTATAAACTGTGCCAACTGTGTGTAAATTTGCCAATTCGACAGAGATATGCGTCGTCTTTATGTGCATCTATGTTTTTTACCCCGTGTGGTGAGCGGGTTACAATGAAACTGTGTTCTTTCGAGACCAGTAGGCCTTAAAAGGGTTGTACGTAGGGTTTGGGACCCACCAATTCCAGTGAAAGAATGTATTTACATCAGGCCTTAACCCGATAACGGGTTGTTATGGCCAGTTAAGAAGAAGATGTTTCAAAAATGATCGAAATCGGATAAGTACATCAAAAGTTATAGTAAAAAATATGCTAATTTCACCCCCCCCCCCCCCTCGCCCATAAATTGCTCCAAAATTTCACTACGTGCAGATATGGATACATGTGAGCTAGAATTACAATATTTGTTGTGGAACAACACTAATAAAAGTGTTTTTGATCTATATTTCTAAATTCAACGACATTGACCAAAGAATACTGGAGTTATGGGCATAAAAGTAATTTTTGCCCCCACTTCTCAATTGAAACTTCCCAATAGGAAAGTGCTTATAGTCTTGTAAACTTGTAAAAAGAGACATAAAAGAAAATACTTTCGTTCGTTTCGTTAATGCTTATGGGGAAAAAAGGGTGCAGGGTATTCCACCCGTGTGGTGAGCGGGGTAGAGAATACCATCACAGCAGGTCAAAGCTTGTCGTATAAGGCGACTAACAATGACACTGGATTCTTTCGAGACCAGTAGGCCTTAAAAGGGTTGTGCGTAGGGTTTGGGACCCACCACGTAAAACCACAATTCCAATGAAAGAATGTATTTACGTCAGGCCGTAACCCGATAACACGCGTTGTTATGGTCAGTTACGAAGACGAAGGGTATTCCACTGTCGGGCACCGTCCCTACTGTCTGCATCAAATTTTTGTTTTCTAAACGTGTTGTTTTTTGTTATCTTAAAAATATGCAATTATTCCTTATCTGAGCGCAACGAGTTGTGTTTATGCATATGAGATTCTTTTGTTTGTTGCTTTTTTCAAGGGCTTTTCAATATACATTTCAAGTCCGATTCTCTTAAGCTCTGCGATAGCCCGTGTATCGCAGCTGATTTGGCTTCAAACAAAAATATTTTTCGGGTCACTCTATTATAAACAATCTTGTCTAACAATATATATTGAGTATACGCCGTGTGAAGCCCAAGAAGTTGTTCTTATTAAAAACTATTTGTACCAATTAAACAAAAGTGCGAATACTTTGGTTTATGCAAGCTTTTATTTTCATATGTACCTATAAAGAAGTTTAAAGTATATTAATATCACGCCAAACAGTTTTCTTGTTGACAAACGTTTAGGGTTTAAATAAGGGATTCAAACCGAAACTTATTTTGAATACGATTACTATTACGGTAGTAACAGTACTGCTGATCCGTTAAACGGTTTTATTTTTTCAATAATATCGGTTTTGATTCGATTCATAGATATTTGTGTCGGTTTACCGGTTATACCGGTTCCTATACAAAAGCCAAAGAGCCTGAAAGCAATAGAGTGGAAATCTGGACTGTAAAAAAATTCTACATTTTTGCTTCTTTTTTTTTGTAGTATTTTTGTAGCAATGTTTTTGTCAAAGAGCATGAAAGTAATAGACTGGAATCCATGGCCACTTCATTGTGTCGACTTGCTGAAAAGCGACCATTTTAAAGATCAGTTTTTGTAAAATATATCGGTTACGGTTTGGATCGGATTGCTATGGATGCGATCATGTTAGGTTGGGAGAAAGCGGCGCGCCATCGTATAATAAGTTAAGATTGATCTGACACTGCTTCTCTTTTTGCGTGCCAATATTGCTCAGTGCTACGAGCCACAAGTCGGCTGATCAATCTTACCTCGTTAAAATTATACCAAGGCCTTAGCTATTCTTCCCTTTCTATCTTTCTCTTGCTCTGGGGGAAACTCATTCTTTATGCCGTGTGTCGGTCCCCTTTTTCAGCTCCACCTCCCAATTTGTATCTGGTTGTGACATAAAGCATCTAAACATATTTTTTTTTGCAGTATCATTACATCCAATTTTAGTCAACGATATCAGCTATGTTTTTGTTTGGGATGCCTCTTTCTTTGATCTTCTGCAGACTCTTTCTTTGGCTGGCTATGGCTGATGCGGAGATATCTTTAAGAGTCTGTTTAGAAAACTTGAGCTGCATTGAGGGCACATACATGCCAGGATATCGGATCAATACATTTGAAGCCTACCTGGGCATTCCCTATGCTTCTCCACCCATTGGGTCATTGCGTTTTGCGGTAAGTATCAACTTAAAGAAGAAACCTAAGCTTTTCGTATTATTTTCTGCAGAATCCGACGCCTATTCCGGAATGGAAATACATTCTCAATGCAACTGTGCCTAAACCTGATTGTATACAGAAAAACTACCTGCTGCCTACTCCAGCAGTCTACGGGGAGGAAGATTGTCTGTATTTAAATGTATACAAACCTTTGGTGAGTTGAACAGCGTCGATTTGTAGACCCTTCTTCTATTAGGAAGCGTATAATAGTGTCTATGCCAATTCCATCAAAGGCAATAATTATCAACAAAAAATATCTTTTAAATTTAGGGACAAAAGGATTTATTACCTGTAATGGTGTACATACACGGTGGCGGTTTCTTTTCCGGTTCAGCTAATCCACTAATTACAGGACCTGAATACTTTATCGACACAGGAGAAGTAGTTTTAGTTACAATGTCCTATCGACTAGGCGCCTTGGGTAAGGCTAAAATTATACCAACATATTATATATTGCTAAGTATGTATATGTCTTGGCAGGTTTTCTTTCCACTCAAGATGAAAATATATCCGGTAACTTTGGCTTAAAGGATCAACAATTAGCTCTGACTTGGGTACAGCGATTTATAAATAACTTCGGCGGAAACCCCAGTCTGGTGACCATATTTGGACAGAGCGCAGGGGGACTTGCAGCACATATGCATATGATCAGCCCCTTGCCCTTTCGTCTCTTTCATCGTGTGATAAGCATGAGTGGTACCGCGAATGTGCCCTTTGCCATACAAAAAAATCCACTGGAACAGGCGTATAAAACGGCGGAGCTTTGTAACATTACAAATGCCCGCTCCTTAACCCGAAAAGAGTTGGCAAGTGAATTACGCAAAGTCGATGTAAATGTTTTGCTTGCAGCAGGAGATGGCCTGAAGTTTTGGGACGTCGATCATCTAACGAACTTTCGCCCTGTTGTTGAGCCCAAATTGCCAGGCGCTTTTTTAGCTGAGCGTCCAGAAACCCTCATAGCTTACAACAACTATCCCAAAGTACCCTGGCTTATAGGAACTGTACCTGGCGAGGGCGCTGTGCGGGTGGTCAACATAATGGAGAACACAACCTTGCGCGAAAGCTTTAATGCACGTTTCGATGAATTATTACAGGAGCTGCTAGAGCTCCCGCATTCAGTGAAGGAAGCTGAAGCTATGCACAAGATCATTGACGAATATTTTCACAATAAGCACGAGCTGAACAATGCAACATTGAAGGGTTTTCAAGATGTACGTTCTATTAGTTTTTAGACATCTGAAGCTGAGTACACTTTTCTTTTTTCCTGTAGCTCATAAGGGATCGTGGCTTTAAGCAACCGCTCTACAATCTGCTCTGGGATTATGTGAGCAGGGTGGACACCACAACAGATCCATTGTACTTGTACAGTTTCAGATTTAGCGGAAAACATAGTTTTTCCAACTTATATACAGCCAACGAAGTAAAACACACTTACGGCGCGGTACATTGCGATGATTTGATTTATCTGTTTCGAAGTCCTTTACTATTCCCGGATTTTGATAAAAGTTCCGTTGAGGCCAAAGTTATAAAAGCTTTTGTGGACTATTTTGTGCACTTTGCCAGGACCGGGTAAGTCTCTAAATTGCTTTAAAATTATATAGTAATGTTTTAACTTCCTACATTTTATAGCAAAGTCAAAGGTGCTGAGGCTTTGAGTCCTTGCACTACTAATGAGTTAGAATCCCGATCTAGGGGCATTTGTGATTATCATCAGTTTGTTAACAAGGGCGCAGACTCATTTGCAGTGAAGATTGAGCAAACTTATCCCGTCTCAAAGGCTAAGTTCTGGAACGGGATATTGAATGTGAACGGACCGCACGATTTTCCGGTAAAACTGGAGAAATCAGAAACATCTATTTTACGTGAATTTTGTACGGAAAATTTCAAATTTTTTTATTCTGATCATAAAAACGGTTGTCAAAGTTCAAAATTGGGAACAGTTTTCCGTAAAATCGGAAAATTCAAAAACATCGATTATTGTTCAGTAGTCAGCTCATGTTCTGCGATTCTTTTGGAGATTGAAAAGGATATATATCAAAACCGACAGGAAAGCGCCGACCCTAATGAAGTGCAAAGAGCACAATACCTCTGGAATATATAAACCAACTTCGGCCTTATTTTTTTAGTTAATTAATAAGGTAACAGGTTAGAATACATAATTTTTTCGTATTAAATTAATTTTTTATTTTTAAAGTTGTTTCTTTTTTGGTCGTTATTTAAGTAAATGAAAAAACTTTCAGAGTCTCTCTCTGATAGTGGCCTTTTGTTGCATCACGTTACCTCTCATAGAAAAAGTTTACCTAGTAACAGACAATTTTGAACAATTACAATCGCAAAAAATTTAAAATCAGCCCAAATCCAGCCGAATCACAATTGTTGCATCTCACGGAAGACTAGAAGACTTGGCTATTGCAATTAAGATTAGTTTCGAATTACAACACAGTTCACAGACAATCATTTTTTATTAATTATGTTCCTTTAGCTTTAAATAAAAACACTTGAAATTTCAAATAATGGTTAACAACTTTTTGGGTTTGCTGCACTCGCGACTAATGGACCTTGGGAGGCTTTAACAAAAGTGGTCAAATCCAACCAAAAAAATACGTTCATCTGCTTCTTTTCAAAACCGGACATGTAGCTACCATAGCAGTAGAGAAACGTAAGGCGGTAAATTATAAATGATAAACAGCCATTGCGTTCAAAACGCATGTTTTAGAGGTACTTCATCGAGTGTATCGATTTCGTGGTGGTCTTGTCATCTATTCCCGAATTATAAAAGGCAACCTTGTCTGCACAGTTACAGCAAAATCCTCTAGCGACTTATAGCTTTGAGAATCACGGCATGATGGCATTCTCCATAGTAGTTACTGGGGGCACTGAACGCGATCAGTAATCATAGAACAAGTGATCTATGGTTATTGGTACGATGTATATGCTTGGCAAGATGCCAAGATCCAAGATGCCAAGATCCAAGATGCCAGCATAACCAAACTCAAAGGATGATAGGGTATAGTTTTTTTAGTTTTGGCAAAATTGGGTGAATTTTGTTTGAAAAAATTTGTTTAAAATTTCGACTAATAATATTCGTATCTTCTACAATCAAAGCTCACTTGGCGGCTGCACAGCGGCTGACTTTACGGATACAGCAATCTGTAAATACTTAAAGATGAAGCAAAAAGATGGCATTTAAAATGAGGCCATTGAGCCGCATGTTGATATGAGTAATTTACACATCTGGAAGAAATGGTTTACAGAGAACTCAAATCGCGTGCGACCCAATTCCGACTTTTGCACTACTTATAATGTTTACAGTTTCATTTATCAGCTGCAATGTGAAGGTCACATATAGTATATATATAGTACATACATGTATGAATTGTGAATTCCAGGGACTTAAAGTGAAATTGTTTTATGCCAATTCTCATTTTGCTTAAAACAATTTTATTTTGGTCTGAAATTTTATAAAATCTTTCCTATTGAAATGTTTGTGTAGCAATATAAATGACATAAAAAACACGTTAAAGACGTAAAAAACCTTGTCGGGTTCCAACTTTTGCTACAACAGAAAGAAATGATATAAAACGAATCGGTTACATACACTTTAAATGTATGTTTCGTAAAACGAAAGCAAAACCTGATGCGCTATTGGACTCCTATTTCGAATTTCCCGAAAACCTATCACATACACGTTCAGTTCTATGATCCCCTCTAATTCTTGTATTCAAAATGGATGTGAAATAAATCAAGGTAACTGTACTGCGGATGGTGGGCTTGCTGTGCGACGGACGGACATGGCTATACCGTCATGTTCAGTTCTATGATCCCGACTAAAACTTTTATATAAATTTGATGTGGTGGGTTTATGGGACATACTGGAAGCACTCACTTACAGAGCTCTATCGGTGTGAGATGTGTCCAGTAAATAAGCCTTAGGTCTAGCACTTGGGGGAGACGACGCGACAAGCGCATTCGACCGAACGCTTTGATTAAAGATTTTAGTTTTTAAAACGTTCCAGAATGTTTGGAACGTGTATCAGGTTAGAGCCGTGGGATTATACCCATGCTCAATCAATGACGAGCGCACCAAAAGCGTCACTTGAGAAAAAACTATTGTATTTTTAAATATTCTTCAGAAAATGTTTCGATTTCGGTGTCTCGCCACTGATCACAAAATACACAAACAAATCGGAAGTTCTGTTTGCGCCTTATATCATTACAAACATTTTTCACTTGGTTTTACATATATATAGATAACAAGTTGTTTCACAAAATCAAAATAATTCTTATTCTAGATCACGTCGTTACTCACCACTTTTTTTATTGCAAGTCGCGTGCCGTTGTAAGATGATAATTGGCACGCTGAAAGTGTGCTGGCATCCCTGGCAGATTGAGTGAGATTCACTGTTAGGTAATTACCCGTTTCATTTGCATCCAGAACCGTGAGAGCCAATCGTGACTCTAATAATTTATTTGAATCGTGGAAAGAATTTTCAATCAAACCTTTTAGCGTCACTAAATTGCATAAGTTATGAGGTATCAAGTTCATTAGAATTGATCATTGTGAAGCCAATTCTAATCTAATTTAGACCAGCAGCTTGTTAGCATCGACACATAGATTTCGGAGAACATAAAACTTAATAAAGTTTTGAGAGTCCAAAGTGTGCGTTTCGTTACTTAAAGAAAACATATATAATACTTTGTCTTCATCTCGTTTACAACAAGATCCATGATGTCAATGTCATCTGCAGAGGTGAACAACTGGATACTCTTATAGTTCAATATTGTACTGTCCTATGTATTTTGTCCCTTCAGAACACACTCACCATCACAATGTTGAAGAGATCACTGGAGTGGGCCTCGCTTGTATTGCTCCTCGACTTTCTGCAAAGCCACACCAACTTTAAAGGTATGCCGAACTCGGACAATGCGGAATATAGACGTTACCTTAATGGACCATCAAATGCTGCAAAGTTGTGATGCGTGTCTATTAGGTGTGAATATATGGTTAATGATGAACCGAGCCTAAAGTCATACTGACAAGGTATGATCAGTTCTTTAGTCACACATAATACGCTTGATAGGGCCTTAATGCGATAGAAAGAAAATTGATGATACGATAGTTGGCGGATACCGAGGTATCAGCTTTCTTGAGGACTGGGGAGAGGACAAAGTTGCAATCATCGGGCATACCCTCATTTCCACCAGTCTTGAACAACTCAGCAGGCAGGGCGTCGCCCTGGTACTAAGTCCTTGAGTCAAACGATTCGCTTTTTGGAAGAAATTCCTAACGCCACAACTACTTCTGCACAGCTCGATCTCCTACTGCTTACGTCGGAAAACGCGCATCTACCTTTTCCTCATGTCTCGATAGTGACCTTTCATAGATCGCGCATCGGGTTCAGAAGGGGGTTGTGCAATCTGCAATATTCTACACGTGTACATTTTGCTTTGTTTTACAAAATATACAACAATTCCTTATCCGAGCGTAGCTCTTTATTGAAATTTATACATATATGCGATTGTTTTGTTTGTTGCTTTATCCAAGTGCAATTCTATAAACTATTCAAGTTCGATTGCTCCGTGGCAGCACGTGTATCGCAGCTGAGTTGGCATAATTACCTTCAAAAGTTTCCAATAAATAACGCCTCAAACAAAAATCTTTTAGGGGCTGGATACCATAAGAAGAGCTAGTCAATCACTATTTATTGAGTATACGCCGTGTGAAAGTGAAACTAATGTGGGCGTGTTCCCATGCCTCTAAATATGAATTGGTCAGGATTGTAGGGCCACAAAGCAATCCACGCTTGCTCGATACGCACGACCTACGAGCCGACATGAGATGACTTAATCTTCTAGGAGAACTACTCGTATTCATGCAAGGCTCAAGATGCAAAGATAAGGTCGTCTAGCTGCCTGTCATGTACCGTATAACGAATTGTGGAGTAGTTTTATAATAAATCAATCCTAATTATGCACTTTAGGATTGTATCTAGTTCTCAGCCAATCCAGAGGGCAAAAACTTATAAATGTGCATATAAAGTATCTTTATATATATTTTGATTCTGCAGCATCATAACATGAAATCCAACCCAGTGATTTCAGCCATGTTGCTTTGCAAAGTTTTGCTTTTGGCCCAGTGCACACTTTTTCTTTGCCCTTTGGCTAATGCGGACAAACAGTTAATAGTCTGTCCAGGAAACTCTGGCTGCACATACATGCCAGGATGTAAGATCAATAAATTTGAAGCCTACCAGGGCATTCCCTATGCTTCGCCACCCATTGGATCATTGCGTTTTGCGGTGTGCATCTATTTAAAGAATAAACTCTTAAACTGTTAGTGTTATTTTGTGCAGAATCCGACGATTATGCCGAAATGGAAAGGCACTCACAATGCAACTGTACCTGGACCTGATTGTATACAGAAAAACTACCTGCTGCCTACTCCATTGGTGCATGGGGAGGAGGACTGTCTGTACTTAAACGTTTACGTTCCTTTGGCGAGTTGAATTGAACTACGTCGTTTTATAGAGAGGAAGTGATGATTAGCATACTTATTAACCTCAAATATTTTTCAAATTTAGGGAAAAAGAAGCTTCAAAGTAAAATTACCTATTATGGTTTACATACATGGTGGTTTCTTTTCCGGTTCAGCTAATCCGCTAATTACAGGACCTGAGTACTTTATGGACACAGAAGTTATTTTAGTTACAATGTCCTATCGACTAGGCGCCTTGGATAACGCTATGATTATACCTTGGTAGGTTTCCTCTCCACTCAAGATGCCAATATACCCGGTAACTTTGGCTTAAAGGATCAACATTTAGCTCTGACTTGGGTACAGCAGAATATTCAATACTTTGGCGGAAACCCCAGTCTGGTGACCATATTTGGACAGAGCGTAGGTGGACTTGCCACACATATGCAAATGATCAGCCCCTTGGAACATAAGCCCTTTAATCTCTTTCATCGTGTGATAAGCATGAGTGGTACGGCGAATGTGCCTTTTGCCATACAGGAAAAGCCACTGGAACAAGCAAGAAAAACTGCAGAGCTTTGTAATATTCAAAATGCGCAGTCAATAAGCCCAAAAGATTTGGCACGTGAATTACGCAAAGTGAATGTAAATGTTTTGCTTTTGGGACGTCGATCATCTTACTAACTATCGACCAGTTGTGGAGCCTAAATTGCCTGGGGCTTTCTTAGATAAGCATCCAAAAACCCTAATAGCTGAAAACAACTATCCCAAAGTACCCTGGCTTATAGGAACTGTGCCTGGCGAGGGCGCTGTGCGGGTGGTCAACATAATGGAGAACACAACGTTGCGCGAAAGCTTTAATGCACGTTTCGATGAATTATTGCAGGAGCTGCTGGAGCTCCCAAAAACGTTAAGCAAGCAGAAAAAAAGTAAAAAGTATTTTCAGAATAAGCACAACCTGAACGATGCGACATTTTTGGGTTTTCAAGATGTACGTTCTTTCAGTTTTTACACAACTGAAGCTGACTTCTTCACTTAATTTTTCATCTGTAGCTCATAACGGATCGGGGCTTTAAGCAACTGCTCTACAATCTGCTCTGGGACTATCTGAGTAAGGTGGACACCGCAAGGTATCCATTGTACTTGTACAGTTTCAGCTTTAGCGGAAAACATAGCTTTTCCAAGTTATATACTGCCAACCAAGTAAAGCACTCTTATGGCGTGGTACATTGCGATGATTTGATTTATCTCTTTCGAAGTCCTTTACTGTTTCCCGATTTTGATAAAAGTTCCGTTGAGTCCAAAGTTGTAGAAGCTTTTGTGGACTACTTTGTGCACTTTGCCAAGACAGGGTAAGTCTCCAAGATTGCTTTAATATTATATGGCAATGTTTTAGGTTCTTATATTTTACAGTACCGTCAAAGATGCTAAAGCTTTGCGTCCGTGCACAACCAAACAGTTAGAATCTCAAGCTGAGGGCATTTGTGATTATCATCATTTTGTTAATAAGGGCGCAGATTCGTATGTAGTGAAGGTTGCTCAATCTTATCCAGTCTCCAGCGCCAAGTTCTGGAACGAGCTATTAAAGGAGAAAGGGCCTTAGATAGCCTATCAATCAAAGTTTTACATTATAATAAATTAGTGGCCTTATTAAAAACAGAAAAATTATAAGACATTGCAAAACTTGCCATAAAACGGATGATGGTAACTAGTTTACTTGGTTTGTTTTTGAACAAATATCTCAATCAATCTATTCATGGTTTATCAATTCTGAACTGGTTAAAAAAAAAGAAGCAAATATGAACTAAGATCTAGAGATAGTTACCTTTATTGATGTAAATCCAGACACCAAAACAATGATGTTTACCGTCGCAGAGTCCATCGAAAATGAACATAGATGTACGTCGATCATCGGAACATTACAGGCCAACCGACTATGTTTGCGATAATTCAATGTATTTAATGTACTTTACTTTCGATTTGAGCTTGTTCTGGATGCCCTTATGTCAAAGATCACAGAAGAACATCTCATTCTTGGAATATTATTTTTTGCGCCTTAAGCAAAAATAGTCATATTTATAAGCAATGCAATTAAATCAGCCGCGAACACTGGTAGAGGTTTTGGGGCTTAAACCTCGAAATATTGATTTTGAAGATCGTGAATAATGTATTTTCTGTATTATCTCTTAAAAAGATTGTCGTTTACAAAGAAAAAAGTGTGTAATATGGTAAACAACCAACATCGTGGCATAGACCTGATTAAAATGGGTTGATGAATGAGTTCATTTGCCGTTATGTAAGGCTCTTCCTCACTATCAAAGAAGGTGTGCTGTACATAGCTGTGTCTTAGAGTCAGTTGTAATTGAGGAAACTGATCCCTTCAAAGTTGGTACGACTAGGCCGAAGTACTGTATTCTATGAGTATGTCCAGTTGCTTGCATTCGCAGATGATATCGATATCGAGCAGTTACCGGAGCTTTTGCGGCTATTGAAAGAGAATCTGCCAGGATGGGTCTGGTGGTAAATGGGAGCAAGACAAAGTATATGTTTTCTTCGAGTAGAGAGACACAGCGGTTGGATTCTCAGATTGATGTTGAAAGCTATACTATTGATGTTGTCTAGGATTTCGTCTACCTTGGCACCACGGTCACGTCAAAAGATGCAATTAATCCATACTCAAATTAATTTTCTCAAAATCTTTTGACTCCCGCTCTGACCCTCTTTTCGTTCAGCTCTCAAATCTATTTGTTCTATCTTAGTTTTAATAGTTGGGTCTTAACTGGGGGTAACTTTACTGCGGTGGTGGGGTCTACAAAAGGTCAACATTACTTGGTAAATATGCCTAACACGGAAAATTTGGGGCTCTGGCCTTTATATTGACTTGTCTATAAAAAGTGAAATTCGGTTGCAAATCATAGGATTTGCATAATATCCCCCATATCTTTTAAGCTTCTATACAAACTTGAATATTTTTATAATAACTATGCCAAGTTTCAATAGGATAGCTTGCATGGTAAAGGTATAAACCGCAAAATACTGTCACGCCGGAACGTGGCGTGATATCGACATGATTCGACAAAGTTGATCTGATGACGGATTATCATTTTTGGCCAAGAAACTTATGGTCTGACACGCCCCCTTTTGCCTTTTACATACATTGCAAAATGCCTTTAGGACTTTGTGTACACATTATAAAAAGGGAACTTTGTATTCTTCGGTGTAAACTTTCTGGAAAGTACTATGATTCCATTATATTGCTGTTGTTAGTCTCATTATAAAATTAATGTCAATGTACCTGATAAGCATTGAAACCGTTATGTGCACACAAAACAACTACAAAACAACAATTAGGTTAACACATGCAAAGTTGGCATTTGAAGTTTCAGTATATCCGTCAAATGTCGCTATTTAAATCAATAAAAAACAACATAAACCGAAAAATGACACCCAACACGCTTTATAACTGCGGTGTCCTGCAGGACATGTGTCAGTTGCATTTTCGCACGTCCCGTAAGCAGACCCAATCATGGATTTGGCGCATAAAATTGTGCTTTGGATTCTACCATGTTTTGTGCTCTGCTTTTTGCTCACCATGAGCGAAGCTTATCTGAAGAGTGTGCGCATTGAGGAAATACCATTTGGCCTGACGCCACCCAAGTCGAAGAGCCCCGCGCTGTTAGAGTATCAGCATACAGCAAGCCGACCCAAAGGAATACATTTGATTAACCGTCTGGATTATCAGCGTACATTTCTGCATCTATTTCATGTGCCCTGTAATGTTATGTGTTTGTCGGATTTGTGTATTTTACTTATAAACAGAGTTATTGCAGATATTGTGTGCTTTTATGCCGCCAAGGGCAAGTGGCCCTTTGTGCCGGGTTTCATGAAGTCGCGCGTGGATACGGCAGCCAGAAGTTTCTTCAGCCAAAATGATAGCATCATCAAGCAAGCGTGCACCAAGTGGATACAAGTCAAAGAATGTTTTCGACCCCTTTTTGGTAAGTTACTAGCTTAAACCAGGCTTGAACCATGGGATGGTTGGATTTACAAATTGTATTGTAGTATTAGAACACTTTGAAAATCGTAAGTTACATTGTGCATTGGCAAATTCACTGCTGCATCTACGATCTAAGATTGGTCATAGTAGAACGGCCTTTTATAAAACCATGCTGACAAGTTGAGATAACAGATTTACACAAGTAATTGTGTAAATATAAAATGTATTCAGAGAATATAGTTTAAGTATATAAAGAATAGGCACACTCCTTAAGAATGTATTTTAAGGATTTATAGAACCTAAGAACACAGTTCTCCCCGTGTGGTGAGCGGGTTAAAGAATAACACCTTCAGCAGGTCAAAGCTTGACGTATGAGGCGACTTACAATGGTACTGGGTTCTTTCGAGACCAGTAGAGCCACCCCAGGCTTTAAAAGGGTTGTTCGTAGGGTTTGGGACACACCACAATTCCAATGAAAGCATGTATTTACATCAGGCCGTAACCCGATAACAGGTTGTTATGGCCAGTTAAGAAGAAGAACACAGTTTTCAGTGACTTCAGGCACGAAAATATTGTTAGATGCAACAATATTAAAAAGAGAGGCTGTGTAAGATTGTGGAGCTGAGGAAAAGGTGGCCTGAAAAAAGTTACCAAACAAATCAGCAATGGCAGAGTCATTACAAGCCGTTTCATGATGAAGGAAAATTGCAGATGAAAAAAGTGTGGATTTACGTTTATGGTTAACAAACGCATAGAACTTCTTGGGGGCGAGAAAAATTAGACCTACAGCGAGCTAAATAACTAAAATGACATTGACTACTTAATAGTGAAAACTTGGAACGGGCCACTTTATATTTTAAAAAGTGTATTGAGGAATCTCAATCAGATCTATATAACGTAGACCAATTAGTTGGCAAAAGGTAGCTATTTATTTGATTAACGTTCGCTTTACGGAAACAGCGTCGAAAACTATGAGTGTAATCAGGGGGGTACGAGTATTACAGTTATTGTAAGAAAGAGCAACTTCAAGTGTAGGATAGTAAGATTATAAGACGTAAATTAATTTATTTGACAGATGCGATATTTGGCCGTTCGCCCTCGGTAAACGTGGTATTCTTGTCCGTCTGGTCCGCCTTCTCACAGGCAACCACACTCATTTCTTGGCTAGTCCGCAATCAGCAAGCTGCTAGAGATTGGCCACTCGATGTTCAGAACACTTGGCTCAAGCTTGGCGCCAGAAAAGCCAACGAATTCAATGTATAGCAGAAGTACATATGTATATATGTACTTGTATTTACATCTATCTACCTATTACATAAATAAGCTAAGGAAAAAGTTGTGCTGAAATCGGGTCAGCAGCTATATGGCAATAAATAAAGGTGTCAAATCATGTCGGTATCTCACCCAGTTCTTCCGTGAAAGAATTCGCGACCCACACCATAAAAACTATTCAATTGAAACTTGGCACGCTTTTTATACCCTGTACACATAGTGTACAAAATGGGCAAAAAGTCTTATCATTGACTCGGGTAGCGATTGGACTATGTCCGTCTTATCTAAACTTAACCTAACTCCATAACACAAACTAAATTGAAAACATTCTACAATTGCAGATAAATCAAATCCAACGGACACAGAAGTCGAGAGCCTAAATGCAAAAACATCGCGTTGCAATTGTGCAAAATTAGATGCTACACCGGAGCCTGTTGTTTACTTTGACAAAAATTACATTGGCAATGTCAGTTCCGAGAAAATAAGGAATACAATAGAGTTTTTGGAAAGTTTTTTGCCGCCACCAACAAAGAAACAAAAGCGTAAAAACCGTGTTCGCGGACGTTTGGATGAAATGGATATTGACTAGAACAGAGCGGCTTCGTTCAATTTATTTGAAAATAAGGAAAAGCTTTCAACAAACTTTTTCACAGTTTCCAACACTAAGGAATGTTGCCAGATATCTGAAAAGCTTTTTTGCAGATAGCAGCCACCTTTATATCGATAAAATAAGCTATTGCATTTATCGTATCTATACATCGCATACATATTTCATAATCGATTACTAAATATTCAAAAATTTAAAAATCGCTGTAAAGAAGTAAACTTTTACTTCTTTGTTTTATTAATAATGACATTGGCAGAGATTTTTTTATGAATATATAAAATCTAGACATATCAATTAATTTTAATAGGCATAAACATTTATTAATTATAAATCCATATATTGTATTTTAGACCATTAAAATATTTCATCATAACTTCACGTTTAATAATAACCAGCACTGCAAACCAAGTTCGAGCCGAACAAACCGTACCGCGAAGCGAACTTGCAACTATTTTCTACTATCGAGTTGGAATTAAAGCCGCTACATTTCATATTTATTCTTTTGTGGTAAATTGTTTAATAAACCCTGGTTCAGAGGTCGTCTTGAACCTAAGCACACCACAGATACGAGACCGCTTCAAATTTAAGCAAGAAAAAGCAAGATAACAATTTTCACTAGGAATTGATTTATTTATTTAAATCAACAAATTTGAGTTTGATTAACGTGAAAGAAAAAAAATGTTGAATAGTTTATTGGAGAACGGCAGCAACAAGATGCTTTGCACAAACAATATAAAATAGTTTGCTGTATAATCATAAAGACAGCAACAACACGGTGCTTCGAGACGGAACTTTAAAATGAAGTACCCAATGGATCGAAAGGTAAAAAGTATACGGTGATCAATGGGATCCAACGCTTGTAAATTTATTGGCTGAAAATCACTTACGAAGAGCCATTAATGACCATTAATACAACGAGTAATACACGAATGTGTATTGTCACTTCTTTTGTTACAATCAAATAATATTTACATTTGAAATATATTTTCATAGAAAGATTTGGAGATATTATTATATATTATTAGACGAATTTAAACGACTAATAGAGTTCTATGATAATAGCATGTACGTGAAAACATAATGCGCACATTATTTTTTTTTGAATGCATTGATCAAATCCGTAACATTGGATTACATTTAGTAATCAATATTACAACGCAGTGCCTTCATATAACTTTATAATTCGAAAGTCGCACGGATTGTTGGCGGGAACAAGATGTAAAAAGTGTTGTTAAATGCCTTGCCGATGTGCTATTGGTGTGTTTAATTACGATGTTTTCATTTATATTCAAAGATTTTGTTTGTTTTTAATTTATTTTAGTCTTATAATACGGTTAAATAATGAACGAAATAAATAAAGCTGGTAAAAAAATGCTTTAATAGCAACTACCGATGTATCGCATTGTAAAGCGATAATTCTTTTTGCAATGCTATAGTTATCGATGACAAGTTATCGTATGAGTTCCAAGCCGATATAAAATTAAATTGCCAACGCACGCGATGAGAAATTTCATCACATCAGTTTATGTTTTCAAGAGTGCAGATAAAGTCGGTGCCGCGGAATACCGGAATAAAATAAAGAAGCACTATAAAAGCACAATAATACATATATATGCATAGGAGAATAATTTTGAATTGTAACTGAATTTAAACGTAAACAAATTAGTGCACAGGATGTGTGGCTTCTAATGCATTACTAGTTGCACAACAATACGTAATTATTTAGCGCTGCAATATACTTACATATATACGGGACGGGTTGAATTGGTGCCAAAGTATTTTGACCGAGTGTAAAGAAATCTTGCCACCAACACAAATTTTCCGTCTGCGCTGCCCACTTGCTTCGTTCACATTGTGCGTTCGCATTTGTGTGTTGGTCTTGCAAAAATATTCCGAACGCTTCTTTTGTTTACCGATTCGTAGCTTCTCATAAGAGCGCAAAGTGAAGGCAAGTGCAAGTGAACGGACATTTTAAACGCGCTTTCGTTGGCTCTTATTCACCTCTGACGTCGTCTACTGTTTGTCCGTGCGAGTGAGTGCAAGTGCAAGAAACGTGAATGTCGCAGAAACATCAACAAACATCCTACCAACCGCTACCCACAGCAGCCATGGAAAACGAGGCAATGAGCGGGAGCAGCAGCAACAACAGCAGCCACGATGACGTTGCGGACTTGGACGGCCGTGGCATAACTGCCACACACTCGTCACAACGTTTGGTTGCAGCCGGCACTGCACCAGCAGTGTTGTCCCGTTTTGGCATCTTTACAGTGACGGTGCTGTGTTTTGTCAATCTCATTAACTACATGGACCGCTTCACAATAGCTGGTAAGTGATGGTGTCATCTTTATTGGAGTTTAATTGAATTTAAGCAGTAGAGAGCGTGACCCGCATTATATACAAATTGCTACCAAATTGGTAGTAATAGTGTCCAAGCACGCATCGTTTACAGCAGCATCGTCGCTTTCTCTAATTGAAGTTAAATAGACTGCGAGATGACGAAGACGCGTGACGTCAAGCACACATTTTTTGCGTTTACTAATATATAAAAAGATAAAAAAGATTACCCAGTTCTCACTACGATAAGCGTAATATTACTGTGTCAACTGAATTTGCCGGAGATTACTATGCAGTATGTTTAATAGCCCGCATTTATGCTAAAAGTCGGAATTCTTTTACGGAGATAGATTCCTGCTCAAGCAATTTTCACTTCCTCCCCTTCATATGATGCCATTTTCTTGAATAGAATATGAAGAACTAAGAAATCTTTCGTTGAATTTCTTAATTCATTTTCTAAGCTTCTGAAATCTTGACCCGAACCTGGTACAAACAGTGCATTAACTAATTAAATGTACTTATTGAACAAAATTCCAACCCACACTACATTTACAACCGGCACTGAAGCATTTAAAAGGCGTGAATACGCTTTTAAACTTGTGATATGTACAGTATTTATTATAATCGCAAAAATAACAACAAATGTATGACTAATATTTATAATTTGCCTTTGAATCATACGTTACGTTTTATCTTAACATACGACAACGATAAAGCGCGCTCATCAGCAGACGCTACTATATACGTTACGTGATGATAAGTTTAGCTATATTTGTACCGGACGGAGGATAAGTGCAAATAATTCCATTGGACCGTAATCAATCAAAAATTTCACATAATGTGAAAAAAAAATTACAAATACTGTAGGTGCAAAATGAGCGCCTGACTCCGCGTGCTTAGGTAGCCGAATGCCCAACTCATACTCTACCTCAACAACACGGTGCGGGAATTTTGGGTAGCGCTCGTGACATGATATATGATAGACATATGCTAAATATTTGATAAGCAGCAATAGATTTCAAACCATTTTAAAGTGACAACTAATAACTTTTAAAAATACTTTTTTTTTTACCCCCCATTGTCCAAATTTTACGTTTAAAATGAAAGGGTATATTGTGTCGATACTATTATTTACTAATATTATTAACTACATGGATCGAGCCCTCACCGCTGGTAAGTGGGGGTTTTTCATAGGACAGGCATTATTGACGTAAGAGGGGGACATCAAACATACACTTGCTTTCGTACATATAAAGTGAAAAACAGTTTATATGTCATAAATAAAAAGGTTGCCTACTTGTTAGACTTTGAAAAACTAGTTTGTTTGATTATTTGCTACTTTTGAATCTATCAGTTCAATATCGTGTAATTCGTTATCAGTGACAAATTGACGCATATCTCTACATGCGATCTGTCAGCAGGTTGTTCTTAGCCTGAAATTGGTTTAATGTCACCGGGGCAGTAAAAGACAAGGCACTACTGCTACTGTTTCCCTTGTGAGCGAAGCTACAAGTATCTGTACCTATGGCTACTTTTAAACTAAATATCAAGAAATGTATCCAACAGGATCCAAACGTTAAGGGTTGTAGAACAAACTTATCCGGAAAGAAAACGTACAGATTAGCTTGGTTTTCTAAATCAAGAGACGCGGTCGACAGTTGTGCGCGACATTGATCACTGGTTAGTTGGTGTCCATGCAACTAAGCCTAGTCTTTGCCCTTTTCAATAACTTTTACAAAGCTGCTGGGACGAATAAGAGAAGCTAACAGTTGAGCACCTCTTCTGCCCATGACCAACTCTCTCTAGGCGGGAGCTCAAGTATCTAGGCAGTCGCGTTCTGGATCTTCTCTTGTGAACGGGGAAGAAGTATGTTTTAGATCCTACGGCAACACAAAGGGGATAAATGTAAACCTAATCTAAAATCGATTAATCTGAAAGATTTTAAGTTTGAATATATAAGTGGTAGAGAACTTCCATTTAAATCGATATGCTTTTATGCTCATTTAAGCTTAAAGATTTATATTTCAACTATAAAACTTGTGTACAAATACAAGACGTTTTCATAAATATAAGGAATATTTATAAATATGAGTTCCCTAAGCAATGTGCTTTGCTTTTACACTCTTACATATAAAAAACTAGTTTAGTAGTATTACAATGGTTGATGGCGTGACATTTCAGTGCAATGCGATAACGTTTTTAATACGAAACGCCTATATTCTTCTTCATTACAAAAACAAATACAGTAACGTAAGCTAACGCCGAAGTTTACGTACTCTTTGTTTACTAATAGGTGTATAATTATACATTCAGTATAAATATACCTGCTAATGTAAACAAATTTTAAGGTCTTAACTCGGTTTTTAAGTAAGCAATATTTGTATACATTACAAACATTGCATTATAATATTACACGTTTATTTTGTTATAAAATTCATGCGAAATCTGTAAGAGTATTTCGCTAAATACCAACAAGTGTCAACTCGCAACTATTTGCCAATGAGCCATGTTGGCATTGCCTGTTTCGCTTCGGCATGTGTTACCAATTCAACAATTGCAATGTAATCAAGTTATAGTTCGTCTATGGCTAAAACATACGTTGAAGCTTACGCAAGTTGTTTGTAGACATATTGCATGCACTTAGCAGGTTTATCAACTAAAACAAATTGCTTAATGCCATACAATTAATTCGAAGTATAGTTATCTCTACATTGGCTTCTCACGATGATACCAGCCTGAACTTGACTTTTAGCTTTGTTTAACGATTTTCTATATTTGCTAGTTTTGTTGCTCATTATGGATAATTGCGTATTCTAAAACTGTCAAAATGCAAATACAATATACAATTGTACATTACCACATTACAAAATTTAAAAAAAATCACGTACCCCTACTTGTTATTATTATTTACTAGCACTACAAAAGTAATGTTACTAGGACACCCTAAACCCTAGATAAACGTAATTATCTAAGATGCTGCCATCCAGATTCTGTACACGCCTTAGAGTAACATCCTTCTTCTTGTCAGCGCATCTTACTCGAATAGTACGTGCTGTGAGTACTCCTCCTCAGTCTACAGGTATTGAAGCTGGTGATACCTAACATACGCAAAAGTACCCAAATCCGTCAGCATTATAAAGGAATTGTTAAACTTTTGAGTGATTTTTTTGAACCTATTAAAGTGATAGATACCGAGTAACTTTTTGATCTATCTCAGACCTGGCGCAATTTTTCTTCGTATCTTAGTAGTTGCTGAGGCGCTTGTTACACGAAGCCAGATTTTCAAGTGAGAAAGTAAAAAATCTATCACGATGTTAGAATGTTTTATAATGTGAAGCAAGTCACATAGGTTTGCAGGCAAGACAACTTACGGGCGATGTTACCGTACTTTAAAAACGGTGCCTGGTACAAATCGCACGGCCTCGTTTGAGAAGCTCGCTTTGTGTAACAGGAGCCTTAACAATGTGTCTTGCATTGACGCACCGTTTCTTACTAGTTTGCCCGCAAGTTCATTTTCAGGAATGTTGGTGTGAATAGGATCATGGAAAGGAGTCAGAGTTTGTTTGTTCGCCCCAGAAGGTCTAGTTTAATTCGGTTAATCTTAGCGGTCTGATGCAGTTTTCCTATGGCGCAAATTGGAAGACGCTGGTGTATTTAAAGTCCGTTGTTTTACTTTTTTAAAGACCTGCACGCGTATAAAACTAAGATGTAGTTTTTCATAAGATGCATCGCCTTTAGGGTTGTCCAAGCTGTCAGTCGCCTTTTCATCTCTGGTTTTTGAAAAGGCGGAATCGTCGTCACAAGTTTGTCACTGATTATATGGCATTTGTCGGTCTTCCACTTACAGTTTTGACTGTATGAAGCACTAGCATTTGCTTATCAATAATGAGTAAGACGCATCCTTTAGCTTATCAACCAAAAATAAATTCATTCATTGTTTTGCCATAAAACAAAGCAGCATTTCCATGTTTTTTTTAGCTCTTCAAAAGAAATTCTGTAATCAGAAACTTTTAATAAGTATAAACGCGTGGGCGTTGAACTTGAATTTGATTTTAAAGCAAAATTTTAGTATGGAACTTTTTTTACATTTAATATTCGTTTGTTTTGGCTTATGGTATACGTAAATTACAAATTAAACAAATATAATTTTTTTCAAGGTTGTTAAATTCAATTTAAACAATGCTTCTTGCCAAATTGTATTTAGCCTAGTCTATAAGATAACTTATCACCAAAAGTCGAAACGCTATCTGCATATACGTAACATTTACTTCTGAATATTGTGAAAGCAGAACGGAAAGGATTATCACTTATATAAATGAATGGAGTAGTTTATTTAAAGCCTGCTAGATCTGAAGAAATACAAAATATCGGATTTGAATGCCACATTGGCACTCATATCTAAACTAACAATGCGTAGAGGTGTGTTGTTGTTCCTTTTGCACGCAGGTACAATCCTCTCAACAAAAAATCTTCATCTTTTCGATTTTTAGACATTTGGAAAGTTTCCATTCCGTTTGCATTTAGTGGGCTTAATAATCGCTTACGTTAAGGCGAATTGCGTATTGTACATCAACATATGGTGGTCACAACGATTAACCTGTCTAATCATAATGCGTAAGCGCCAAGTTATGTAAGCACTTATAAGAATTGCAAATGCGTAGTCTAGAACAGCCATAGTCTATACATATGCATTAAAGAGCTGAATGTATTTGCAACAGTTGCAACACTTGCGACACTTTTTGATTAACATACGCTGGAGAGTCTCAGACGGATGTCATGCCTAGATTTAATTATTATGTTGAACCTAACACCAACCTTAGACGGATCGCATGACTTTGACAACCTTTACGTGCACCTTAAACTTTTCGTAGCTATTGTTGTAGAGTTCCACCATTTTTTGTATACTTATTTTTTACCTAAGCTTTGTGCATTTAATTTTTGTTAACTTATGCATTTATTTTTGGTTAATGCTTCTGAATTTCATTCAATTTTTAGTCGCCTGATTTTTGTTATTGTTGATATTTTGTCGAAATAAGCTGTTTTTAGACCGAACTTTGGACGGAAATTATGCAGTATATGTTTAGTATCTTGCAAAAAGCAGCTATCTTTTGATATACTCAAATAGAAGGCATATGAATTTGGTATTTTTACTACGTAATGCTTTTGGCTGTCATCCAATGTGTGAGCATAAGCGAACATCAGATACCACGGATACATTTTTTTTTCAAAGCAGTAAAAGAGCGCAATTGCTCTTCATGTTGTAAAATCACAACTTTTTAATAGAGCCACCCAAAAAAATGTGTATTTCTTGGCAATTTCTAGTAAGTTACGTGGTGCATACAAACCCATGTCTAGAAATATAAGCAAATGTGTCTATTTTTCTTTTAGAGACACACATATGTATGAGTTAAAAGACATGCACCTGTTGAATTTCGGCTTGAATTGTTTTAAATATTATTTAACATGTTTGCTGGCAAAACTTTCATTTTTCTCATGGGTGCCATAAAACTTTTACATATTTTGGATAAACTAAATTTGTGTTCACACTGACGTGTTTAACAATATGTGTTTCATAAGATTTTGTTTGACTTTTATGATTTTAGTGCATTGTTTTTAGGTTTCGAATAATTTGTTCAATTATTCTTGATGAGAAGAAGAGAGATAGTTTCATTTGGCGAGCGTGGTCCGAAGTATCATCGTCGATTAGCAAGATTGATCCTACGCTTTATCGTCAAGGTTATATAGTTTTTCGTTGTGACGTTGTTGCCGTGGTATCGAAGCATATCATCATTAACAGTAAAGTCTTCAAGAGTAATCTGAAATTCTCTCTACTTGAAAAACACACATACTTTGTCTTGCTCTCATTTACCATCCTGGCAGATTCTCTTTTAATAGCCGCAAAGTCTACGGAAACATCTCGCTTAGTACTACCAGTGAAGTCAATATCATCTGCGTAGGTAGACACATTTATAGAAAAAAATTCCGTTCCAATGCACAGTTACAATTACGATGGAAATTGAGTTACAAGTACTATACTTGGGAATAACTGGTCGATACTATATAGTAATATAGGTAAATTGCGGTAAACAAAAACAAGATTTTCAGCTTAACACCTGTTTTCGAACTTAGTCCCTCACCAGAGATAAATAGTACTATTGTAGTGAAGTGCCTTTCAGATTATGAAACGAATTTCTCTCCTTTACGAGCTGCATCAAGAAATGAATGTCATGAGAAATAATTTTAAACCAGTATAGTATGTTCCTCTGATTATTGACAATGAGATCTACATTAACTCAGCTCATTTTGAAAAGCAAGGGTTTCTGACAATTGCACAATCTTCTCCAAAACAAACGGCAACACCATTCAAAACTTTTCCCCAAATCACGGATACCCAAATAATGTTGTCAGAACATAAGAAAATCACAACGAATCACAATTGACAGTTATTCCTTAGAAAAATTACAATTTTAAATGATCTCTAAAACTTAAATTCTTTAAAAAAAAAAAAAAAAAACCAATGTACAACGATATTTTGCTTCAAAAACATCGATGGTTGCAAAAATGCTGCTTTATGCTGCAACTACTTTTAACAAAACCGAAAATGGCGACTTTTCAATATTGCTCTTTAATGCCAATCCATTTGCATACTACAATCTTGTCCCTTGAACTGATATCTAATTAGTTTTTAATGTGGTGCTTAAAAAACAATTGAGGAAATTTTCCATAAGATTCTTTTTAAAGCTTTCGTTGGCTTAATTGCTTTGTGACTGCCGCTTTAAGTGTAGCTCATTGCACAACTTACTATATCTTAAGATACATTTCGCTGTTTTGTGCAATATTTTGTGTCAAAAACAAAGTAAATGGAAGCGTGCAAATGAAGTTAGAGTTGCGAGAAAATGCTTTGGCGTCAAAAATAGTATATTAGCTATGGGAATACATCTATTTTAGCCTCAACAAGTAGCTGACGTTGCGCTTGGTTAATAAGGCAAACTAGTAGTCAAGGCCAACATCACCTGTTCACTGCATAGGCGAAATGATACCAATTTAACAAGCTTAAACGGCAACATGTTCATTCATGTTAATATGACGCCAACGTCGCCAACTTTTAGCCGTTCGAGAGCGAAACACAAATATGTATATGTATGCATACTTACTGTACTAACTGTATTAACTATCTACGTAAGCAAGTTGTGCCTGAAGTGTAGTATCTGGCGTCCCGTTCTCTGTCCCAGCTAGTCCCATTAGTTCCGTCTAGCCGGCATGACAGAGAGTTGCGCAAAACAGGTTCTGGCTTTCGTTTCGTTTTGTTTTGTGCTCGTTTCTTTGCGTACTCGTCAAACCGGCAAAATATCGGCGCTCTTTGCTGCAATACCAATACTTCCAAGTCATATTGGAATACCAAATGTTCTAGTGACAACATGTGCACGCCACATACATAGACATACATTCATATGTATGTACTACATGCTGCCGAGCCTTCGGATTGTGGTCTACCACAAAACCAACAAATATTGCCATAAACAAAACACGTAAGCATACATATATGTACAAGCGCATACAATCATAGACCATGCCGTGACGACGCACACATACAGACTCACACGCCCCACATGCACAGTTGTAGCCACAAGTCGTACGATTGTGTTTTATCGCCGTTTGCTGCTTTCCACTCACGGCGTCCTCTAACCAATTACGTCACTAGCCAAACAAACTCGCTGATTGGTCGAAACACATCGTACGATAAATTTCTCATGAAGCAAAATGAGTAAAAAAAAAAAAGACCCAGAAAATGAAATAATTATTAAGCAGCAACACTGTGAATCAGTTATACTGCATGGCATTGGAGAATCGCACAAATTGTTGGGGCTTTGGGTGAAGGGGGTTATTGGAATGCCTTGTACTTTAACGCTCGTTCACTTCAGTTTGTTGGAGACGATCGCATACAAACACATGTGTAGAAATATTTTGGTAAACGCAAAAAAAGACGAAGTTTAGAGCCCATTAAAGCTCGGAACTGTTTTTTTGGAGGGCAATGAATCTTGTGTTGTTTAGAGAAGCTCTATACAGGAAATTACGTTTATTGTTTATTAGACAGTTATTCGTAAAGGCCGTTCGAGATCTGAGACTACTATTAAATAGATATATTATATTGCATTTCCGATTGTTAATGAAGCGTGGCTATATCACCAAATGCATAAACATGACATACATACAAAGATAATTTGAATATTTTTGTTCTTGATGAATCATTGAATATGTACAGAAGTACATATGTAAACACAAATGTTTTGGCTTTGTCATGAATAAATATGTCTAGTCATGAGTACGCTTAACATTTCAGGTCGCGTTTTATTTACAAATATATATATTTTAGTGCATAACAGTATTCAAGCGCCTATGGGTTTTAAGCAGATTTTGTTTGTTAACGCACGCTATTTGCAATATGCATTAGCAAGATATCGTAAGCTGGGTCGAGAGAAAATCGTGCCCCGGTGGTGTGCGTAACCTAAGAGCATCTTTTATAAAGAATTTCAGGATTTCGATTGAAATTCGGATTTATATAATTATAAAATAGTTTTCGATCATACGATATTCCTTAACTGCTCGATTCGTGCTTCATCATTTCTTCTTACCTTTCCTTGCAAAATTTAGACGAACCAAGTGAAAACGCCAACAGGCCTGTCGGCGTTCTTCCAAGGTTAGCTGTGTGCGTTTCTTTTGTTTTCGAAAAAGCTCATATCGGACGATCCGTTTTCGAGTTGAAATGATCTTAGGACGCAATCGCTCTCTGTTGCTTTAACCATAACTTTAACCGGTTTAGAAACTCACTAAGAGTGTGCTTATCGCACACTTAGCCGGTTCGAGTATTGGCTAAGACAATTGAAGAGCAATCTAATTTAACCTTTAAAATATGTAATCACAGCATAACTTGAAAATGTAAACACACATTGTCTTAAGGTGCTGCTAAATTGAAACAGAACACAAAGTAATATTTCCTTTTCTTTACTTTTAGGTGTGTTGACGGATCTGCAAAACGAGTTTGATATAGGAAATGATAGCGCGGGTCTTCTACAAACTGCGTTTATCTTATCGTATATGATATGTGCGCCCATATTTGGTTATCTTGGAGATCGCCACTCACGTCCTTGGATCATGGCCATAGGCGTGGCGCTGTGGTCAACCACAACACTGTTGGGCTCATTTATGCCCAACTATTTTTGGTTTATCAGCTTCCGTGCGCTGGTGGGCATTGGCGAGGCATCATATAGCACCATAGCTCCCACAATCATATCGGATATGTTTGTGGGCAATATGCGCTCAAAAATGTTAGCTCTGTTCTATTTTGCTATACCCGTGGGCTCGGGTCTTGGGTAAGTTGAATCATACGACAGAAATCTCTAGACCGTACATAGACAAATTGCTGTTGGGTAGAAATTCGATAGAGATATTTCAGGCACGCTACAGAATTACTCATAAATTGGTATGGTCAAGTCCCTGACTGACTATTGGTCATGGACCAAATCTGTTATCTCGTTGTCGTCCGATTCTCCGATCTTTATTTAAATCAGCAAATATGCAAAACTAAAATCAACAATAAAGTATAGATGAGTTTAAATAGTAGTACAGTGCGTTCATTGTCTCTTGTCGCAACAGCCGATAAGTGCAAAGTGTCAATTGATTAAGTTTCGTGAGAAAACTTGCGTGAGGGAGTGCACGAACGATCTTGCTATATGATTGCAATCAGCAGTCAATCGGTAGTAAATAGCCTCATACTCTTACTAAAATTTAAACTTAAATTGGGGTAATTTATTTATACTTGTTGCACAAAATCAAATTCGAATGTTCAATTGAACTCTTAATTGAGGTTAATTGCTGACGGCATTTGTAAATTCAATTGATTACTATAATTTAAAATGCATTTTGCCTTGCAGCTATATCGTTGGCTCAAAGACAGCGGCTTTGGCCAACAACTGGCGTTGGGCTTTGAGAGTAACGCCCGTGTTGGGCATTGCTGCGGTGTTCCTCATATTAGGCATCAAGGATCCGGAGCGTGGTGCCAGCGAAGGCACACAAAATCATCAGACCACTACCTATAAGGAGGATATCAAGGATCTTATAAAGAATCGTTCCTTCATGCTGTCCACAGCCGGTTTTACCTGTGTGGCCTTTGTAACCGGCGCCTTGGCCTGGTGGGGTCCCACATTCATACATCTGGGCATGCGCATGCAACCAGGCAATGAGCACATCAAGTTGGAAGAGTAAGTTATTGTACTTAAGCGTAATGTTGTAATATTTTACTTTATCGGCCATCTCGTGTCACGTTTGTATAAAGCATCGCCTACAAGTTTGGCATTGTGGCCATGATAGCCGGCTTAATCGGCGTGCCCTTGGGCTCATTTTTGGCGCAACGCTTGCGGCCAACTATGGAGAAATGTGATCCGTACATTTGTGCCAATGGTCTAATCATATCGGCACCTATGGTATTTATCGCATTGGTTGTGGCACGCACCAGTACCACATTTTGCTATATGTTTGTATTTGCCGCAATGGTATTTTTGAATATGTGCTGGTCCATTGTGGCGGACATACTGTTGGTAAGCTGCATAACAACAACAACAGTTGCAACAACAGTAAAAAAGATAACACTAAGAGAGCAGCTGAAGCAGTCGCTAAAAAATGCATGCCACGCCCTAGGCTACACGCGCCGCGTTTATCTTTAACTTTTTCCCATTTTTTTTTTTTGCCATAATCTTAACTAATTTATTTGTTCTCAACCCCTATATATTATATAGCGTTGGATTCAATTTCGGCCTCGTAACAATGTTGGCGGGAATATTAGGCGTACCGCTGGGTTCCTTTTTATCACAGTACCTTAGCAAACGGTATCGTACCGCGGATCCTGTAATTTGCGCTTTTGGCTTAATTATAAGTGCGCCTCTGCTAACTGGCGCCATTTTAATCGTTTCAAAAAATTCAATTGCCACATATTTTTTAATATTCTTCGGCCAGTTAGCTTTAAATTTGAATTGGGCTATTGTTGCGGACATTTTGCTGGTAAGAAAACAAAAGCATATTGTAAATTCTTATATATCCCAAATTTCAAAACTTTGTCCAAATTGATTTAAAAAAAAAAAAAGAGTACAAATTCTGTTTTGCACATTTGTAAAGAGTTGTGTTTTCGAGTTTTTAACACCTTGATTTACTACATATATGTGATTAATATTTTGCTGTTATAATTACTTAACACTGCATTGACACAAACACACACACACACACACACACACTCATACGCTCATAAACACCCAATTTTATTTTAACCTGTTGTTGGGATTTGGTGCTGTCTCATAAATCTTAAGTTGTGTTTGCACTATCATTTGTTGTAAGTAGCTACTATATGTCATAGTTATACGTTTTTTGAATAATTTTACGAGTTTAAGTCAGTTTGATATGACAACTAATATCGTTTATCTTTCGAAGCAGGTATTGCGATTTTTACAAAGTCTACCTGCCTCCCTGTCAAATAAAAAAGATGGCCCAACAATTCTTTATCAGCCTGGCACATGGGTTTCGGGTCTTGAAGTTAACTTCATCACTGACGAGTTAGCCAGAAGGCCATTGCAACTCTGTTCTTAAAAACAGCAGATATGCTTTGCTCTTTCGCTCGCCATTACCGGAGACTGGTTATTTGGTGTCCATGCAGCTAGGCTTTTCGCCACTTTCAATGACTTTTGCATGGATGAAAGCAGTTTCTGCACATGTACAGCTCTCTCTAGACGAAGGATCAAGTATTTCGGCTGTTCTGGATAGCATCTTAGAGCTGTCTGTAATTAGACCCAAGCGGATTGCAGATCTCATTTCTATCCGATTGGTCCTCACTCGAAACATAGGTCTCTATGTGAACGCGTAAGGAGTATATTTTGGTTCCACAATGGGCCGCTTTACGGCCTAAGTGTGCCAGCAAATAGCCTAGATGTTGTTCAAAGAATAACTAGGGACCTTACTCTACAAAAGGTTAAAAGAAGTCTTTAAGCCGAAAAGGTTAAGCCAGCCTGATTGTTCACACGTACATAGTTATGAGCTTACACTTATAAGAATATCTATCGTTGCAAATAGTGCAAAGATTTCGTAAATTCGTTTGCCATATCTTTAGTTTGGCCACAAACTGATAACAAACATGCTTTAGAGTTCTTCAACTTGTCAGCAAAAAAAAAATGCTAGTATTCTACGTTGAGCTATCTCGCTCGATATTAGAATGCATACTAATATTAAGCAAGTCGCATAGGGTTGCAGGCGAGACAACTTACAGGCGATATAACAGTGCCTGCAAACGGTGCGAATTACAAATCGCTTGAAAATCTCGATTCGTTTAAAAAGCGCCTATGTCCGTTTTTTAAAGAAACTTAATAGACGTAGCTAACTATTTTTGGGGTTTTCGTTGCCAGCTAGATTAAGACTGGCTTTTATCTGTTGGTAAAATGTTTTGTTTTCCTAGTTAGAAACTAATCCATAACTTGCTCCAATGGTGTGCCAATGTTTTTGAGATTGTAAAAAAACAATTATGATATAGAGATTTTTAACAGGCATTCTAATTCACGTTTACTGCACTTTAAAGCAGGGATCGGCAGCAGAAGATACATTGACAGAATTTAAATAGCTGCAATAGTATTTGTGCGTCAATGTATTAGACACAACTCGACATCAGTAAAATTAACATGCATAAGTTGTCATTGGTAACTTCTCCGCTTGCACTGCCGACCCCTGCTTTAAATCATTTTTTTCGTATTTGTATGTCTAAAATATGCACGTAAAAAACAACGCCCCACAACTTTTTCGCCACATTTTCAACCCCTCTTTTGTGGTAGCTTCTTAAGCAACCCCCCAAAATGTTGCAATAACTGAAAATGCAATTTCATAGCCAAAAGCGTCTGGAAAAGTTTTCCACAATTTTTTGGTTCAAAAGCACCCCCTACGCAATCTACACAGTAAACCGAATCGTACGCGTTATTAAAGTATTGTATTACCAGAAACCGCTCCACACACCCCAACGTCACATATTTAACGCAACATTTTTATAATAATTTCATTGGGTTTTTAGGTATTTACACGCTTGTCACGTTTATTCTAGATAAGAATTAAGTTTGGGAAGCTCATGAACAGCTGATGCCTAGAGATTTGTTATCAATCGTCATGAATCTTGTTTATTTTTGGCAGTTCTGTTTATTTTGTTTTGTTTTAGCTCGGGAACACGTGACGTTTAATAGCATATATATACAATATAGTATTCCTAACCCCATCGTATGTTATTTTATTTTCGAATGCTGCTTATCGTTAGGCACACGTAGTACGTCCGTTTGTGCTTATTTCAAAACTTGAATAGCAAATTTCAATTGATATCGTTGCCAAAATCGTAAATTGTTATCTAATAGCAGAACGAACCAGTACGCAAGTACTTCTATAAAATAATTTCGTGGCAAGCGGCGCTAGTTAAATTTGATTTTTTACGGCTTGATAAGAAATCGGTTGATTTCATTTTGTAGTATTTGCTCGGTAGTATAGCTGTTATCCCCTTACACTTAGTATCTTATAAACGCGTAAGTTCCGGAAGCCGATTTGTAAAATAAGCTCTGCCAAATAGTAAGAAACACTATTGTTTATTTGAAAAAGTTGAAATTACTTCGTATATACCAAACGGATTTGGACAAAAACACTTCATATTTACAGTGTAGGAATTTAGCTCACAAATGTTTCTTGCAACTTCATTTTAGTCCAAATTTCCCTAAAATGTAAAAATATTCCGTTTTCCATTTTATCTATATCTGTAAGCTTTTTAAAAAAATGTATATCTAGTTTATTAACTAAAGATTTGCTTCAGTTTTGTAAAAGAATTGCCCATATCCATGGCTTACTTACATTATTACATTGCACACATAAACACATTTTACACATCCGTAGTAATTATAACAGTAAAATAATTAATTTCGTTTTTTTATGCACCAAACAATTGCTTTTATTTTCTACAATTACATGTAAAAATTTCCAAAAGCTATACAACAAAATGCCACAGTCAACATAAAGCCGAAATTCAAATTCTTAACGTTTCGAAACTGTGCCCAAGCGTACGCACGCCTAATAAACTGTTCCCGCTTACATTATCGGCGACACAAACCGGGTTTGTGTTCTTGTTCTAAAGTGGCTCCATCTTGTGTGAGCTTTTGGTAAAACATGTTGATTGTGGCATTGTTCGTATAGCAAATACTGCACACACACCACACACGCACGCACATCGTATCGCACGCCAGCTTTTGTTGCTTAATTTAAAAAAAAAAGCTTTTAACTGCTCCTTTAGTCGTTGTTTTTTACTTTTGTTGGGATTATTGTGTATTTTAATACATTGAATGGTTTATTAACTTGCTATTCATTTTATTTATGTGCAGTACGTGGTTGTGCCCACTCGTCGTTCCACAGCGGAAGCCTTCCAAATACTGATCTCCCATGCTCTGGGCGATGCCGGCAGCCCTTATATGGTTGGATTGGTAAGTTACAAACTATTGACAAAATTGCTCATAGTTAATCTTGATTCTTTTATTTATAGATCTCGGAATCTATTATGACGCACATGAAAAAACCAAATCTAAACTACATTTCTAGCGATTTGGAAGTTCGTTCACTTGTACTAGGAAACGCAACAGAGTCCACAAAAGCACTAGCTGCTTTGGATCCTGTAAGTACTTGACAATTGCTGACTATATTTTGGAATAGTATATAGTTTCTGTTAGATCTTGAATATTCCTCCAGAATTTGTAATGCGTTTTGGTTTTGTTTTTGAACAGCTCAGATATTCATGTAAACTGTGATTTGCTGTAGTAAATGCCAACTAAGCTGCGGGGGATGAGCAGTGAAATGATGCAATGCTATGTTTTGCCTTTGAGCGTTAAATTTATACTGGTTTTATTAGTAATATTATTGGTTTTATATACAAAATTGCTTAAGTAACAATACATAAATCTCTTTGGTAATAGAAACAGGCTATGAGTCAGACTGAGATTGCTAGGTATTTTATACCTGGTTGGGACTCTCTTTATTACATTAAATGTAAATATGTATTTCTGAGTACATATTCTATATTTTGTCTCACTAATCGCTTGACGAAAAGGATGATATTTTCGCTGAGAAGTCAAGATGCAGATCCCAAAAGATTGTTGTACTTCTTGCGGTTCACTGATAAGCAGAATTTCGCGATCGCGAGTAGTTTTAAGATCCTTTAGTCAAGCACAATTACGATAAATGTTCAATGTTTATGACCGTTGTGGCTGGTTTTGTTTGTAAAAGAGTGTCTCGTAATATTCATTTATTTTAAATTATCACAAACAGATGTATCTTGCAATCGAATTGCTAACCAACAACAATCAGTCAGTGCGCCAGATATTGATCTCAATTGAATTTCGACACAGGAGCAATTCGTCAAAAATATCTTTTTTAGCTAGAGATTTCAGGCACACTCAAAAGCATATGCCGTTTGCCAACACTATTACTATTTAGAATCGTCTTATGCTGAGTAACTTATTAATTTTGTTTGCATTTTTTTCTTTTCAGACCACTGATATTATCAAGTTTGAGGCTTTGCAGTATTCATTGTTCTCCACCGCCTTTGTCGAGGTGCTTGGTGGCATTTTCTTCTTGTTCACCGCCTGCTACATACTCAAGGACAGGAACAATGCCAACCGTGGTACTGAAGGTAAGCATTCCCTAGTGGATTTCTTAATATCCCTCTGTACATATTATTATGTCATATTCAATTGCAACTCTGTTTCGGCCCAAACTCAGCACTCAAATTGAGACTTGACGCGCCAGCATCAAGCAGCCAAAATGATTTGGAATCTTTTGATTCTGAACATTTGGTTATGCGCGTTATTGTTTGATATTAACCACAAATCCTGGTGTAGGTGGGTTTTCCAAATTTTTATTCTAAACTGTTGCTTTTGTTGTGTCCAAAAAAGCACATATTTTAACTAATATCAATGTCTGTTCTGCTTAAAGCATTAAGTTGACCATGAACTAAGGCAACAGCGCACCTAATTTGCAAATGCTTATCATGATTGATTCATATAAACACAATTCTTGTTGGATTGTTCCATAACATGTCCAAGTTGCGTCACTTGCCAAGTGTTAATCACTAACCCTTGTTGTGTTCTCTGTTGTTATGGAAAATTGTATATTAAATGAAACCAATTTGTTTTTTACTTACAGCGCCAGCAGCTCAACCAATATCAGCCTAACCGATTCAACCGATTCAAGAAGCTTTGCTGCTCACTCATGGCGATTTCATATTGGATGACCTGATATTGACTGAAAATTATCTTTAAACTTATTTATGCACGCGTCATACATACATTATTTTTATATAAAAAAAAGCAAATGCTGCTCATTGAAGTAGCGGTTTTAGTCTTGTTTTTTATTATTATTTTTTTTTTAAATTGTTGTAAGGGGCGCAAGTTCCTATTAGAAAAGTGAGAACACCAGCATTTTGCATATGTATATAGTCAAATTAGCAGCACACACACAAGTCATATACATACATCCATACATAAATTAATAAAACATTTTAATTTTTAAGTCTTAAAACGAAAAAAGGAAAGAAATTGTATATATCACTTTTAGTTTAAGCCAAGTTTATCTCAGTTATGAATGTAATTAATGAAGAGTGTGGTGAATTCAATTGTAATTGAATTGTAAATATTAAGTAGCTAGCACAAGCCATTGAATTAGTGCTTCAATAACTTAGCTTAGTTAGTCTTAAGAATATATATATATACATTGCAATACTAATGTAATTTTAGTAATTACACCAATTGATATGATTTGTAATTGTAGCTAGTGCGTTTAACAATTTGCAATTGGCAATGAAACGAAACAAAAACTATATACAAACAATCATGGCTGCTCCCAATTTCGTGTAACTACATAGTATAATGATGAACTGTAAAATCGTCGAAATCGGAATTGGGAATCGACATAAATATTAATGAAATTTTATATAAGAATATAGCCAATAATTGTCATTAATTATTGCTTGTATTAGGTTTGGAGTTTAGTCCATTGCTATTAACTTCTAAATTGAAAGCGACAAAAAGACTGCGATTTACATAACTTGAATAATCTAAACACAAAAATGAAATGTTTAGTTAAAATAATATACAGCTTAGGCGTACTAAAATATTTAATGATATGAAATAAATCGTTATATTTAATTATGTACGATGTATGGGAAATTAATATAAATAAATATACACAAAATTTCTATTGTACTTGTAATTGTTTTTTTTTTTTAAATGAATAAATTTGTTTATTTTTACCCTTCGTCTGCGTCTCTGCTTTGCGCGCGCCTTTTCCAATTGATGCCACCAAAGGTGGCTAGTGTACCCTCTACCTGGTCTTTCCAACGGAGACATGGTCTGCCTCTTCGTCGCCTCCCTTCGAAAACCTTTTACGCAGGAGCTTCATCATCCATACGCACAACGTGATCCAGCCAGCTGCTGGATTTTAGTGCGCTTAGCTATGTCAAAGGTTCTGGTGGAACAGGGTGAAAGCTTCTGATCGCCATTCACCGGGGAATGGCCAAGGTGATACTTGTATCTACCTTAACCAAGTTGACGCACAACCTCCCCGTGCTGCCCTCTGGATAGCTGCTTTAATTGCCATCCAGTATTGGAGTAGTGAGCTAATGTGCGCAGCGAAGCCCTCCCTGGACTCTAAATGGGTTGTGCGTAGGGTTTGGGAACCGCCACGTAAAAACCTCTCCCAATGATAAACCTGCCTCGGATAGGAACGCCCCAAAAGTTGACGACCGAACGAAATGTTTAACGGACTATGATTTGAGGGTATGCACCTGAAATGTCCGGTTTGATCATGTTGTGATTGATTTCGGGAATCAGTTCACCACGCTACAATACACAACTAACGGGTAGAAGTAAATCCATTCCTTTAGCAGCACCCCAGCATCCCATATATCAACACTACATCTCACCAACAACTGTCTAGACTTGGCCACACAAATCTAACCCATATGAACCTCGTTGATAATCCAAGAGAAGAGACTTCAATTTTCAAATATATATATTTATGTATATATAAACACTAAAATATGTAGAGATTTTATTAAACAAATCTGAAATTTTCCAAAAAAAAAACAATATTCTTTCGAACTTTGGCTGACACTTGTCGCATATTATCATAAAAAGGGCTAATATTTATACCCTGTAGACAAAATGTTAATGGGTATTATAAATTTGTGCAATGTATGTAACAGGCAGAAGGAGTTGTGGCAGACCATATCTTCCATGGGCAAAAATGATCAGGAGCAATAGTCGAGACGATATATTCATGTCCGTCTGTCCGTCCTTCCGTGTTGTAACGTGTTTCTCAGAGCCTATAAGAGTTAGAGCAAAAAATTTAACCAAAAGATGAACATTGTCCCGAAAAATAGCAATAGCCCCTTCCCCCGTGACAGATTTTAGCGGTTTACAATCTATCAATTCGAAACTTGACTGAAGTTTGCGTCGTGTTCACGTGCAGCTATCTTTTAAAAATGATCGAAATAGGAGAAATAAATCAAAAGTTATAGCCAAAAATTTGCTTTGATTTCACCTCCCCTCTCCTATAAACTGCCAACCTCCCAATAAGAAAACTTGTCAATTGGACATAAATGGAGACATAAAAGTGTATACTTCCGTTCCCATTTTACCATATTTAGTGTTAATAAGGAAAAAGGGTACAGGGTATTCCACTGTCGGGCACCGTCCCGACTGTCTGCATAAAATTTATTTATACTTCATTAGAACGCCCACCCCCGCTTACCTCTCGAGGTATAACATATTCCTTTTGATTTTCCCCCACATCCTCATACTAAGACCAGCTGCAGAGAATATCGACCCAATCGTACATGTACAATTTCCTTCTCAACGGAAGCGGTTGTTTATTATATCGCTGCACACGAAAGGACCGACCGTTGATGTGGATAACTACCGTGGTATTGCGAAACTCAATATCATTCTCAAAACTTTTTGGAATATAATCGCTGATCAACTGTAATGTTCAGGTTATTAATCTCACATTTTTAACATGAAATCGTGAAAGGGAGATCAACGAATACTATTCTTTTAGAGTTTATGGCTAATGTTATCGATGGGCTTTCAAATGGCTGCCAAATTGTTGGTTTTCCTTTTGCGTTAATAAAAATTAATGGAGCGTTATCAAAATCAATAAATATCAACTCTGGAGTTCCACAGGGCAGTCAACTTGGACCGATGTTCTTTTGATTTATTTGTAAATGACCTGTGACTATATCTACATTCATCTAAAATCCTGATATGTGCTGATGATGTTAAACTTTATTCCTGCATATCAGACGAGAAAGGTTGGAGTAATCTTCAGTATGTCCTCGAAAACATTTTTGAATGATGTACGGTTAATCTGCAATTTATGAGTTTTTCGCGGATTTATTTCTCAATACTACTAGTAGAAACTTGTATTGTACCTCTCAGTAGAGTTCTGCTAGATGTTAAGCTAACAATTAAGGAGAATATCGTTGTCATGGTCAAAAGAGTTCTTGGAACTCTCCATATTCTGTGTACGCTGAAAAAATCGAATCAGTTTAAAAACAGTTTTTTCTCTTTTTAACATTCCATCATATGAGAGACGTCTGATGTTAATTAAGCTACCGACACTCAAGGAAAGGCGAGCCACTTTAGGGATATCATTCCTCTCAATGCCGTTCCGCCGTTTCTTCTCAACCGTTTAAATTTCAACATTACATGGTCGCTCTCGATATTTGGAGCCCCATCGACTCAAGCGGTGTGCTCGGCCCTACGAAGCCTTTGAACCCTTCCTATGCTCTATATCAGGGATATAACGCCGCTTCACAGCGTCAATCTTCACAAAACTAGTCATAATTTATTTCCTTGTAAATTTTTATTTTTTATGTTTTTGTTTTAATCATCATTTACCATATCTCTTTGCGAAGGATTTTCATAGTACATAGTACTAAAACAGAAAAGAAAACACACATATAGCAATGTCCGTGTGCTTGTCCTTCCGTATGAACATTGAGGTCTTGGACAGTAAGAGTTAGAGGCTTACAAATTGTACCAAAAATATTTATTTTCAACGCTTCGATACATAAATTTGGTAAAAAATCGATTTTCAAAGGAAAAATCAGTACAGGGTATCCCACTGTCGGGCACCGTTCATCAATGTAATGGATTTCGAAAGGATGTATCTCAGTATCTCAGAAATAACACATCGCCTGAAAACTCTGGCACAAACTCATATAGCTTTTAGTTTCTACCAACCTTCAAATGATATCTGTAAAAGGACTTTTGAGGACTATCCGACTATTAGTTTCCAAGTTACAGTCGTTTTAGTTATAGCTACTTTTATTAGCTTCAAAAAATGTACATTCAACTAGTGTTTACCTTGTCGTCGACATTCGACGACTTAATACATGCTCTAATAATAGCTGATTACGAAGAGGAGAACAAAACACGAAATAACAACTTTGGTGTGTACAATTTGTTTTGTTGTTGTTTTATTCTAACGTATACAGTAGATTTCTTACTGCAAATCGATTTTTACCTGACTAAAACGCAACGCATCCAGATAAAATTTATATTCTGCAAACCACAAGCATTTTATGTTTCGAATGGTATAGCTTTGACCTGAAAACGTTGCGTTATTGCGAAGTAATCGGTACCACACTAAATTTTTATTTAATTTTTCTGACTGCTAGTTACATATATCTTAGAAATACATAAATTAGACTATAACTTCAGGTGTATAAATACATGAGCATGACGCAAACCTGTGTAAATTTTGGAGTTAATAGATTCAACTGTAAACCGGGGGTACACGAATCAGAAATCTACGCGGACTACGCGCATCTTCTGAGCATCTCTGCCATGTCTAGAGACTCATAGAGTCGGACGGACGGACTAATCGCTACCGAGTCAGTGCGCCCCCCTTCTGCGTTACTTACATTGCACAAATCTATAATACCCTTTTAGACTGTGTGTATAGGGTATATGAATGCGTCAAGTTGTGACAGTTCACAATGTTTTGAGGATTTGAAGAGTGCTCGTCATATTTCTTTCAATGTGTTCCAAACAACAATTGCTGGATCAGCTAGCCATTTCCGATTAGAGCTCGTTGTATTTGTTTACGTCTCGCTCTTAAAGTGCTGTTCTCGGGTGGCAAAACGTAGCAATCCGCTGCACAGTGGGCCAAACGGCCGCGCTAGCTGTGTTTAATTTTAAATTTGTAATTTTAAAAGGTTTCAATTTTAATACTCATTTTGGGAACTTTTTCTTTAATTATCCAATTCTGCTAAAGGTGACTCTACTTAGACGGCTGACAACTTTGCCCAACTTTTCGTTTTGAGTTTGCTGTAAGAACGTACCTTTTCTTAGTCAATGGAGACGTTCTCACAAATAAGTTTTTGTGGATGGAAAATTATCATTTTTATATAGTTTTACACAATGAAACTGTAATAAGCAGAAACGGAAAAAAGCAAATGATACCAGAATTTTGTGAAACGGTTTGTTTCAAATTGGAAAGCTTAAGAAGATATAGGACATTTTTTGATAAAACGAACCGGTATCCTGTGGTTGAATAGGTTGGTTGGGTCTGATTCCCGCCAGGGACCATATTTTTGAGGAGCCCGAATTTTAGAAAGTTAATTATCTGCATCAGCTAAAAAGGTTACCACTCACAGACCCTGATTTCCTCTCGACCGCTATAGAGTTAATCGTCGGGTTTTTTATTGCTTTATAAAAAATAAGAAGATTACTTTGTTTGTAGGTCTATAAAGAGTTAAACTTATGTTACAGGATGTGTTCTAAAATTAAATTGCTCGTTTTTGAAAAACGTGAAATTAACTGCCGGTTTTTCCTAGATTTCAGTTTCAAGAACTTTTTAGTTACTGTACCTCGACTACATTAATCTGCTCTTAGAAACGTATAACTAAAATCTGTTCAGACTCAGAAATTCTAAATCTATAACGGTAAAACAAAGTAAAAAAAATTTTATAAACTTAAATAAGTAAAAAGTTCTTTCCAGTTTGGAAAGTTGTCAATGGTCAGTAGTCAATGGTGCCGACGACGCTGGTGGAATAATTGACATAATGTTGAGACCGACAAGCTGGAGCTTTAAACGCTCGCTAGGTTTCTTCTAATCCCTTGATCACAGTTAATAATTGTGGTAAAGTTCGAATTCCAAGACTTTTTCGATTCTTTATATGAATTCAATTATATATGATCGACGAATTTTTCGATTCTTTATTTGAATTAAATTTTTATATGCATAAAAAAGAGAACAAAGTCTTACTTCCTGACCGATCGGCTGTACTGTAAAATTCGAATTCCAAAGGACTTCTTCGATTCGTTGCTTGAATTACATTTTATATGCACACAAAATCTTGCGACAATTTAAAAACACAAGCTTTTACTTCATAACCGATCAGAAGTTATATGAAATAATCAGAGTCGTTCTGTAGCTTGGACTGTATATATGCTTAAAAATCAAACCGAATGCTTCTAATATGCAGGCTTTATTAGTCGAATGTAGATATATAGCTTGGCCGTTTGGCCCACTGTGCGCTGGGGATATAAGCGCATGATCAGCATAAAGACCACAACGCGATCTATTCGTAGTCGACTCTCTGCAAAATTTTAAATACATGGCAAATACGTAGAGCAAATTAGTATATAAGAACCAATGTATGTATTGCATTTATAGTTATCCTTTTTAGATCCACAATTGATGGCAACAATAACATTGGCCACAGCTAGAAAAATATTCAAGTACCGTCATCGCTCAGCTAAGAACGTGATGTCACCAAAGCCCTTGATGCATTCAAGAAACTGTTTCATAAAACTTAAGATTTTAACATTTGTTCTTCGAAGAACCACGTGCTAGACTCTTAACAAACATTCCTAAAATGTATCTTTAACAGGAATAGACAGTAAATAATAAGCTAATGATAATCCGGCCAAAGACAAAGTGCATTCTCTGCCTGGATCGCAAAAGATCATATTTTATTATTTTATGGACTTACATGAGATATAGTGCTATATGATATGATAAAGCGGTAATCATATTTGACTCTTAAGTACGAAGTTCGAAATGTCACCATTTGTAGTTTGAATAGGATCTTGTGTGTCTCTATTTTTATTCTCCCAAATTTGGACGGCTGTCAACATATGGTCAATAGAGATTTTGTCACAGCAGGAGCAATGCCGTTAAGGATTCGCATTAGAAATGTCATATTTGAAGTCGAAAGTACAACGGCCTTATGGTTTTTTGGCAGTTGCGCGTACACGACTTGTTGAATGTTTGGAGTCCAAGTATGCAAGAGTTTTCTCCCGATGCTTGGGTGTCTGTGCAAATCCTGTGGCTTTGAGGATAAATGCTGCCTAGGCCATAGTGTTCGCTGCTTCAAACGCGTCCTTCTTGCTTTATATATTAGGCTGACAGATTAAGTTTAGTCGTAATTTGTTACTTCATCACTTATGCGGGGAGCTGTCGTTCACTTGATGGTAAGGGGTAAGAATAATTATGATAATTTAATCCCGAATTGTTTCATGAAAATGGATGAAAATTTGATTGAAAGTAGATGTTATTATTACAATAACTAATCCTTATGAAAAATCCGGAAAAACAAAGCGTAAACAACCGCTAATTTGGCACCACAGAAAGAACGATTTAAATCAGAGATCTTGATCTGCCTGTTACACATCACTTCGTATTCAGCAAATTTGCGAACGGGAGTTGGACCTCCAGTATCAGTGTAAGGTACCCAAGCATTTTATGCGAAGTAAAAGTTTTGGGAGCGTAACTTCGAAAATATCATATTTAGTGACGACAAAAAATTCAATTTGGTCGCAGATAAACATAAAACATATGTGACTGCCAATTTGCCAGGACACATGAACACAAAAATGTATGCAGGACTGTAAAACGAGCTCATACTATTTATGGAAGAAGTCCATGGATAAAACTGGACTTTCCAGCAGGCTAACTCTGCTATTCATGTGGCACATCACATAATGGCGTTTTTGTGCCGAAAAAATGCCGGTATTGCAGTGGATAGCAATCTCCTTCTTAACTGACCATAACAACCCGTGACCGGGCTACGTCCTGATGTACTTTTTCCTAGGCATGGTTTACATCTTTCATGGTGAGGAGTTTTTAGCGCAGTGGATCCCAAACCCTACGCACAGCCCTTTTAATGCCTGGGTTGGAATCGCTGCGCACATTAGTTTATTACCCTAACACATGGTGGCAATTGGGGCAGCTAACCAGGAGACACCCGTGTGGTGAGCGGGTTAGAGAATACCACCTCAGCAGGTCAAAGCTTGTCGTATGAGGTGACTAACAATGACACTGTTCTTTCGAAACCAGTAGGCTTTAAAAGGGTTGTGCGTAGGGTTTGGGACCCACCACGTAAAATTACAATTTCAATTAAAGAATGTATTAACATCAGGCGTAACCCTATTGCCAGATTAAAAGGGATAAGAAGATTTCGCCCCTGCTTCACCAGAACCAGTGAATGGAGTATCAATAGGATACTTACGTTTCCCCTCATCAATGGCACTGTTTATTCTTTTGCAGTACCCTTCGCAGCTCGCCTATCATTTGAACGACGAGACAGCTCTGTGTCTACCATCATTTACCGTCAGGCTGCTAAAGTTTCAATCCTTATTGCCGTGCCAGCAACCTTCTCCACCAGCTGAAACCGCACGGTAAAAATAATTGTCTTTATCACTTCTATAAGAAGTCACCTAGGACTCTGTTTAGGTTTGTTGTTGTTAAGCATGAAGCTTAGAAACAACTTTCCAGCAACGAGAGTACATTGCGTCTCTCTCTTTCGCTATTTCAGACTCTCACAAATTTTAAGAATGTTCGGTCAACGACGACTTTTCCTTGTTAAGTATATATTGCCAAACGCAACCAAATTTAAAGTCAGCCTAATTGTTTCCCGATTTACACATTTGTAACAAATTTGATCAACATCGGTCCTCTATGTCATAAAGCTGTTGTTTTTACCCGAAATAAAGCAAATATATATAAAGTAAAAGAAACTCGATGCACTTTTGCTCAATACGTTTATTCGACGGCGATCGTAGTTACAGAAGTGAAGTTATAAAATATGCAGGCGCTAGGCTGCTGCATTAACAGAAAGCTCAACGAAGCTTTCGTTACAATATAAGGAAACATATCATATGTTCTAGCGCTATTGTGAATTATGATATTATGGTAGTTACAATATAAGGCAAAATTTAGGCAAAACAAACATGAGCCGTAATGGCATTTACAATTAATAATACGTATTTTAGTTCTGCTCCGGACATACTCCCCCCGTTGGAAGAGTCAGGCTTTCAACAAGATTAGTCTCAACGGGCAGAACGGCTAATTTGGTGACGGCTCTTTTGATAAGACGCGTAGCTGTGCGGATCATAGCGACTCTGATGATGCCATCTTTTCCTGGGATGGCTTCTTCGATGCGACCAAGCTGCCACTTTAGCCATGGCAAGTTGTCATCTTTCAGAAGTACTATACTCCCTGTTTGTAGGTTTGGTTTTTTAGTTCGCCACTTGCCTCGTTCTTGGAGCTGAGACAAGTAATCAGTGGTCCATTTCTTCCAGAAAGACTGCTGCATCTGCGTCACTCGTTGCCAACGACTGAGACGATTGGCGCTGAGGTGAGATGTCTGGTTCCGGAAACTTGGTGAAGCTTGAACCCTTTAAAAAGTGAGCAGGAGTGAGCACATCAATGTCAGATGGATTTTCTGTAATTGATGAAAGTGGACGTGAATTAAGCATGGCTGAAATTTCATAAACAAGTGTTTGAAGTTCATCGAGAGTGAGAATGGATTGGCCGACAACGCGATAAAAGTGAAATTTAGCAGATTTGACCGCCGATTCCCATAAACCACCGAAATGTGGTGATCGTGACGGAATAAATTTCCAGTTAATACCATCGGACGAGCAAGCGGCTGACACAGAAGATATGTGAGGTTCGCTAAGAAACAGCTGCTTCAATTCTTTGAGTTCATTCTTAGCTCCAACGAAGTTTGTAGCGTTGTCGGTCCAAATGATTCATGGACTTCCTCTAATGCTTATAAAACGACGTAGAGCCGCGATGAATGCTGCTGTTGACAAGTCTTGTACGACTTCTAAATGTATTGCCTTTGTTGAAAAGCAGATAAAGACTGAAATGTAGCATTTGTGAGGAGGTTTATTCCTAGCCTCAGCTTTATAGTAGAATGGGCCACAGAAATCAATTCCAGTGGTATGAAACGCCGGATTTGGTTGTACACGGTCTGCAGGCAATCTTCCCATTATATGTTCAAAAGTAATAGGCCTCATCCGAAAACATCTGACGCATTTATTTACGACGCTTGACACCAGTTTTCGGCCACCGATTGGCCAATACCTCTGACGTATTGATGCAAGCAGGCTTTGAGGACCAGCGTGTAAATATTTTTGGTGGTAGTACGATATCAAGGACATTGTCACTGGATGGTTTTTCGGAAGCAATATAGGATGCATTGCATTGTAGTCCAAAAGTGAGTACTGAAGCCTGCCACCAACTCAAAGCAGATCATCAGTGTCAATTTCAGGATTGAGAGAGTAAATTTTGCTCTTGGATGAAACTGGTAGATTTTTCCTTAGCGACCGAAGTTCCTCGCCAAAATAAAACTGCTGGATATTTCTCGAGAGCAGGCATGTGCCATTCCATATTTCATCGACAGAGAGTTCCCCTTTTTCATGCGGATGATTCTTGAAACGTAGACGAGAAAATCTGTATACGTATGCAAATACACGTTGAAGCTTGTTAAAAGAATTTTGGTACTTGCAGTTAAAAGATATATCTTGCTGCGCTGATAACAACAGAGTAGTTTGACGCCGCTCCGGTAGGTCTGTAGACTGCAACGCGATAGATGGCCACTTCGTAGGGTTTAGAAGCAAGAAATCTGGGCCGTTGATCCATAAACGAAGATCCAAAAGTTCTCTAGAAGTGCAACCTCGAGACAGTATATCCGCCGGATTTGCGTGAGTTGGGACATGATGCCACGTAATGCTTTTTGTCATATCCTGAATTTGTGCGACTCTGTTGGCTAAAAAAATGTTGAAGTTTGATGGTATTTCACGAATCCATGCTAAAACGATAGTTGAGTCCGACCAGCAGTGGAATTCACAGGGAAATGAAATACTCTGTGATACGCTGGCGACAAGTTCTGCCAACAAGAGCGCCGCTGATAGTTCCAACTTTGGAACAGTTATTGTTTTTAAAGGTGCTACCTTTGATTTAGAGCAGAGCAGATGCGATGATACAGTTCCATTTGTTTCCGATCTAAGGTATTTGCATGCTCCATATGCTGAAATGCTCGCATCGCAAAAGGCGTGTATTTGCAACGACGCTTGCGGCAGCATAGCAAAACGTGGAAATTTAAAGTTTTCCACCATTGATAGTTGGGATGTCAGGTCACGCCAGGCCAACTCCAGAGGTTGCGGTAAACTTGTGTCCCAGCTCAGGTTTTCTTTCCATAATGCCTGGAAGAAGATTTTGAATTTAGAGATTATTGGTGATATTAAACCCAGGGGGTCATAAAATCTTGCTATTGTCGATAGCACACTGCGTTTGGTCACTGAACCCTCAGGCATAATTTGAGAAAAGTTAAACAATAAGTTGTCTGAGCTTGGGTTCCAAACCAATCCCAGAGCTTTGGCAATATCAGTTCCATCATGAAACTTCATTAACTTTTCTCGATCGCAATCAAGTTCGCCAACCAAACCACTCTGTTCGTTTGAGCACCACTTTCGTATGGGAAAGTGTCCTTTTTGAAACAATCCTTTGACCTGGCGTAGAATCTCCTGGACTTATTCAACTGTTTCACCGCCAGACATGAGATCGTCTACGTAAAAGTCCCTGCGTACGATTTTTGCTCCAATGGGAAAGGCATTTTCCTCGTCAAACGATAGTTGATGCATCGCTCTGATTGCAAGGAAAGCAGCAGGTTTTGTCCCATAAGTTACCGTCTCCAGCTTATATATTTGAATTTCATCAGTAGGGTTGTTGCGCCAAAGAATGCATTGGAGATAGGCGTCTGGGTGAGACATGCGCACACATCGATACATTTTTGCTATGTCACCGCAAAGAGCAACCTTAAAGAATCAAAAACGAAGAAGTGTGTTAAATATTTTAGGCTGTATAGTTGGACCTGCTAACAGTAAGTCGATGAGCGAATACCCGCTTGTTGTTTTGGCTGAACCATCAAAGACGACACGAAGTTTTGTACTGCTGCTGCCAAGCTTATGTACACAGTGTGATGCGGTAAAAAGAATTGATGGAATTCAGTTTGATTTGAGGTAAGCGACATGTGTCCTAAACTGAGATATTCCTGAATGAATTCGCTGTACTGTGCCTTCGTCGCTGGATTCTTTGCCAACTTGGTTTCCAAACTTTTAAATCGACGAAGCGCACGGGAATATGAATCTCCAAGAGCTTCAAATCCGGTACTGGCAGAGAGACGAACAGAATATTGGCCGCTCTCAAGGCGTGTATAATTTTTCTGAAAGAGGTGCTCGCAAAGCGCATCCTCATCAGAAATCGAAGGTGATGAAGAGAAATTGTTTTCAATCTCCCAAAAGCGCTTGACAATGGCAGCAAGTGAGTTGTCTTCAGTTTTTATTGTTAGTGGTTTTGAAGTTGTAGCAAGTGATGTAGGCTTGATGTGCATGGTTGAGATGCCTCCAGAGACGATCCAACCTAGTTTTGTGTTTTGAAGCTATGGTAAGCCATCAGCTCTGCGTATTTGATCTACACACAATAAATCAAAAAAGAGACCTGCTCCGATAAGAATATCGATACGTTGAGATTTATAAAAGAGCGGATCTGCAAGCATGATGTGTTCAGGGATGTTCCACCCAGAAGCGTTTAAATTGTAGTGTGGCTGGTAATCGGTAATAGTATGCGTCACAACAGCTGTGAAGGATGCACTATAGGTACCATCCTCTGATTGTGCGATAATATCGACGTCCTTATCCGAATTTAGAGTCGATTCTCCAATGCCAGATATTGAAGTGTGAGACTGGTGTGTTTTTAGTTGTACCTGCTTTGCTAAGCGAGTAACATAGTTATGAAATTAAGTTGTGATGCTGAATCAAGTATAGCACGGCAAGGTATGAGCGCACCAGCACGGTTTTTAACGAATATAATTGCAGTTGCTAGCAACACGTAATTGGAAGGCAAGCTATTAAGAGTTTTGTGTGATGGTTGTGAGAATGATACGAGAGATGATGATGATTTCGGTTCAGTAGGTTCCAATGCTGATATCAGCGAAGGTACAGATGATGCGGATGAATTGTCATTAGATGACAAATGTAGTAAAGTATTATGTTTCATGTGGCAATGCTTGCAGAGTCCTGACTTGCATTGGTGCAAACTATGGCCCTTGCGAAGGCAATTCAGGCACAGATGCATTTTCTTGGCTTCGATAATACGCAATCTGGGACTTAAGCTAAGAAAACGAGTACATTTTGACAAATAATGTTCTTGACTACTGCAAAATATGCATAATGGATGATTTGTATTGATAGATGTGGAAACAAGTGAACTATGGTTATATTTGTGTTGGCTTTTTCCCACCTGTTTGCTAGGTGTGTGTCTTACCATAGCATTATCCATATTTTCCAAAGTCCGGCACATTTTTTCCAGAAATGAGGCCATTGTAGCCCAACTGGAGATTTTATCCGATTGCAATTCCTCTTCCCATTTCCGTCGGGTTTTGTCATCCAATTTCTGCACAACAATGTAGATCAACAGACCATCCAGAATTTCAGCTGAAGAAGCAAGTGTGCGAATGGCACGTAAATGCGAGTTCATCTGGTCACTTAGAGAACGTAAGCTGCTTGACACTCCTTTCTGAAAATTGTGTCTGAAAATTAAGCAACTTGTTATCAAATCGATTAATAAGTAATGCTAAAGCCGTTTGATAGTTCGCATCGGATGGTTCGAGCGAACTTATTGTGCCTAGTGCAGCACCTCCAAGATTTGCACGTAGATGCTGAAACTTTTCGATGTTACTTAGCTCTTTATCCTGATCGACGACTGAAGTAAACATGCCATAGGAATCAGGCCATTCCGCATATCCGCCATTAAACTGTGGTAGTTTAAGGTTGGGCAGCCGTGATTTACGCACTGATGTGTTGTATGTTGTGTCCTCGCCGAAGTTGCGCAAAATTGTTGTAGAGTTAGTATGTTGAATGTTATGCGTGGCCAATTCATGATTTAGATCAGCTTTAATTTTCAAATAAATATTTGCAAAGTTAAGACGCTCTGTTAGGTCAAGCCTTTCCAGGCTGGACTGTGCTGTGAGAAATTCAGCATTTAACTCGTCAACGAACTCAATACGTGCTGTTAGATCTGATTTATTGAAATTGTTTAACACTTCGGGAGTAAGAGAAACGCAATGCGTTGGTTTGACGCGTTATTGATTCAACTTTTGCCTTATAAAAGGCAACATCACTTAGTATTGTTGCATTAATGTCACTTTTGTCGCTGGCCATTTTTTACACTTTGTTTAAACACGAGCAATCGCAAAGTACTTTACAGCGGTAGCACACTGTACTTTTGAGAATAGGCAAAGACACAAAAGTATATGCCGTTACGAAGCAAAGCAGACACGAAAATTTGTCGTATGTTCACTTTGTGTTGCTTCACATAGAATGCACCGTTACGATTGTATGTTTCCGATGAACATGAGGTGATGCAACTGATGTACATGTGTCTGTATGTATGCACATGCGTATAAATGTATGTAGGCGAAAGAATAAATTGTTGAATAATTATTATTATATGCTGCAAGATCGCGCAAACATTGATTTTAATAATTATAACAAATGAATTTTGGTTTTATATACACGACACACGCACGAATATTTGTTACACATATGTACGTATATATGCAAGCTTGTAGGCGGTAGCGAATATGTATGAGTTATGAGTATGTGTTTCATACCGAATTGTGCAAAAACAGCTAAAAATAACGCAACCGATATGAATTATTGTATTCTGTAACTACGATTTAAAAAACGAATCACGTCGGGGTCACCATTGTTTTGAGGAGAGACGAATTGCCCACCTTTTGTGCGAAATAGAGCAAATATATATAAAGTAAAAGAAACTCGATGCACTTTTGCTCAATACGTTTATTCCACGGCGATCGTAGTTACAGAAGTGAAGTTATAAAATATGCAGGCGCTAGGCTGCTGCATTAACAGAAAGCTCAACGAAGCTTTCGTTACAATATAAGGAAACATATCATATGTTCTAGTGCTATTGTGAATTATGATATTATGGTAGTTACAATATAATGGCATTTACAATTAATAATACGTTTTTTAGTTCTGCTCCGGACAGCTGTCATATAAAAAGACGGAAAAAGTGAACCAAGCCTGTACAAAAAAAAAGTGAATCAGTTTCGTTGCGCGCTCTCTTTTGTTTGCGCGCTCAGAGAGACACGGTTAACGGGACCACAAATCGCACTTCTTTGCATCAACTCTTTCTCCAAAAAGCGTACGATTTAATCAAAACAAAACAAGCAAAAATTTTTGTGTGTCTCTTTGATCTCTCTTATCTCTCCTTAGCTACTAAAGTATGTAACTCGTGCACATGTGCATATATAAAGTATATGTACATAGTATACATAGTACTACATACATATCTAAGGACTTTACATACGAACATAGTAATGTATGCTTTTGTAACATAGTACTTAGTACATACATATGTTATGTATGTTATATATGTATGTATGTTATATATGTATGTATGTTATATATGTATGTATGTTATATATGTATGTATGTTATATATGTATGTATGTTATATATAATAAAATTTGCAATACTCTAAGTCTTAATAAAAAACAAATTTTATTCAGACAAGTTTTACAAATTAATGAGTAAGACGACTCTACAGTTTAAAGTCTAAAATCGAACTGACTTAACTCTAACAATTCCGCCTAGATGAAGCCTCCGTTTCCGTTGCTTGTTTATGTTCGCGGTCCCCAGCAGCAGAATATTCCTAATGGACCTCCGCAACGGAATATGATCCTAATGATCCTCATTCAAGTGCATATTCCTAATGGACTTTGGCCGCGACGGAATATGATCCTCATTCAAGTGCATATTCCAAAACTGCTTAGGCAAGCATAAACATACTGTTGATTGAAAGGCATTATTGCTTTAGGCAAAGTGCCATCGTAAGCATAAATAACATATTCTTATTGTTAATTTAATAGGCATGAGTACAAATGGCAATATGGATATGTTACTATATGTATGTATGTTATATATGTATGTATGTTATATATGTATGTATGTTATATATGTATGTATATATGTTATTACACAATACGAAAATTCAAAAAAATGCTTAAAGAATTTAATTAAAGTTTACATTTATTGGCAGAAGATATATGTATGTACATATGTGCATACATATGTATGTACACTTGTACCAATGCAGTATGTATACATACATTACTTATGTATATTTCTGGCAATTTTTCGGTTTTATTGTGCGTATGTGTATACATTAATGTATGTATTGTACTTCCAGTACAGTATGTATGTATAATTACACGAATTGAAGTGGAAAAATCCAGTTATTTATTTATGACGACTAAAATATAAAAACAGCCAATTATGAAAACTACAAATTAACAACTCAAATAATACAAATACTACATGCATACATAACTACATACATACATATGTACATATATTCCTGGCATAGGACAATTAGCTTCAAAGGTTGCGTACTTTCGAGTTCACAGCCTCAGTTAAAAGGTTTGGAAAATGCCGGGATCGATTATACGGAATGTTTAAACTTACAAATACTGAGATTAAAAGCAAATGGCGCAATAAATATACATAAATACACACATGCATACATACATACATACATACATGCATACATACATACACAATGGCAACGGGACCGTTATGAGGTACCGCAAGCCATTTGAGTTAGTTTTTTTTTTAGAAGAGCGCACAAAAAGAAATAGCAACTGGCAGCACTTTTGCTGCACTTTTTTTTATGTGGTCTGTTCATTCGAAATTGAACGCTGAGTAGCGCACAGCACATTCTGTCTTTCTGTTTCGCAGCGGCTCAGTGGGGATTTGAGCCTTTAAGTGGCAAGACGGAATTTAGTGCGAAGCGCGCGGTGCGTAAATTTTCAGGATCATTTGCGGAAATATTTTTTACTTATTTGTTGATAACATCAAGTGGCGTGCTGGGTAAGTAAAATTATACTCTCAGTTACATCTGTGGACATATAGAAGAGTCTTAAGTCGACAAAAGAAAATGTTGGGTTACTGCGCTCTGGACCTTTATAGATGTCACTACAAGTCAGCACCTTTTTTAAGTTTACGAGATAGGAATTGTACGTTTTAAAAAAGAATGGTGATTTAAAATGACTTCTATAAACGCAATAACTCAACTTTTTCTTATATCGACTTAAGCTAATCTCCCATATGAACACAGATATATTGTATGTATGTATGTTTGTGTGGAAAAATGCCGCTGCTTATGTACACAGGCATAAGTAGAGCCGTATGCATGTATGTTCTAGTATGATATGGAAATTGGAGAACGTATTGGATTTATTCGTTTTAAGAAATGAAAATAAACGTAAACCGTTTGTTGTGAAATGCATGTACGACGAGACGTGCATACATACGTATGTATGTATATTCGCAGCAGTGTTGCCAGATCGGGGCTTTGATTTATTTATGACGACAAAAAAGAAAAACAGTCTAATATCACATTTACAAGAAAGAAAGGAATTGTTACTTGTATTGTAAAGATTGGCACTGTGAATCGGCGTTATATTCCTAACATATGATTTTAAAGGAGAGATTCGGAATGTTGAAATTTACACGGTCGAGAAGAAACGGCGAACCAACTTTACCAGCAATAAGCTTTGAGAGGAATGATATCCCTAAAGTGGCTCGCCTTTCCTCGAGTGTCGGCAGCTCAATTAACATTAGACGACTCTCATATAATGGAAGATTAAACCTTTAAAACAATAGCATGGTATGGAAATTGGAGAACACATTAGATTTATTCGTTTGAAAAAATGTGAATAAACCTAACCCGTTGTGAAATTCATGTACGACAAGTACCACATACATATGTAAATTCTCAGCAGTGTTGCCGGATCAATTTGACTATTTTTACTACTAAAATTAGGGGTTTTAAAGTGGTTTCGTTTTAAACTAACATTTTATTTGTAATTGTTTTTGAATGTAATTTCCGAATATTTTGATCAACATATATGAGCGTTTGGTGGACTACTGATTTTTTTAAGGGGAAATTCGTGGTTGGCTGCTAAAATTTGTAGTGGGAACTCTTCTCCCATCTGGTAACACTCACACGCAGCACGGGCAACCTATAGGAATAGGTAGAACACGTTCGATATAGTGAATGTTTTTAAAGACCATTGTACACAATATAGTAGGGCTATCTAATAATTTTTAATAATTTGACCACACTGGGCAAATCCACAGCAATCACAACATAATCGAAAGCCAAAAAAAATAAGCGGCGAGCGCCCGCATACATAGGTATGTTTTTTTGTTTGGCAGTATACTTACTCACAACGCGATTTTTACTGTCGCACAAGCAGTGAGCGGCGGCCTCAGCTAGCTCTTCGGCCGATTCTGTGTGAATAAACAACGGGAGTTTGTCCCGTACGGACTATGGAAGAACATCTTCTTCTTCTTAACTGGCCATAACAACCCGTTATCAGGTTATGTTGGTTATTCCATGTTTCGTCTGGTACATATGAATACGCATATGAACATTTTTGATATGTCGCGCTTTCACTGAACTCGCTAAAGAATCGCAAGCAATCGAACCCTGGGACCAGCCACTAATCAAGCGTAGCCCACTTAATGAATGGACAGTTGCGGCTGTTTGACCAGTGGAAACGACTTATATGACATTTTACTTTAAAATAGATGCTCTCGTTTTGACTTAACTTTTGAGTTTTGTGATATTATTACTCCGGAAATATGAAACCTTTATACTTTATACATATTTGTGTGTATACATTCTATATGTATTACTACTTATATATATATAAGTAGCTACATAGCATACTTATTTAAGTACATTCATACATAAATACTTTCTGTAATTGCAAACAAATGTACCAATATACATACATACAAACATATGTTGATTTAAGCATACAAACTTTACAACTACTTACTCTTATAATTTAAGTAATATAACAAAGAAAAAATGGATCCTACTAGACAAGTATCAAACAACCTGGAGCATGGTAATCAATTTTGGCAAGCCTATCACGCTCACTTTGCAAGTACAGCAGAAGTCCAATTCGGTCAGCCCAAAAATGTTTGCCCAGTGAATTCGAATGTTCTGGATTCGCACTTATTAAGCGATAACAATCCACCAATAAATACTCCACCTACAACTCCACACGATGTTATGCCAACAAATTATTTGCCAATTTTTTCGGACCCGCTCCAATATAACACAACACCAACTATTGACTACGTTATCAACATTCCGTGTGCATTGTGTCAACAAAAATTTAACGATACTGAAAGCCTTAAAGATCATCTTCAAACGCACTTGAGCGAAAAACTTGTAAAATGCGATATTTGTGGACTTGAGGTAAGGTCGACGTCTGAGCTGTACCACCACTATAGGCGTGTTCACGAGAAAAGCGATTCGACAGATGATTCAAAAGAGGATGCGATAAGGGAACCGAAAAAGAAAAAAATTCAAAAAGATAAGACTAATATTAAGCCGTTCGTATGCCCGATCTGCAACAAATCCTATGCGAGGAGATATGGCCAAATTTTACACATGAAATCTGCACATCCAGCGAAGAAAGGCGATACAGCAACGACCAGTCAGAAGGATTCTACTCCAGCGCTAACTACTAGCGAGTGGAACGCCCTTGCAGCCTCGACGTCCAGTGCAGGATACTATACAAAATATGTTTTATTGCCAAGTCAGGAAACTCAGGAAGGCCCGCCGCCAAAAAAGATATATGCGCCACGTTCGCATTTTTTCAATCCGTAAGTTGCTTGTACAACGACACCGTACAATTAATTTTAATTGCAATTTTAAATTTTAGACAATTAATGTTGGACAATGAAGACCTTATACTATGAAAAAGAATGAACTTTTTTATGAATTTTCTGCGTTTCCCCAAATGGCAAGTTGAAGACGCCCGCCTTTTTCGTTTTTATTGAAGTTATTGTTAAAATGTTAAGTATTTATATACCGTCTTTAAAAGAATATAGAATAGTTAAATTAAGCAACAAGCAATCTGGGAGAGTTTGCGTTTCCAAGGCAAATTTGAAATACATGAAATAAACAAGAATTACTTTGGTTTTACTTTTATTTATAGTACAATGTTAAGATGTAAATATAGTGTTTTTATAGACCAATTTATCGAATCCAAGAGAAAATGTGACAATTTCATAATTGTCAAGGATTTCGTCAACTTTGGCTCCATCGTTATGAGGAAAAACTATATCAGCATGGAGATAAATCGGGGAATCACTCTTGCCAATAGATGCTACTTTGGTCTCCACCCTCGCCAGACGAAACTAACACTATATAAGAAGCTCATTCTGCCTGTGTTGTTTATGGCTCTAATTCATGGGTGGTGACGCAGTCTGATGAGAATGCCCTTGGAGTGTTTGAGCGGAAAGTACTCTGTAAGATCTTTGGCCCTATATACGCGTCGACAACGACTACCGCACCCGATGGAACGACGAACCCTATGAGCTCTATGACGAGCTTGACATAGTCAAAGGAATTAAAACCCAGCTCCGCTGGCTAGGTCATGTGCGTATGGATGAAGAAGCAATTGCGAGAAAGGTTTTCAATACTGCTCTTAAAGGAAAGCGATGAAGAAGCAGACTGTGCCTTCTTTGAAAAGTCCAGATAGAGAGCACACTAGCTACCTTGGGACTCACCGATTGGAGACGGCGCGCGCAAAGCAGAGGTGCCAGGAGGAGTTCCTATATCAGTCCGTAACTAGATAACGGGTTGTTATGGCCCGTTAAGAAGAAGAAGTGGGAAAAGCATATAACCGAAAACGAAGAGAAATAGGTATAGGAGGATAAATATGGTCGGTAAGAAACAGAATGAATATGGTGCAGAGGAATATGTAAAAGGACGACGACCAGAAAGAGGATGGCGAAGGCGATTTGAGACGAAGTCATAGTGGAATTTGACCTATTTCCTGTTGGATACCGGGATTGGCGGACTTAGGCTTAAAGGTTTTGGTAAGTTGATAAAAACTGCTTCAACTAAGGCAAAAACCTGTTCACAAAGTGTAAAAGAGTATTATAGATTTGTGCAATATATATAGCACGCAGAAGGAGGCATGGCAGACCGTAAGTTCCTTAGGAAAAAATTATCAAGAGCAATAGAGTTTCTCAGAGACTATAAAAGTTAGAGCCACAAAAGTTTTAGCGCATTTGTCCTAGGTAGACGGAGTTTGTCGAGGGGGTAACATTCCCCCAGTTACCAATTTTCGTTGTCTACAGCTACGCTAAGAAAGCTATCCAATGGAAACTTTGGCAAAGTTATGCACACTGTTACTAGGTATGTGTCGTGTGAAAATCATTAAGATCGGATAGAAACTTGAAAATATAGAAAATAATATCCCAATTTTAGGCTCCTCCTCCTACAAACGGCAACAGAAGTTCACTTTATGTAGAAATGTTTATGTTAACCAAATGTGGTACGTAGACTCATGTTAGGCTTCTAACGAAACAATCTTGACCTTTTCCGAATCATACCCGGGAGGGATTACGTTCAGGACATAATAATGAATATTTTAGCGGAAATTTTTCCTTAATTCAACAAAAAACATGAACACTGAAGAAACTAACGACGCATCCTTCGAAGCCAAATGTCACTAGGATGGATCAACCTCCTTCTGCCCTTAATATCATCTCTGAAGGTCGTATGATCCCTACACAGAGATACCTCAAAATTCTTGGTGTATCGTTTGACAACCGATTTGCAAAGCATTTGAAAGGAGTTGGCAAACGAGTCCGCGGTGGAAATAAAGTCCTTAAAGTCTAACCCGCTAGTACCTGAGGCAGCCTATAGCCACCTATAAAGCTATTAGTCGCACTCTCGACTACTCTGTAACGTAGAATCATGCCACTGCATGAAATAAACAAAAGCTGCTGGCGCAGATGACCTGCCTGCAGAGTTGGTCAAGACTGTTGGTAGGGTGCTTGCACCAGCTCTTTCAGAACATGAATACCTTACTGTCCTCTGCCCTGTCTTCAAGAAGGGTGATCCCATGGTGTGCGCTAACTACCCTGGTATCAGTCTTCTTTCTATTGCATATAAGACCCTATCGAGCGTACTGTGCGAAAGAATTGATTGGACCTTATCAACGGGGTTTTAATCCTGTTTAGTCCACCATTGACCAGATATCCACACTACGCATGGAAAAGACCCACGAACAAATCGACACAAACCATCTCTTTGTCGATTATAAAATAGTCGCACTATCTGAGTTTGGAATCCCTACAAAGTTGGTACGACTATGCTTAATGACGTTGAGCAACACACGCAGCTCCGTCAAGGTAGCAAAGAGATTCTCCGAGTTACTTATATAGGCAGATGATATCGATATCGTCGGGCGTACTGAGCGAGCAGTTACCGGAGCCTTTGCGGCTATTGAAAGAGAATCCGCCAGGATGGGTCTGGTTGTAAATGAGAGCAAGAAGTATATCCTTTCTACATACACAGCGGTTGGACTCTCAGATTGCCAGACGAAACTAACACTATAAGACGCTTATCCTTCCCGTGTTGTTTTATTGCGTTGAAGCATGGGTGATGTCGCAGTCCGATCAAAATGCCCTAGGAGTGTTTGAGCGGAAAGTATTCCGTAAGATCTTTGGCCATTTACGGGTTCTATGAACTCTACGACGACATTGACATACATAAGCGCATTAAAATCCAGCGGCTCCGTTAGTTAGGTCATGTGCGTATGGATGAAGAAGCTCATGCGAGAAAGGTCTTCAATGTGAGTGTCGAAGGGAGCCAACGAAAGGGTAGACCGTGTCTCCGTTGGAAGTATCAGGTAGAGGGTACACTAGCTACCTTTGGTATTACCAATTGGAGAAGGCACGTGCAAAGCAGAGACGCCTGGAGGTGAACTTTACGGCCAGCCATTCGTTCACTGATGTGAACCAGGAGACACGATTGTTAGCTGTAGTTGTTCAGGACTGAACATGAGACGCTTCCTTAAAATGCGATAACCAGACAACTGCATCCATGCAGTTATGGTCACAAAGGTCTAATGCTTGTTATATGAATCTCTGCGGGTAATAAAACCTTCTACACACAGCTGCAACTGATCGTATACTATCCTAAATATAAATTCATACCTTATGGTCAGATCAGCCTAAATACACACACGCTGTTGCCTTACAACACAGCGTTAGATAAGATTGAAATAAGACACCTATGTAGCAATAAAAAAATTAGAATAAAAGGAGAGTTCGGTCGACAGAGCGAACCAGTATCAAATTAGTACTCAACAAAGTGTAAAAAGCCAGTCTCATACCTCGCAGCAGCTCTGTCTTCTCCATCGCACTACCTACATGACGGTGATGTCTGCTATGCAAGCTGGGCAGAAGCACTATCCCAATTAAGGGTCCGAGCATTCCAGGTGCATATCCTCAAATCATAGTTCTTTATGCCGTGGTGGGGTTTCAACATTCGGGGTATCCTTATCCGAGGCTTTTCGTAGTCTTTCATTGGAAATTGGGTTTTCCGTGGTAGACCCCAATCCCTACGCACAACCCTTTTAAAGCCTGGGGTGGCCCAATTCATAAATCAGTCTATTTTAAACGTACACAAGCAAATATTCATGACGTCGCCCACCATTCACTTTTGCTTTATTTAAAATGTATTTGTTTATTTAAATGTATGACGTATAGTACAGCATATATTATGTGTATTTATTTAATAGTTTACATATCCATGAAACAAAGATTATTTAATTGCTTTGAATCATACTATAAACAGTTTAACTATTTTCGCTCCCCTAAAGATTTTTAATTATTGCCTATATATATGTGGGCATACATTTATGTGTGGTTAATCATTCTAAATCTTTGCCATTCTCATTTATAAGCAGTCCAATGCGTACCTACAATACCAAAACAGTTTCCATACAAATATTTCAAATTAATTTTCTAACTACTTAGAAATAACTTTCAATGCATGTATGTATATGTCTATAGGGTGCTTTACATGCTTCAAATTGTTCAAAGCGTTATAAAGTTTAAATATATATATAAAGAAATTAAATATTAATAAAACAGCGCAATAAAAATGACAAAAAATACAATAACAGAACGTTTATAGAATGTTTGAAGCAGTAAAAAATTGCATATAATTAAATGATTTTCGTGGGAAAAAAAATTGCTAATGACAATAACTAATCGATTAATAACTGACAAAACAAAAATCCACTGGAACACTGCAAATCAAGGCCAGCTCCAGTGACTACATGTGTGTGGTAATAAGCTGGTGATCTAGTTTTAATTGTGACAATTTCTTTTCTTTTCAATCATTTTATTCTTATTTTAATTGCCAAAAATCAACAAATAAATAAATACGTGCACTTTACAATTTACTAAGCCCCCGCCGACAACTTGTACGAGCTCAAGGCGTTAATTTTTTTTTCTTGCTTGTTTTGCTGCAGCAAGCGCGAATTTCCTTAAGTTTAACTTAATTTTTCATTCCTACTACAAATAAATATTATATTACAATGGTTAACTGTTCCGTTACATGCATGTCGTACACAAACTGCGACTGCTGCTATGTACTTGCTTATGGTCAGCAGAGTTCCAAGTTCTAAGAAACTCATATTTCGTTTGTATACAATAGTAGTAGGATTTATTGCTTATACTATACTATTTAACCTGAGCCCGAATATGTTGTAGAAATTCATAATAAGATAAACTAGATTCACTGCGATCGTCTGTTAATCTCTCAATAAACTGCGCCTTAGCGGTGCTTGTGTCTCTGCAAAGAAATCATAAAGTTAGCAGCCATTCTCAAATAGATTAAGACGAGGTTTCTCAATGTCCGAGTAAATTGTTTGTGTACTATAAAGTTACAAGACGAGTTGTTTTGGAACTTTACTCATTTTTAGCCTTCAAGAGACGTCTGTGCACGACAATACTACTTGCACATTGAGAAACCTACTCTAAAGCATATAAATTTTTACCTTATAATTTGCACAAGTGGCGCGTATGGTTTATCATAGTTCAAACGCAGTATAAAACGTTTTAATATGTCACTCTCAACACTTACAACATTTGGCAAACCAAATACATAGTCGGCTAATTCCGCTGTGGCACTTATGCCTGTAAAGAGGATATTTTCTAATTATAACCTGCCGACAGCATCAATGCCATCATTTGCTAAATAAAACTTGCCTAATACGCTCTCCAAAACTGCAGGTGGTACGTTTAGGCCAACATATATCATTATTAGCGTACCACAGTCCATCAAAAATATGGAACGTGAGTCCAGGCTGTAAACATACATAAGTGTTATTTCACAACAATGCGCTATGTCCGATCGAACTTACTGTTCTGCCGATAATTGCAAACGCTGCACTTCTGGCAATGACTCCTCTTCATCTTCCTCGTCATCAGGCGTCGTACTCACATTGGAATTACGAGCATGATAGATAAGGGAATCGATTTTGTATAGCTCCGGATAAATATACTTCATAAGCTGATCCAGAGGCAAAACCTTCATGCAATCCATGGCATGTACGCGATCATCTAAACGCGTGCTGGTGCCCACACGGAAAGCCGGCTGCAATTTGATATATATTTTAATAAAATATTTCACACCCAGTGTTACTTCGTATACTAACATGTTTTAGCAAAGCCAGTATGTAAAGCGGCATAAGCGCCAGACTACGTGGTGCAATAAGCTGGCCCGACTGACCCGACGGAAGATTTTGTGCTATCTTAAATGCATTGAAGACATCGATAGTCGCATTGATGAAGGCATCGCGTGCATCCGATAAATTCGAACCGATTGAACGGTCAACAGCCATTTTAGCCAGTAAACCAATGATAGCTTCCGTATCTGCAGCATGCATCACCTCTGGCAGCGAGGCGGTGACTGGCAAACACATTGTATGCACACGTATGCGACGTTCACCCTCGCTATTAGTATATAACAATGCTGCTTGGAAGCATATTGTTTTAACATCTGTCAAGCTTTCATCATATGATATCTGCATGCCATATCCTGCATCAGGATTAACATTAGGCAGTGATAACAGATCCGTAGATCGCACAAAGAAGTTGCCATGGAATGTGTGCACTTGTAAGCCGCGTGTGCAGCGTATGCGCATGACCGCCTCAAAACCGATCTTGCGGGTCAGATAACGTTTAAAGCACTGTCTAAATGAATCCACCTGGTGCTGCTTGGTTTTTTGGTACAAGGGGAAGTGATGAATGCAGCCGCCGCTGTGTTTGCTGACGCCCGCTATGAATAGGCAATGGAGTTAGAACTACCATGGAATGAACATTTTCTTAGGAAACTTACATATGGTCGCCATATCGCTGTACTGCTGATTCATCAAGAATAAGTCCACTGCTATTTGATAACCGGAGCACTCTAGAGCAAACCGCTTATAGAAATCAGTCGCTGGATTCAAATGAGCCACATCTTTGGATGAACGATTGTTGGGATCCTCGCGTGGCTCCAGTGCACCGGGTCCCTTATTGGGAAGGCACGTTTGAAAAACTGTGATACGTCCGCCAGAAGAGTGCTGTAAAGAGACTGCCATTAGTTTCCACACAAAGGTGCATAGTTGTGGTAATTCCACTTACCATAAGCTTATAGGCCACTTGTAAAGCAGCGCCTAAGGCTGAACCAGGATCATGCGTATGCTCAAAACGTTTAGGCAGCTGTTTCAGTAAATCCTTGACTAGTTCCTTGCACTCTTTTAGATTAACTAGCAAGCTGTCTGGGCGCGGCAGGAATGGATCATCAATGTCTAGCAGTGTCATTTCATGCGGTTGATTAAAACCATCGGCCATACTGTAAAAGTGGACGAAACTGTCGTAGCAAATGAAACCAACTTGAGTGCGTGCATCACCAGGCATCTCGTCTATATGTCTGTTGAGCACCGAACATGCAGTTTCCAAATAACCACTTTGCTGTGCAATTATCGACACATCGAAGAGGAACAAATACATGGCTGGCTGAGGCGGACGTAGCTTTAAAAATAAAAACTAATGTTAGTGAAAATGAAAAAAATGACGAAAGGCAAACTTTCTAATTCGTTTTTTAGACAAGGCCTAACATTATATTATATTTCGTTTCAAGTTTGCCAAGAAATCTTCTGCATGACTTATCTACGTTCTAACAGTTACTACAATAACTCCAATATTTTTTTTCCATAATCTTTTCTTATCAGTGAGAGTTCATACAAAGACTGACATAAAATACGGTTTCTAGAAATTGTTTGAAGTTCAAAAGCTGCATGGAGTAGTTTGATTATAATTACACAGATTATTTTAGATAACCCTCCTGACTACTACTCTCTAAGTGAACATCACAAAAACAAGGACTCGTTCAACATACCATATATTCAGAAGGCGCAATGAATTCAATCGTGCTGGAACGCACCTCAGGTCGTCGTGTAACATCGCCATAAGTTTTCGTAGCTGGATCGAACTGGAAGTCCTCAGGCACTGTGCATAGTAGATAATATAAGTACAGTGAATAAAATGAATGTAACGATAAGAAACTTACGTTCATTGACGCGATAGCACAGATTGCATTTCCACATTTTACTGTCCACAAAATAAACAAATGGGTTTATATAGGTTCGACAGATTCGGCAGCGCACTATATTAATGCATTGTATAACAGGCAGGCTCTATGAGAAAGATACTCAGATGATCAAAATGTAAGGAATAGCATGTTAGATGTACTCACATTAACATCCCGGAACGGATGTATAACAATGCCTAGGGGCAGCCTTGATTTCTGCAGCAACGAATTGCTCTCGGGTATTTTGGCCAAGGTGCAGCGCAAAATACTGGGACTGCAATTGATGGATTCGTGAAATTGATTATGCAGCACTATTTTAGGTGGCGGTAGTGTCGCAGGCGACAAAATGTGTCGATTTTGCATTAGATCTATTGTGTCCTGACCCCACAGTCTGCTAAAGCCCTGCTGCGTGACACTTAAAGGTGCACCAAAGGGTGCAGCAGCTGCCATGCCGTAGTTCTGCACTGAAGCTTGCGCCTGATACTGCATGGGTACATTGCTAGGCTGAGCGCCAAATATGCCTGATGGCGGTGGTTGTTGCTGCGGCATCGGCGGCTGCTGTTGTGGTATTGGAGGCTGCTGCTGTGTCATCGGTGGTTGCGGATATGACGCCTGAGGCTGAGAATAATGCTGCGTTAATGGATATTGCTTTTGTGCCTCCGCTGTTGTCGGTGTTCCGAGCTGTGTCGATTGTGATTGTTGAGGTGTTAAAGCTTGGGATGTTCCATACTGCATCGGTAGCATTATAGACTGATTTGATTCGTTTTGTGGTATCCATTGGCCAGTCATTGGTGGTGGCTGCTTATTATTGTTCCGCTGATTTTCCAGGTACCCGCCATAAAGTATTTTTTCACCTTTTTGAACTGTAGCATAGCGTACAGATTCTGAACTACCAAACATACTAGCAGGCGTTTTGCTGCTAGGTGGTAACATAGTAAATCCGGTAGGCACCGGATTGTGTGGGATTGTGTTACGCGATTCACTGGCTGCCGTTGGGAATGCACCATTCTCTTGTTGCACATTAGAGTCGCTCAAACAGGCCACGATGTCCATGCTGTCTTTATATAGCGGCATTAAAAGGGGTTGGGCGGCCGCGGGAGGTCGAGTTGCGGGCTGTACTTCAGGCCTTACGGAGGCAGTGCCATTAGTGCAATTGATATTCAAATTTTGCATATTGTTTGCCAAATTGCCCACACCACTGGAGGGCGCCATTGGTGGTGGCGGTCTACTTTGTTGTTGTTGGTGCTGCTGCTGCGGTGGCATAATGTTTTCAGCTCGATGTGCAGCTGCATATTGGGGCTTTGGTGGCGGTGCTGGTGTTGAAGCTCCGCGGCTTGCCGTTAGACCAGGCGTTGCACTGGGCGCACCGGCATAGTGAGGCTTGGGTGGCGGTGCTGTTGTTGCAGGTCCGCTGCAAGCCGCTAGACAAGGCGATGCGTGAGGCGCAGCAGCATATTGGGTCTTTGGAGGCTGTGCTGGTGTTGCAGCTCCGCTGCTGCTTGTCAATAGACCTGGCGATGCTGAAGGCGGTGTGGCATAGTATGGCTTTGGCGGCGCAGCTTGTGCTGCAGCTCCACTGCTGCTTGTCAAAATACCAGGCGATGCTGTACGCGATGAGTTGGCGCTGGGTACACCATTGTTGCCATTTGTAAATATAGGCTGGCTGGGTCCGTTTACAGTGGGAGGCCTTAGATGTGGAGGCAAGCTACTGGTTGGGCTCTGCATGCAAGTAGAAGTGCATAAAGGTGAACCATTGCTTGGATTATGCTGCTGCTGCTGCGGTGCTGCTGAACTGGAGGGCGGCAAAAACTTGTTGATATTGCTATTGAATTGCGGCGGCGGAGGCAGTCCTGCTCCCGGATTGACATTAGTTGCGTATGGCTGCTGAAACTGTAGTTGTTTGGGTTGAAGCACCTGTTGTTGTTGAAAATATTGTTTTTGCTGCAACTGCTGATGGGCTTGTTGTTGTGGTGGCTGCTGCAATTGTGTTGCTGGCGGTGGCTCTCTAGGTTGGCCATTCTGCAAATTGGGTGGCTGGCTGGGATTCAGTGCAGGTGGCGGCGCAAAGTTTGTATTATATCCTGACATTTTATGACGTTAATTTCTAATTCATAAACTGCAGTTCGTTTTTAAGAGGCAGCTAGAAATAAAAACAAAAGAAGGTGAGTATGTTTGTAATCATAGATTTGGTTGTGTATCTAATCTTTAACCTTCAATATAGCTTATCTACAAATTCTACACACAATTTGGAAGATTTTAGTTATTTGCAAGTTTAAAAATAATAGCTCATGACTGGTAATGGAGGTCATCGACGTACAGTTACTTTTTTGTTTATCTTATCATGACTCTTTTGTGTCTGACATAAGTTCAAAAGCAAAGAACGTGCTAGTTGTGGGCAATTCGGCACATTGATAAGGGCCTATTTATATTTATATGAATTTTGCACATACAATTTACAAGAATCAAAAAATATCCATTTAGAAAATTGGAGTGATAGTTCATTGTTAAGTTGGTTTCAGATAAATTTGAGAAAAACTTTGTTATGCAGCAGTCACCAAGTGTATTAACAAGTATTCGATGCAGTGTAATAATTTTTGTTAGTTGGTTGTACTTTGTACACGTTAGCGCATGACGAATAGTATATTCAATTACTTATGTATGTACAATCACTACTTTTATAGCTCTATTGATAGCGGTGCCTACGTCGACAATAGTTCTTATGTGAAATTTTATAACATGCCGTACATTTATTTAAACAGCTTTATTTCAAAAGCACACCTAAAGCAAACAAGACAAATTTGGGTCCAAAAAAGAACTTAAGAATGGTTTATTAAACTGTATCTTTAGACGAAAATGTTAGAAATTTGTTATACATTCGTTCAGTGCCGGATTAATTTGGTGTCGGTTCCATCGTTTTATTAAATTTAGTGCAATTCCTTCAATCATTCATTTACATATATTTCCATTGATTATTGAAACTGGTTTTATAATTATTATAGCAAAAAGCTATTCTTCTAAGTAAAACTTTTTAATGTTTTAATTTGGAACACTGTCGAAACTCGGTTTTAGCAAAGTAAATGCTTTCTAAACTAAGAAGAATCAAATAACAAAGTCTGTTTTCTTTCATGATAGTACGAAGGCTTTAAGTTGCAGAAGTTTATTTGAAAAAGTGGTCGAGTTGGATTTTGTGACCTTCCATACTCAGCAAATTAGGCATGCAACAGAACAAAGAATTGACAAACTCCTAAGAGAGAGTGGAATGAATTATTCTGTACAAAATTTTTTACGACGGTTGTAAGCGTAAAATTTGCTGATCTACAAAAGCTTGACTTTGATGAGAAGCTACACGAAATGCCAGGATGCACAAAGCTGTTTCACGACATGGGCACATTTTCAAGCTTGATGCTTCACAAAGTATCTAAACTACAACTTTTGTAATGATGATGGGCCATGCTTCAATCCGGCCCTGCATACGTACACTTGACCTCGGTATCTATAAAATTAGTCAATAGCTGGTCAAAGCCAATATACGTATAAACAAATACTCATAGTCATAATGACTGATTTTGATGAGCTACTGCCATTGACCCAGTTAAGAGCCGCTCGAGGAAGTGAGTGCCGCGTGTGTGCGTAACTAAGCAACTGAGACCCAAGCAGCAACTGTTTAGGACACATGCTACTCTATAGTAGTTAACTTACTAGATATGATGGCTTTTATCAGAAACATTTTTCACTTAGCGATCATGAGATAACATCCATACATACGCACACAATTAAAGACTGAATGCTGGGCAAATTTGTGATTACACATACATATATATGTATGAAAATTGGCAGCTATAAACAGAATTTTGATGACGTATCTCGCTGAGCAAGCGCAAGTTAACCGACTGGATACTTTTCGCCTTTGTCAAGTGTTAGCAGAGCGCAAGGATTGTAGAGCAGGAAGCAAAATATAATCAGTATTTGTATGTCCTTCGCTTAAAATTTTACCTTACTAATTACTTTTTCTAGAGCACTTTCAATTGCCACTACCAAATAAATATTGTCGTTGGAAAAAGGGCGTTGGAACGTAGTATGTACTTGACCAGCACTTGCACTTTGTAGTTGTCTCTTCTTCTTTCGCCTTGATTTGGGAATAAATTTCACTTTGCACTTTTCACTGCGGCGCCAAAAGAGACAACATTAAATAAATATTTAATACGCTAAACGTATTTCTTAGACGTATTGCTGATTGTTGGCAATAAACTCTTGCTTTTGGTTGTTAAAAAATATTGCGTATAAATCTATTTTTTAGAATATTGCACGTACCACGAAACCACAAATAATTTTTTGTATGACAGAGCTCTGTTCTTTCACGCGAACTTCTAAATACGTTAGTTGCGTACTTTGTTGTGCACTTTTCCACACTTTGTGCGACAACTACCAGCTGTTAAACTTTAAATTAATTTTCAATTAATTTTTGTTAATTAACTGATAGGAGCACACAAATTTACCAATGCAAAAAATTTTGCATGATAATGACAGCGAAACAAGTGTTGAAAAGCGCGAACAAGTTTGGCCACGTCAATTTGGAAATGAAATTTTTACTAGTTGGCAGCTCATTATATGTCAAAAAGTGGCGCTGCCAATCGCACAATTGGCTTATAACGTATTGACATACGCTGAGCGCTATTTATTTTGTTTAGTGTGTATTTGAAAAATTTACAATTTTATTTAAGTTTGTTTAAATAAATTTTAACAACTGAAGTGTGATGTTCAAATTATACAAAATGAACTTGGAGCGCGTTCCGCCACATGTAAGAGAAATGCGACGGCCATTCACTCCAATTTTTGGTGGCCAAATTCGAGACGACCCGACCAGTTCGAGGAGCACCCGAGGTAGTCCATACCTTGCCGTGCGCAAGAACCTCGCTGACTTCAATTTGGCGAATTACCATTTGTACAAGATCCAACAGACCCAGGAGCTCAAAGTTGATGATCATAGACAACGACGTGTGTTCGCTGACAGGGCTTCTGACTGAGCGGAGGACCTAAATTTTGGCCGAGCGACTAAGCGCTTTTTTGGTTGAATGGGTATGTTGTCAAGCAAAATTCCCGTATATGCGATAACGCCAATCCACACGAAGCTCACCAGATAACAATGCACCCACTAAAATTTACTTTTTGGTTCAAAGTTTGGAGATTTCTATTACTACATTGGCCACCAAGATCGTGCGATTAAATTCCGCTAGACTTTTTCTTGTGGGGTTTCCTTATGTTTATGCCAATAAGCCGCAATCGCCCGGTGTCCTTAAAGTCAACGAAAAAAAGGCCATCACTCAAATTCAGCCAGATGTATGTAAGAGAGTCATTGAAAATTGGGTGATGTTTTATTCCATACATTTAGGACATTAAAAAAGAATTTCGCTAAAACCTTACAGACAACGTCTGCCCGAACTTATGGAAAAGCTCATTTGAAAAACCTCTACCGAATTTACATTAAAAAGTTAACTTAGGTGTATTGTTTTAAGCTGTTCTAGTCGAAACATCGTTCCACTATCCTTAAAAGATGCTCTGGCAACTGCGACCGATTGTGTGTTCTTTTTAAATCTTTGATGGACCTTCGCCATCTTAGACAGAATTTCTAAGGAAAAATAGTTTCCTTAAAAATAAAAACATCACCGTTAGGGATCTTGATTGAATTGATTGGATGGGCATCCCTCTTATAGATCTGGCTTTTATAGTTTATTTTTTTTCTCCTACGAGAAAGGCCTGGGTATAGGAGAGCCGGAACGTTTAAAAACCGGATGTTGAGTAGTTCAAGCCGAGTTTAATTTTTACGATAGAGCTCACATTTATTCCTTTCGTATTTCTGATAGTGAATCAAATTTTTTAATCATTTTGTTTGTTTCGTCCCAAATTTTTTCATAATTTTCATCGTGAGATAATGACAGGGCGTACCATGCAGCATCGAATTTTTTTAAGGAATCTATGACGCCAGTCATGAATAAAATTTCAACGATAACTGTCAAAATGAATATGAATTCAAATCTTTCCATTTGTTTTCAAAATCCACTTGCTTTGGTCGAGGCAGCGCATCGGTTGATCGACTCAATGCTAGCTCATCAAAAAGAGTCACCAGTGACCAGTAGTTGACAAAAACAGTTCTCAGAGAGCGGACTGCAGTCACTGGAGCTTGCTGCAGCTGCAGTGCCCGTTTTTCTTGAATATTTCCAGTGTTGAGTTCGACGCGTGCTGTGCTCTAATCGCACACAACTGGTCTTCCAGCGCTCCGGTTTCCCTCGACTAGTGATGCCTTAGTGTTATTCTTCAGTTTATAATGGTAGCCCCAAAGATATTGGACTTTTAGAACTCGCCCCATTATAGTTGGTTTCCTCTTCGTGAATCTACAGCAATAAAACTTGCATTTAATGGTTCAATTAAAGAACAATTTTTATTTGCAATAATCGAATCATGCGTTACATTATTCATTGCAATTAAATACTTCATTTTAAAAAGGAAGTCGTAAAAATATATGCATGTATATATGTGTGTATGTTATAAGGTTCCAATAAATTGCTTCATTACCTTTAAGTGTTCTATTCTTTTCTTAGGAAAAATATCTTTTTGTTAGCCTATATTTCTATATATTCTTGTATAATATGATTAATTTTAAACAATTTTAGAAGCGTAATTTGCTTCATTCGTTTTATTTTGCGTTAACTTTTGCGTGAGAGTATTCAGTAGTTCACAAAGAAAATGGTTTTATTATGGGGTTTTAGTTAAATTTGTTTTCTTTTTTGCGTTGAGGCCAGTGGCGATTGCCGGCATTACTTAAATTAAATGCTATTTGTTAGAAAATTAATTATATTAGAATTTCTTTTACTATAAGTGGAGTTTTGCAAACTCGCTGCGTTTTTTCATTTTTATTTTAAAGCTTTATCTTTCATTGTGACATTAGAATGCAAAATATAATACTTAGCTAATATTTTAGGTGTGTTTTTCTTGTTTCGTAAATAATTCAAAGTTGGCGAGAAAATTGTGAAGTTGATTATTTTGTTTAAAACCATATTTAGTCATTACATTTCTGTATTGTATTTTGTCTATAGCAGAATCATTTTAATATAGAATTTCTATGCTTAAATTATTAACATTATGTCGTAGTCTACAATTTTTGATATACCTTTCCATTTTTTTGTTTTTGTTTTAATTATATTATTGTTTAAGTATGTATGTTATTCATTGGGTGTTTTATATTTCGCGATTGCCTTTGAAAATCATTACTAGTTGCTAAATAGTGTAGAAAATATAAAAGTGTTTGCTCTTTTCTTTATTTATAAAGTATTATTGCATTTTTTTTAGTACTACTTTTAATCGTTTCCTTATATAATCAAGCTTGAATGATTGAATGCATGTTTGTCTGCAATATTTTGCTTAATAGTGTTTGTAACGCTCTTTTGTTGGACATTTTGACTTGGCTTTAGCTAATCTATTTACATTTTATAAACAGACACAAGGGAGGCGGCAACAATTGTGCCTCGTTATAGAGTTCTCTACACTCATCCTAAATCGTTTCCTGCATTTGTTCCAGTGTATCGTCAGTGTTCTGTAGTTTTGCGCACTTGTGGAAATATTTATATAGTATATAGTTGATGTTAGTTCCTGATATGAATTAAATATAACGATTTTTGGTGTTCTTATTCATTTTGTCACTGCAGTTATAATAGTTCATGCATTATCTCTTTGCCTCCTTTTCCAGCAAATACATGCGTTGGCTTAAGGGTTTCGTATAGATCCAGTTCTCACCCACAGGCTTGAAATACTTTAAAAACAAAATTCAATTAATTTGCATTATTTAGAGCTTTTGTTTGTATGTACCTTGTGGTCCCAGGACAAGTCATACTCCTTGCGCACCTTGGCTTGATCGCGTTGTTGTTGTTCCACAACACATTTGGCATTCGTTGCACGTTCAATGTCGTTGAATCTAATGAAAGAGCATTGGTATACATTATATGACGTTATAACGTTTTGAGAAGCTAACAAAAAAATAACATGTTGTAATAAAGAAATTTGTTTTACTTGAGTCCCGCTGTCACTTCCTTCCAAATACGTCGCGACTCATAATCTTCCTGCTCAACGATAGGTCGAACTTGTTTCTTAAATATGGGTATACGATTTACGTCGACGAATACTTCGGTTTTCTAGAAAATTAAAATGCACAAATTTGCATGTTGTTAAATTGTATAATAAAATCAATGTGTAATACACACAATAACAACAACATTACAGAAATGTATAAACAACACAATTTGTTATTTTTTACAGGCAGTGTTTCTACAAATACGAGGATTTATTTTCTAGACAAACAAAGTAAACACACAGAAATGGTCCCAAACTATTTAAGAGAAAAGTACAATTATCGTAAAAAAGTAAGTGGGGTTGGATGGTATATAGTATATAGCATAAGTTAGCTGCAAACTGAAGTTATTTGGAGCAGCTTAGAGGTTATACAGAGTATAGGTAAGGTAAAACTGATAGATAAAGTTAGTTGAGTTATAGCAATACAGTTTACTAAATAACTAAGCACAAACTAAAACACACTACAACGTTTCAGAACCACTTACATTCTTATCATGCCACTTGGCTTCCATAAGACCGCTCCATTCGCCAGCAATTGAGACAAATGGTTTTTTCTCATTAGGCGAATAAATCTGTTTAAGACATATAATTATACAATAGAGATACAGTATTTATGCTTGTCGCCGAAACGCACCTCAGCTGTTACTTTGTTGCGTTTTCCACCATAGAAGGGTTTGGTTAGAAACTCAACGTTTGCATAATAACCCGTTTGCTTGCATTTAATTTCCACTGAGCCGCCCAGCTCAATCCAAGGCACCGTTAATATAGATCTGTGAAGCGAGAAAAGTTTTAGCGCCAACGTATTCCTTGAATGTGTCAAATACAATTACCTGCCATAACCATTGGGAAATGTTACAATATACTCCTCGCTGCGATCAACTAAAGTAACAATACCCTCTCCAATATTATGCACACCTATTGATAAGCCTAGAAACTTCGATTTGGTCCAAACGTGTGCGGCAAAAGTAATTTTCTTATTGTAATGCTCAGCATAAAAGGCTGAAACTGAAAATAAATTTGATAATAAGTTTGATGTGTGGATGCAAACTGTGTAGAAAAGCGAATTTTTGAGTAGTTGTGCGCATACGTTTCTCCGTAAAAGCTATCGTCCACCGATCACTTATCAATTTTTCCACCTCCTACTACACTTGAATTCTCAGCTCTGTCTTAGATACTAGATTGCTCGGCTCGGATTGTAGCTTGAGGATTGAAACTTAAATGGAGGCGCCATACAATATAAAGATCCCTCTCGCCAGACGAAACTAACACTAACACAAGACGCTCATTCTTTGAGATTTGACGCAGTCTGATGCAGATGCGCTTGTAGCACCATATGCTGGAACGACAAACTAAACGAGCTCTTCGACGATATTTAAGCGAATTAACATCCATTTATGCAAAAGTAACTTTTGACCATTCTCAAAATCTCGTTTCCCCAAGTAAGGTTAATGCTTGCCAATAACGTGAAGAACAATTACTTGATTACGGTGGTCATATCCCACAGCCTTTGAAATTTAACTTACTTCGAGATGAAGTCAGCTGCATAATATATTTGTCATAATTTTCCCCGCCAAACATGACATACAATGTAAATTCTTCGCGGATCAGCTTTTCGTCATGTAGCATGTAGTACACAGCCCGCGAGGAAACCATTTTTCTTTTTCTCTTAACATTAACTTTTAAACATTGAGTTTATACTGAGACATCCTATTTCCGATCCACTCTTGATGTGCGTATACAACGCGGACATTCTCAGCTCAGCTGAGTTAAGTTCCGCTCTCTGTGCGCTTGGGGCCTTAAGCTTAATATATGTTTGGCCTTCAATCGATGAACGCATCAGTGGTGCCCAGGCCTTGGTTTGAGCCATATTCTAAACTTACTTGGCGGATGGTGGGAAACCTGTTCCGCTAAGAATGTCAATTGATCACGTCGGCACCAGGGTATGGGTCCATCTTTTACTTCATTACCATCTTGGGTTTCGCCTAAGTAAAATTATATAATCACATACAATTTTTGATTTTGCTTTGTTTGTGTGGGTTAAGGTTTACCAGGAATATCCCAATGACACTGAAACACTTCACCCAAAATGGGATTGTAGGGTTTTTTGGCCACCGCACTTTTACGTCCAGCATGATATGCGCTCAGATACCAACGGCAAACCTGCACTATGCGGTCCCGCGGATTATCCATTTCAGAGATTCTGCAAAACAATAAGCCAAATATAAATAAATCGAGAGCTTTTGTGATTACCAATGACGCTACTTCATTAAAGAGCTTTAGATGATAGATATGAGCCGGCATGAGCCGCTTGAGAGTGGTTGCTATTCATAAATAACAAAAGGTTGTGTGCTTACTTTAGAAACAAATCGGGATGCGCAAAGTAATCGGCATACATTTCCAACAGCGAACGCCGTTCCAATATGAACGTAGGCAACACCACCTTGGTTAAATCCATGCCAATCTTCACTTGCGACAATAGATGTGTAATCATTGAGCCGTGCGCTTCCATGCTAAGGTCAGTCTCCTCTTCCTCCTCATAAAGCGCATCATAATCGATGCCATTGTCATAGCTTGGCGAACGTGTGCTCGATGTAGACGTTTCTGGTTTGTTTTTGTGGCAATATTCATATTCTTCATCTTCGGGCAGCACCGATTGGGCAAGTGGTGTTGGTTTTATTGTTGCCTTGGCAGCCAATTCGGCGCTGTCAAAGCTATCTGGCGTCTTTTCATGCGTGGGCGATGTCTCCACCAAGCCGCGCGTGGTGCTGCAAATAAGATGAGACAAGACTTGTTGATTAAGAGTGGTAATTTACGAGATATTTAGTATACTATATATGTAGAGCTAGGAGTTTATTGCGTCAGCGCTGAGGTTCAGATTTAGCTAAATGTTCGTAACTCTTGCTTTTGTCAGGCAAGTCACGCGCTCGGTTGTTTTTGGTCTTGGCGGGATGCTGCATAATTTATGCGTTTTGCTACCATAAATCTGCTGCTGATGTCAGACTCTGTCGCTGTTGTGTGCCCTTTGTTCATTTAAAATTTATAAAACAACACTTAAAATGACCTAAACTGTGTGTGTGTGTGGGTGTGTGTGGGTGAGTGTTACCAGCACAGGGACATCCTTGAGTGAAGCATTTTAAAACACGCACTAGTTTAATGGGTCTTACCTGAAACTAACACGGCGTACCCACTTCCTCAACATGGCGACGCCTATGAAAAACAATTGTTATGGCCTGGTGCAGGGTGCCAAAACGTTGCAAAAATGTAGAAATACACAGACACGCACACACACAGATGCAAAACACCTGAACTACGAGCAGGTTATGCAAAATGCACAAAATGTCCGTCCGTCTGTCTGTATGCGTTAGGCTTCTAAGCCTGCTGTTTAGGTACATCAAATAATTATTGCATACTTTTGTGCGCAATTCACACATATGTAGTAGTGAGTGAAGAACACACAACGAAGGTCCAACTGGAAGTCAGAAGTCACACACACAGACGAGACGGCACGCTTTCATACAGTTATGTGTGCTGCCTTAATACAGTATTTTCAGGTATAGTTTTGGCATTATTAAGGATTTAATGCTATAATCAGAGTTCACACTAAATCTGATATAAAACGAGAGGACACCAAATGGCGACACGGACGCTGACGACGACTATCGAAACTAAAGCTGACAGAATGACGACGCAATGACGACGCGTTCAACACGAATGCGCCACCAGCAGCAGCAGCAGCAGCAGCAGGACAAAGGACAACACGACGCAGCAGAGGCTTTGCGGCTGATTGTCAGCTGTGAGCGCCAAAGCCGTGGCCTCTGACTGTGTTTTGTGTGCTCCCAGGGCCAAACATAAGGGCTGCTACACTGTTTGTTGCATTATATATTGACGAATCGACTGACGATTTTGTATAATGACAAACGATTTGTTATTTGTTTTCCGTTTTCGGCAAAAATATTGGCAATGCATTCTGCAGTCTGAATATTGCGCATGCGCCGTCACGCTCGCTGAGACTCGCGAGAGTTGCGTGCTTTTTTTTTATACACTTTAAAAATTGAGCTTTATTCATTTTTAAAGTAGTTTGTAACACATTCATTGAGTTAGCGCAAACCAAAACGGGTAGCGGGAAATAGACGAGTTTTTTAAAAATTGTGTGCACTTTATCCTTAAGTACGGCAATGCCACATTTTCGTTGGAAATCATTTTAAAATAAATTTATCCAAATAACCTATCGCAGAGTTTAGCTTGTATTTAACAGCTTGTGACTGTTTTTATTGGCGAGACGCTAAACTTCACAACACACACACACATGCAAACGCAAGATGCGTCACAAAGTAAGGTAGACTTGCCAAAGGTAAATACTAGAGCTGCACAAGCATATAAAAAATGTTTTGCAGGCCATCAGCTGACTTTTGAACTATTTCATAACCTTCTTTCTCGCATTTCAATACAAATACTTCAGTGCCGAAAGAGCTTGGTAACAAAACAAATACTGTACAAGCAAGTGACAAGCTAATCTATCTATTATATAAATAGGCGACGAAAAACTTGTGGACCCCTTTTTCACCAACTATATGGAAACAAATATGGGTGAAACTTATATCATTGTGCAGGAAATTTTCATTAGAAGTGCAGAATATAACTTTTATTCATATATTTTTCAAAATCATAGGTAAAATTAACAAAAAACTTTTATGTTGAGATGTCTTTTTACATGTGTTGGTAACTATTCACGAACGTTTTCTCTGTTAGCTCTTGGCATCTGCAATAGTATTTGTGTTACGACAAAGAATAGCTGTCAATGTGTTGACACTTGCATGTGTTCACGAACGTTTTCTCAGATGCTATTGGCATAATACTATACTGCTTGCATTTCTGTTGTGTCTGTGTAAATAGCCGACAAGTGTCTGGGCTATGGGAGAACATGACTGTTTTAAATGTATTTGTGACTCACAGCTCAGAAAAATCAGAAATGCTAAATGATTTTGAATTAAAAAAAATGTATGGACTTTAATTTGCAGTCGGGATGTAACTGCGTGGTTACCACTAGTCTTTATTTAAATACGCTAAGCAAAAGTTCAGTGTGGTACCGATTGCTTCTCAATAACGTAACTTTTTTAGATGAAACCTATACCATTAGAAAGATAAAATTATTGTGGTTTGCCGAATATACGTTTTACCTGGATACGTTGAGTAATGAATGTACCTTATACGTTAGATAAAAAACAACAACAAACTACAACGTACATACAAACGTTGTTATTTCGTGTTTTCTTCTCTCCTGAGCTGTTATGAGCGCGTGTATTAAGTCGTCGAATGTCGACGACAAGGCGAATACTAGTAAAGCATAAAAGCAAAAGCCAGCTGAAGGAGCTGCAAAATAAATTTAAAAAAAAAACAGCCATCTGAGCGCGCAATTAGGACGCTTCCATTGTATAATAATACGAAGGTAAGATTAGTCTGAAGAATGAATATGTATGTTCTACTGCACTTCAATGTCGCTTTCGTCTTAATTTTTTATCTACGCTAAACTGAGGCTATTCAAGTCATCCAAATATATAACATTGCTGTTAACATGACACTGAAGTACAGTCGGTACTGTACAGTTGTGAAGTGTGACCGACCGAACATTTTTTATAAGCTTGTGCAGCTCTCTAATACATGCATTCAAAGTAAACGCCAAAGTAAAGTAGGTTTGCCGAAGGTAAATATAGGTTTCGGGCATTTGCATTGCATAAAATTACACCAAATATGCAAGTTCAATACAATCAAACATTGAATTGCACAGCAACAATAAATTGGAGAGAGATTTATGCAATCGTATGTTTAATGTTCAAAACTACAAAGTTTCCTTGACTTTGTTCTTGTTCAATACTCTCCCGTTAGATCTTCTGAATTTTGTGAAGAATGAGTCAATATGTAATATAAATGTTTTGATTGGTGTATATATCATACTTTAACTCTCAATGATATATTGAAATGAAATTGAAAACTAATAGTAAAATTTGGTAAATATATAAGGGTATTCAACGCTCGATCCTTTTATTTTTTGAACGTCTGACTATTCCATATCAGCAAACAAGTCGGTAAAGTAACTCTCAAAAGCTGTACCGAAATTTTCCGCAAGCCTTGGATAGGCTTCCGTTGATCACAACTTATTTTAGAAGCATATAACAGATTTTTTGGAAAGCCCTCCTTTCAATGCAGAGCTACACTTAACCAATAAAGCACAAAATTTTTAATTTTAATTTCAGAAAAGCTTTTTTAAGTTATCCTGATCACCACAAGGATGTTTCCCAGGGATACACAGAAATCAAGTTCCAAACGATTATACTTCATTTTAGTATGAGACGTAGAAGTTTGAGCTATTTGCAGCTTTTAGTACTGGTCTGGGGGTATGGGATACCTATTTAGCGAATTTCAAAGGTAACTTCAGAAATAGTGCTTTACATAATGGTCTAAACATTGAGAAGGTTCCGGTTAACATTGCGGAATTTGCTACATAATGTATGACTCCTAAGGCATGCCCAAAGGCTGGCTAATTGATAGTGTTTGTGTCCATTATAAGGCAACTTGCTTACTATATCTATTGTACTCAGACCGGCGAGGCCTGTGTGCAGCAGCAGGAGATAATCTTCTTCAGTATACATGAAAACTGTACTATTCGCTGAGCCTTACAAGCCAGACTGCCCGTAAACATTTCGCTATTGGGAAGTTCCAATTGACAAGTTTTCCTATTGAAGAAGTTGGTTATTATGGGGACAAAATTACTTATAGGATCTCCAGTCTACTTTGGTCAATGTCGTTGAATTTTGAATTATAGATCAAAAACAATTTTATAAATATATGTGACAATTTTCAAATCCATATGCGGGGTGCGGCAGTAATTAAGGTAAATCATTTGCGGGGGAAGGGGGGGCTTCTATTAAAAAAAGGCGAATACAGTTTTAATGATTTGGCTCACACGAGCCTCTAAACCAGATTTTGTAGCTTTAGCCAACATGTATTCATATCTACATGTAGTGGAATTCTGGAGCAGTTTATAGGCGAAGGGCATACTTTTGACTATAACTTTTGATGCATTTATCCTATTTCGATCATTTTTGAAACAAAGATGCACATAAACACGACGCAAACCTCTGTCGAGTTTCAAATTGATAGATTCAACGAAGCAGCTGTAAATAGCTGCTTTTTTCTCTCTAACTCTTATAGTCTCTCAGAAACAAGTTACAACACGGACGGATGGACATGTCTATATTGACTCGACTATTGCTCCTGATTATTTTTGCCCTTTGAACACATAGTCTTCAACGCCTCTTTCTGCATGTTACATACATTGCATAAATCTATATCCCTTTGTGTACAGGGTATAATCTTGGCCTATGCAAAAAAAAAAAAAAAATGTTGAAATGTGATATTTTATGTAAGATTTAGTTTATGATCTCTTTTTAGTTAGTTTCAATATATATACCAAGCCGGACGTGTGGTAGTAGTTATCCGTTTTGTTATCAACTTTCACTACTGAGCTCTAAAGGGTATCCCCAATTCGGCGTTGCTCAGCAACAGCCTTGCGCAATCTTTTTATAGCTTACAACATGCGTTAAAAGTCAATTTTTATAGACCAAAAAAAAAAAGGAGCCGGCTACCGGTCACATGGCGGCAGCTGGCAAGGACGAATGTGATGACGTGTGCATTTGACTGTTGCAGTTTACTGCTGTGTGTTTAACTATACCAATAGGCCACAAATTGTTCATCAGATGTCAGTTAGCTCATTTGAGCAGAGACAAGAGACAACGGGCCATAACGTTCGGTTGTTGCTATTATTAGAGGGTCTAGAAGCTGGTAGTGTCAGCACATTTGCTGTGGGCTCTGTAACACTTACCAGCCTATGGGAGAGCTGCCCACACTTGTAAAAGGATCATCGTAAGCATCATAGAAGTCCTCTTCACCTTCACTGCTTGAATAAGAGGTTTCAGGTACTACCTGCCCCAAAGGCGCTGTAGTTGCTGTAAGCAAAGTTAGACCAAAAAACCAAATTATTCAATATATAACATGGCTACTGTGACGTAAGCAAGCGCATATGTTGAATTTTCAGTTGCACTTATAAATGCAATTTGCATGCGTGAAAATTATTTACATACACTTTTTACATATGCATATATGTATATGAAACGCAGTACATAATACGACTTGAGTTATTTACTAGGAATTTGTGCGCTGTGAGTGCATATTGCGTGTTAGCATGTGCCACACAAGACAGACAACGTACCAGACAGGACATCTAGTTCTATATAATCCGCAACAGCACAGACTCGTCCAAATTCAATGCCATCGGCAACTGGCTCCTCAAGCAGCTCTTCAAAGCTCACGTTTGGCCAGACCGAGACCGAGAGATTTACAGCACCTGTTTTGATTATATAGTACATAGTACAACCGACAAGCTACACAAGCTGCACAAATATCGTATGGCATTGGTTATAGAAAAAAAAATCCCTTATACTATACTATGCGCTACTACTATTTTTATAGACAAACGTCTTGGGCACAGCACAAACCAGAGCATGCTGCCAAAAAAGTTTGTCTGCCGAAATATTTAGGCATATAATATTTTCACACTTGACATTTACCATTTTCTGTCGCTGAATCATCCTCATCGTCGACCAAGTGCTCCGCTTTTAATGCTGCTGCTGCTTCCGCCGACATTGCAGCTGACATCGCTGTGCCTCCAACTGCAGTGCCAAAAGTCGTTGGGAGCGTTGTGGGACCGTTGTATATGCCATTGATAGGGTGCGCCATATTTTTAGCAATTTGTAAACTTACAATCGAGTGTTTGATATGATCCAACATGGCCTGTAACAAAATTGGTTGATAATTGATTTTTGTTTCTTTTTTTAAGACGTTCAAGTTGAGTCAACGAATTTTGTATGCTCTGAACAGAACACCATGTATCGAGCTAGATATATTAAATTTCAAGGCTACAAAAAACGTTTTCTTATTTGAAATCGATTTCTGAAAACTAGTAGCATGAGGCAAGCTTTCCCCATAAACCACACATGTGCTGTTTTTTGTATTCAAATGAGTCATCAAGCAGTCAAATGCGCCGCACAGAACTTCAATTTGAATCGGTTCTATATCAGATATACGCTTACTTTAGAAAATTGAACGGAGCAACGAGCCGAATAATTTTTTTTTCTTATGCAGCTCGAAACGGAACTGTTTGAAACGTTAAAATTGCATAAATGCCAGTTATAGGCAAGTTGAAAGCGCACAATTATTCTTCTTGCTCAAATATCTATTCAGGAAGAGAACACAACATAATTTGTGTGTGAGCGGCAGGAAGCTGCTTCAATGCTGCTTTTCAGCTCTTATAAGCAGCGATACAGCCTTCGGTTAACACTTCGGGCATCATTTGCCTGATGAATGCATGAATTTTCATGGCGATCGGTTGAACAGTATAGAAATTGAGCTGCTACATCGCCATCTAGGGTCGAGTGGATAAAAACTAAAGGTGGCCGTAAAATGAAAAGGTGTTTAACTTTCGGTATTGTCTTATATTGTCTTTAAAAATATTCAAATTTTATTAATTTAAATAATTTACACCTGTATTCATTTCATGGCAAGCAATCCGATTGTAAAATTGGGTAAATGTACTAGTTCATATTCATTTTTTATTAAACTTTCTATAGCATTTTCTCTTTAATGTTGTACAAATGACATTGTTTCTACAAAAATTTGACTCACAACAACAAGTATCTTATAAGAGTACATTTTTCATTTTCCTTATTTCATGTTTTAAAGTCACGTTAGCGATTCAAAAACCTGACTTGTTCTCATGTCGTTTCAACAGCATAGCATGTTTGTTCCATAAATAAAAATAATATTTTAAATTTGTTGAGCTATTCGAAATTGGTCACGTTCACAATCATCAGCGTAAAACATTGTAGTACAATACTTCAAAAATTAAATTTGTTTTCACTTTGTGCTTGGTTGGTATCATCTTGGTAAATGAATTCAGTTGTTAATTGTTTAAATTTATAAAATTTAAGATTTAATAACGTGTTTTTTAATAACTTTAATTTTTCGGTGAGCTTTCTTTGGAAATATAAATAGTATTTCTAATACTATTTTTTGTAAGACAAGCTTTGACCTGCTGAGGTGGTATTCTCTCACCCCCTCACCCAGTTCATATTTATAGTCCACTGGTTGCCCATGGAGAAACGTTCAAAAGAATGAGCGTTTGAAACAAAATCTTGGCTTTTTGATCTGCTCCAACTGACTGTGAGCTAGAATATGAAGCTTTGCTTGTAAATTTGGTTAAAACTTGCTCTGCGAGGTTTGGACAAATCTTATAGTACATAACTTGAAGATTCGGGTTTACAAAATCTCGTGACAAGTGCGGTTTTACAAAAATTCAATGCAATTTAACATCGGAATATTCTTATGGGGTATTATCAGGGCCAGGTGTGATTTTTATTCGGATCCTCCTATTAATTCTTTGGCTTATTACGAACTCCGAGCGTATGGTCGCAAAAAACCGATGTCCCGCTCATTCGTTGGGCCTGGGTGTAACTGTAAAATTGAACACGTGGTTCTGCCCACTCAATTTATACATAAATAATGTAGACTAGTGCTCTGGGTCGTAACAACAAAACAGCTGTTTGCACAGCTGTCGAAATTCCCGCTTTTCTCAAGACCATCGTAGAAATATCTATGTTTACGTGTACACAATGGCAAGTAAACCATTTGGCACGTGTTTGACTTGACCTTAACCTTGCAATTAAATTTTTTAAATTTAATCAATAAACTCAAACAGTAGCTTTTTCACACGTGTCATAAATATTCTTGACAATTTTGACTACTACAACAAACTTCAAGTGCTTATATTAAAATTAAATTGTATTCTAAAAATGAAGAGTCAACACTTGGAGCACGTGGACCTTTTGGATCCGGACCATAACAGTATTGACGAGGTCTGCGCACAATTTGAGCTTTATAAAAAGAGCCAGGACAAAAACCACGACAAACTTTGTGATTACACAGAAATGAAAAAGCAGCTGAAGGAGCTGCGTTCCAGTTTGAAAGGCCTGCAGCAGGGCGTAGACAATTTGCAACGAAACAGCTCGGATTGGCAGCAGGAACAAGTTAAACGTCTTAACAATATTGAATCGGCCAATAATTTGGCTTATGGCATTGAAACTTGCGATGATGAATCTGCAGAGGACAACGACAAGGATAAGATGATTATAATCAGCAGTGGTTCCGCCATTTGTGTTTTCGACAATTGCAAGCGTCTCGTGGACTCCCAATTACTATTGCTACACTACTTGAGTGATCACAGCGATGTGCTGGGCGGCTTACCGCAGTGCAACGACATATACGAGGGTGGCCGCGTGGTACTGTCTTTTCATCCGAAATCCTGCCATTTTCGACAGAACAAAGTACTAGGTCTGTTGGCCTATGGCGGCACTATAGAACAGAAATTTCTTCAACTGGAACGCAAAGTGATTCTCAACAGCTTTCTGCCAGAGTTACATGCTCATCTGAGAAGCCATATACCCGTTGTGGTGCTACTCTGCAAGACAGCTGCAAGTGCAGTGCTGACAGACAAATTGCTGGCCCGTAAGGTGCAGGCACGTGCGAATCACAAAGATCAAGTTTACGTCATATGGTTGGTTACGCCTAATGAGACAGTGCACTTGAATGCCACTTTATGTTTATGTGGACGCGATGCAGCACTGAAGGCGTGCAGCATTGTGGCAGTGCGCCAGGTGAGGCATAGCCAGAACACAAGCAAGTTTATGCCAATGGATGCAAATTATTGGCGTTTATCGTTTCGAGAGATACAAAAGATATCCAATGGTTTTAGAGACGAGTTGCACTTGGAGATAAGACTCACAGAGCTGGGCACAAAAGCATTAAATTAGTTTTAATTACTGTTGATAAATAATAAACCGTTTAAATTAATCGTAGTTACTCACACTGGCATTGTCCTGCAAAGCTTTGCATTGAGCTTGCTGTTCGCTGTCATTCAGCTCCTCGATGCGTTTGTCCAGGGCCTATTATTAAATAATCGTTGTCATTTATGTAATTGCTATTAGCTATCTTTTATTGACACTCACGTTTGTTTGCTCAATCATGAGCTGCAGATAGGCGTCCGCTTCGGAAACGCGGCGTGCCAAGAGCTCCAGATGATTGGCGCGTTTGCCGCTCGTTTCTTTTGTATAACCGCCTGCTATATAGAATGCACTCTGACTGTCCCACAGGCGAGAACGATTCGCATGGCGTCGTATTGTGTCCTCTAGACGTCGCACCCATTGTTCGCGTTCCTCGCTGTGACGTGCCTGCATTTGTGGGCGAAGTTTGTTGTGATTGTGTGTGTGTGTGTGTGTGTGTGTGTGTGCGTGCGTGTGTGAGTTTGTTGGTTGTGAAAAGTTTTATCGTTACAAAGTTCAGTGGCAGCGTGTCAGTGTATTAAAAAGCGCAAGCATATCAAAACACACACGGATATGGCCGGCCAACTTTGGTCGCCGAAGTTTAAATACCCTTGCATATTTCTTTCTGCGACACTCAATGCTCATGGCTCTCTGATTTATACTACTATTTGCCACAGATAATACAATTAACGTTCAAGAGAGTTTTCACTTCAAATCTGGCCCCGAAAAATGCGATCGTAGTAATTAGAAGACACTCCTAGCGGGTCTGCAAGACCAATTATACTATTTATTACAAGTCAACGAAACAAACTCTCTCTCAGATGGGTTGCTAGACACACCAACATTCCTTACAGGAAACTTAGCAAGACCCTCTAATAGGGCTATAGACATTTTATGGCATCGTAAGATATACATCAAAGCAACTACCAAGAGACAAAGGTAGCAAAAAATAACCTTAGAATATTTGCTGGTTTGATTACTGGCAATTGTGAACTGAAAGTACACTTGAAGGGAGGAGCTTAAACACCTGTTTTTGTGAATTTGATTAAGAATCCTCGCACCATATACTACATACATTCGTCCGGGTGCCTCTGATTCGCGCACGCCTTAGTGCGTCCTCTACCTGCTCTTTCCAACAGAGACAAGGCCTACCCCTTAATAGTGCACTACTATCCGAATTAAGATACTTCTTGGATCTCAATAGAGTTTCGTTGTATTCGGGACAGTCCCCCAATCTCTATTTCTTTTGAAATCGCTTAACAGTGCACTACTATCCCAATTAAGATACTTCTCGGATCTCAATGGAATTTCGTAGTTCTCGGCTCTGTACCTGAATCTCTATTTCTTTTAAAATCTTAAAATTGCAAATCAAAATTAATTTTTCAAAGTTGTTGGATAATAAGAGTATACAATTTGACTAAAAAGCAACGAACTCTTAAATTTTGTTTAAACGGCCGAGCGTGTACTTAGTCAAGGCCTTCCAGCGTATTCTTCTTCTTCTTAACTGGCCATAACAACTCGTTATCGGGTTACGGTCTGTTGTAAATACAATCTTTCATTAGAATTGTGGTTTTACGTGGTGGGTCCAAAACCCTACGCACAACCCTTTTAAGGCCTGGGGTAGCTCTACTGGTCTCGAAAGAACCCAGTGTCATTGTTAGTCGCCTCATACGACAAGCTTTGACCTGCTGAGGTGGTATTCTCTAACCCGCTCACCACACGGATCCAGCGTATTACAAACTTAATATACTCTTCTCGCAAGGGTATATCTATAATATATTTGTTTAAGTACAAATGCATAACAAACATGACGAAGATTTCGTAAACAACAAACGAGTAGAGTATATATGTAGGTATAAATCCGTTTTCAGGGTTAAACCATAATTGCCATAAAAAAATGTTGAGATGTTTTGCTTAAATAGGACAGATTGACCAGATAATGCGTGGCAGAAGTCACGTTAAATTATAGGCACAAAGTCTACGGCAATTTGACCATTTGAAATTGTAGACAACTAAACCTAGGGAATTTACAAAAGATTTAAATGTTATATGAAATCGTAAAACTTTTGTATGTTTTTTGCCAATTTCCGTTACTTTTGGCAAAAAAAAAAACCTTTAGTTTGAAGCAACTTTTAAGTTGCTATTTGTATAAAGTAAAGCCAACACGTAATCCGTCACGCTTGTTTGGTGTGAATCGTTTTGTTACAAGAGAACGAAAGGGTTGCACGCACGTTTGTTTTCGTGTGCTGTGTTAACAGTGAGAAGAAAAGAAGACCATACAAGTAGTAGGTTATTTTTGCGTTCACGGTAGCATATGAGCACGCTAGATGGCGCCACATTGAGATGATGCCAAGTTGAAGAGAAGTATCCACGAAAAGTTTTTAGCAAACACATATTTTTATATATAAACGCTTAGCGAAAATTCAGTGTGGTACCGATTACTTCGCAATAATGAAACGTTTTCAGGTTAAACCTATACCATTCGAAAGATAAAATGCTTTCGGTTTGCAGAATATAAGTTTATTCTGGATACGTTGCGTTTTAGTCAGGTAAAAATTGATTTGAAGTAAAAAAAGAACAACAAAATGAATTGTACACACAAACGTTGTTATTTCGCGTTTCCTTTTTTCCTCTTCATATTCAGCTGTATAAAATGTTTGTCCTGTTGTCTTTGAAACCTATTTTTATGGAATTTTCGCAGGGCTTCCTAATTAGTGCTATAGCAACCCTTTTTTGATTATTTATATCATGCGTTTTACACTCAGATAGTCAGCCCAGCAAACATGACAGAGCCAGTTACAACTTATCGATGATTTTTACGGATATCTACGATCTATGAATGTTTCAATGTGAATCCAAGTTGCATCACAATTGCGAAAGTTATTTGTTTAGTTATTTACTGCCACTTCATAGTGAAATTTAAAAATTTGCAGGGTATCTTAGAATCCGGCTTCTTTCGAGGACATAGAAAAAGTGAAAACGGTGAAGCCGTACCATTATGGTACTTCCGATCGCTTTATTATATATTAATAACAATCGGTGAAAAAGCTTCTTATGTCTGCAAGGGTATGTAACTTCGAAAATCTCAGCTTGGGCACTTCGTGCACAACACAAACACACATCACTTTTAAATACTTGCCTGAAAGTGAAATGTTTTGTGATCCACGGTAATTGTAAAAGTATTGTCCTCCTGGTCATCGATACCAATGACAGCATCCTTTAGACGCACACAACCTCTGCGAACACCCTTCATCATTTTCTCTTTGGACTGGAAGAAAACGAAAAATCATGTGTAATTGCAATGTAAATGTAAACTACATATTCGGTATTTGAATTCAAACGTTTTACATAATGCCTTTTGTAATCGTAACCTTAAGTATGTACTTCTTTCCCCCAAGCGCTACTATACTTTGAACAAAGTTCTAAATTAAAGCATTAGCTTTGACGTGCGCGAATAATACCTTGCGAAAAATGAGTTCGCCGCTCAAAAGTATGGTGACAGTCGGACGCGTTACGAGCTCTTATCGCGTCGAAATTGCTTTCTATTAAAGGATATTTACAGTTGAAGAATTAAAATACATAAAGGATCGAAAATGGACTCTGAGACAAGTGCGTAGGTGTTTGCATATAAACTACGTTTATACGAGAGTAGTTGTTCGTGAAATTGAATACAATAAGCCATAGGCTTACATTCGATTAATGAATACCAAGGATTTTTCAGAGCCAACTTGTATTTATTACACGAATATCGACTCTCGAATGAATGTAGTAATATAAGTTTAAAATAAAAATGTATGTTTAATTGCAGCGGAAACATTTCACTTTGACCATCCTGAGATTGTGACCAATTTTTGGTTTATGATCAGTGTGCTGAGCTTGTATTTAGGAATTGTTACACTTTGGGGACCAAAGTAAGTATATAATAAGCTTGTGGTTGACGGCATTCGTATATTGCATAACACTCAAAATATTCCAAGAATTTCAATCAAAACACTCTATAATAAAGCCAATATAACTGTGAGCCCGTTGAACTCTGGAATTGCTGCAATTACATATTCAGCGACTGTTCGCCGACTTATGTATACAATTGAATTTAGTTCAATGACGTGCTCTAAACTTACGTTAATCATATACAAATGACATGATTTAAATTTTAAATTTTCTTATTGCAGGTTTATGAAGCACCGAAAGCCCTATGAATTAAAGTCAATCATAATCGGCCACAATATTGTGCAAGTGCTTTCGTGCATCTATGTGATATACGAGGTAAGCGATTACATTTGTTGTACTTAACAAATAACACAAATAGAAAGCTTATGGGCTTTAATTTTTGCAGATTCTGAAAATTACAGAAAACACAATATTTCTTTTTTGGCAATGCAATGCGGTAGATGAATCATATAAGCGTCTGACACGTCACTTTAGCCTAGCATACTTTCTTTTTTGGCTCAAAATATCAGAACTGCTGGAAACGGTGATCTTTGTTCTGCGCAAGAAGCAGAATCAAGTGTCCATGTTGCATGTATTTCATCATGTGTCTACAGTTACATTGATTTATATACTTATAAATCATAATAAGAACAGTAAGTAACACGTGTGCCAAGAGGAAATTGGAAATATGTAATCTCATTGTTGTCTATTCTGCTCGTAGATTTTGCTGCACTCTATCCGATCTTCCTCAACTCCATCGTACACGTTGTAATGTACTCCTATTACTTGATCGCGGCTGTAGCGGACAAAAAGACTGTACGTGCATTGACGCCACTCAAAAAGTCTATTACGGTAATGCAAATGGTACAGTTTCTATTCATATTGATTCAATCCATTACGGTTATGACTAAGTGTGGCGTACCAAAGATAGTATTTACATATTTCTGTGTGGTGATTTCGCTTATGCTCTACGGCTTTTATGACTTTTACAAGAAGTCCTATAAAAGTACACAGAATCGCAAACGTTAAATAAAGCCACAAACATTTTGTATACATAATTGAACAAATAAATGCAGGCACTTTGTCACCATTAAACGAGGGTTTCCTTTTACGTTGCGGAAACAGACAATTCCAACGTTGCGAGACCAAATCGAACATTTACTTTGTGAAGTTACAGACAGTTTTTGGCCTGAAACACTACGTCACCAGGAAGGCATGGATGATCTTTCGACGCTTTACAGAATTCCATCGTAGCAACCCTTCTGACATCGTCTAATTTCGTCCACAATCATCCCAACAGTTTACTTTCAATATCGCAAACACATTTGGTCGAAATGCTAGCCTTAAAAACAGCATCATTTGAAAATCGTCTAAAAGGATGACTCGTCGATGAAGAGCGAAAGAAATGATTCTGTTTGATTTCTTCTCAAAAGCGGGTCATGGAGCTACCATTACAAAAACGTAGGACACAACGCCAATGCGAGCAACCAAACCGTCGAATTGGTATGTTTTCCGCCGTAAAGTGCCGACATTGTTTTCGAATATCAAAAAAACAAAGCTGATGCATTGCAATATTTTTCGAAATTTGGTTCAAACGAATGCAAAAATGTGGTAAATTTTGAAAAATAATAAAACCGCTTCGGATGGAATATGCTTGTTTTCGTTCTCTTTCGAAATATGAAAAGAAACCCTCGTACTTGCATATATTCTAATTGCTTGTTGGATGTGGAACGGGTCTTAAAGGGAAACGAAAATGTTTATTTTGCTTATGGCTGAAGTTGAAGATAAGATAACATTAGAAAGACTGTCGGGCTGTGCATTGTAGTTTGGATATTTTTTGAACAGATAAAATATTGTTGAAGTAATTGGCTGCTCATTATCACATGACACCACTGAACTCACCGTGTAGTAGGACAGCAAGCCCGCATTCTCGTCTAAAACGAAGAAACGATACTGCCAGCCCTTCATAACATTGGTCCATTTGCTAAGTGTACCTTCCAGCGTACCCATGGGCACAGCAGCATTTGAACTTGGCGTTGACATTGTGCTATATTGTTACGACGTCAGCTGGTCTACTAGAAAGCAGTTTGGAAATCTTTGTCACCGGCGCGTTTGCGGGTGTTTGGCGGATGCTGACGGTGACGCAATAATCTTCAACTCAGAAAACGAAAATTTAATAATTTAGCATAAGCTGATGATGAATAGAGCATTTGCGGCAGTGTGCTCAGCTTCGTTGGACTTGTAAAACAATGCATTTAATTATGTTTGCGCGGGTGATACGGCCGGGGGGTTGCGTATGTTTGTTGTATTTTTATCACCATAACCCGAACGTTAAAAACATGTAAGCAAATGAATAGAAAGCTAAGCACGCACAGAAATCCACATTAACAGGGCACTGGAAGGTTTGCGAATATTTGTTGCTAATTCATGGTTTTTATTTCCACAGCAATGATAAAGTTTTTATTAAAATAATATGCGAGCTCGTTTTGGTACAAACAAAACTATCGATAGGCAATGATAACTATTGGCTAGTATTCGCACTTTCTCTCCGATACGCAGTTAAACCGTTGCAAGGCGAATGGCAACTGAACTTGGTAGTGGCAGCACTTTTATGAGTGCGGCCAATCAAAGATAGATATGGCGCACAACAAAAAATTTCAAACGCTGAGGTTTTTAACATCGGTAAGTTGAGGTTGAACCGGCTAATAACCCTTTTTTATTTTTATGATATTTTAAGCTATCCAATTGAAACAAGATCAGATTCGAATTTTAGACCAATTCTCTGTAGTAAAATTTAATTTTTTATAGGAATGTTAAACTTTATTTCATAAATTTTGATATGTAGAGTCATGTAACGCTTATAAACCAAACAATGTTGACCTTTTGACGAACCATACCCCTACCCCCGTAGTACATTTACCATTATTCCCCTCAACGTATCGATATAAAAATTTGGACAGATTTGATTTTAATGGGAAAAATGGGTACAGTGTATTCCTCTGGCGTGGACCATCCCGATTTCATCATTTCTGCATTCGTGTATTGTATTAAACAATTCTCCTGCGTTACACAATAATAATAAGGGCGTAGACGTGACCAAAGTCGGTAGTTGTCCGGCAATAATAAGCCAAGTTCCTCTTCTGCACGACTTAGGTGGGGAATGTTTTCAAATACCGTACTTTTAACTTATTATACAAAAATTTATTTTTGAGATATTACACACTAAAGGCTAATATTGTTTCTAAGCAGCACCAATTAAAACTAAACAACGTACAATTGGTTGATAGAATGTAGAATATAGCTAAGTTAGAAATGGTAACACAACGTTGCTGCCTTTTTGTGCGGGTACTTAAAGGTTGCAATTATACTAGATCTAGAAGAAACATCTATACAACATGTAAAGAAAGCCGAAGAGCCACATGCCCTTGAACGCCTTGTCCACGAACCACATGCTGCAAAGTGATTGAACGCTATTATATATTCTCAAAAAAGCTGTAGGACTTTAACTTACACTTTCATATGCCGCCTGGCAGCCGGTATGGATTCATCCGACTCTTTAAGAATGAGACGCCGCGCGCACAAAACACAGTTAGTAAAGTAATCAATTAAATCCAAATCAATCTTTTCAATAACATATGTTTTGCGCTCTTTGTTGTTCATCATTTTGCGTAATTTTACTGTCTCTGAGTTATCAAAGTTCCATACATTGTTGGCGTAGTATTCGAACACCTCAAAGCCCTTGGTTATGCGGTTTTGTACGCGGCAGAGTCTGTTGTGGACGAAAGGAGCTGTTAGGTGGCGCACTTAAGCACTGTCGAAACTACACTTACACTGGTGGATAGCGCAGCACCCATAGCAATGCATCTACAAAGAGCGCCGGCAGCCATTGGAACAACATCATGCAGATCCAGTGCACCCAGTAGTTTGATTTCATGGAACCGCCTGGATACCAGGCCACACCGTTCAGTGGCACTTTGTTTTCAATGACCCAACGACCGAGCTCAATAATCTCCGCCCAGGACACTTTAATGTCATTCGAGCTGGTCATATGAGCAACACGGTTTGTCTCATCAGTGCCGGCGTCTATGTTGCGCCAACTGGCCACCAATATGCCATTAACGGCTACGTCTACCGGCAGAAAATCACCATAGCCTGAGGAGTTGCAGTACATGGTGCGTATGACACCCTTGCCAGCGCCAATTAGCAAGCCCGTAGGTCCATTGATGTTATCCGTCCAGCCGGGTATGGGCTCCTTCCAAATGGGTATGACAATCGAGGGACGTAAGATGACAGCTGGCAGCTCTTTGAACTTTTCCACAACCAAAGCTTCGGACAAAGATTTTGTATAAGCATAGGTATTGGGTATGTCACCCAATATTTTCTTCTCAATCGCCGCTACTTCTTCATCACTCAGCCACTCGCAGGCCTGTATTACTTTGTGAGGATCTGCGGGCGGATCGTAGGGCTTCTCATAAAGCGTTTTCACATGCAGATGACAATAAGCGGTAGAACAATAGGCAAAGAAATCCAAATGCTTCAAAGTGACAGCCAAGTCCAGCATATACTTGGTGCCGCGTGTGTTCATGAACACAGCGGAGCGCAACGGCTCGTCAAATCTTTGGAAAAGTGGATAGCTCAGCCAAGATAGTTGGAAATAAAGGAGATATCAGTTACATACCTTACTGTGGCGGCACAGTGATAGACAATGGACACCTCATTGCGTAGCGTTTCCAAGTCCTTGTCGGATATACCCAAACCTGGCAGCAACACATCGCCTGCTATTGCCACCACCTGGCTAAGTATGCGTTCCTCGCCTTTTTGTTGTTTCACCTGGTCATAAAGCTGGAAAAAACAAACTCATTTGTTAATAAATCCCACATTCATTTCTCATAATCGCGCAACCCACACACACAACCTACCACATTCTGAAACATATCCTTTATGCGCTCCTGCGGATCCTTGCCCTTCTTCGGACGCACCAGTAAATAAATGCGCTTTAGTTCGCCGCATGAGCTGTAATTAATATAGTTATTAGTTCATATGAACGAAGCGGCTGAAAGTACGGCGCAAATTAAAATTAATTGCAGCAACGTACGGCAGCAGCTGTTGCCGCATAATCAGCTGTGTTTCAGCCCTACCCACACGGTCCTCAGCTGGCGGAGTGTCAGCAAGGTGCGTTCCAAGGGTAGCCATACATGATTTAACTTAACAAACTTCTTTGAACCGCCTCTGCACGCTTCAAAAACTAGTAAGAGGATTGGGATTCTGGGTATTCCGACTACTCTGAATCAAGCTATGAGAAACTTGTTACGAGATCTGTTTGTTAAGTTAGTGAATTTCTCGCTTAGTAACTTTAAATTCAACCCTGCTTCTCTCAACTCACCCGTGTGGGGAGCGGGTTAGAGAATACCACCTCAGCAAGTCAAAGCTTGTCGTATGAGGCGACTAACAATGACACTGGGTTCTTTCGAGACTAGTAGGCCGTAAAAACCACAATTCCGATGAAAGAATGTATTTACATCAGGCCGTAACCCGATAACGAGTTGTTATGGTCAGTTAAGAAGAAGAAGCTTCTCTCAACTACCATCTGTTTATAGAGTATATTAAGTTTATGTTTGCCTGACATTGAAAGCAGATAGCCTCGTGCATTTCGGAAATGGAAGAGGTGAACCATAAGTGCAACCGTGTGAACAAATAAAAGGAGTATTTAGCGATTTTCAACCGTTTTTGAGCTAATAACCTAGATTAGGGAAAACCCAAAGCAGTAGATTTTTCGGGGTAAACGTGCACCATACCCATCGCTTAACTTAAAAAGGGTAAAACAATCACTAGAGATTATTATTCAGAGATTTTGGACAAATTCAATTGGACTTTGATTTTACTAAAACACGACCGGGTTCGGACTTTCCCACATCGTTTAGTTGCTACACCAAAAATCTATAAATTGAGCTACGAACTGCTACCCATTTAGCAATCCCCCAACGACTATTTCCTGTTTCGAAACTTGAAGATATAGCTTGGGTCAAATGAAGATGTCATTACTGAAACAAAAGCCTATTTCAGTCAAAATTGGAAAAACGCTGAACAAAATTCATAGATCCATTGAGACACCTATCACAATTTGTACCAGAAGAACTTAGTATGAGGAAGGGGACCGGGAATAGGAACAGAAATAGGAATTGGAAGAGCAATGGGAATAGAAATAGGAATAGACATAGAAATAGGAATAGGAAAAAGAATAGGAACAGGAACAGAAACAGGAACAGAAATAGAAATAGGAATAAGAATATAAATAGGAATATGAATAGAAATAGGAATTGGAATAGGAATAGGAATATATTATATATAAATATTGGCATTGGAATATGAATAGGAATAGAAACAGGAATAGGAAGAAAAGAGAGTGGGGTGTGGTGGGAAGGAGGAGGATGAGGAACGGGGAAAAGAATATGATCTAACTCGAGAGGGGCACTGTCCTGGAATACGAAGCCTTGATAGAATCGGAAAAAGATTCCAATAGCTTAAAAAGGCGCAACCTTAAAATTTTAAGGGAATCGCTACTCTAAATCAAATTGGTTGAAAGCTAGAAAGTTCTCGTAAATATCTACTGCATTTACTTAGTTTGCAGCAAAGTCGTATGACAATTTCTTAAGCGAAAGTAAAAAAATAAAACAATTTCTTGTGTTGAAAATGAATGAACTCTCTAGATATTCCCTATCAAAAGAATTCTTTATATAACTTCTGTATGAATCATGCAGTTCTCTGATTTTCCTGAATACTATTATTAATAATATAAACTTTAAGTGACTTAAATTAGTTGAAAGTAATTACATAAATCGAAAAGATATACTTGTACTTAAATCCAATTTTTGAGATATGTATCTTAATTTTTAAAAGGGAACATTCTCAAATCCATCAGGTTTTCGCTGACTTTGAAAAAAAGGTCTTCGTTCAAATTGAGTATAGAATTTTCAGTGAAGAAATTCTTCCGTTTTCAAGACATCTACCAAGTTAGCTCTTGCAATTGGCAAGAGTTCTGCTCTTGATTGTATGAAATAATCAAATTAATCGTAAAAACATAACAGAACAGTTTACACTAGCGCAAATGGCCTTTAAAGCTCGAGCTAACTAGTTTCCTTCGGGGCAACTGAACTGCATTTTTCAATACATAGGTAAATATTTTAAATGGTATTCTCCGAACGTTGACTCGTTCGTCGATAACTTCGAAACATTCTGCTCCACAAGATCTTCCAGTCCAATTCGCAGATGCTAAAGGCTTACAGCAGTGGGCTCCGTGTGTTGCAACTATTGAAAACTTTTATTAAAACCAAAATATTTAAAAAAACACAATAAGTAGAATAGATATCGCTTATAAGCAATAGCAAAAATGCAGCGCAACTTTTGCATGTAAGCGATAATATCATATAAAAGTTTAAGCACTGATTTCACTTACTGAGAAGTAACTACTGAGTTTTGACTTGTCTAATCAGGTAAATTTTGCCTTAGACGTAAAAAAAAGCTTCTTACGAATTATTTCAAAATGGGTAAAATTTTGAATAGAAGGTACAGTATACTTTCTCCAAGGGTCTAAGACTAGTCTAGTTTAAAGAAACCGCTTTTTTGGGCAGTTATCTGTGCGGCAGAGCTTTAAATTTTCAGGAACAAAATGTAAAGCTGGCAAGATTCGATGAGACAAAACTCAGTTGACTTCTCAGATAGTGAATGTATTATGTATTAATCGAATATATGCAAACTATTTTATAGAACCAATTTCCTTTTTCTAGTTGCATTAGGCATTTTATTTCTTGTTTTAACCCTGGAACGATATCCTTTTTTTGTACACTAAAGTCATACGTCGCGCGTAGTCATTTTGACGAAGTACGACGTTCTAGGGTTAAAGTTAAATTAAAACGATGCATTATTATCGGCATACAGCAATCGATTACACTATTAACAATCGATCAAATAGAATGCACGGTTGAAAATAGTTCAATTCTGACAGTGCTGACAGTTTGCGTAGAACCGATAACATTTGTACAAAAAATTGATCAATAAAACAGCTGATCGATTGCTATAATTGCAAATAAGCGATTTTTATATAAAATACTATTTTTCTTTGAAAATTGGAAACAAAATGCACTAAGACTAACGTTTCTTTTGTATGTAAGCAATAATTCTATACAAGCGTTACGTTATATAAGCGTTACGTCTTTTAAGCGATATATTTTATATTGTATTGATACCATGCGTAGCATCAAAAGAAGATTAATTCGGAGGGAATTGTGTAAATCTCTTTGTTTAAGACAGTGCTATTCAAAAGGTTGCGTCGTTACACATACAAAAATAAATATATTTCAAAAAAACGCCTCTCATTCGAAATCTTATGTCCCTAAAAAGACAACAAATACAACTTTCCATTGGTTGTACAGGTCTCATACAAAGCTAAATTTTCCTCAAAGATATTATCATGTGTGACACGAATCTCTGTACTTAGAATTCCAACTCGTTTTCTGTTTTATTTTTCAAAAAACGATGTCTCTTAGGAACTTTTGAGTTTTTGCAAGGAAGTATGTTATTTAATTTGGAAAGCAAAGAATTTACACCCATTTGAAGATTTGGAATACTTACGGTAATTTTTACAAGCATGGTTCTTATTAACGATATGAATTTAGTATAAAATACTAAATTTAACTTAAGATCTTAAAAACACTAAAATACCGCAAGATATGGTATAAATTTTTAGTAATAAGATACAATATATACCAAAATTTCAAATAGCTGTAACTTTGTTGTTGTTCAATTTCTTTGTACACTTTTTTAGCATGAACTCAATAATTTGTGAAGGGATTTCCATTTTGTATAGCTAAAATGCTTAATACAACATTAAGAAGAAAACGTAGCTATCGCTGAGGCCTTTAGCAAAACGTATCATATATAAAAATCGGAGACTCAAATGAGTGGCGTTTTTTTGAGACTTTTGTTTTCGAGCCACCCTAGTGTGCAATTTTACAACCGTGTATGAACGAAACCGTATAAACCAAGCATCTTGTTACTCGAGGGTTTACTGAGCAAGCGTAATTGGAACCAAAAAAGCTTTAATTTTAATTTGTCGACTCCATTACTTACCGCAAAAGCTTTTCTACCAGAACTTTGCCCAGGAATCCTGTGCCGCCGGTTATGAACAGACTGCGTCCCTTGAAACTGGCTGCCACGCGATCTATTTCATTCTCGTCCACTTCACCTATGGTCGTGTTCTCATTCTTCTCCAATACGAATTTGGGTTTCGCGGTCATTTTGCTGCGGCGTTAAGTACCTGCAAAAATGAAATGAAAAGTGTCACAAATACCATTTTGAGTACATGCTGCAATTGGTGGCTCAAACCAAGTGCACTTTAATTGTCTGTTGATCTTGGTTAAACACAAACACGTCGTAGCTGGAGTCGCTGCCATAAAACGTACATATGAGGTAACTTCAATGGTCACTGAGGCACGTCATGTGTGAAAACGTATGGTCATGCTTAAAAAACCCAGACTGGTTTGACAACCACGGATCAGTGGCTCGGCTTTGGCCATAACGGTTACTGTGTTAGAGCCAAGCTTCTGTTCGCTGACTGTCACCGCAAAGCCTATGTGTTTGACTGGGCCAGTGGCCACGACTGGGTGGTGCTCAAAGTGGCTACAATGACCATCGACCACCAAATCAACACCCAAGTTGCTCATTGCGTAATCCGCCAACACTTGTGCCACATCTGGTCTAGTTAAGTTGCAAGATTGCGACATGTGTGTCAACTATTTCAATTGCTTTAACCTAGTCGTCGCTCATTTTGGTGGCATGCACCATGATAGTGAGCTTGTAAATGCAGTCAAGTAAAACCCACAGCATGTAATTTAAGCTAACTGTTGTTTGTTTGGTTTGTTTTTTGTTTTTATTTTTGACTTGTTAGTTTTCGGCGTAGTTGTGTCCTTCAAGCTTGATGGGAATCCATAAAAGAAGTAAACAACACATCAAAGACTCTTCAAAGTGCTAATCAAGGTAACCCTGAGCTCTCTTGATGCGAAAGTTACCGCGCTTGCTATTTCCTTGTCACCAAACCTTAATCAAATATGCAAGTTTACCTAGTTTGGCGATGCATTTGTGATTTTTGTGCTCTGCAAATTTAGTCACCTTGTTAAGTATACCTTGGTGATAACTGTGTGAGCACATTGTGTCGCCTTTTAATGATGCCTCTTTTTCAATATTTGATCATACAATATTTATGAACCCATTAAAATTTATTATGTCTAGGAAAGATCAGAGCTAACTTTTAATTATGCGACAAAGTCACAACATGTCAAACTTGTGAATTGTTAAGCACACATAGCACTACAGTGGTAACTCGAAGTATTAAACCAATACGTTTTTGTACAAGCCAGCGAAAGCTTTTGAACGTAGCAGTTTTCAAGTTATTCCAAGTGAAACCTTAAGTAAAACCAAACTAGAGGTAATTGACACAAAAAGGGCATTTTCGATTTTGTTGCTATTTCGGTAGAAGAGGCTCGCAAACTTTTCTTTAAATTATCAAACAAAAGTATTACTGAAGCCATAATTTCACTATCTATAACCAATACTATTGTTTCCGTTTCTTCGGTATCAAAAATAACACTAAGACGATTTCGGGTTTTAAAAATTTGTGTATATACCGTTACGATTAGTTACAGTTCATGAAGCGAGATTTTCAAGTGAGAAAGAAAAAAAAACAACTTTTTTTTCACTCGATATTAAAATGCATTCTAATATGAAGCAAGTCGTTTAAGTCGAAACAACTTACGATATAAGCGTGCCAACAAATGGTGCGAGTTACAAATCAAACGCTAGAGAACCACGCTTCATGTGAGCTTCACCAATTCTCTTCAAATGCTATTCTAATGGACCTTTAAAATTTAGGTTTAGAAACATGAGAGTATTGTTAGTTCTAACAAAAGTATAATGATATTTAAATAGTTATTACCGTTATGTCTTTGGGTTAAATCATTGGTAAAACTACCCCAATATCACGCCCCTCTCTTACATATCATATCTATTAACTTGTAATTTCTCGACATTTAAATTTTTTTCCTATAGGTTGGTTGAGAGACACTTAAAAAGTGAAAAACGTCTTACAAGGAAAATAGTTGATATTTTCGAATTTAGGTACTTTACGATTTCAGCTGCAACGCCCTAAAGTTAACTACCGCTACATTGCTTTATAGAAACTTTAACTGTGAAACTTGTTGAAATTACTGAATCAATTTGAATGCCCAAACTGGTTTTATTGTGATTTAAAACACAAAACTCTTGTTTTCAATAATTGGGCCAATTTTCGAATCGGCCCAAAGCAAAAACGCGTTTAACGAGGTACGACTGTGATTTTATAGCGACTACTTATTATGCGATGTGAAAGAATTTGAATGTCTCGAACAAAAAACAAAATCTGATAATGCGTTTAGCATTGACAGACAAGCAGACAATAAGTAACTGCCACGCGCTGGCCAAAAGAATGGAAAAGCGTTGGCCAAGATCATATTAATTAAGCTGCACTTGTTTACCGTTATGGGCAGTTCTCTATCAAGCGGTTAATTGAAGTGCACGGCACTTGTGGAAAAACCAAAGACTTAGGCCACAAACGCGATTTTGAAAGTGAAAAAAAAACACAACGTTGGCAACCAAGTGTTAAATGTTTCGACTTGGTTTTCACTCTCGTTTCGTGTCAATGTGTGTGTGTGTGTGTGTGTGTGTGTGTGTGTTAGGCACCACTTTTCGAGTGCCGATTGCAAAACTTGGTCTTATAACTGTGCACTGTTGACCTGCTTACCGTTTTACTGTTATCTGTTGCAACTTATAAACAGTACGTTTATAAGGCAGTAACTGTAGCAGCAGGGCTTTCGATGTAATGCCGATAGCTACAACTTGATTTTGAGCAATTTTATAGTTACCACACACACACACTTAACTGCTTTCTTGAACTTTAATTGCTTAAAGACACTTAATTTTGACACATTTACTTCTTGTTGCCTGTCTAAACGTGTCTCAACATGTTTATGCCTGCTTTTGGGCACGTGTCGTCCCTATTTTTAAAGCGTGGCTTGTGATTCGCAGCAGTTTTATGCCGCTTTGATTCGCATAAATTATATATTATACATTGTATAAATGGCACTTTTTGCAAATCATTCATAAAATGCTTCTAACGTTGCCCGTCAACAGTTTCACTTCAACTGATTGAGCTTTGAGCTATAAGCGTTAATATCGTAAACCTTGTGCACTTAGCATTTAGCTAGTGGAAATTTATTAAAACTTTAAACGTTGTTGTTGTGGGTTTTGTAGTAGTATTAAACATTAGATGAATATGCAATACTTAAGCACTGTTTACACTTGGCAAAGATTACGTGCAAAGTTTTAATCGCAAGCTGTGAGGTCATAAGGTTTAAAAGTTCATCAAATTATGTTCGCGTATTGGACAGCTCGCCGGGTTGTTTACAGTGGATTTCCTAGGAAAAATATTATGGTTTTATAGCGAGACAGCACCGCCTGCTTATTTGGCTTGCCAACCTTGTTTTCAATCTTACTTGCTAGTCTGTATTAAATTAACGTTGTTGAGCGTTCTTGGAAAGATTTCCAATCTGACTGCTCCTGTGCTTCCGAAGTTTTTGATGTGTTAATCTTAAGAGCTTGGGATATGCAGGCGTTTGCGTTTTTTTTTTGGAGGAATGGTTGCTCAATGGCATATCTAGCTATTGCTGATCCCTGCCCTTAACCAAGATGACGCACAACCTCCACGTGGTGGCTTCTATCCGAAGCTACGTAGGGTTTTAGACACACTGCGTAATACGCTCTTCCCAATGAAAAATATTGAGATGATGTGCCTGGAGGAGTGTCCTACCTTAGACCGCAAAACAAGAAGCAGCAGATACGATCGAACACTTTATAGGACCCATATGTTATATGGGCATATATTTCAATTAACTAAATTAACTTGAAAATTTTTGATTTATAAATACTTCTTATGTACTTGATAATTTCAGAGACATTCGATTAGCTGCTTTCATTCAATGCTTGATTAACAAGCGAGTAGGCTAAAAAAAAAGTTGCGTCCGACTGTCAAAATCTTATAAGTCAGAATGATATTTAAACGATGCGAGCAAGATATTTGACAGCATTCTGATAATCACGTTTCACAATACTTCTAATTCCATTTTAAAAAGTTCTCCTTCAAGCAAAATGAAGATTGAAAGTAGAAATCGAAATGCCAAAAAAGACATGGAGAAAAAAGGGCGCTATGTTAGATCAAAAGATGCACTAATGAGCATTTCGAAACTGTGAGGCACAACACAACACTGTATTGCACTTTACAGCTCTATATTGTCACGAAGTTGAACGTGATGTTTTAAAGAACCTGAAAGTGATAGAGTGGAATCCTGGACCGCTAAAAATGCAAAATTTTCGTTGAAAAGCTAACATTTTCAGCACAGCGTAAGTGTGAGGCAGCTTGTGTCGCTGCCATTACAATGCACTGAAAGTGCTCAAAGTACCAGCAAACCGACTTCCAAGGATTTGACTCTATTAAAATTTATGCTCTTTGGTGTTCTTTGATGAAGTGCGTCGCACAGGGTTACAACGTGTCAATCTACGCTCAATCGCATGGACTTACTTGGCAATCTCTAAGGAAGTTTCTTTTTTACATGAAGAGTGAATTCTGAAAATTTTTAAGTTTTTAGAATAGATTTCTTTAATTTCCGTTTTGAACACATTTCTTACAACAGCGTAAAGAAATGCCATTGTATTTGATAAAAAAGTGTCGCTGATATCATAGATTTCATGATAAGAGTGTCATAAGCTAGGTGCATTCTACGAAAAGATTGATTTCATCGATTTCGTTTATCAATTTTATTCGAATAAATCCAGAGAAGTAATATGATAATGGGCATTATTAAGGTTACTGGACTGCAGGGAATGGGGGGTTGATTCGGAAAAATCTCAACATTGTTTCGTTTATAAGTTTAACATGAGTCTTCGTTGATGGCTTTAACATAAATGTTAACCTCAACAATGCTATAAAAGTGCAATTTTGTCTTCTACAGTTTCTATCCGATTTTGATATTTTTGACACAAATAATGCACGATAACAGTGTGCATGACTGTGCCAAGTTTCAATCGGATAGCTTTTATTGTGTGGCTATAAGCCGCGAAAATTTCTCATGTAAAAAGGGGGTGTGATATCGACATGAATCGAGAAACTAGTTATTTTCCGGGAAAATGCGCTCTTATCGTAAAACTTTTTGCTCAAACTCATATAGTCTCTGAAAAACAGACCAACACGAACAGACGGACGGACATGGCTATGTCATAAGCACGTTGCACAAATCTATAATACCCTTTTACACTTTGTATACAGGGAATAAAAATTTGAATTTTTTTAATTGTTTTACATCAGTCATAGGGTTTAGCTAGCTTTAAACCTTGATTTTTCAAGAAAAGTATAAAGAAATAAACGCCTAGCTGGTTTGAGAAACGGGAATGAAGCTGGACCTTCTGGGACAACGAAACACACTCTCACTTCGATGAGGTCCTGGTCATAGGGTTAAAGACCTTATGTGGCATTGGAAGACACACTGTTAAGCAAATTCTAAGAGAAGCGGAAAGACTTAGACAAACCGCGAACTGTAAAAGTACTCCAAGCCGCAGACAGGCCAAACAGTTCAAGAAACTATCACCCTTTGTAAGGTTAAAGAAGCTATCACAGTTAGGGAAGAACTCTTTTAGAATTCTGACAGATCTGTTTATCGGACTCTATAGGCTGAAGGTGTTCCTAAACATGCTGGGCATCACTAGCTACAGCACCTACAATTTCTGTGAGCTTGACAAGAAATCTTCGCAAAACATTCTAGCTGATTTAGCCCTGGCGAGAAGAGATATTTTGCTGACCGACATGATCCGCTTGAAACCATCCCATATAACAAAGTTTATATCAGAGATACGACTGAATTATTTCTTAATTATTATTCTCGGCTATCGCTAAATTTCTTTCGTTTAAAAGAGGATTGCTGTTGGACTTAAATACGATTGATAGAGATTTCTGACACAGCACCGAATAAATTGCAAGTGTAAATAGGGCTTCAGCTAAAAACTTGGCCAAAAAACTTCGTGTAGTTAAATAACAGTTAGTTAAGCCAACAACTGAATGTCCCGCAGCTGAAATATCTCAACTTTTGTGGACAACTTAAATATAGTATTTTCTTTTCTTAAAATGCCAAAAAGAGCCGAAAAGCCTGTGGTATGGTACAACTCCGTTGTACAGCTGGATGCCGTTAGATTTATTTTGTTGTTGTGATTGTGTAACCCGTTTTAGCGGCAAGATGTCAACACAGAGGTGCGAGGAGCGGCAGAGTAGCCAAATGTTTTGAATTGTCTTATAAATTTTTACCAGTTATCCGGTTACTTGATTAAATTGAACATATGCGCAAAAATTAAATTAATTTTTCAAAGCTAAACTGATTATAAATACATATATGTAGAACTGGAGATGAGCGACCTTTAAGAGAATTGCAGGCGATAAATTTAAGGCTTGCATGCACGAATTTTAATTTAGTTAAAACGCTTAAAATGTTCACAATTTAGTTAAAAGTTCTTAAAATAAATCAACTTTTTTTTTCACTTAATATATCACTATTTTCTGTCATACGAAATACAACTTCCTTAAAATTCATAATCAGTGATAAAACACTTGCCGAATATATTTCTATATATATGTGCGCCTCGACAACAATTCTGCGCGCTCCGAATGCTAAACATATACTGATCAAACTTGGCTTAAATTAGGAAAAAGAGCCCCATACAGTGTATAGAAATAAAAAACCAAGCGTAAAAGTGAATAATACGTTAAGACCAAAACTTTGTATTGGCAAGTAAACACTAAGCAATAGAGCAACAGAGACAACACAGGCCAATACCGACAAAGCAAACTTGAAACCAGCTAGAAGCAATCGTACTTTGGTGTAACGAAGTGCATATACTCTTTTCCGAATCAACAACTTAAATCAAAGCAGAAGTTACGGATGGACCATGGAATAAGAATACAAGATTCGAAAATTTGGAAGAATCAAAGCACGCATTTCGAATGGGTATATATATTATTTTTAATATATGTTGATCGTACAGATGATATTGAGATGGGAGGAACTTCGCTATGCGTATCTCTCAAGAACTCTTGAACGGCTTCACCGATTCGAACGGTTCTTTTATTGTTTTGCTGCTACAAATACAGGGCTAGCAAATTTTGAGAAAGGATCAAAGAAAAGGTGAGGAAAGGAGACGGAGATATGACGAGATGAAGATGTAAACGAGTGAAGAAATGAATTTGAAGATCTAAAAATATGAAGACATGAAGATATGAGCAGATGACCAGGAAGAGAAGAAGCTGCCAACACCTTGGGATTCCGAGGGCTTGCGAGCAAAGTGAACAGGATGCGAATCCCCTAGTTTGTAATATTTATTAAACTTTATTTAATATCAATAGGATTTTCTTTGTTAAATTCCTTTTAAATCGACCTTAAATTTTTGAGTATGTGAGAATATTTCTGTCGAACAACCACATGCATTATAATGCCTTTATTTTCGCGACCTATGACCTCAAAAATCTTGAGATGTTGAGACGGGACTCATCTTTACACATCTTCTAAAATTACAAAACAAATATTAAATCCGAGATATGATTCAAAGCTAACAGACTACTTTTGAAAAGATTATACTGTCCGGTAGACATTACTTTCTCGACTCAGCACATTATTCAGATCTACATAGCGTATGAGCGATGAAGATTTATTAAAGGTTACAAAATGCGCCATAAAATGAATACGCTATTTTGGCATGGTATCGGGGTCTAACAAGCTAAGCAAATGCATACAAACACAATGACATACACATACACACTCCGACTTGTAAGCTCATACGAGCGCTACTAAGAGCAGCTGCGACGCTGCCCACAACGACGCTGCAGCAGCGGCAGCAGCAGACCAAGCTGGCAAAAGTTGCTCTCGGACCGTCTGGCGGCGGGTCGTCTCTCGGTCAGAGGTTCAACTACTGTCTGATGCTTTCTTGCTATTGTCTTGCGTCGCTGCATTTAATTGAAAGCCGGTAGCGTAACAACTCAGTTTATGCAAAGAGAAGCGAACTACTAAGTGGAGTCATGGCAGGTTATTCATTTGGGAGAGTATCGCTAGAGTGGTCTATTTGATAGGCGAGAGGTTGGGTTCGAATCGAATCGATTTCACAAAATATGCAAATTCTTTTGTTGCTAAGTTGAACCTCGGTTTCTTGTTTAATTCCGAACTTATTTAAATTCGGACCATCCTCGTGTTCGTTCAGACCACATTGGAATTTATTGGGTATGAGCAAATCTATAGAGCAATACAATAATGAACAAGTGTAGAAAGCGAAAGTTGTTTAGAATTTTGAATGTATACTTAGATACGCATTAGTAGTACTAATTAGTTTTACCGTAAATTCAATCACTAAATGGTATATGTGTCCCGTTCTTCTTCTCAACAAGCCAAACAACCAGTTAGTTGAACTACTCCTACAGGCGTCTCTACTGCTCACATTTCTTCTCAAGTCTGTGACACCTAAGGTAAATAGTAAGAGGACCTCCGTGCGGAGACACTGCCAACCCCTTCGTCCCTCTTCTTCTATAGTCGCATTGAAGATGTTTCTCTCAGGAGCTTCGTCATCTTTACATGATCTAGTCAAGGGAGCCACCGGATGTTAATTTGCTTGACTAGTTGTAAATATCTTTAAAAAAAATTTTTTTTTTTATTAAATTTAAAGCATTTATCAATTGACGTAATGATTATAAAACATTTTTATGGCAAATGAGAAGAATATGGCATGAGATATCACGTTCAGGAAAAATCATTTTAACACAAATTTTCCTTAATTCAACAAAAACATGGATATTGAACAAACTAACGACGTCTCGGCTCTTCGAAGCCAAATGTCACTAGGATGGATTCGCCTCAACCTCCTTCTGCATGTATTAGTGTGCAATGCCAACGGGTTCAGGTGGGCATTCAGCCGGTCGTTATACCGGCTAGAAGGACGATTTAGCTCATCCATCACAGTGGGCATGCGTAAATCACGATGAATCGCGGAGTTGCATCACTTGGATCCTAGCGATGTTGGAAGCGGCAGCAAATCCCCAAATTGGCAGACCATAAGACCACGTAGGCACAAATATTGACTTGTAAACAAGTACCTTGTTGTCAAGACTCAACTGGGACGCAAGAGCCAGTTCAGCTTTTTAAGATTAGAGCAGCAAGCAGCTGTGGTCATTGCTATATGCTTACGCTAGGTAAGACGCTTGTCCAAATGCATATCCAGGTATCGGACAAAAGAGACCTGTCGGTATAACCAAACGCTTTGCCTGAGCGTAAGCACGCATTGCTGACTCTTGCTGCTACTGACTGCAATGTTCCAACTGTTGGTCCACCTTAATTTGATTGACTAGTTATATCAATCTGAGAGTCCCACCGCCGCGTCTCTCTACATGAAGACAATATGTATTATACTTTGTCGCGGCTCCGGTAACAGATCGTTTGGTGCGACCCATGATGTTAATATCATCTGCGTAAGCCTGTAACTGGATAATTTGTTAAATTATAGTTCATATAGATATACCAGATTCGCGAATCTTCTCCTGGATTTGTCATAGTATGTAGTAGTTGTTAAGATCCAATCAGTGATGTCACGAATGGCTCTAGCCACTCACTATATGCAAAGGCAGCACTGAGTACATTTAATATTCTACTCTTCATCCTTTCATGCACTTCGATTGGCACAGTTCATAATCATAATCTTTTTTTCCATTTTGAGTGTTCATCGTATAGGAGCTCATTTCAAGCTCAAGTGCGGATCTCCAGTAAGTACGCAAACTTTCGAGATATAAAATAATATCAACATTCGGTTGCATTTTTTAGTTAAAAATTCTCCAAGAAACAACAAAAATAGAATTATTCTGTTAAACATTAAAATAAATCAGAATTTATGTATTTATAAACAAAGGAAAACAAGCAAGCGGCAGAATCGAGTGTTTTTATTTCATTAACATTCCGGTTTGTAAAACTTGTAATTCGATGAATTAATATTTAGAATGTAAATATTTTTATGTATATGTACGTTTGCCGAATTCTAAATCTGTATGTTTTCGCCAAAGGTCTATTATTGAAGTTAACTTTGTTGAGTTTTATCGTAATTTTTGTGATCATTTTATATTCTTTGTCCACGTTAATTTGGATCGCTTTCTGCTCGTATAGATCAAATTCTTCACGTGTATCTCTACGGTCTTGTACCAGATATCCACGAATGAAACGTGCCTACAATGCCTATATGAGACACAGAATGCTGTACCAATCCGAAAAGACTTTAGTTTCAATGCTGCCTCGATTTTGACTCTACTTTGGAATTGAAGTTTTGATCAGACCTCTTGTTCTGCACTCAAAACGGACCCAAAGCAATATCGGTAGACAGCTCACCTTCGTTTTTCATATAATTGTAAAGAACACTGCTATAAAATTTGATTTATTAGACAGTAAGTAAATAAACACCCTAATGCCCGTAAAAGAAACACAAGTTTGTTAAGTTCTTTGGCTTTAAGTACAAAACTTTACATCTTTTAATGGCGTTAAGAGCATAAAAAGCTACTAGGTATTAATCGAAGATTTTTAAGTTTAAGCCATCTTAGTTGCAGCTGCTGTTTATGTTGTGGCCAAAGCGAAAAGTTGATTTTTTTCTTCTTGCTTGCTCTTAGAACATTGCACAACTCTTGACTTGACGCTCTGAAGGCTGTCCAGATACTACGACAGACGGTAAGCAACCAACGCTTGCGCAACTGTTCTGAATTATTAAGTATACGCAACGTAAGCTGCAGTGAAAATACTTTTTATGGCAAATTATGGCAACGCTGCGTTATGTATAAGCGAATATGACGTTATAAATCTTAATGAAACGCACAGATTTCTTTATGCACATGTTACTAATTAAGGAAAGCAGCGCATACATTACAGTAACTTGGCATAAACCATTTTGTAAACTTTTTGTAAAAGCAAAGTTAGCTCTACATGGTAGTCCAACAAGTAACATCTTACAGTTGTCAAGCAACTGAGACTAGTGAACATTAAACATGGTTGGAGTTCCTTGTCTTTTCTGTGTATCTTATAGTTTGTATGTCTAGAGCACATAAACGGTAAATAACTATAATACACACACACACACACACACACACACACACACGCAAGTCTGTAGCTGCCCAGCCTCGCGCCCAAATTTGACAATGGCATTGACATCGAATTTTCTGCTTTGCTCTCATAGATACACACGCAGTTACATAAACACACAGAAAGATACATCTGCACACACACAGATACAGACAGCGCTAATATGTGCGCACAGTGGTTTTGGCTTGATTTACTACAAATGTTTATGCAAAATATCAAAGGGGCGACAGCGTGAAACCCTTAGTTAAGCTATATGAAAACTAAAAGTGCTCTACAGGCTCAGGCATTACACTTTGTCTAGTAGGTTTGCCCTTTGTCTTACTGTAGCGCATGCAAATGTCAGTGCAGTCGAAACTTACCCAGGGGCAATTTGTCTTTTTCGCATCTTTGCCATTGATTGGGTTAGCCGCTGCTCTAGACTGTGTTTGTATGTCTGTTGGCCAACTGTTGATGGCTCAGCGCTTTGGCCAACAGCACCTTGAACTTGAGCCAAGTTGACTGAGCTTTGTCGACTTTGATTTGTTTTCAGTGTTTTTGCTAATCATCGAGTTGTTATATGATCTATTAACACAAATTATAAATTGTTTTCTGTATTGATTGTTCAACAAAATTGTTATAAACAATATAGAACTCTGCTCGAGGCAGATTAGTACAAATATATTTATAGAATAATCGAAAAATAGTCAGAAAAAACATGCCAAAAGAATTGAAATATCAAAAGGTGTTATAAAACTCACTTAATGGCTAATAAATTAATAGGCAAGCCTAACAAATTGAAGCTATTTGTGGTTTTTCATCGACAGCAAGTCTATACCGGTTTTGACTTACCGTACATCGAACAGCTCAAACGCGATGCAAAAATTAAACCAATTATCGAAGGCTAATGCTTGGACACAGAATGCTGCCTCTGCTCCGAAACTGGTGCAACCACGCATTACATCCTGTGTAAATACCACGAAGTAGCCTAGTTCAGGAAGACTACTCTATACTGCATTATGAAGTAACGTATAGCGCAGGTCAGTTATTCCAAAGCGAAGAAGATAAGACTTGTCACGTCACACGATCGATTTTGTGTACGCGCCTTGTACATGTTTTGTTCCTACTGAGCTTGTAACGGATATATTCGTAGATGGAAGAATTAGATACGCGCGGGAAAGCGTCTCCTCTTTAGTTTATATTGTAAATTGACTGCCTCTTTGTGTACTAAAAAACTTTTAGTTTAAAGCGCTTTCTGAAATGGTAGATACTTTCTCCTAAAATATGGTTCAAAATCTTAAAAGCAGCTCGCTGTATTTGTTGTATCCATATTTTGATTTCCAGTTCTCGTTACTTCGCGTGCCGTGCGTACACCGCCACATTTAAAAAAGCTTACTTTGGTCGCAGTAGACATATGAGTAGTAAAGATCACTCTCGCCAGACGCAAGTAACACTCTATAAGACGCTTAGTTTCCCGTTTTGCTGTATAGTGATGGGGTGATGACGCGGTCCGATGAAAATGCCCTTGGAGTGTTTTAGCGGAAAGTATCTTACGGAGTACTTTTTTTTTGGCCGACTACCGCATACAATCATGTTGTGCGTATAGATAAAAAAGCCTACAATGCGATGGTCGGAGGGAGGTGACGAAAGGGCAGACTATGCCTCCGCTGGAAGGATCAGGTAGTAAGCACACTAGCTACCGTTGGTATCACCAATTGGACCAGGCACGCGCAAAGCAGAGACGCCTGGAGGAGATATTTTCATCAGGCCGTAACCCGGTAACGGTTTGTTATGGCCTGTTAAGAAGAAGAAGTATCTAAACAAGACTTTGGCCGTCAAGGGACGCACGCAGATGTGAAACATTCAGCTATGAGTTCTAGAGAAAAAGCAACAAACTAACATGCCCTTCTTTTTGCTCTAACTGCTAGCCCAGCATTCGTGTATGCTACATGTTTCTGACGCAATTGTATTCTTTACTTAGAGCCTTCTCTAACCCTTAACTCCTTAACACAGAGTCTACGCCAGCTGCTAGCTTCGCACGCCAATCTCCTTGTTCCACCACTCAAGCATGACGCTCCATTAGATGTTTCACATAAAAACCCCATTTATGCCTATTTGATATAATAGCGTCGAAGTGCTTGTTTATGAAATCCAATAGAACACAGCAACATGGGACAAGTTCTTCTTCTTCTTTTTAACTGGCCATAACAACCCGTTATCGAGTTACAGTCTAATGTAGAGCACTCCTCCAGGCGCCTAGCTTTGCGCGCGCCGTTTCCAATCGGTGATCGGTCCTTTCAACGGAGAAATAGCCTGACCCTTCATCGATTTCCTTTAACAGCTGCATTAAAGATCTTTCTCGTAGCTTCTTCATCCATACGCACAACATGGCCTAGCCAGCAGACCCGTTATATGTTAATTCGCATGACTATGCCATTGGCGTCCTAGAGCTCATAGGGTTCTACGGTCCGAGTGTCCGAGTCAAAGTTTAGCCACATCCTTTTTCTATTTATCTTTTCCAACAATACATGTTAAAAGTTGGCTCAACAAATGTACCTCATATTTTCCGAGTGTGCATTACTTAGGCAATGCGCGTGTTGTGGCTTAACTAGTAGAATAATTCTGAGTATTGCTAACTTTATAATTACCAAGTATTGCAAGATTATTTTTCATTTCCATGGCCAATGATGCTTCACGTGCTGCTAAAGGAGTAGTTCTACTAGGTAGAGCTATCAAACTGACAAAAAGGCACATTTGCTTTAAACAAAAAAGTGTGCACGTAATTACAGAGCTTGTTCAACGAAAATGAAGTGTTTTGCAATTCAATTCCTTAAAAATTGTTCTCAAAGAACAAACACACACACCGAGAGATATACAGGCAAAGTAAGATATAGGGTTCGAAGGCAAACCCTAAGGCCAATAGACGAACAACTCAGACAAGAGACTGCACATTAAAGGCGCCACAATGTATCCCGTTACACGCTCATAAAACTACATAAACGCTGCTCAAAGAGCAAATTATACCGCATACGTACACGTAGGCCAAATGGCGACAAAACAGCTAATTGGACATGGCCAAGACAAAATATGTTGGAATGCTGGGCATGGTGTGCTTCCTCCTTGGGAACTTAAAAAGTGGGTGTAACACAACAATTGTGGGCGATTTGCATACAATTTAGTGCTTAAATTACCAGTCCGACGGCGTCAAAATGTTGCTGCGTCATGGCATTGCATTGTCGGAGCCCCTCAACATGTTGTTAGTCCGAGTAAAGAGTGTATTATGAATTGTCAAAATAAAAGATAAATGACCACATGATGCACAATGCTGCAAATAAAACATTTGGTATACCGTTGCACAACATGTCCGCCTCTAGTCCATGCCACAGACAATGGGCAACCATTGTTCAGCATACATATGTTTTGTTGTTGTTGTTTTTTTGGGCGTTTTGTCACAGAACTGTCTGCCACATGGCTTAATAAACATATCAAAGTGCAACATGTAGGCTGACAATGTCAAGGTTGTTGGCTTACAGTTAGCTGTGCAGCTGAGCTATTGAATGAATTGTATCAATGATTACACAGTCCTACAAAATTAGAACTTATTCGATATTTCAGAACTCTGATTACGGTATTTTAGAGCAGGGTGGACCTGGTTTCTGGTAGAACAGAGTTATTACACTACTGATTGCCAGTGATATAGTGACATAGCAGCTCTCATCACGACACACCGGGTAATATCCGCTCCTATTGAATGATGAAAACCGATTTCAATGGCAATGTTGGAGGGACAGTCCTTATGCGACCAACTCGAACAACGGTGAGGAGGAAACATGTTAGTTTGCACTTCATACAAGGAAACCCAATATCCACAAGGTTACGTGGCTGCCGCCTGATCAATGGCAGACATGCATCCAGTGAGGGAACGCTTCTACTGTTTATTATTGGGCAATGGGAATAATGTTATAGCCCCCCTACTCTATTTCGTTCGATTCGACCGAGAGAATACTCATTTTGCTCTCAGAAAATAGTTCTTTTGGATATAAAACTCAATTGGCAAGGGAGATATATGTCACAAGACTTGAGGGTGATCGCAAAAAATTGAGTGCAGTTTTAACTACCCTCCCTCAATGTAGTTTAAACATGATCGCCCATCAGAGGTCTTAAATATGAACTAGACAAGATTAGATTTGCGTTGACCCATCCGTAGCACTTAGGCAGCATTGCGGCATACCCGATAGAGTAAGTTAGGAGGGGGCGGGGACAATTGAAACGAGAGAAAGAAAAAGAACGTAGAGTAGACTGACAACTAGAGTGGCGGTTCCCCTACAACTCGTAAGAGAGCATACATATCCCTTACGAATCACTACTCAAAATGTCCTTGCAAAGACCGGACAGTGAAGCCTGCCTTTTCAAGACAGGTCGGCACTGAAATGTGAAATGTATCTGACATTCATTCATGATTCTTCTGATGAAAAAGATATCTGACGGTTTTTGGGTTGGTTTTTGTCGCGCGACATCTATAGAAGGATTTCCAGAGTTCCTTACGAATGTGAAGTGCTATTTCATTACCCTGGATAACTTGGTGTAAAGGAACCCAGTATTGACTAACTCTGTTACAGAAATGAACCAGTGTTGAGCAGTGTTTTAGGTTATACTAACTAACTAACTGACACGCCCAAGAACAATTAATAATCCGACGCGTTTAACCGCAGCTGAATGCTGCTTCCGCAAAGTTGCAAGTCCAATGCCAGCAACATGTTGCTGCAACACTTGTTGCTTGCAGGCACCCTCATAGTATGGCCTACGTCAGCTGTCCTGCTGTTGTTTTGGGCTTGTTGCTGCTGCTGTTGCTGCTGCTGCTTCGGTTGCTTCTGGTCCTTTGCAAAGGATAATGGCTGCTGCTTATAAAACCGGATGTTTCGCCAAACATTTGCACAGAAGTGTTTCACATTTACACGGGCAACAAGTGTCGAAAATTCTTTTCCGAATAAATTCAAATAAGAGCGTTTCTAGTTTACAGTTAGAACGTTAATATAATAAACTAAAAAAAAAAGATAAAAAACGGCAATGTATAACTAATTGCAATTGGATACTAAAAAAAAATCAATAAATACTAGTTTTGTGTAATTTGTATTACTTCCAAAGGTGAGTGTTACGCTTAATTTAGAATAATAAATTAAGCTGCGGTTATATTCTAAGAAATAAAATCACGTTTAATAGATGTAAAATGTAAACGGAAAGTGCATCTATGGCCTTGCTATGAAAACAGTATTAGTAAAAATATCTAAAGAACGGGGGGGTTTTTTTTTGTGTAGTTTCAAAACCGGAATTTGAAAATGCTAATGATAAAATCAAGCTGCTTGTGGTTCCAAAAACCAGCCGATGGTCATTAATATGAGTTAGTTTGACACTTTTATGCGATTGTGAATGAAATGATACGATTTTGGTAACTATTGTAAAACGTCGCCTAGGCTCGTCTTGTAGCTTTAGTTTCTGCGGCTTTATTTGAATTTCAAAATAGAAGCCACGCTGTTTAGCTGATACATCTGAATACATCTATGAATTATTAAAATCATGGTTACAAGGTGTCTGCCAAAAAGCGACCTCTATTTAATAAGATACTTTCAAAAAACTGTTTGAATACAGCTCAAGTTTCGAAAATGTCTTGAATTCTTGTGTGTGTCATTATGACCATAAATAATAAATAGGCCCTTAAATGCACATCAATTTTGTTTAATAAAAAACCCGCACAAAGGTTTTTAGGCTCAAACCAGAATTTAAGCATGAACAATTAAGATATAAACATTTTTTTTTTTCAAGTGGACAACTGTACTTAACTTTTTAGCGGTTAAGTGTGTCTTAAAACAGTGAAAGATACACATTTACGTAGGTTATTACTAGTGTTTTTTTCAAGCCTCTGAAAATTTGACGCACCAATTTCTAATAAGTATATTGGGTTTAAGGCATAATAGCTAAGAATTTTTTGAAGCGAAAATTACATGTTTTGACATTTCAAAAAAAAAAAAAATACAAATATTTTAAATATTTTAAAAAAAATTTGTTAGTTCTCTGTCGAGTAAAATAAATTCATGATAAAACCCAATTTTTTTCAATTTGAATAAAAATTGTGGTAACCAAACGCCTGACAGCAAAGCACTTAACCAGCTATTCGGGGTATGCCTGAAATATCTTTCAACCCAAAGCAATTTCTCGGTACGGATTTTTGAAGAAAATTCAATTGAAACTTTGGGCAAAACCGTCTAGAGATTTCTGGCATACCCAGGATTAAGACCAGAACGGTTTAAGATTTTTTTATTTTGCTTGGTAAAATCTATGAATTGAAATGTTTTTTTTTTGTTCCTAGTTTTATAAAAAGCAATTTTTTTTTAAAATTTTTTTTTAAAATTTATTTTCTGTTTAATTTTCTTTAGCAAAAAGTAATTTAAAGCCTCGTTTTTAAATCTTCGAAATAAGATAACAATAACCTATAATGCCATCTATAGCTCCAAAAATAAGACAAAATACGCAAACAATACAATTTATGAGAATCTACAATCGAATCCATCAAAATCTTTTTACTGGAGTGTCCGATGTGTTCGAGCCGTATACCGTTGTAAAGGTATTAAAGCGTAGATTAGCCTCTTCATTTTTTGATTTGGCTATTGGCTTTGTAGATATAGGGGCGGGAGAAGAAAATGCAGTGCATTGATAAATTAATTTGAAAGCTCATTTTTATAGGTTCTTGTAGTGTGGTCTAATTGGACTGTTGGCATTGTTTGATCTAAGTGTGGAATGTGTGTGAGAGAGCTGCAAAACTATCGACGTGCCATTCGGTATTTGCGATAGTTTGAGCAAAAGATTCGATACAATCGATAATACTATCGTTTTTTTTTTGTTTGTTTGATTGTTTCAAAGAGCATGAAAGTAAAAGAGTGGAATCCATGTTACATTGAATGTTTGTTCTTTCTCTATTATGCGTACTTGAGTCGGTCTAAGAGAAAAAGCAACACAAGAAGCCTCACACGTACTGTCTTGAAAATGATGCTCTTTTGAAGAATGCCTGCGATTAGCAAAAATTCATGCACGGAGACCGTGCGGTAGGCACATAGTACTCGAGGTGCACCTCTTCGGCTTACATATCAGACCATATCTGTAGATTCTTAATTTGAACATGGTGCTAAAAAAATTTTTTTTTAACAAGACGGCCATACAAAATAAGTGCCTTTATCTAGGCCCAACGGGTTTCGCTTCAACCCTAACATCAAAATTAAAGAAATATTAGGTAATTCATCATATTAGGAGGTGATACAAAAAAAATATAGAGATTTTGTACAGTTGGTTTGCAATGCTCTGCAAATTTGAGATATTTAGTTTAGAATATATGGTTTTAGGAACCTTTGGATTACGGCGGCCATATTTGACCAGAGATTTTGCGAAATACAATTTTATTAAACAATTCAAATGAAAATCAGGGAATATTCGTTTTATTCCATTCATTGGCTTTATTTGATACCTTTTTGTTAAGGCTGTTTTTGATCAAGTCTCTTGAAAATCCTTAGGGTGTTAAACATGTCATATGTGCTTTCTCAAATAAGTTCTTAGCTTTAATAACCAGGTAACATCTATTAATTGTTATCTTTGTCACCGCGGAAAGTGCTTCGCCTGACAGTTGCCCAACACGGAAGTTCTTTTGCCCACACTTAAACGCCATTTCGCACTTGCGTGCCACCCTTTGCTTTGCTTTGCTTTGCTTAATAAAGGTCAAATTGAACTATTTACGACTTGCACTTTGGAGTAAAGTAAACGCAACAAAGCAACGCTAGATTTTCATTTGAATCCCAATACGAATTGGCCATACCGTTTGCTTTTCCCCATATGCCCATTTTCAGCTGTTTTCCGCTTTTCATTTCGCTGCGTGTGTTTTTTTTTTTTTTTCGTTTTTGAACACAAATGCCAAGCTTGTGCCATATGCAGTTGAAAAACTTGCAAGCAAGCCGTGTAGCGTACACAATTTTTGATTTATAACTGACAACATCTATTCTCTAGCCTTAACAGTGGTCATCTAGAGAAACACAAACACACATAACTCGCGAGATTCATTTGTCTCTGTTTTGAGACTGTTGTGACGTATGTTGACAAATGATATTTAAATGCCTGCAAAGTAGCGTTGCTTTTCAACAAATCATTTGTTATACACAAGCTACAACACAACTCTATATAAGATAAAGGTAGTAGCTGCTTCAAAGGTATCCAATTGCAATATCCCATGCAAATCTTATTAAGAGTGTTTTTGTTTTTGAGTCATGTTTGTAAGTACTTGCTTTTGTTGCCGAAAATAAGTTTCGACTTTCATAAATATGCACGCGCCAAATGTCAGTTAAGCGAATTAACGTTTGAGTTATCGATACGGCAGCAGCAAGCATTCGAAAGGAGCTACATTTTGGCACACGGTGCGTATGCGTTATTTCTAATGGCCGCCTGGGGCATAGGCATTTGGCATTAGGTTCACATTGCTTATGAAATTTATGAATTTTAAATGCGCATCTCTACTTTAGAAATCAATCAGCAATGGCATTTGTTTAACCCACTTCAACATTGGTGTTTTTTGACTACCTCCCGTTTTTGGCTGGAGATCGCGCGCTGTAATTATAGCGTCAAAAGACGCCGAATTCGACATACCCTTATACATAGTTGCCGTTTTCAAGCTTTCTTCAACAGTTAACTAAATCCCGAGTCAGCGCAAACTTTCAAACATCACATACATATGTATTAGCGCGCTTCACAATATTATCGCGTCATTTTCGACAGTTTATTAGTAAGGCTGTTAAATTGCAGTATAAAAACAATTACTATAAATGTAGCGAAAGAGTTGTGTACTTTTTGTGTCTGAAACACTATGCTACAAATTTGACCTCAATTTCAGTTCATTTTCATGCAAATTTGGGTCACTTATTTCGCATCTGGCAACCGTTTTAGTTTATCTAGCAAGGTTTCGAAATTTCGAGACTTGCAAGTCATTAAGTTGCATTTTACTCGGAATGTAAGAAATAACTAGAATATTTGCATGCAACAATTCTTGATAATATGAGAACGCCATAATTAAACATACTCAGTAGGGATTACGTTATATCTGTATATATATACGGCTCCACTGAGCGAACTGTTGGCATCTAATAAACTAATCTAATAACGTTTTTTTGAGTGGATTTGAACACAATTTATTTCGGTTACGATTACCAGTGTAAATCCGTCAAAAGCGCTTAGTGGCTATCGGTTTTCATGTATGAATTTCCGCTAGATTAACTACTTCGCATTGGCATATGATAATATACCTGAGTGCTACGGAGACCCTTCACTCAACACAATTCTATTCTAATCTTATGATATGACTGCAAAAAATGACAAATATGACGTGCAACAAATTTGTCCTCAATGAAATGTTCTATGACTAAAACAAACCTTTTCCGGTAAATTTAGGGTCGCTGATTTCAAATCCGGTTTTGCTGTTGTAGTGTTCGCAAAGAACCCAAATATAACCCATTAAAATTTTATTTGTTTGTGATTTAATTCATTTAAAAAATAAAAAAATTGAAATTTTGGAAAAATATTTATTGAGTTCATCGCCCTGTAACTTGCAATCGAATCAAGTTATACTAAAACCATCTGGTAGACATTGATTTGAGATTAAATTTTCTTCAATACGAGTCACAATTCATCTCGATCGGTATTAAGGTTCCCAAGATATATGAGTTTTGCTGGCTTCGCAACTTTCGGAATCTTGAATTTTTTTTGAATAGCAATAATTCGAAAGCGGTGTTAGAAAATCCAAAATGGTTTCCAGTTAAAAATGATTTTTTGTGGTTCTTTAAGCAATAGTTTATCCAAAGAGAAAGAAATTTAATAGGGTAGAATCCTTGGCCGTTACATTGAGTCGACTTGCTGAAAAGCGACCACTTTTAGCACACTGCACACATCTTTCTCAATTTTGCCTTCGAAGGAGTCGGTCTGACAGAGACAGCAACACAAGCAGCCTCACACGTACGCTGTGTCGAATGTGGTCGCTTTTCAACAAAAATTTTGGAATTTTAGCGGTCCAGGATTCTACTCTATTACTTTAAGGCTCTTTGAGTTTATCTTGACGTTTCTTCGGAGAGATGCCTATTTATTAAAAAGTAAAAAGTATACTGAAAGTTTGGCTTTCTAACAACAACCTCATTTGCTGGGACCTACGAGAGAAAGGGGCTCACTGAGTTCTGAAGAGGGCCCGCAATAGAGACTATGTAGTGCCAACGAAATAGTCTTACATATTTGGCCAGCGTCGTGAATGAGGAAGTATCAGGTTATCTAAATATGCAAAGAAGTATACGCCGTGATGGCATATAAGATACTAAGGAAGCAAATAGAAACCAAAAACCATGCTTAAATATTACAAATAAGATAATTTTTTGGCAAGGTAGCAATGTTTTCACATTAGAAATCCTAAGTATGCTTAGCACTAGAGTAAATTTGTTCGACTTTTAACTGATTTCATTGTTTGTGGTGTTTCACGTGCGTTTAAAACCGTAATTAGGCAAGTTTAAGTGAGACCACACTCTATTGTCAGTCGTTACTCTTAGCTTGTGTGTTTCCACAATACTGGTTAACTGAGTATTGATACTTTGTTAGTTCTGCTTTTAAGCAACACAAATATTTGACCATGCTTATTATACCCTCCAAGAGGGTATATAAAGCGGTGCCAACTACTACGCGGGCTTGCAAAATATGACAAACTCATAAATTTTGGCACCGCAAGGTAACTCCACTCAAGCACATGATTTGTGGATGACACTTGGTTTGTGTTTGTTTGCATCTGTTTGCATCCACTTGTCCCTTGACGTGACGCACAGTAATGTGATGCAACCAGTTGCCATTTTTGTTTAATTGCAAAAGGCAACAATGCAGCGTCATGTCAGGTCGCTGCACAAAAAACAAGTGGGTTGCACAGGTAGCAGAAGTGCAACACCAGTAAAACTAGAAGCATCTGTCAAAATTCAGAAACTGCATGGACATCGAGCCGTTTGTCTGTTTGGGCTGTCGGACAGTCTGTCTTTGTGTCGGCCAACCGCACATTGAACCATGCGCTGATTTAGCAAATTCAACATAAAACCAACAAATTGCCTTGCTCTGAGTTAGGTAGAGTCAGCGACGTCGTCATTGGACATTGTTTTGGACGCACTGATTTGGGCTTGCAACTTGGAGGCCCCAACTTGCCCCAATGAATGCCGTTGATTGTTGTGTTTTGCAGCTTGTCACATGGCAGACCAAAAATTAAACTTTTTAACAGTTGCTCAAATTGTAAATTACATAAAATGTATGCTAATGTGTTGGGGGATTTTTTTTCTAAATGCTGTTTTTTTTTAATGGTCATCGCATCAACTTACCAGGGGTCAATTTTTTGTGTAGACTCAGACAGGTTGTAGAGCCGTCTGCATGCTTATTTTAAAAACTGAATAAAGCCATCAAATAAGCTACTTACTTATGCTGCCGTCAGGGCTGCATTAAGGCATTAACCGCATGGGTGGCGGCCCGGGCGACCACATAACCACAAAATTAAGTTTAGCTTATAAATTCTGCTGAAAATATGTGTGAAGCATTACTGCTGAATGTTTGAAATACTCAGAAGCATTTGTAAGGGCCAAAAGAGATGCGTACGAAACACGATATAAAGAAACATCTGGAACATTGTCCGAAACAATGTCGGAATAGCAAATCTATGGGATCAGTGTGGGACAAACTGCGTACAGAATCATTCATTTTTACTGCCTAATGTAACGCCCTACATCATAATTGGGGTGCTGCCCAATCCCAACGCGCAACACTGTAAAAGTCCTTTGGAGATTTTGCTGCGTCGGGTGGAGATGATTGTAGCTATCCAGAGGGCACCACATAGGTGCTGTTACTAACAACTTGGTTAAGGTAAAGGCAGAAATCAGTAAGCTTTATCCTTAGACAGAATTTTATTTTACGAGTTTATCAATGCTCGCTTTCATGGCTACCTTGCTAAAGTCGCGATAGCGAAATCAAACACAAAAACTTTGGAAGGAATACTCTCGAGATATATATGAAAAGTTTTACAATGAGTTTGATAAAATTTATTAACTTAAAAAGCCTTGAACGCACGACTTGTATAATGTGGCGCCATCTAGCGTGCGTTTGTGCTGATGCGATAACAACAAGAAAAGTCATTTCCTTTGCTTTTACTTCCAATACAATAAAGATTATAATAACATAGAACCCGGAAGGAATCATACGAATCAAATTAAGACCTACCCACATGCAGGTATTTAACAAGCAAATAACAATTTGCTCCACAAGGAACAATAATAATAGACTAAAAGACAACAGAATCGATAGATCTCCTTCTCTTCGTAAGTGGCCATAACAACCCATTACGGGGTTACGGCCTGATGTATTTCTTTCATTGAAATTGGTGTTTTACATGGTGGGTCCCAAACCCCACGCACAACCCTTTTTAGGCCTGGTTTGGCTCTATTGGTCTCAAAAGAATCCACTGTCATTATAAATTGACCTGCTGTGGTGGTATTCTCTAACCCGCTCACCACACGAGTAAATCGATAGATAGATTAGTTTTTATAAAAACAAAACACCACGGTAGATTCTACGATTAATTAGTGAAGTCAATTTTGTAAGGTGAAGTCAAGATAGAAAGGTAATCGGATATTCTGAGCAAAATTTAAGTTGAGAAGGGCAATAGGAAGGAATTACTTTTGAGCTGACTCTATAATGACTTGATAAAGTCGGCATTGGAGACTCCAAACGTAGTAGAAATAAGCTACAATAAGGAGGAAAAGAACACTATAATAACGAAAACTTTGGTTGACTATCCTCAATATAAATCTGCATTCAACCCCAACTGCTAGAATTTCGTGAAAATAAGTATTTTTTTAGTGGGGCCCGCCAAACCAATGACGTAGTGTTGGAAATAAGTATCAATTATGATGTTACAATAGGGCCCAGGGGCGCCACATATTGAATCCAGCCCTGGCTGTTCTGCTTGTATTATCAATCCATAATGAAGGGGGCTTGTACTGCGAGTCACTGCAGCCACTTTGTTAATGGCGCAAAGTCCAAAGCATAAACAGCAACATCCAGATCCGAGTTAGTTCGCCTGTTGCGACTAGAGCCAATGGAGCTGCTGCACATTGTATCCAAAAGCTATAATCATTTTGCATCTCTAATGGCCGCTTCTCTCGTTCAAGCAGCGTGTGCAGCCCGTGTGCACGTCAAGCATACATCAACGCCTACGGTTCCCAGCAGTTAGCGCCCTGAACAAGTGTTAACGCCTGTAATGCCAACAGCGATCTGGCGGGGCAGGGATTAGGGGCAGAGCGCCAGCCCTTGACTGTTGCACTGGAGTTGCGGTTGTTGTTCGTTCGTGTTGTTGTGTCTCTTAATGTGCTTGGTTAACTTTTTACGCGCACATGCATATATCTCCCTTGGCCAAAGGAATTATCGCATAAATATTTTTATGGTTAATTAGCGGGACACTTTGTCTACCAAGATGAAGGCGTTAAAACACACACACAACCCGCAACATCTGCAGCAGTGGCAACACCAACAACAACAACAGCCGCTGCTTTGTCTGGTTCTTTACTTCTTATGGGTTGGGTGTCTGCTAGTTGCTAAGCAAAGTGTGTTAGTATATATTTGTGTGTGTTTCCGCTAAGTAAAATGTATGAGTTTTCTCATGATTAACATGATTAACTAACCAAAGCTTCTAAATGGCTCATAAGCTTTCCTGGTATCATAGATATTCGGAAACTGCAAAAAGTGTGTAGTTTGGAAAGTAAACGAACATTTTTTGAAGATGATTATGAGCAGAGTATTGCTTAAAGTATGAGCAGGTAATAGTAAGGAAATTAAAGGAAAATTAGCCAGTCGAGTTATCCCGACTGTAATATACCCTTTACACTGAAAAACACTACACACTTTATTGAATTTGAATTATAATTGTGGGTAAAAGGCTGCGAGGCTGTTCATTATGATAGGATTTTGAATCTCCAATCCAAAGATCATAAAATTTAATATAGTAAAATCCTTGACCGTTGACTCTATTTTTTACAGATAACAGCACCATGGGCATAGCATTGATGTTTCTGCTGGCGCTGTACCAAATGCAATCAGCAATACACAGTGAAATAATAGAGAGCCCAAACTATAGCTACACTCCTAGCGAGGTAACTGATGACGCCAGCAGCGAAACCATAGCAACTACCAATGACCAATCGGGCGGATTCGTACCCGTTAAAACGGAGCAGACAGAGCTGCAGTTTAGATATCCCATTTCTGCCATAGGCATCGACTATTCAAAGAACTCGGTGCTGCTACGCTTCCAAAAGTATCCACCAAAACAGCGCTACAAATACGACGCCGAATGGGAGGCAAAACGTAGATCACTTAAGGACAACTTTCTGCACTTTGGCAAACGGCAGGCGGAGCTACTACCAAGAGTGAACAGCAATGATCATGGCTATTTTGAGCAGCAGCTGGGCGATCGCGCTGAGCGCAGTCTAATGGGCGGTCGTGACTCGCGTGGCGATAACTTTATGCGTTTCGGGCGTTCCGATAATTTCATGCGCTTTGGTCGGATCCCAAATCAACGTCCCGACAACTTTCTGCGCTTTGGCCGCAATCCCAAGCTTCGCCCCGACAATTTTCTACGCTTTGGTCGTATGCCACAGACAGCCACCGATCAAAACGATCGCTCAGCTAATTTTATGCGATTTGGCAAGAGTGTTGATGTGACGGGAACCACAGAGTGGAATCAGACTAAGCCGCAGCTGCAGAAAAGCGAGATTCGAGCAGCAGTCAAGATGTTGAAGCAAAGCGAGTCGGGCCTGGATGAAAGCAATCCTGTGGATAAGGCTATAAAGCTGCTGTTTAGCAAGCATCAACAGGAACAGCAGGAACCAAACCGCAGCGAACAGACTGAATCGGAGAGTGGCAACGTTTTGAGGGACCAGGGTGTGGAACAGTTCTATGGCGCTACTTAGAGATTCGACATTGACAGTTTGGCATGTACTTTGTAAATATTCAAATGCACGACTTTTGAACGTGACGATAAATGCACTTGATATACGTATTGAAATGAACTAACAAAAACTTTCCTCTACTCTATAAAACACATATGTATGTATGTAATTGTGAATTTTTAATGGGGCTGGATTAAAAATTCACTCTTTAAACACTAACTCTAAGTCATACTTATACATGCGTACACACACATACTAATGTATCACTTAATTGGTGCCATAAATGTAATACACAAATTATTGAAATGCATAAATAAATGCAAATAAAAGAAGAAACTATTCAACAAGTTTGAGATTTGTTTTTGTTTTCTGTGCGAAAGTAGAAAAATGTCCACGTTTTCCAAGAGAACAAAGCTTACTTCGTCACTCACACACTTTAAAACATTCAGCTGTGAGTTCTCTCAAGCTCGACATAATGTGGCGCCATCTAGCGTGCGCTCACTCACACACCACCCGAGTGTAGCAAGATGCGGCTTTTGTGACGGCGCACGAGACGATCTTAAGGGCCCAAGGGCCGCCAATAGATGTTTTAGAGAAAAAATTGTTATGGAACTGTCGTAGGATACCCTGTCGCTCTTTACCCTAAAACCAGAATGTTTATGCTCATAACTTACATAATATGTAACCGATTTTGTTGTTACTCGAAACATAGTCTTAAATGTATGTTTTAAATTCATTCGTGAAGATGCGTGGGTCGAATCAAGTAAACCAGCAGGTCTAAAAAATAAATACTTTATTCGGAAAATGTCGCTGATGTCAATCTGACAACCGCTTCAATATTTTTTGCATGGTTCGCGAATTTCAAAATCAACGAGTTGCATTTTACTTGAAAACAGGGATTCAAACCGTAATCGTAACCGTAACCGTTATTCAAAAAAACCGTAACGGAAATACATTTTTTTAGAAAAACCGATAACCGTTAACTGTTATTAGCTTTTCGAAATAACCGAAACGATATATTTATTGCTGTGAGTATGGATTGCATAATAATTCCGTGCTGGTGCCATAAAAGGTGAACCACTAGATAACACAATCTATTTCTCGCTCCCATTTCTTATTGTAGTACTCTTTTGGCTCTGTTTTTGTTAAAGAGCATGAAAGTAATAGAGTGGAATCTTAGGCCGTTTCATTGAGTAGACTCTTTGAAAAGCGACCTTTCCCAATTTTTGCTGTTTATCTTTCTCAATTTCGTCTACGAGCGAGTCGCTAATAGCCACAGCAACACAAGCAGCATCATACGTACACTGTCATGAATATGGTCGCTTTTCAGCGAAAATATAATATAATACCCGGTAAACTAAAATAAATATGGGTGAATCGAATCGAAACCGTTATTATCGAAAAAAGAAAATCGAAATAAAACCGTTTACCGGATCAGGAGAACATGTACTACAGTAATCGTAACCGTATCCGATTAATAAAAAAATTACAATTTTAGTTTCTTATCCTAGACCTAGCAGGAAAGCACCGAAATTTACAGCATAATCATGAAGTCAAAATGGTTACGTCTTGCGTTAGGGCATAAAATATTTAAATTTAATTTATAAAATTTTTTTGAGTTGTGCTTTGATATCTTTAAACCTTTTTCTTAGAAATCTTCAAAACCCCAGCCTAAACGGACACTCTTTTTTAAATAATAATACGTTCCATACAATGCATTAACCTTAGTCTGTGCAAGCACCCGAAAGCCAAGTTTCCCACCAACAGTTGCACACGTTATAATGTGAATGGCAAAGTGATTGGAACCCATTGTGCGCAGTCCCTGGCAGCTGCGCCAAACAGCTGATGGAAAGTGGAACGCGTTTAAGAAAGTTTCAGTAGAAAAACATCTTCCCAAAAGAAATACCATCAAACATTCGAATTTAATTAGTGCAAGCCAAATTAAGAGGTAAATTTCAAAGTAACGCCATAAAATAAATTTATTGCAAAACAATTCAACAACAAACATCAACGACGTCAGCAGAGTCTAAAGTCCAACTTGTTGCATTTGTTGTGACTGGCTAGCCGCTATTCTGCGATTAATTAATTGTGTTGCGTTGGCGTGGATTATTTATAAAGTGTAAATAAATTAAAAAACTAAAAATGAGTGCGCAATAATTAGTTATTTTTATGTGCAATATTTTTTATTTTATTCCAGTTGAATATTGTTATTGTGTGAACTAAAAAGCGAACATGTCGGCGCTCCTGAAAATGCACAGAGGTATTATTTAATAATGTTTAGCGTCTAATTGAAGATAACAAACATTTGCCCATTACAGAATGTGTTTTCATAAAGATGATTTGCACGTTTAAAGAAATTTTGATTTTAAGCGATTGTTTGCTTGATAAGGAACACAAATTTGCTTATTACTGTTGTATTGTTATGTTTGTTTTTGTTGTGTCAGTTGTGGGCAACTTCAAATGATTTGCTTAGTACTATTGAACCCGCTGATCAACTCCCATTCAAAGGCCAATATTGTTATCAGAAAATTATATTATATATTTTGTTTTTTTGTGCTAAGCAAACATTTTGAATAGTTTATCTAAATTTTGTTAGCCGGTCCATTTATTACATAAAATTCATTTCCATTCTGACTTATAAATGAAGTACTTAAATTCGACTAAAGAATAACCTATTGCAATATTCTTCGGATAAATATAAAAGAAACATATTTTGATAAGCAAAGTTGTTAATGTTGTTCCTGTGTAAGTTAAGTAAGTAAGTAAGTTGTTCCTTGCAGCAGTCGAGAACTAGGACGCATATTAAAACAGGATAACCTAGAGATAGACACTAAGGTTCTTACTAATGTTAATGGTAATGAGCTAGATAATACAATATGTTATTAGGAGGATAACCCCTACTAAGATTATAGCTAGTCTTATCTCTAAGATTAATTTACAATCTTGGATGGCCCCAACCAGCTTACATCGGGCGTCCTATATCTATTCATACGCGCCTAAGAGCGCGTTTACTGCGAGAATTTCTACTCAAGTTCAGAAAACCTGCACGGAGTTACTGTTGCACAGTAGTCTCCTTTCAGTCTACAGCGACCAGTAAATAGATTAGTTAAAAATATATTGTAGTTTTTGCTCAGTATCGTCCGTCTGACGCCTCGAGCACAGTTTCAGTCTTATTCTTCTTTTAGTAGTTGCTTAAATAACAAAGCAACATCATGGATCTGGCCCGTAAATTTGTGACAAGGGACCCATCGGCGAGTTCCTTCGTTCCTGAAGGTCTAAGTTAATTCGAGTTTCCCGAACCACCTTAGAATTTAGTCCTAGGCTCTGCAGCAGCCTGACTATTTGACACTTTTGCTGATTCCATATTCGGATAACTCCTGTCTATGTTTATAAACACATATTGCGCAAACTGCACCTGGAAGAAGCTGTTGTATATGCACACAGATCGAAAAAAAACTTTTTTTCGGGGCTTAGGTTGAGAACGATTTCCAATCGTATTCTAACGTCTCAGTATTATGTCACAGAGAAACCTACGAATCTTCCGATCATTGCATTGCGTTCCCGCATTTTCAATTTATTTTCAAAAAAGTAAAAGTTCAAGAAGAATTATCCTTAAAAGTACAAGCAGAACTACTCGTGTGGTTGCACTGGTTATAGCAAGGTAACTGTCTCCTGCTTCCGCTATCGAAAGCCTTGATTGGTTTATTCACAGAGTCTTGCTGTATTTTATAAAAAGTCCCTTCGATAGCTAGAAAGGTTAATCATTTATTTCACATCATTTTGATATTCTATTTAAAACCATTTTTTTTTTAATTTCTATTATTTTACTTCTCAACCATATTATATCACCTTTAACCCGTTACGACTAGTTCAAAAACTCTTTACGCCCGCTTTTGTGCGCAGCGTCACAGATGCCGCTAAATATCCAAAAATTACCACTCATTACACATTGAATCCGCGTGAGAAGGACGAAAGATGGAAGGAAGTGGATATGGAACGTTGCATCGAGGAAGTGGATATAGTCATAGTGGGCGGTGGACCAGCAGGCATGTCAGCGGCCATAAGAGCCAAGCAATTGGCGGCTGAAAAGGATCAGGTGCGTTTGATTTTACTTTAAATATGGTATGTACTTTAACAACAACTTGTATTCCATAGGAAATTCGCGTCTGTGTGGTGGAAAAATCAGCTGAGGTAGGCGGTCACATACTCTCCGGCGCTGTCATCGATCCTATTTCGATCAACGAACTGATACCCGATTGGCAGGAGCAGGGTGCACCGTTGAACACGCCTGTGACCAAAGACACATTCTCTCTCCTTACGCCAACGGGACGTTTCTCCATACCTATTTTTAAAAATTGGCCCATGGACAATCACGGCAATTATGTGGTACGTTTGGGACATTTGGTAAAATGGTTAGGCGATCAGGCTGAAGCTTTAGGAGTGGAAATCTATCCCGGTTGTGCTGCCTCTGAAGTGCTGTTTCACGAGGATGGCAGCGTCAAAGGCATTGCAACCAACGATGTTGGCATTGCGAAAAGTGGTGCGCCTAAGGATACATTTGCGCGTGGCATGGAACTGCATGCCAAGACTACCATATTCGCTGAGGGTTGTCGCGGTCATTTGACCAAAGAGATCTCGCAAAAGTTTGGACTTAATGAGGGCAGCGAACCACAGGCCTATGGTATTGGACTGAAGGAAGTGTGGGAAATAGAGCCCGAGAAGCATCAGTATGTATTTGATCAAAAAATGTATAGCATAAGCATTAATACTTTAATTTACAGACCTGGTTTAGTGGAGCACTCCATTGGCTGGCCTTTGGATCGCTTTACTTATGGCGGCTCTTTCTTGTATCATCTAAACGAACCTACGCCCACAATAGCCGTTGGCTTTGTGGTGGGTCTAAATTACAAGAACCCTTGGATTAGCCCTTTCCAGGAATTTCAACGATTTAAGACACATCCGAAGGTACGCCATGTTTTTGAGGGCGCCACTCGCATAGCCTATGGTGCTCGTGCCATTAACGAGGGCGGCTTTCAGAGCATACCTACGAAGCTATCATTCCCCGGTGGCTGCTTGGTGGGATGCAGCGCAGGTTTTCTTAATGTGCCGCGTATTAAAGGTTCCCACTATGCCATGAAGAGCGGCATGTTGGCTGCGGAAAGCGCCTTAGAAGCCATCAATGAAAATACACAAGCTACAGCTGGCATTGAGCCTACCAGCTATGCAGACAAGTAGGTGCAATTGTAAAATATGCCAAAGCATTTGAATCATGTATTTTTTAACCACTTACAGAATCAAAGACTCCTTTATCTGGAAGGACTTGTACAAGGTGCGCAATGTGCATCCTTCCTTTCACAATCCTTTGGGACTGTATGGCGGTATGGTCTTGAGTGGCTTTTCAATTTTCATGGGTGGCCGCGAGCCCTGGACGCTGAAACATGGACCACAGGATCACGAATCGCTGCAGCCTGCCAATGTTAGTGAACGCATTGTTTATCCTAAGCCTGATAACAAAATCTCCTTCGATTTACTCTCTTCGGTGGCTTTGACTGGTACTAATCATGAAGGCGACCAGCCCGCTCATTTAACGCTTAAAGACGATCGCATACCTGTGGATCACAACTTGGCGCTCTATGAAGGACCCGAGCAGCGTTTCTGTCCTGCTGGTGTCTATGAGTTTGTACCCAACGAGGAGGGCGGCAACATGAAGCTGCAGATTAATGCACAAAATTGCATACACTGCAAAACCTGTGATATCAAGGATCCCAAGCAGAATATTAATTGGGTAGTACCCGAGGGCGGTGGCGGCCCCGCCTACAATGGCATGTGAGCAATTTTACGGAATGCAACAGCAACAAAAGTTGCACAAATTATGTACCAATATTGCATTTTATTAGTTTGTTAAGCAATTGGAGTTTTAAGTAAAAAGTTTTCGTGAAATTTTGTGCTAATATCAATGAAATAAGTCAAAAGTTAAAAATGCAATAAAAAGTTTGTGAATTTGTAGAAAAAAAAGAATTAATCAGTTGCCAAAAAGGATTTTATTTAAAATTTTTCATTATCATTTTGTTTAAAACACCAACTTACAATGTAAACATTGGCTTTTCTACAAACATTTTTTTCAAAACCTGCTATATTCAGTGCATAGATAAAACTTGTTTCTTGTTTATTATACATATACATGTACTTATGCATAAAATTCTGTATCTGTATCTTAAAGTTGCTTTATCGTTTTTCACCAAAATGGTTTTTATATACTCGTATGACCTAAATTGTAATTTGCTTAGAGACTAGTTACAACAGTTTCATATATTGTAACTGATTTGAACAGACATACATCAATGGATATATTTTTGTTTATATTATATGCTATATGTGTGTGTGTGTGTGTGTGTGTGTGTGCTCCAACTCCTCTCGAATGTGCAATAACATATAAGTTTGGAGCGAGTTTTTAACAATTTATTTGTATATTAATTTATATCACTTAATTTGTAAACCAATATCTCTTTAAACATTTGCCTTACTTTTAAATTCAAACATTTAAAAACGAACTTGTGTATGACCTGCAGGGGTCACAGCCAGCTTTGTAAAGGTTTTCAAAAAAACTTGCTTTAACCTTATACCAAACTGCACAATGAACATTTTGAGATCTGCTGAGATCTACTAAGTTGTATATGTTTTTGTTGTTGTCAATTTGTAAAGCATAAGCTTTAAACAGCAGTTTTTAACTTAAACTAACTTGTATATTTCATTTAGATTTGTTTATATTAAGTGCGGATTTTGCTCTTATGAGTGCGTGTTTTTATTCACAAGTCTTTTGCTTTTCATGCAAGGATTTTCATGCTAAAGTTTACGTCAACTCGAGCTTTGCTGGCTGGAAAAATTTGACTAGTTATTAGTTAATATACACAGGTGCAACATGTAGTAATTATTACAACAATTTTCAGTTTTAACATTTGTTCCTAAAAGCTAGAGTTATGTTGAGTTATACCAAATCGAAATATACGTTTAACAATAGCATAGACGAGTATTAAGAACAAGTTTGTGCTCGCTGTTCTGGTCCCTTTGACCATGAAACTCTCTAAGACCTTTATTTATACACTGTGCTGTGTCCCATCATAAGTAGTTTCGTAAATATATCCAATATGTTATGTACTTCTAGCAAACTTATATAGAAACATCTTGAGTTGATTCCGACTACTTTTAGCTTAGCTTCCTTATAAATAGACTCTGCCAATTGTAATTTAGCTTGTTCAAAGTTTTCTTTTTTGTACATGATGTGCGGCTCTCTCTAGTTGAGTTTAGAATTTCTTCTCTTTTGTTGCAAAAATTCAATTTAATTTGTTTAAAGCTAAGTTTAATTACAATTAGTTTAGGCCCTAATTTAAATAGCACAATTAACACCTGTATTGAAATATTTCACCATCGAGTTTTTCCTTTGTATGTATTGTTTATATCATTTGCTCTCATTTCAACAAGTGAAACTTTCAAGCATATTATTTAAGTATTTTCTTCTGAGTTTTGTTATACATATATATGTATATATATATATTTGTTTCAATTAAAGAGGCACTGTTTTTAAGGCAACACTACACAGTGAAATTTTATACAAGGATCTATTTACAAGAAACGTTTTTTAAGGTAGTTGCAGCAAGTTTGGAAATTCGAAATGCATTGCAAATTATATATAAA